>CAIIXF020000012.1:7116987-7835847 GCA_903813345.2 Owenia fusiformis | reverse complement strand
AGCTATGTGGTACATATACAATTCCATAAAGTTAGCAATCATTAATAGGCTAGGCAAATGGAAGTTTAACATCCCAAAAATTGCAACAGTTTTTAAATTAGGCTTATATTGTATATTGATACCAGTTGAAAAACATATCAAAAATATAGAAAAATATATGCAGTGGACAAATATGAAATGTCACATTCCAGGTACCCCCCTCCAAATTTGAGTATGGGATTGTAAATATTTTTTTATATCAAAATGGAATACTCTTGTCAACTAAACGAGTAATATTATGATAGTTTACTGACATAAGAGCAACTAAAAATTGTTAACCAACTATTTGAGTGCAATAATTGGCATTTCTAGCGCCAAATATCTGAAAATAGGCCATCAAATAGCCCGAATTTAATATAACAATGTATTTATTTCTGTATCAATTTATCAGAATTGCATGAAAAATATCAAGGAGGGTATTGTACACCTGAACATTGTCTTTGATAACTATCAGGGTCATTAAGTGAATATTGAGCGTGAAAATAATATTTGAAATTTCAATATTTAACCACACCCACTTTTGGGGTGACCTTACTTTTGTTTAATTACTTCCAAGATATGTCATATTTGAACTCAATAGCACAACTAAATTATTTGTAAAGGCTTATTTTGTCCTGAAAACAGTTTTTTGAGGTTTTCAGGAAAGGATTATGTAAAAAAAGGTAGAAAAACAGCAAATGCCAGGTGAAATATAGGGGAAGCCCTACTTTTAGTTGATATCTGTTAAATTATCAAATGTTTTTTCCTTTTAAATTCAATTTGATATATAATATACCTTTTCTGGTAAAACAGAGAACGATTTGTTACAATCAGTGGTCAAAAAATGTCCTTGAAAAGGCAACAAAATGTTAAATATCCCTGTCCCTGACATCAGTTTATTAATATGAGCCAAAAAAGGTAACCCAACCAAATGTTTGTTAATAACCCAGTCATTCAGCATGGGTTTGACATCATATTTGGCACAATAACCTTGTTCAATGTTATTTCATTCTACTAAGTGTCATTGATCTATCCTTAATAGTCACGATTTTATGGCCATTTACAAAACGTGCTCAAAATATCGAAATGTGCCTGACTGGACATCAATACCACCAGTTTTTTTTTTATCCGTGGACCTTTTTTCGATACTAACAACACTTGAAACATTAAAACAAGAGATAAGAATGAAGATGAGAGTCATAACACATGATTTTTATGCTCCTGATTTGAACAACAACGCACGATACGTTCAAGTTGGCCTCCAGGCATGACACCCATATTTCATGGCATGGTATAAAATGGCCATAAAATCGTGACCACTAGAGACCACTGAGACTGGGTAGATTGATAATACATTGACCAAGACTCAATTCTGCTAAGTGTCATTGATCTATCCTTAATAGTCACGATTTTATGGCCATTTACAAAACGTGCTCAAAATATCGAAATGTGCCTGACTGGACATCAATACCACCAGTTTTTTTTTTATCCGTGGACCTTTTTTCGATACTAACAACACTTGAAACATTAAAACAAGAGATAAGAATGAAGATGAGAGTCATAACACATGATTTTTATGCTCCTGATTTGAACAACAACGCACGATACGTTCAAGTTGGCCTCCAGGCATGACACCCATATTTCATGGCATGGTATAAAATGGCCATAAAATCGTGACCACTAGAGACCACTGAGACTGGGTAGATTGATAATACATTGACCAAGACTCAATTCTGCCAAATATGACACTAAATCCATGCAGGATGAGTGGACTGGATTATTAAGATTTGTTTGGGTTACCTTTTTGGCTCGCCCTGTATTAAGGAAAAATTGTTACTTTTGACTAAGGTGTTCTTAACCACACAGTGATATTGAGAAATGAAATGAAGAAGTTCAACTGAAGAATGTTCGATTTCAAGATGAAATTCAATAAAAATGAGGAAAAGGTTTCTACATTAATAAATCCTCCTGAGTTAACTAGTGTAACGCAAAGTAAATCCCTGGTCTTTATACAGGGCCTGGTTCGATTATGTTATGTTCATTATCAAAAATGCTGCCTTAATTTTGTAATCTTAATCTTCATATATGTGTCTTACTTATAGAGAGCAAAAAAGAATGCTGATTAAATAAGCGTTAAAACTATTATGTTGTAACAACAATCAGTTACAACCTTGTCTATCACCAGCCTTCATCAGGGGCGGATATGGGAACCAAAAAGGGGGGGGGGCAAATGTCAGGTCTGAGAAAAAAACTTCCGCGAAAAAAATTTTGGGCCCCTAAAACCCTGAAGTCAAATTTTGAAATATTGAGACCAATTTTCTTCAATTAAAAATAAGGCTTTAAAAGGCCCATTTATGACCAAAAAGGCCCACTTTTCGGGGCCTTAAGGCCTTTTTTGGGCCCAATTTTTTTTCTGGGCCGGCCCAAGGGGGTGGGAGGGGCCCAGATCTGCCAGTGTTCATTATTTAGTCATCATTCTCATGATCGGTAATAGAGGTATTTGCACAAATGCCTTTGCATACCTTATATGTCAAAGAACAGTTATTTCATTTTTCTACAAGAACATCTCAAAGAAATACAATCTGCCTTACACACACAATGGATGATCTCTGAGAAAGGGGAGCTGCATTTAGGCAATTGGTACATAGTTTCGTTGCTTATTTCCCAGCCAAATTATTATGGAGGCAGTTTATTTCCCTCCCACTCCTGGATCTGATGGTACACTCTGTAACTGTGGTATTCCGCAGCATCAGAAAATGGAGGAAGAACCCTGGGCTGCAATAATTCAGATCTTGCTGCTCTCTTTTAATAGAATTTTAGAAGCCTAAGATAATTTAGGGTTTCACCATATTTCCACCATAAATTGACAAAAGAGCATGTTCCGCTGCAATGACAGAGTTGCTTGCATTTCACTGGTTTTCTACTTGTTTACGCTGTAACAAAATGTCGGAACATCGAAGGTTTGATTTTTCTTTTTTCTTTATTTCACACATTGTAGGCAGAATTCCCACAATATTTATCACAAACATGTATCAGTATTATATGTTTAAAAAATGTACATATTTGCGAACAAATAGTTCAGAAGACAACAGAATCTTCGATTTAATTCCTCACTTAAGTTACATAAACGGTATTTCGATAAACAATTAAGATCTGCACTTTTAACCCAAACCGTTTATTTAACTTAAGTAAGGAATTAAATCAACAATTCTGTGAGAAAAAAACATCGTGGGGATTCTGCCTACAACGCGTGAAAAAAAGGAAAAAAGAAATATCGTACTTTCGACGTTTAGACATTTTGTTACCGAAACGACAATCGAGCGGATCACCAGTGCTTTTGGTAATTTAAAAACAACCGCTTGTTTTCTCAAGAACTCACTCTTTTTTATCTGCCTCAATGATAGCCTCTTGTCTATGCCATATATAACCTGAATGCGATGTCACACCCCAGAAAAGAAACAAAATATTGTCACAGACCACTTTTCCAAAGACAATCTTATTTCATTTATATTCCAACATTTTGTTTCTTGGGTTGCTGCTTTTGGTTCAGGTTTGAAGAAAATGTTGAAGTTTGTGTTTTGTGCATGATAAATGAGAAGCACAAGGAGATCTGGAGTAATGTATTTGAGGTTTGGACACTTTGGATTGCAGTTTTCACAATCACAATATCTGCATCCGATTCTGAATGCAGCACATGTACACTCAATGTTTTCCAACCTGACAAACAGAATTACCATCATTCCTATGCACCGAAATTATATTAATATAATGAAAGACTCCCCAGATATCTGAGATTTTAATGTTCTCTGTCAGTTTAAATTCCGTTTAATAACCATAAATTCGTCGTTTCTACAGCATTATACATCCAATTGATAGTTCCATAGTAATGTACTCTTATGTAATGATTTATTTATCTGATGAATTTAAATATATGCAAATTTTGTAATTGCGGATTGTAATTAATCATTTAAACAATATTAAATTCCACAAAAACTACAACTTACATTATTTAGATAAGCCTAGTATAGAGCAGTTATCAAATACCCTAATATCAGAGTGGTGATATGTAATTATTCATCAAATAAAAGTGAGGTCACCTTAACATTTTACCTGGTGCAACTAATAATTCCTATTTTTCATACTAATAAGGTATAAACCTTCACAAAACTTGTATTTTAGATGATGACAAGCCTATATGTAAATGTAAATGATTTAGATGTCAACTCTAATTCAAATGTGATGCATTGTGGGAGTTAATCATCAAAACTATAGTCTCCCCTATAGTGGGCGGGGCAAAACTATGAAAATGAAATAATTTTTTTCTTCCTAAGTATACACCTTAGAATCCTGACACTCACTAAATATGAAGTTCATATGAATATGTAACACCATGATTTTTGTCATGCTTTTCTGACAAACTGATCCTAAAATATCTAAATAGATATGTGATAACATGCCTGTTTTGTGGCCTATTTTGTTATACTTTGGGGTCAAATGACCAATTACTGGTCTCAAAATTGATTAAAATAATATTTTAATTATTTGTGAATATGTGATCTATCATAATAAAGCTTGAATACTTGACTAAAGTATTCCATTTGGGAAGAAAAAATTGTTTACTACCAATACTCAATTTTGGGGTAGTGTTGTAGGGGGTACCTAGGAAGTGAAATTTCATATTTGTCCACTGCACACATTTTTCTATATTTTTGATATGTTTTTCAACTGATATTAATACATAATATAAGACTAATTTAAAAACTGTTGCAATTTTTGGGATGTTTGGGCCTTTTATGAGCCCATTTGCTTGGCCTATAATGGTGTAAAGCAATGTCAATTCTTTTAATTCCTTATTTGTAGATAAGCACTCGTGTAACTTCATTTCTACTGCTGCAATACATGAACAAGAAGGAGGAAAACAAGAATCTGCGCAACTAAAAACACTAACAAAAAAGCAACTCATAGAGACAAATAAGAATATATATAGACGCGATGCCAAGAAGAAACAATTAAGCGACACGTTTCTGCGAAAATTAAATAGTTCCTTTCCACACATACAGGGGCGCACTGTCGATAACTGTACGCGTCTTATCTCCGAGATTAAACTACGTCACGATGTCCAGTATTTTGTGTTTCGATATAGTTATGAACCATCACCTATAGATGTCACTTTATTATCGCATCTTACTCTTAACAGGTAACGGGTATATGATATGTTCTTATGGAATTGTCGACCTTGTCACAAAGGTATGAGACTTTAATACTTTGTGTAAATGATAGACGAGGAATGTATAAAGGGGATGCGTTTTGGGAATGTGTAAAGGGAATGTGTTCGGTTTGGCTAGACTAGTAGTGTTGGTGAAGAATAATAATGACGTGTCGCAAAAAGCTCGCGCACGCATTGTTACACATTTTGTGGCGTAATCCAGAGGATCCTCGCTTTTAACATGATAGAATGTGACGTTTTTGAGAAAAATGTACACACATGAAAATCCTTTCGTCCTCCACATTTACCTCTATATCTCAAAACATTTTAGACGAATAACTCTGATATCATATATATATTGTTAAGGGGCTAGGAGCACCATAAAACACGAATCAATTGATATTTTAGGTGAAATAAATATACGTGTTGCTGTGCTTGAAAATAGGCCGATGGCGTAAATTAGCCCTATTTTAATGAATTTTGAAAACCTTTCGTCCTCCACTTTTCCACATACAACAGAAAACACATACTTTTGTGAACAAAATCAACTATTTATTAATAAACTAGAGTTTAGGAGCAAAATAATCATGTATGATTTATTAAAAATTGATCTCGTATTTTTTGTTTAATGTACATCTGAAAAGTTGAAGGTACCAAAAAATGAGCAAAAAAGGTCGCTGTCAACAGATTCTATTTTTCAGACTCTATGACGTCACAATATGGGACGCTAACTAAAATTCATCCTTTGAAATAAAACTTCCATCTACCTTTATCAAGACGAAAAATAAGTATAATAGTCATATATTGTTTGAGTTATGAGCGTTTAAAGACGAAAAATAATTCAAAATGTAACGTGTCAACATGGGATATTTGCCAGATGTTTTGGTAAAAAACTCTTTTTTAAGAACAAACGCGCAAAAAATGTGAACGGAGTGTAGTTGATCTAAAATCTTCATCGAAACAGCTTTAATATGATATATAACTTTAATTAGAATATTATCTTATAATCCGGGGAATCAAAGTTACATTCACGCAATACCCTTAAAAAACAAATGCGCCACCTTTTTGCGACACGTCAATGCAAACTGCAAGGAAGTGTCTTGAACCCACTGGTAATGTAAACCTGGTTATATATGTTTATAATAGCGTACAGTTTATGCCATGACTCACTCTCTACCATCAGCGGGGTAAGAGAAAGGAATCCCCAAGAGCTTTAGCAATGACAGACATATTACGTCTCTTGCGTACACCGACTTCGTTTGCGCAAATTTTTACCAGTTAGTTTTTGAATGTATAACACGTCGTTGTGATGTTTTAGTCGATGTAAGCACATTCCTTACGTCTTTCTTTATCTTAATGGGGGGGGGGGTGTATAGGGATATTGTATATCGTATAAGAAGTGTAAAAAATATGGTATATGGTATAATAGAAAATATATGG
Source organism: Owenia fusiformis (assembly GCA_903813345.2). Lineage (NCBI taxonomy): Eukaryota > Metazoa > Annelida > Polychaeta > Sabellida > Oweniidae > Owenia > Owenia fusiformis. The sequence goes on along the minus strand of CAIIXF020000012.1, from coordinate 7,829,183 downwards.
TATATGGTATCTAGAATTAAAGAAGGCTAATTATGAGGAAATTGTACCCTAAAGTTCCCCATTGTGCCAACTCTCTTACTGTAACTGTGTTGGAAAAACATGGAAAAGTAGTCTCTCTAATTGGTTCCACATTCCAGGTCAATCAATACTGTAAGTTTAGAAAATCACTCTCAAACTAAGAGTTTTGAACCCTTTTCATTCAAATTTTCACAGGAGGTGTTAAATACAGTCTCGAATAAGAATCCGTCCGGTGATCAGAAGAAATGAACGGAATGGGAGTAGCTGATTTTAGGTAGAAAATTCAACAAATTTTGAAGATTCATTTTTGTCAAGAGAAAGTTTGCAATTGAAATGCTAAATGAATAGGCGCAGTGGATGGGGAAATGTGTTAGGTCTTCTTGGATTTTTTGAACTGTGGAGTTATAAGATAAAAGATATTTTTAAAAAGTGCAGCGTCCCCAACGTGCAAGTGCCAATGTTTTTGCTATAAATCAAGCAACAGGGTATACACAACCTTTAATAAATACTGAAGTAAAAGTGAAGTAATTATCACAAAACTATTGTCATCGTTGGTTTTGTAAAACACGTTACCATAAGTTATATAAAAAGTAATCGAAAATTATTAAAATTGAACAGAGGGGGGAGGAATGTGTCTTTAAGGCATATGAAAAGAGATGTAACTTGACTTTATTTCCAATAACTCCATATGTCCCCATTTTTCACTTTTCAGAGTTGCAACATCAAGCTGTTATTGAGTTCATTTTTTCAAGTACGCAAATTTGTGGAAATTTCTTCCACCTTAAAGACATATTACTCCCCCTCCTCCATTCACCCCCCCCCCCTCCGATCATTTTCGATTATTTTTATCCATCATTTGGAAAATTATTCTAAAAAACGGGTAATGAAATTAATTTTGTGATAAAAACGTCGCTTATGTATATTTATTACAGGTCGTGCAGACCATTGTTGCTTGATTTATAGCAAAAACATATTGGCATTTGCACGTTGGCTACGCTGGGCCTTTTTTAATAGATCTTTTATCTTAGAACTCCATCAGCTCAAAAAATCCAAGAAGATTCCCTATGCACTGCGCCTATTCATTTAGCCATTCAATTGTAATTTTTTCTCTTGAAAAAAAAAATCTTCAAGATTTGTTGAATCTACCGAAAATCAGCTACTCCCCCCCCCGTCCATTTCTTCAGATCACCGGGCGTGAGACTGTCAGATCGATGTCATTGACTCTTCTTAACTTTGATGAAAATATGGTCACTATGGCTACTTGTGTTTCGGGGTGTGGGATTAATCATTAAAAGATTTGAGTATAAAGTGTTCATACAGCGCATGTTTTAATACACAAGCATCACGATGCTAATATAGCAAAAGGTGTTTATTTGATTTTCAAACTGTCATATGTTGGATTTCGGCTATTTGTTGGGGATTTGAACAGGTGCATATGTTAGGCCAATGCATTAACTCCAGATCAAGCACTCATAGAGGTAATAAAATAATTTGGACTTTGAGACAGGGAAGGTTTTTCTGAAATGTTGTCCTGATTTTCAGCCCTTTCCACATGTGTTTTTTCAATGTTTGATGCACCAATATGTTGCACTTTGAGGCACAGTTTTGAGACACAGCTAACCTCTAAAATATGATTTATTTGGGATAAAGTGGAAAACAATATTTCCCATGTTATTTTCTCATTGGGAAAACTCATGTGATCCATTGTTTTCAGCTTAATTTTGGTAATCCAAAATTGATATATTTAAAACCCCTGCTGCATAAATCATATTTTCATTTAAAGATGTTAACCATGTCTCAAAACGCAACATAGTGATCGATGCAACAAACATTGAAAAAACAGGTGTGGAAAGGGCTGGAAATCAGGACAACATTAAAGAAAAAATATGTTGGGGTGTTTGCACCCTCCCTGTCTTAAAGTCCAAATTATTTTATAATCTCTATGACTGCTTGTCCTAGAGTTAATGCATTGGTCTAACATATGCACCTGTTCAAATCCTAAGAAAATAGCCAAAATCCAATATATGACATCTGTTGCGATGCCGTCCGTGGTCCTTTAAAAGAAAGTTATTTCTCGTTTGAGAGTAGTTTTCATTCTCATCAATACATCTTTGCCGTGAAATCATTCGTGAAACATGTGGATTGACCTTTATGGAAATTTGCTTCATTTTGACACACCTTTGTTTAACGTATACTGTCTTTAAGGTTGCCTTATCTGTTTCAAATGTTTAAAAAATCAAGTCTCATCTTGCCTTCATTTCAATCTCTAGTTTCCAAACTCGAGTCCAATAAAACATGAATTATCTACATGGAAGTTTGTGAAGTCCTTTATTTCTGAAACTGTTTTCAATACTTAATATTTCCAGGTAACTGCTTTACAAAATTATTTTGCATTTTGAATCTTCATTATCTATCTTATACATATTTTCCTCAGCAAACTTTATTTTCATAGAACACATGATGAATCTGTTAATCCATTGACATTAAAACAAGTCATGAGAAAGTGTCATAAGAAAGAGGAACACCGAGTTCCAACCATTCCAATGATGCAGGTTTTGTGCTTATTTTGAATATCTTCATGGTACTTTTACAGGTAATGGCTTTAGCAAATTGCAGAAATGTTAAGTTAGTTTTTTGGTCAAAGTAGGTTGTGAAATCACTAAAGAGAAGTCATGAATCTTATACTATAAATGTGTTTTAAATCAACTTGCTGAAAATAAAATGTGGTCACAGCTTTTCTGAACATGCGGATGTACCCGAATGGTGTCTTATTCATAATGTAATAAATGAAATCATTGGGATATGTATCTGGAGATTATTTGCCTTATAATAATACATTTACTTTATAGAGTATATGGATTATCTCCTAATATTATTTCCTTATAAATATCCAAACTTTAATCAAAATAAATATCAAAAGAAAATATCGTATATGGTATAAGAGCTGTGAAAAATATTGTATATGGTATAAAAGGGGTGAAAAAATATTGTATATGGTATAAGAGAGCTGAAAAATATTGTATATGCATTTCCAAGACCCTCTATACACCCCCCCCCCTTAATGTGAAATGACAAGCTATGATATTGGTTAACACGCCAAAAATTAACGTAATGTTATTCGAAGCGTTTTAAGAAAATTTTGAATCCGCCATTTTTGTTTGTCGATTTGGACCAATCAAGACGGTTGCTCATCTCAATACAGGTTTACATCAGAGACGTACGTCATCTTTGAACCCTGGGGTTTCTCCCCCTCTTAGCAAGGTTGGACACTTAATATGTATGCGTAAGTGCCGACGGGAATGTACAAGAAAACACATCTCAGAGTACACCAGTGATAAGGAAAACAAAACCCCAAATATCTCTTGAAAATCATATTACAACGTATAGAAACAGTGTATAATACCCCATTACCTCTCCTCAGCATAATTAGTAAATTAAATGCAATAAAAGTCATGTAAACCAAACGCAAATCGGTAAATGCTCCATCTAACTCTATTCTATTTTTGTAAAATTGCAGGGGAGTACATAGAATTGCAAAGATTCTTGCACAATGGCCTGGACCAGCAAGTATATCTGTTTTTGGAACAGATGGCGAGATTAAAAACTTCCTAAATGTAGCACACTCTTGGAAAAGAAACAATGTTGGGATACATGTAGTATATCAACGGAATGCAGTAAGTAATAAACATTTCATCGACGGTCTTTATTATATTAGCCACGTTTTGAAGCATTTGTAAGACATTTTGAAAGTCCTGGCCAACTTTATTTTATTTCCCGACACAACAATCACACAATATTTGTTTTTTTCTATACACTCATTGTTATATTCCACGTCACTCTTCCCTCGGGACAAAGTCATACGCTAGTAAGTTGTTTCAGGTGAATGGTGTCACATTCCCGACATTACAACCTTTTGGTCTATTCACGACATTATAAACTCAAGTTGGACTTTTGACAATGTCAACGGCTCTTATTAACTGCATGATCGATTCCATGACTAATGTTTTATGAACTCGACATTTTATATTTTATATTTGAACAGTTTAATTACTATTTTTGAATGTTTGATTGTGAATTACGAAGTATTCTATCCTTATCCTCATTGGAAATTTTATTGGACCATTCGTCGACATTTTTCGTATTTAATATTATAGGAGATTTTAGATTCACACTGAACGAAAACGCCTCGGCTGATGAATACATCATGGCGTCAGTAAAAAGGCGTATTCAATATAGGCAAGGACTCAGCATGGGTTTTGGGAAGTTCAAGGGCCACTTGATAGACATAATGTTTCTGAAAGATGACTTCATTTAGCATCAATTCATATATGTCTGGGTCTTTTTAGTTTGTGGACGAAGGATTCTGAGCAGTTTTACCCCCCTAGAATAATATTTCAGGGGGGTACTATATAATCATTCTATAAAATCAGTTATACATTAACTATAGCACTGATTTATACATATTATGTTGCTAGCACTGTAGTCAAGTGTTTCCAAAAGTTATAGGGAGATATGTTGATTGGTTTGGGAGAAAATATAATTTATCGAAATAAAACGCATAGTTTCGTTATCTTTTTATTTTCTCCAATCTTATTTTTGCAGCTTCAGAGAAATAAGAGTCAGTAATAGTGCTCCAAGTAGTAACCAAAATCATTTCCAGGCTATGTGTGACTTTGTAATATAAGGAATGTAATGATTGAGTACTATTTTGCATTTTTAATATGGCTTTGTTGACCCCTACCCCTAACCCCTTTTTAGTCTTACCGATTTTATTGTTGCAGCTTCAGAGAGATAATAGGCAGTAATAGTGCTCCAAGTAGTAATCAAAAATCATTTCCAGGCTATGTGTGACATTGTAATATAAGGAATGTAATGATTGAGTACTATTTTGCATTTTTTAATATGGCTTTGTTGACCCCTACCCCTTACCCCTTTTTAGTCTTACCGATTTTATTGTTGCAGCTTCAGAGAAATAATAGGCAGTAACAGTGCTCCAAGTAGTATTTAAAAATCATTTCCAAGCTATGTGTGACATTGTAATGTATTGATTGAGTACTATTTTGTATTTTTAATATGGCTTTGTTGACCCCTACCCCTTACCCCTTTTTAGTCTTACCGATTTTATTGTTGCAGCTTCAGAGAAATAATATGCAGTAACAGTGCTCCAAGTAGTATTCAAAAATCATTTCCAAGCTATGTCACCGCGTGAAAGGTGTCCCAATCCAAGAAAATCCTATCTCGGATAATAGCGGATAAATCTGTGATCCAGATATACGCAATAAAATGCTAGATAATTATTACACAAGGCGGGGAAATCTTATCTTGCATAACTCCGCAATGGGAACCCTGATGATTCAAGAAAATGCAAGTTTTGTATTAATCTGGATCACACAATAGTTCTATCGCATTTTCCATTTATTTTTTGTATTGTACAATAAAGGTCTTTGTTAATTTATGGATATTTTTCCATTATGAGATACGTGGTTTTTAAGATTGACATATAACTGCATTATCTAATCCGTTGATGTTAATTCTTGAATATTTCTGCATAGTCAGATGATGAAATGTTATTTTCCGTATAATGTTGGATTAGGGAATGCAATGAAAATGTATTTCGGATAAATGTGGCATTTGTAGATTCAGGAAATTTTGTTTATTGTTTAATTTTGCATCGCTTAATGCAAGAAAGTTGTATTCCCGTATAAAGCTGGATAAGGGAATGCAACGAAAATGCATTTCGGATAAATGTGGGATTAGTAGATCCAGGATATTTTGTTTATTGTTTAATTTTGCATCGCTTAATGCAAGAAAATTGTATTTCCGTGTAAATCTTGATTAGGTAATTCGTCAAAATAACGGTTTTCATGATTTAGGTGTTGTTAGATCCGGAGTTATCATTTCTTGCATATTTCTGCATCTCTAGATAAGGGAATATTATTTTCCTTATAAATATGAATTAAGTAATGCATTAATTTATTGATTCTGGATAAATATAACATTGCATGATGCGGAGATATAGTTTTGTATATTTTTCCTCATTGGTTGATGTACAAAAATATAAATCTTGCATATACGAGGGTTGTCCCAGAAGTAATGCACTATATGCTCTAACTTTATCAATAATTGATATTTTTCCATTAAATTTTCAGTAAATCTTCCTTAGAGACATTTTGATTATTCTACAAATTTTCATGTTGACTGATAAAACTATAGCGATGTTATAATAAAATCAAGTTGGTGTGTTTGGGTAGGGCGGGGCAGGTTATACAGTCACGTCAAAAGGGATAAAAAAAATTGAAAATACGAAATAATTAATCAACAAATAACATTTTGTGTAGCTATAAGAAGTTGGCTCTAAAATACATTATAAGATACTAAATTACTATGAGCACATCTTAGATTTAATTGATGTATATTGCACAGTGTCCCATTTCATATTTTCTCAAAATATTGCCCTTTGCATGTTATGTACTTTTGATGCCTGTCAGGTCAAACACTCTTGGCAATTTCTTCCACTGTGACTCGTGGAGTTTTTGTCTCCCATGTTTGGAGTTGTCATTCAGGGTCCAGTCATCTCTTTTAAATCTCTTCTGCCACCTCATAATTGTAGTTCTATCTGGTTTATACTTCTTATATAATCTTTTCATGGTGGCATAAGTTTTGCGTGGCTTTGAGTCCAAGTGAAGTACGGAATTAGGCCATCAAACGCAAGTCCTTCTGTTATCAGGTGAGAATTGCAGCCATTTTTGCAATTTCTTGACCGTGACTGTATTAGAATTTGTGACCATTGAACTGTTGTATTATGACATCACAGTGCTAAATGTCATTATTTGTACTTGGTTAACATCATGCTGAATAAATTTAACAATTTCCCAAACATTTTGAGCATTTAAAAGAAAGAAATATTAATAAAATAACACTTTGGATCTTTTCATTATTAGAAAAATTGGTACCTGCCCCGCCCGTCCCTACCCCCATGCTGCTATAGCAACCATATTAAGACTTAATACTAATGTTTGATGCTGAAACTTCAGGATAGTATATATAAAGCTTCAATTGTTATATACACAAAATTTCAGCTGAATTGAAGTATATTAAAGAAAGTTAGAGCATATAGTGCATTACTTCTGGGACAACCCTCGTATATGGGTTAGTTAATTCCTCCAAATAACTGTTTTGTATAATGTATGTATTGTAAGATCCTAGATTATCTTTACTTGCATATTTTCACATCTCTTGATATGGGAATATTATATCCTCTATAGATATGGATCTTGAAAAGCATAAGGTATTTTCACGTATTTTTCATCATTGTCCAATGCACAAAAAATAATTTCCACTCACATTCGGTTCTGTTCAGTCAGTGCATTCTTAGATCCAGATCACTTGATTTGGGGATATCATTTCATTATTTCTGTATTTTCATTATTGTGTATATTGCAATGCATTGCAAAAATCAATTCTGGGTAAATATACTATTGTCAGATCCATAGGTTTATTTTCATGTAGTATATACCCTCATTGCTAGCTACATAGAAACAAAAATGGCAAGACAGATGTTTGTATGTCCATTACTTTATTGTAAAAATGAGCAATAAAGCCCATAAAATCATAAACTACAATACACTTTACAAAGTCCTGATGGCTGAGAACTATAAAAATGGCTAATAAATAATTAAAAATGCAAAAGTATTATTTAAAACAATATGGTGAGGCAGATACCAGAACATCTAAGTTACATTAGGATAATAATATCTGGTGATAGAAAAATATATGTCCTAAGTAGTTCAATGCATCGCTTTCAAAACATCCATACAATTAAACATATATGCATATAAACTACCATATTAAATACTTCTGAGAATCAAAACTGCATTAAAAATGAAATAACATATTAATTTGTTAGTTCCGTATATAAATCAGAAATCACCTTAATAGCATTACACTGATAAAATCCCAGCCTTGTACATAATTTTAGAACAAATACAGTAGAGGAACAAATCTTAAAAACATTGTGCAACTAGAAAACAGCAACGCCACAGAGTGGCAAATCCACATGTCACACATGTGTGACAATGTTATGTAAGTAATGTAATGATAAAGTACTATTTTGTATTTTTAATATGGCTTTGTTGACCCCTACCCCTTAGAAATACAAGAAGGCGGAGGGGGCACAATTGGATCAGAAATTCTATGATGACTACTCATGTCCTGCCTTGTATATTATTTTCTTCAAGAATAAGTTTCACAAATGTCATAAAACACAAATTTCTTGGGTCAAAAGCCTGTTTCGATGTTTATATATAGACCTAGAGGATGGGAATTCATGGGTTGAAAGATATGGGCCGAAAGAAAATAATGTACATGCTAAGAATGCCTATTAATATAGAGTGCACGATGTAAAGTTTGACATAATTAGAATTTTCCTAGTGAACATGAACATTATACATTCTCAAATATTATGCACCATTCAAAGAGTCCTGAGAGTAGAGACTTTCAAAAGTTAATTGTTAATAATAGGAATTTTCACTATATTTGACTCTCTATTATTGCTTCCAGGGTGGGGAAGTTGACTCAATATAGGTTACTCCTATGATTTGAGTTTGACAGCTCAATCTTTATTTTGTCAAAACCTCCACCACTTCCCATGTGGGGGTCTCACGCAAACCCTTGAATTATGCTCAACTACACATGGGTAAAGGGGATATTTGAAGAAATAAATTTGGAATAAGTGAGAAAAGTCCAGTCCTTCTCCCTTATTAATTGAATGAAATGGGGGGAGGGGGAGTCATTCAGAGTTTCTTCAGAGTCAGAGGTACATGCAAACTTTATCTATTGTAGAATCATTTTTAGATATAAAAGGAATATTATAAGAAATACTTCTGAACAATCGTTTCTGTCTTTCTCCTTTTGCTCATGGATAAAGTGGAGCAGAAGGGGGTTAAGTCATCTTCAAAGGAGTGGTATCTATATGGTGAACTTTTTGAATACACGTTTCTCTTAAACCAGTCATCAAAACATTCTGAACATTTTACACATCGTCAATTTAATGGTTATCTTTTGGATGGTAACACTATAATTTGAAATATATTTATATACTTTTCTCTATATTGTTTTAGATAACAAATGAGACACTTCTTTTGTTCTTGGTATCTTAATGAATGAAACATCTTGGTATCATGAATGAAATGAAACATCTTTCCGAACCTCATTGGAACAAAACGACATAAACACAACGTGTGTAGGTCTCTCAATATTGCAATCGTACAAAGGAAGGTTTGGTTGATATTAAAAAAGTATCTTGTTAATGAAATTAAAGGTTGGACTTAATTTTTATCTATTTTTGCATACTTATTGTAAAATCAACCAAAATTTCCTTTGTATAACTATAATATTGAGAGGTCTAAGAAAATGTTGTATATGCTATTTTGTTCCAACAAGGTTCAGAGAGACATTTCATTTCATTCTCAAGAATTGGTAGAAAGGAACAAAAAACAATTGCACTAAAAAACAAAAAATGTTAACAAAAACAGTTATATAAAATATATATAAATAATTTTTGCATTAAATTGTTGCCAATCGGTCAAAATCACATAAAGGACCGTGTTTTTTACAGAATGTTTTCAATAATTGGTTTAAGAGAAAAACATTGTTGAATTCAGTTCACCATATCGATACCTATCCTTTTTCTTGGGAGCAAAAACTGTTTACAGTTCCAAACATGACAACAAACATTATACAGTTTCTTAACCCTCAGAGAAACGGGTGAAATGTATCAACTGTAGAATCTTGCCATGGCTTTAAAAGGTTTGCTTTATGAACTATATGTACTTTTAGAGTAAGTGAGTATATACTCATGAACGGAGTGGGACAGGGGGGTTAACAAATAAAATATATAATCCCTTCATGAATAAATCATATAAGAATTTTCCTCGGAAGCACAAACAGCTTACAGCTCTACAACGCATCCTCAGAGATGCAGCTGAACTTCCCGAGTGAGAATTCTTTCATGGGTAAAGGTGTATTTTAGAGTCACATGTGAATTTAATCAACTGTAGGATTCCTTCAGTGGTAAACAGTGCATTTAGGCTATGTGAATAAGTGTAACGTCAATTGTCCCTATTGAATGATTATAGGGGGGGGGGTATAGAAGATGCTGATATGGCTACTCCCTATTAAACTATATTTAGTTTTAAGATTGACAGCATAGACTCAATAGCAATTACCTGTTCCCCCTGGAAGGAATCCCTTAGCTGATAAAATGCACATATGCCTGCCTAGGTAAGCTATGCTGGACTAGACAGAGTTCATGCTTCAAGGCATCATTGGGATGTAAATTATTGTAATTTTAAGGATATATTAAATGAAATAATGAGCATACAAATGCAGACTGATGCAAATGAATAAGAATCGTAAGACCTTGACTTATAAAGAGAAATTCTTGATAAAATTTTAGAAAAAGAAAAATATAAAAACAAGAATTTAACATGAAGAAATGACCTTTTAGACTAACAAAGGCATCCAGAATTTTTTTAAAAAAAACAGTTGATCATTACAAAATTATAACATTATTCCAAAATAGCATGTTTTCCCTGGGAAATAAATAGGGAATAGAATTGATATTCAAAAGATCCCATATTATAGCTAGATTTCTGTATCAGATCCCGAATTGGATCCTGTATCAGCCTAAATCACATACCAGATCCTATATCAGAACCATTCCCGGGAATTTCTCTTGATTTTTATGTTTCAGAAAAAAAAACAATTTAATAAATAGGTTATTGATGATGTTGGTAGAATATGAATTTTATTTATTTTATTCGCCTCGAGAACTATCATATTAACACTCGGGCTATTGCCCTCAGTCAATATGATGTTTTCCTTGGCCAATATCATATTTTCCCTCAGAATAAAATTCATATTCCATCCCTCCCATTAAATTACCTCTATATATCACACATACATTTTTAGAATGCTACTAGGAGAAGTATTAGTACTCATTATAGAATTTCTGATCTAATTGTGCCACCTTCACTTTCTCATATTTCTAGGGGGTAGGGGTCAACAAAGCCATATTTAAAATTCCAAATAGTATTGTATCATTACATTCTTTATATTACAATTCCCCACATAGATTAAAAATAATTTTAGATTACTTCTTAAAGCAGTATTGGTGCCAATTATTTCTCTGAAGCTGCAACAATTAAGTTGGCGAGACTAAAAAACGAATGAAAATATGCTTAGTTTTTACTATGAATTGTTTTTTTGTCAAAACCGATCAACATATCTCCCTATAACTTTGGGAAACACTTGACTACAGTGCTAGCAACATAATATGTATAAATCAGTGCTATAGTTAATGCATAACTGATTTTATAGAATGATAATATAGTACCCCCCTGAAATATTATTCTAGAGGGGTAAAACTGCTCAGAATCCTTCGTCCACAAACTAAAAAGACCCAGACATATATGAATTGATGCTAAATGAAGTCATCATTCAGAAACATTATGTCTATCAAGTGGCCCTTGAACTTTTCAAAACCCATGCTGAGTCCTGGCCTATATTGAATACGCCTTTTTACTGACGCCAGATGATTGGCCGGTGAATGAATACGTCCTCTTATACATGTATGCTATAGACCAATAAGAGAGTCGGAAATACGATAGTGATAAAAAAATATAAATCTAAATCTCCATTTTATTTACAGACACACTATCCAGTTAACTTCATGAGAAATATTGCTCTCTATGGCGCCCATACTTCCCATATTTGGATGATTGATGCCGACTTTACTCCAAATAAGGATGCATACCAACTCATAAGGAGACATATACGCCAATGCGACTGGAATTCAGCCCGACCGGTATATACAGTGTACACCTTTGTACAAGTGAACCAATCCGTAGCACTCGGTTTTTTACATTACTACGGAATATAACTGCTCATTTCCATAATAATGTCACCATTTTTTTTACTGAACCGATCAGTATTATTCCGTAGTGCTGCGGATTGGATCATCTCGTAAAGAGTACATGCATCTACTACCGCGCACAGATAAAACTCTTCTTGGTTTACAGCCCTTGAAATTATGTTAATATTTATTCTTATTTTTTACAGTCAAAAGTCTATTCATACATAATTTTTATCATACGGTTCTGGTGTCCCTGGGGTTCTCTCTTTACTAGTGTTTATTTTTAGGCATTGGTTACACCAGCATTTGAGACGAACCTAACTGAGGGTGGAGTGCCCGATAATAAAATTCAACTGTTGGAGAAACTGAACGAAAGGAATAGTGCAATACATACATTTAGGTATTATTTATAATTTAGATTTTAAGCGTGGGTGATTTCCAAAAAAATAACCGTGTTGCTTAAAAAAGAGCTTTAATTTATATCTTGATGAATGTAGAAGAATGGATATTTAGTAGTAGTAGTATGCAATGATGGCTAAAAAGAACGAAAACGTTCGTTTTTATATATTTTTTCATTGGCACATCATCTACAGGGCGGCCAAACAATAAGTCATGCACTCTGCCTTTTAACTGGTGTACACTGAAAGCTAAAGCCATATTATGTAAATTTCTCAAGGCAATACTTAAATGAATACCTCAATGTGATAAGAGATTTCATCTTCAATGCTATTTTGTGAGAGGATATTATTCTATTCTAAATCTAATATCAAATACATTTACTGTATGGGAGAGGCTCTATACTAATAGCAACAGTTTGTGATGTGATGTTACAAGGCCAGTCACAACCTCAAACCAGTATCTCCAGCTTTCCTGTCGTAGCTATAATACACTCGTATATAGATGGTGTCTACTTGGTGTCAATAAAGATATTTTGTCGTAAAATATCAGTATTGTGTATCACTTGTGTAACGTGCCCATCTTTAAGCAGCTTTTCCGTCAAAATGACAAGGATATGACCCCAGAAAAACATCAAAAAGTTAATCTTTTTTTGCATTCCACTTGTTACATAAAAAGGTTTTCACCACTTTCATTGCACCTCTATTTTCTACACATCTAACTCTATCCAGTAATTGGTTAAATTTATTGCCATATACATATTTAGTCATCTTTTGGTCCTTTGACCTTTCTTATACCCGATTCTTAAAATCCTGCCAAATACGCCAAATTGCCATGTTTCTAGGCCTATGGTCACCTCAATTGATACAATTAAAAATTTGTGAGATTGATCGAAATGTGTTAGATGTATGCCAATCAACGTAACTTTGGAAGACCTTTCCAATGATATATCACACTTGGTACCAAATATCTTGGTTTTGGCTGTAGAGGGGGACGGGACTTATTTGACACCCTGTACATATCATTTGTTTGTGGAATGGTTTCTATTCTCTTCCGTCATTTTATTATACATTATTTAGATTTTTATCATCTTTTAATTTTCGATGGTTCACGTAAATGTAATGATAATATTCATACATTTCAAGGTATGAGTTCTATGTGTTACCAGATGTCTTCATAGTTCACGAGCCCCACAAACGGATACTTCAGCCAGATACTGAACAAATGTAAGCATATATTCTTATCCATGCTGTTTCTGAATTTACGTCCCGTGTTATGGTTTTCCTCTTGTGGTTTAATCCACGCGATCTTATTTGAATCAGGTTTACTATGCTTTTTTCCAGGTGTTTGAACCAAATTGGACATCTTATAAAAATGGAAATACTGGCCAAAAGGAGATATCACATGATCACAAAACATAAAAGTGGAAAAGTAAAACACATAAACATTCCAAATATTCCTGAAATTTACTCCGTTTAACATATGTTGGAGTTTCATATATCAACTTTTGTAATACTCTTATACTATATACTGGCCGATTTTAAAATAAATGTATAATCGAATACAATTTTAAACAATAATAAGGATTGTTTTGGTTTGTAATGACTTTTTCGAAAGTAGTTCCCGCAAAGATGGACGGACAGTTTCATCATTTCCAAAACGAACGAATAGTTACAACTGTGAAATGGCACATTGAAATAGCATAGTTAAATACATAATATTCTAATAATATAAGTCTTTCAATGGAGAGGGTAACTTTAATCTTTATTTATGAATAGCATGTTTGCGAATATGGTATAAACCTTTGAGTTCAAATCATACGTAAAAATATCCAAAGATAAAGACAGCAGAATCTGGATAATTTGGTTTTATATGAAATCGAGACCGAACGACCTATAATATCAGCACAACATATTCTCCCCAACTTTGATTTACAAATGTATTTAATGACCAAAAGGTCAAGTCTGTTTCATCTCAATAGACCAGAGGAAATTTGAGTTTTAATTTCCATATCCTACAGGTATAATAAAATAACGTCATCGTATGATATACCCAACAAGAGGAAGGAAAGCCCCAGAGATTTGGCGATGACAGACATATTACGTCTCTTGGGTACCACATTCGTTTGAGCAAATTTTCACCAGTTCAGTTTTCGAATATAACAAGGCGTCGAGTTGTTCAAATCGATGTAAGCAAATTCCGTACATCTTTCTTGATGTGAAATAACAAGCTATGATATTGGTTAACACAGAAATTATCATAATATTATTCGAAGCATTATTAGAAAATGTTGAATCCGTCATTTTTTGTCGATTTTGACCAATCAGGACGGTGAGTCATCTCAATACAGATTTACATTGTAAACATACGCCATCTTTTTTAATAGATTTTTATTTCAGTTCAAGCAGGACATTTCAATACACATTAAGGTTTAGTCATTTTACAATAACGTCGATGGGTAAAAGGGTAGCACACATATTAGTCCATGGTATGAAATCTCTTGGACATCTAATAAAGTAGTCCAACAACATTAGACCTAGCCTGGGCCTCGTTTCTTATCTGACATGTCTTATGGCCCCGGCTAGGTCTAACTTCCATGATGATTTTGCCCTTGATGCGATCATTTAATCGTTCAGCAGGTTTCGACATGCGGAACTAATTAAACCGTAATAAGATGGTATCGTTACAGAAATAATGTGATCAACGCATGCATACATACCTTATGAATAAATACAAATCATCACATACCCCCCTGTAACCTCATCGATGTATAATTATGAAAATGTTGGGAGAAGGCTTTTTCTTAGTTTAGAAAACTCTGTTCTGGTTCCGGTAACATCGAAATGGCAAATCCTTTCAGGAATAAACCGCCGTTAGCAACACTGAACGAAACAAGTTCATAAAACGAAACGAACCCCGGTTATCCTATATATAAGTACAAAATATTGTAATACTGTAGGAGGCTTGCGATAAACATTGAAGTTATTAAAATGTAACAATTGTTACAAAGCATGTATGCTGAGTAAAATACATGATCCCAGTTAAAAACAATTGAGTGTATTCCTAGGTACGTTTTTGCAAGCAGAAAACCATAAACAATTACCATAATTTAATATTTAGGCACAATTATTCAACACAATCACAATCTAGCACAATCAATGACATCTATATTTCTTTGAGCTGAAATTACCAGTAATCAAATGCATCAATAATGTTGCGAGTATTGCTTTTTAAAGTTTTTATAAATAACAATAGAGTAAACTTGGGTGAATACACGCGCTGTTTGAATAAAGCAAAGATTCGTGTCATACTGGATGGTTATAATAAATAACAATATTGAAGAACAATTTCGTTTCGCTGACCAAGTTTACTTTGGCGACGCACAGACAGACATTGCCGGTTGAAATATTCGTCTCATAAATTGGTAAGAATAAGACTCATTTTACGATTAAAAATGAACATTTAACACAAAAATATTATGTGAAATCGCCTGATGAAATGTGGTTTTATATTATTGTTAAGTATCAGTGTCATATTAGCGAGGAAAAGTGGTTTCGATAGATCCACAACTTGCATCAAAGGAAAGAATAGCATGGAGGTTAAACTCAATAATGGCCCCAAGAAAAAATTCCTAATAGTAAAGAACGCCGTTATTGAGTTTAACGACGTTGAACTACTAATAAAGTAGCTGGTAGCACACTATAGCGCAGCGATATTTGACCTAACATAAACATACCTACATATGTTCCCTAATAATTTTTATTATAACCGTTTAATATACTTTCGGCTTTTAGGCTGAATTATGCCTGCCATTAACAAAGGTCAAAAAATTACCAAAAAATAAAATCCCAGTTTTTCGCAATTTGGAGTACACAATGCAACAGAAAATAATACAAAATTATTCTAAATATGTGATTTAGGTTTCTAAGCTATAAGTTTGAGGTTATTTTTCTTATCAATACCCAAAAATTATGTAATTGGTGTATCAACGTTTTGTATTGTTTCTCAGGTATTAATAAGATAAATGCTACAAATGTATCACTTTTATATTAGAATGACAAATGACAAATGCTTAAGTTCACAATTATAAAATACCTAAATATTCAAACAATTTTGTTGAATCTGCTTGGTTCATATTTGAAAAATCAAACAAAATATGAAAATACACTTGCGAATTTCACTAATTAAACACCGACATCTAAAGTAAAATTATAGTATATTTTTACATTATATGATAATCTATTTTTGTTCGTATGCTTAGAATAACGGTCTGTGTCCTATAAAATGTATAAAAGTTCGAATCAAAATATTTACGTTTTTTGACCCCTTGTGATGAAAGACATTTTTCGACCCAAAAGCCGGAAGTTTTTTCAGCAAATGGTATTTTAAAAGAATCAAGACATAAGCACCATCATAAATATTGCTTCAAAGGTTGCTGCACTATAGTGTGCTACGGATCCTTCATATTCAGAAGTTATACCATGGACTATATACCTTTCGCATCACGTGGTGTGATTCTAAAGTGTTGTACGTCATCTTTGAACCCTGGGATTTCTCCCCCTCTTGCCAACAACAAACCTTCTTAGTTTTGTTACTCTTACTTTTGCCTATCAAAGAGAGCAAGTACCCAGAACACTACAGCTTCATGAATTCCATATACATGTATACTGTATAGTCTATATAAAAACCTCTGATTTTATTTCAAATAACGCCACTTTTGATAACCTAGTTTGTGGTAAGTGTTTCATAGTTGGTCACAAACGCCATATGTGCAAAATATTGTTCGGAACTTTCGAATTTCGTGTTTGATAACTGTACTCATTAACACCCAAATGTCTTAAAACCAGGACATTGTTTTGACTGAAAACAAGAATATGGTAGTCTATGACATATTTTAAAATTTACAATGGGGATTTGTTTCTTTTATCATGCATGTCTTCAATGTGTGCAAATGTTGGTAAATAATACATAGTGGTTAGTTTACTTTGAAAATATTGTTTACAAACGTGCTCTTGGGAAATCGCAGGTAGGAAAATCTGACCCGCCCCTGCTGACGCACTACGCACTTACATTATACACCATTATATTATACACAATTGCCAATGGTATAACATTTCTTAAAGACTAACGTTTAACCAATACTGTATTGTAAAATTGTAAAATGTATGTTCAGCATGTAATTGTATTGTAAAATTTTCCATTGTCTGTTTATGACGTCACATAAATGTATACATGCTGTTATATTTTGAAAAAGACAGTCGAAAGTCTCAATAAATTAAAAATATTCTCTGAAGTAAAGAATTTGACTTGTTTCTGATGTATTGTAATTGTTTTTTGCCATGTTTAACATGTTTTTTCTTTGAAATAAAAATAAATAAATAAAATATTATACGCAATGTACTTGTCAATCATGATCTATAGTTTAAAAAACTAGCGATTTTTCTTTTGACAAAGTGAATACAATTTTTTTAAATAAATATCTTGGTCATGATAACCAGTTGTATTGACATCAAAAATATCACACATTAAATGTCGTTTGTAACAACACACACGACATAATTTAGTAGAAAAACAGCATTTGGATATATCAATAAATGGTAATTTTGCCAAAATAGGACACCTTAACATTGTAAGTATTTAGAAGACTTTGATAACAATTTTACATGTTTATGGTACCATTATCATTATAAAAATTGTTGTGTATAATTAAAAGCCCCAGTGACATTTAAGAGGGGTCAAAGATTTGTAAAAACTGTTTTTTTACAACTTGGGGTACATAATGCTACAGAACATTATTTGAAATAAATGTTGAATGTATGTTTTAGGTTTCTCAGCTAACATTTGGAATTATTTCTCCAATATTGGTGATGTAAATGGTATCAACGAACCGTTTTTTATATTAGAATTACATAATGCTAAAATTATATGTAGTTTTTTGAAAATTGAGTCTTCTTACGTTTTGAGAAATGAACTGCCGTCGTCAGCTAACTGTGGCTGCTGCTGAACTTATTTTTCCCCAAGTTGGATATTGCGACATAATCATCGATATAATACATCACTGTCGTCTTCTGAACTATTTGACCACAAGTGTTTAGATTTCCTTAAACATACAGGGTGTTCCAAAAGTACCAGGACTGGTACTGGTATTTTATCAATTTTAATTCACATTTTCACAAATTTTACTATTGCAACTAAAATAGTAAAGTTTCAGAAAAAATGCGGGAAGAGTTATGGTAACTATAGTCACATGAGATCACAATCGCAACTTTTTTATGAAAATGTGATGTCTAATATTCGTATTACTGAAGAAAGTATCTAATTCACATTTCTTGCTTGTTTTATTAGTTGCTTTGTTGTATTGGAGTTGCTATACACACTCAGATTCAAATATGATTTCAAAATAAAATATATTTCATAATAATATTTTTATTCAATTTCATGGAATACCACTGTGTATAACAGTCTGGACAATTCACGCTTGAATTTTTGAAAATACCTCATTTGAAGCCAGCCATCCACCTTGATAACACCCCTGTCCGCAAGTCATTAAAGACTGGTGCAGCTAAAGAGGAGCTAGGTATTGAGGTCCATGCACCATACTCTTCTGATCATGCGATATCTAATTAGACTCCAGATTGAAATTATAACTCAGAGTTATAATATTTGTTCATTTCTGCAGTCCCCGTACAACATTAATAAATTGTATTGACGTAAATAAAATAAAAAGAAGAATTAACGTTTATCAATAGAAATTCAAAACTCGCCATGCGGCTGCATGAGGGAATGTGGCGATTTGATTTTTTGTGCTGCATTCCAAAACGGCTTGGTTCTGTTATACTGACGGCAAATGCAGAATTAAACCGAGTTGTAATTTCCATGGCGAATTTATGGAATATCACTGTGTATAACAGTCTGGACAGTTCACGCTTGAATTTATGAAAAGACCTCATTTGAAGCCAGCCATCCACCTTGATAACACCCCTGTCCGCAAGTCATTAAAGACTGGCACAGCTAAAGAGGGGTTAGGTATTGAGGTCCATGCACCATACTCTTCTGATCATGCAATATCTAATTAGACTCCAGATTGAAATTATAACTCAGAGTTATAATTTTTGTCCATTTCTGCAGTTCCCGTAGAAATCAACAGGCCGTTACAAGACCGCAGAAAGGTCCATTGGTAGCCGCACGTCGGGATTACCGTTGACTAGCGTCAGCTGTAGGATTTGATGTGTAATGTACATTTGGGAAAAGTTTTCATGTCAGTTTTCGGTCATATCTTTGCCATAAACACAACACAATACGCATACTTGTTGATGTAAGGTTACTATTACCACGCCAACTTATATTTCACTTGCACTTTTTTATTTCACTTTTTATCTGATCCTGTATCATAGCACTACAGACAACATTAATAAAGTGTACTGATGTAAATAAAACAAAAAGAAGAATTAAAGTTAATCAACAGAAATTCAAAACTCGCCGTGCGGCTGTCGTAGGGAGTCTGGCGTTTTGACGTTTTGTGCTGCATTCCATACCGACTTGGTTCCGTTATGTTGACAGCAAACGCAGAATTAAACCGAGTTGTAATTTCTATGGCGAAATTAGGGTCTGTTTAAACTGGGATACGTCGTTCGGCGAGCGTAAGCTAACCAATTACGGATTTACGGCTGTCGTAGGGTCGCCTTATAGCTAGTGTGACTGAGACATAAGGAATATTGACCGTCATCTTATACATATCGATCAATGTCGCAATTTAAATGTGATAAACAAACCAGAAAAACAGCTAATTTTATTTTTTTTAAGTCTATTGTAAACTAAGCAGTCATATATTTCAGGAATGAAGAATTATGTGTCATTCTAAATTGGAAATATAGAAGCACGAGCATACACAAAATGCACGAAGGCGAAGTTTTTTGGACGCTCTTTGGACAGAATTTCAGTGCAAATGCACTCACGTTCTGTTTCTGTTTTGTACGACATTCTGTGAAATCGTGCTAAAGGAGGAGGAACACACAGTTAACCCCTTTAGAGGAATAAGTGATTCTCTTTAGATAAAGTGGAAAACAATATATTTCCCATGTTATATTCCCGTAGGGAAAAGTTATCCGATCCATTGCATTCAGCTTTTTTGGTCACCCATAATGGATATATTTAAAACCCTCGAAAGAATCACTTATAAGACGTCTACTTTGTGTCAAAATACAACATACGAGTATAAGTGCAAAAAAGAAAACGCAGGGGTGGAGGGGGTTGAAAATCAGAACAACATTTCAGAAAAAACATGTGGGTGGGTTGTTTGCATCTTCCGTGTCTCAAATTCGAAATTATTTTATCATCTCCATGAGTGCTTTAACTGAAGATAATGCATTGGCCTATCATATGCACCTGTTTAAATCCTCAGAAAATAGCCAAAATCCAACATATGACTGTCCGAAATTTGATGCGATACTTTCCCTCCTCCTTTTCAGCTTATTGAATGGACTATCATTATTTATGCCATGAACTTTAATGAAACATATCCAGGTCATTGACTACATTTTATAATATGTTTTTTTCGGGGTTCACGGTCGTTCAAAAGCTTCGCATGTACTTTAAACGTGTATCACCCATTCTCAATAAGAATGCAAAATCGATGTCCCAGGGCTCAATCTCAGCATTTACATTACCAACATCACTTTTTGTTGTATATATAAATAGTACATATTACCCTCTACCTAGCACATATGTAATATATAATTTCTCAGTTACACCTATTTTATTATATGTACTAGAATAGGGCTATTCATCAGTTACGTGACTGTCGCCATATCAAAAATCAGGATTGTATGGTGCCATTAGAACACATTTCATGCGTTACATCCCATATAAAGTGGTGTTTTATACACAGGACGATCCCAGCTTCTGGTTAAATGACAGAAACTATCATTTTGACATATTTACCATGTTGAAAATGTTCCTTGACAAATGTCGCCAGACTTTTTTATATCAACCCCCTTGTGCTATAAATCATATAAAAACTGGTGAAAAATTTATGTTTTATATGTGCCATATTCGTATCTGGATTCCAATTTGGATACTTAAAGGCAGAATCTGATCTATAGGGGGTGACAAAATTACAAACAACATGTATAATTGACATACCAATCTATTCCTTACAATATCAAATACAATATCTCCTAAAAGATTCACAATATGTTATAAATCAGTGAAGTTATTAATGATTCAACGTGCAAAATGAGTGAAAAATGTTTAAATTCTCCCAAATAATAAGAATGGTAACCATTCTTATAGAAAAATAGTACATTATAGTAAAAATCTTTAGTTTTCCTGGAATAAAGTTTGCACTTTTGTGATTTTTAGAAAATGGACATGACAAGGAATGACATAAGCCAAAAATAATCTAAAAATGAAACAATTTTTTGTTTAGCCTGCTCGCTATCTCTGATTCTCTCTTTAATAGAACGTCGTACAAGTTGATATTTGAAACGTTGAGATTTGGGGGCCAGAAAATTATAATTCCCGTTTTTCATGAAGTTATAGATAAGAAAATCATTTACGTGATCATAGTTTCCACAGGCAATAAGTGTCTGAGCATATTAATGTTATATCACCTTATTGTATGGTAGGAGTGACCCTGGCTGATCAGTATTTTTAACTAAATTTACATTGTTTGAATATAATACAGCCAGCAAAAGGGTATTTGCATCATTTACGACACCATCATTTACGATACCTAGTAGTACGAAAATAACGGTTACCATATTCCTAGCTCTGAATAAAGTTTATAAAGCGGGAAATTTGAGTATCCATATTCATTTGAATCTAAATAAAGAAACACTACCACCTTTTTAGAGTAAATCCACACAATTTAAGGTAAATATCACACCTAATATAGTATCTCTCTTGTTAAAAGAAGATGTAGTGTTAATTTGATGTTATCTATGGCATAAACACAGTCGGTATAAATGTGAAAATGAACATAAAAACACTTTTCTATCATTCATTTTGAAGTGAACCTATAGTCTTGCGTTTTCTATGTCATAAATTACGTTACCCATAGTAACGTAATTGATAAATTCTATTGCACACATTTTCTATAGTCAAATCTTTACAGATATGTTCATTTATCAACTTGTACTTTTCGTAGATGGGAAAGCATCCTGCTGAAATTCAAGAAGACTATCGTGATAGGAAAAAAGCACCAAATAGAGCGTGCTCGGGTTCATAAATGCATTGTCTTAATAGCTGCGTGCACTATCTGAAAAGATAAAGACCATAAAAGAAAAAAATATGTCATTGCGTCCGAGACATGTTATGTTAGTCTCAGATAGCGTAATAATACAGGAGACAAATCAAAAAGAAGAAAACTCTTAGCAATGACCCAAGTAATGCCGATAACAATGATTGTGACCGTGTTTATGACAGTGGTACAAGTAACACACAATTTATAGTTCATATTAATTTTGCCTGGAATTTTGCAAGAGGACATGCATGGCTCTTTAGAAAATGGATAAGTAGAACTTGGGGACGTAAGTAGCCATAAGAAAACAAAGCTCCCTGAACATAGATAAACAGGGAAAAAACAATCACAAATCATTCCCAAGGATCTTACAGAAGCAGAGAAAAATAGAATGAAGGGTCCAAGCACGCCAAAAACACCAAAGAGTGCAGGGGAAAAGTGATGCGATGCAAACTTTAGCATAGTGATATCCCTAGAGTTGAGGAGAAGATTACTACGAGGAAAACACGTAGTTGAAGAGGCGAAGCAGACGCAACATGACTGGCGGGGAAATGCCTGAAAAGTGTTCAAGTCTAGTTGATATAATATTACTAAATGCGATGGAAGATGATACAAGCTTAAGGGCCTTGCCTGGCTGGACAAAAATGAAATGAGTACTCGACGTTTACAACAAGCAAATGAATATTTTGTTGAAGCAAATAAACAGTGTTAAAAGTGCACCGCACAAAATGAAACGAACCAGGAATGACATACAAGAAGAGACAACCAAGAGTATTCTGACAGGGCCATCATGCGGACTGAGAGTGGAGATAAAGAGCTACATCTTGGCGATTTTTTTCACTGCAGTTTACAATACTGTTGGTATGTCGAAAAGGCACTGCATGCATGTGATACTGATGATGATAAATACTATTTTTTAGGAAAAGAAGAATCTCCAATGGTCTCTAGAATGTTACGTTATTTGGCTGAGAGTCTCAGATTTTGAGTGTGTAGTAGAAGAGTCAATCCCAACTGGGAAGTTTAAAGGGCTATTTAAACTCTAGATCTGTGTCCTGAGATTTAAACTCATGTTCTATGGGATCTATATGTCCAAGCTAGGATTTAGAAACGTTTTCAGGAGTTCATATGTACCTATGATATAAGAGTAGACACTGAATGTCGTTACTTTTTGACGATAATCACAGATTATATAGTATAGTTTTGATCTTGTGATTGTAAGTTTTGTAATCACTTACGTTACAAAGGATTTAGCATTACAAATGTGTGAAGAAAGATTATGTCCCTTTAATCCTGTATATATTCATTCCAACATATAGCGTATGTGACAATATATTAATTCATTACGTGTTTTGTGCATAAATAATGTTTGTGTTAGCTTTAATGTTTCTATTGCAAAAGTTAGTTAATTTCACCATCATTTACGTTACATGATGGTCCACAGAACTATGTTTTTTAAATGTTACTATTGGTTAAAATGTAGTGTAAACATGATAAAAGAAGCACCAGTTGATGGTTTAACCATGATCACATATGATATGACTCATTCTACGATGTTACTTTTTTGGATTATATACGTTACCAAGGGTGTAACGATATACAAATCTCAAATACATTTTGTATGGCATATCAAACACCAAGATACGGCTATCATTTTATTCTGAACACTATTTCTAATCAGAAAAGAAATATAAATTTAATGTTATGAAACTGAGTTTTTATAAAATTGGAATGACATGTAGCACTTAGGTTCTGTTTGTGAAAAGGAATAATAAGTCACATGTAATTGTTGACTTCAATGTGAATTCCTTCCACTTGTGTATCTTCAAAATGCCTGATGTATGATTTAGTATTAAGGCAAAATATATCCTTATTGTTAGGTACAAAAACAGACATGAGAATAATATGTTGAATGAAAATATAGGTCGCTTGCTTCGACAACCCCCTATAACGTAAATGACAGAGACTTTTTTAAGAGACATTTTTAAATGAATACTAGATAAGCTTCAACATGAGACTTTTCCATGAAGGGGTATGAGATTGATGAAGATATTTTCACTTTAGATACTTAACATATATTCAAATAGAAATACATCAACTTTAAACCATTTGAAGCTACTTTATTTTTTGTCAGATTCATACCTGGAATTTGCATTCTTATTGAGAATGGATGGTTTTGAAATAAAAGCTTCACTCTAGTTTTGGCAAGCATTCGTCATATAACTATAACGAAGAGTTCATTGACACATGTCAAAACATTTTGTTTATGTTGAATGATTTGAAATATAAAAGGAATATTCCTTGCCAGACCCTTTCTCTCTTGATATGGTAGCTATTATGAGGTTATATAATGGTTGATTCCGTATATCGTGTTTATACTCAAGTGAGTATAATGATATATTCACGAGTGACTGAAGGGAACGAGTGAATATATCATATACTCACGAGAGTATAACGATATACAGAATCAACCATTATATGATCTTATTATCCCACCCTAATCTTCAATCAATAAAATATTACTCTAAATTCAGCAGTTGTATATCAAGTCGAAGAGTTGTATATGCTGCCTAGGAGTTGTATACGCTATCCAGGAGTTGTACATCGTTCTCAATAGTTGTATACGATGAGTGTTGGTTTTATATTGCAGTTATACAATGCTATTATACAATCATATAAAGCACTTAGGGTGGGATAAAATCATATATATAGTTTCCATATTTAGCAAAACAGGAAAATGTTTTAATATGGTCAATATTGATCATTTAAAAATCTAGTGCTTATTTCCAGTGAGCTGCCATCTTTTAAGATTTCTTGCAGGAAGTGATGTCATCAACTCTCAACTTCTATAACCTTGCCCATAACAGTATAGGAAAGTAGCACAAAATCACTACTAGACAAGTGATTATTACTTTCTGTGCAAAAATATTTTCAGGGCTTGTCAACTTAGAATAAAAGAAGAGATTTTCAGAAGGATTAAATAAAATACAAAGTTGAAAAAAGAATATTTAGCTGGTTTAAATAATTTTTGTAATTCTTAATAGCTCCTCACCTAATGCTATATGCAAAGTTGAGAGTCGATGACATCACTTCCTGTGTGAAATTTTAAAAGATGGCAGCTTACTGGAATTGAGCATCACATTTCTAAGTGATCAAATTCGACCATATCAAAACATTTTTCTGTGTTTTGCTAAACATGGCATATCAAACGAATTACATGATGACGGATACTGTATAATTAACTGGAGAGAGATATATGAGGAGAGAGATGGTTTTGCAAGGAATATTCCTTTAAGGTCGACGCCCTCTCCAGTTAATTATACAGTATCCGTCATCATGTAATTCGTTTGATAAATGCCACCGGTTAATCGCCGCAGAATACTTTAAATAAGGCAACATCAGGGTTAAAGTGAGAATACGAATAATTATTAGAAGTTAGATATCACGATTAGGTATCATACCTTCATTTTGTTCATATCATATGAGATCTAAGTTTGTATTCGCGAGTGCAACTACCTGTAACACCTGTCGGCTACCGGATTAACCTACTATTTTATGGGCAACTCATTTAAATATGAATGGAATAATGACAGGTACTGTACATATTTAAATTATTTGCCAATAAAATAATAATTAAATCCGGTAGCCAACAGGCGTTAGTTGCATTCGCGAATACAAAGTAAGACTACATTTTTTCGTCAGTTAACTGGTAGCAAAAGCTAACACATTGAAATATCACAATAATTTGTTATAAGGTATTAGCTTTTAATTCACTTACATTCTATATCTAACAAACAAACCCATGTGCCTCGGAATTATTATTGCATGTCCTTAACTTAATAATGATGGTCATTTAAGTTCAATAATTCAGAATTTGATAAGCTACTTGCATGATTCATATCATGTATATAATTGGGGAAGATGATGATGAATACACTGACGCTTGATTTTTTGAGTCCAAATGCAAGTTTTCACAATTATGTAACTTGGACGCATATCAACTATTAAGTTGATAATACAAACACAGTTGGACATTATTACTCTTTGCGATCAACGCTTCGGGATACTCAACTTTAAAATTTCAGTTATATATACTGCAAGCAATATGTGTATACTTTTTGTCGCTATTAGTGACAACCCTAAAGATGATGGCTACCAGGTGATTATTGCAAACAATCGGGATGAATACTTTGAGCGACCGACAAAGCCTGCTGGATTTTGGAATGATGATCCTCATTGTATAAGCGGTGAGAGATCAGTATACGATATATACCTTTAATATATACCTTTAATATATACCTTTAATATATACCTTTAATATATACCTTTAATATATACCTTTAATATATACCTTTAATATATACCTTTAATATATACCTTTAATATACAGGGTGTTTCATAATGACCGTCCCCCCATCAACCACCAATCCTGAATAGCATACCCCCATGTGTTATATATCATATGAAAGCTTGGTCAATTCTAGACTTATTGAATCAACTTTGATTAAGCTTAACATTTTTTACAACTTGCTACATATCTCTATAAAAGGTACCCATTTTACCTTTAGCATAGAATCTGAAACCCACATTTTTCCAAAATTAGCCATGTACCCTGCAAACAGCTATGATAACCATGCCTCAATACACTATTGGGTATAGTAATGTACAACTTCTAACATTTGATGGATGTTGAAGATATATCTTGATGATATTTGAAAGATAAAAGTATTAAATAGTTCAAAGAAATGCCCAGAGAGCTCTAAATGATACAATGGATAATATAGGGATCTGCTTTTCTCTTTAAATCCATCAGGAATAGTAGCCACAAATCATGCAAATTGAGGGGATAGTGGCTACAAAATATAAGTTCACAAATTATGTTCTCAAAGACCAGGCATTCTAATATTTGGCACATAAGTCCAGAATTGAATACACTTTATTATGGTATATAGATTATGGGGGCATGTGAAGTAGGATTGCCTGTGGATGGGGGGACGGTCATTATGAAACACCCTGTATACCTTTAATATATACCTTTAATATATACCTTTAATATATACCTTTAATATATACCTTTAATATATACCTTTAATATATACCTTTAATATATACCTTTAATATATACCTTTAATATATACCTTTGATATATACCTTAAATATATATCTTTAATATATACCTTTAATATATACCTTTAATATTAATACCTTACCTTTAAAACTTAAATAAGTTGTATTTAAACATATAGTTTACTAAAATGTAACACATGAAAGTATTATAAGGTTAGAATCAAACATAGAATATTTTGTTTAATTCAAATCATCATCAGTGATATAAACTCAATATTATATATATTTTATTGACTCAAAAACCATGTCATGTAAATGACATATCAGTCACTACAGTGTACAAAAAACTACAAACTACAACTACATATTACAAAACTAGTTCACATCAGTTTTACATGTAAGGGTATGACAGCAGAATATCAGTGTGGTGTATCCATAATAAAAGTGTTTTTAAAAAATGTTTACATTATATTAATCACTTTCCAAATTTTTAAAAGAGTGATATACAAATTTGGCTAATTTATGTAAGTTAACATGAGAGTTTTTACTAGACATAATAGTTTCAAACAGTTTATCCGGATCTTTGCACTGTTTCAGATCAGATTTTAAAGTTTCAAACAAATGTTCTCTGTTCCTTGTACAGCTTGTGATAAAGTGAAGCTCATCCTCAATTACCCAACATTCACTACACAACCTTTCACTTGTGGGTTTTGGCTTTGGTTTTGAATACCGCCCAACTTATATCTGTAATTTATGTGAACTCATCCTGAGCCTAGTTAATGCATGTCTTTACTTTTTGTTTTGAATGTTTAAATATGATTCTTTGGTGAAAATATTTTGGAATTTTATATATCTTCTAAGTACAGGAAAAGTAAGAATATCCTGTTTCAATTGAAGTGCATAATTACTTTTTAATTTCTTTGTGATCATTAGAATAAATATTATATAATCCTCTTCAACATTTTGAGTCAACCAATGAGAAAATAAATCACATTGTTTTAATATATCAATAACTTTACTGGACCAAGTGCCAGAGTAACCTAAACCATTCATTTCAAAGTCATGCAAATATAATTTATTGAGCATATTTTCTTCAGGTAATCCCATTAAACGCAGCCAATATTTAATCAGCTTAATGTTGAAACGAATTTTGAAAGTATAACGTCCTAGCTCCCCATAAACAGCCGATACATTTTATTTTTTAAATATATACTTATTCTTAAAGTACAACTTAATGTATTGTGTATGTTGCAGGTCTAGACCAAAAGGCAGGCAAAGAGGGTGGAACTTGGTTGTCCCTTTCTACACAGAACAAAATAGGCGTTCTGCTCAACATACAGGTTCTTTCAAAGGATGGAGGAACTGATACCGTTGGTACAAAGAAGGGAAGAGGTAAAGTAACAAATACCAGGCACTGTCATATGATATACAGGGTGTTCCAAAATGATTTTCCTCACCAATCTACCCCCAGTGCTAGATGACATACTCCCACGTGTTAAATGTGCAGTTATTGAGATCAAATTCTATACATTTTTACACATGGGCAGGGATTTTGTTTTTTTAATTAATGAGCGGTATATATACCTTCATATTGCAAAGGCCTTTGAACAAATGCTGAAACTTCGAGAAAATGTTTGATTTAATGATTTACATGTATTTTACAGTGTCGTATAGGTCGTTGTCGGTCTGTTTTTCATTGCATTGTAATTGTTTCAGAACTTGTGACACTTAAATTATATATAGATAAAAATAAATAAATGGATCTTTAATTAATTAAGGTCAACATTCTCGTCTCGGCATTGAAACATTATCAAGTCTCATCAATTGACGATCTTGCATAGATATTTATAAATAGAAGAACTTCTTTATATTTTAGGCTTTCTAGTAACCGATTTCATGTCTACTCCTAAAACTGCTAGAGACTACATTACTTCGGTCGAAAGAGATGGCGATACATTCTATCCATTTAATCTAGCGTTGCTAGAAAAATCGTATGTACAGTAAATAAACACATTAAAGTATAATATTTGTATTTAATTTCTATTGTCATATCATGATTTCATAATGAATATATACGTCTTTAAGAGCCGTGGTTTTTACAGAAGATACCTTTAATGGCTCGTAAGAGCATCCTTCATTCAAAGGACGTCATGTATTACTCAATTCAGCTCTTCATGCAAGGTCAATGTACTTTCATTTTAGGGGTAATAAATAAACTGATTTTCCTAGTGGACAACGTAGAAAATGCGTTCGTCAATTATAATGTTCAAGGAGGTTAATGTTCAAGGAGGATTTTTGTCCTCCCTCTGTCTATGACCTCTAATGAGATGCATTTGAAAGTTGAAAATCGGAATATATGTTGAAAACTACAACATGGACTTCAGATTTGTTTGTGTTTCAGTGCGAATTCCGATAGATGGCGACTGCATTACTGCAATAATGAGGACCAGCATAGTCACGAGGTGTGGTCAAATGGTGAGTGATCTTCGGAATTCCATCATTTATAACATTAATTCAGAAAGTAAAGTCAATTGAAGCATATGGACATCTCTTGTATTTCCTTTTCATTCATCACACAGACATGAAATACGTTTTGCTACAGATCCCGGATGATACCTTTAAATTTGACCTTGAATAGTATTTCCTTATTTTATATTACCATATCGTATTGCTTTTCCTTATTCTTAGGTACTTTACTATGCTTGCATGATTTCTTTATTCTAGGAATACATGGTATTGGCAATAGTACCATACATAAGCCTTGGAACAAAGTCAAACATGGTATAAATCGCATGGAAACCATCATATCGCAATTCAAAGCTGCCAAGAATAAAACTAATCGTAAAGAGGAACTGAAAATTGCTTTGTTGGACCTCCTAAATGATGACAAAAGGTGAACATTTAATCGTATTTTAACGTGTAACAAAAACAATGACTTAGGACAGTATCTGGTATATAATAGTAAGTGATAATTAAATCACATATTTGGGACAGGGATGATATCAGGGTTAGAAGGATGATATTGATATCATTCCGGGTAAACTCGAAAATTTTACATTTTTCAAATAGAATTCACCTTTTCAAAAAAAACAATTCAAAAAATTAAATGTTTGATAGTTTTTCAAATTTTGGGGTTTAAAAATGATTTTCATTTCAATTCCAATTTTTTAAAGTATTATATTCTTCTTTTTCCTAAATTGTCAATGCACGTTAGGGCGGGATAATATGTAACTTTAATATTCCACACGTTCCCTCAGGAAATATTGATATCCATATCAAATCCCTCCTGGTGAATAACTTCCTTTGTATCTTTTGCGACCCTGTCCTGCTAACTGAATATCTGCTTTCAGTCATCTTCCAGATCCTCAATTGGAAAGTCAACTTCCTCAGGCATGGCAGAAATCTCATAGTGCAATATTTGTCAAACCAACGGAAGGTATCCGATGCGGAACCAGGTACGTATAATTTACGTTGATGTAACCTATTTAAGCTGGCTCTCTTAATGCTGGAATGTCGGGTAAAAGATCAGTTCGAGAACCCCTCTTCTCACGTTTTTGGTATGAAAAGATGTATAACAAGTTTGTCTATGTAGTATCTACTTTCCAACTTGCATACTTCAGCTAATTCGATTGTTGGTTATTTTTCTGTTGGTCATATGATGTGTCGGACCAGAGGCCCGGGTATGCTGTCATTAATAAAAAAAATCAGTCTTATTCTTATCCATTAAGCTTATAAAAATCAGTCTTATTCTTATACATGTAAGTTATCTAGTAAAATATTAATATACATGTATACACCACTCATTAACAACTCAGTACACTAGCGAACATTTTAAACATTTTTAACGTATTCCTGAGCCTCAGTGTCGGACTATAACATTCAAGATATTTAACATTTCTCACTTTTTAGACCTATCAAGATGATCCCTTTTATAGCTTGTCAAGTTTTTCTAAGAAGAATTTGCTGTATTATGTATGAGGAATAGATATATGAAAAAACAATCAAGTTATATGAGTATTGTAATTAGACAAAACTGATTGTCCACGAAACAAAAGGTAATATTCTCCCTTTCTACAAAATATGAAGCTGTATTACATTATTTATAAAATTTATAATTTGCAAATATAATTTGGCTTCGACAGGGCTGACACTTTCTGTTATTTGAATATTGTATGACATGTGTGATTTTGTTTATTTTTGCAGAACTAATACCGTGGTCATTATAGATAGTGAGGGACTCTGTGAGTATGTAGATAGAACAATGGAAGACTCCATCAATGCAGACTCTGTAAAATGGACCACCAGTAATTACATATTCCAAATGGACTATAAGAACAGTCATCCTAAACTTGACCGTATGAAATTACGAAGGAGAAGTTCTCTATTACTTATTTAGAAATGTGAGCATAACGATTACTTCGTATCAAGACTTAGTCTTGTATCGACCCTATCAATCTCCGAAATATTTGTGATGCCTAAACTTAAACACCGAAATCACCCATGTATTTTATATCCCCAAGTTTTGCCTACACCAACGTCATTATGGAAAGTATCACTATATGTCTTTGTGTCTATCAAAAGTTTATTTCATGAAGCGTTGCAATATTTTCTCCCACGAAAATATGGGGCTTCTGATGAATATTCACGAAGCAGCTGTTATTTCAAGAGATGTTTAGAATGGTATTCTTTTTCGGAATGTAGCTTGCTAAAAAAGCAACAACGAAGCAGAATGAAAATACGATGCAGAAAACCATTATTATTTTACATCACATAACAGGATTCGTAGGATACTCATTGTTTCAGGGAGTTTTGCATTGGTATAAAATGGGTTTCCGTTAAGAGCACTTTTTGTATATTTTATATATATAATTGGAGTTAAATTAAATCGTTAGAATATCAACAGGTTAGCATCAAACTGAAATATACAGCACATACATATACAGCAAATGTATTTATTAATTATTAAACACAAATACACGTGTATGCATGTCTTGTATGGTATTGTATTTTATTTAGATATAGATATGGCAGTGTTCAAGTGATATGAGTCATTTGACTGCACTGTCATCTTTTATGAACACCTTTTGTTTTAAGTGTTTGTTCAAAAGCATTGATGTTTTTGTTTTAAGTGCTTGTTCAAAAGCATTGATGTTGCTTCTCATACACGCCAAATGACTGCCCTGACATCTTTTAGAAACACCATTAGCACTACATTTATCTGTATGTTTCAAATGCATGTACAAAATTATTTTTTGTCTCCCATTTATAACAAAAAAATCAACTGGCTTGGCGACATGTCATTCCAGGGAAAGACTTGATCTAAAGGTTCAAAGAGTATGGATGAGCTTCTCTAAAACCATACAAAGAATGAAAAAATGAACGACTTCAAATGCGTTGAAGTATAAATTAGTCCACCAGAAAAATATGAAAATGCTTTAATACACAAATACATACAAATGCCATACTAAACATTTATAGATGCAAATATACAAATGCCATACTAAACATTTATAGTAGCAAATATACAAATACCATACTAAACATTCATAGATGCAAATATACAAATGCCATACTAAACATTTATAGATGCAAATATGAAAACATAGGTCAGAACCAATATATGTGGACACAAAACTCTGAGCAAACTCTTACACGTAACTCTTCTACATTTCAAAGTATAACATGAATACTGCGTTGTGTACAATGAATACTATTTATAACATAATATTAGTAGAAATATTAAAAATATAACGGTCGTTTTATTATTTATGAAAGTTACTCTTATACCGTGTGAGGCAGTAAATTAGATTAGATTTCACATAAGACGTTGATAAATAATATTTGATTTAATTACTAGTATGTCAATCATGTTACACGTACATATGAACATGTGAATATAACTACTATAGCTGCCCACGTCACATAAAGTTCAACGCACAGCTCCCAAATTGCCAAATTATATAACTGTCTGATATACGTAGATATATGAGGGACACTTTCCCGGCTTGTGCATTAGGCTGTTGGATTTTACAGGATCTAGACTTGAAGTTAGTGTTTGTCAGTTTGTCATGTATCTGTAGTTTTTGCGAGCCCATCCTTCATCTATTTCTTAAAAAATCGCTTTGCTACTTTACCATTACATTCTAAAGTCTGAAAGGAAAACACAAGGACAATCAATAGACATGTAGCCAAAATTGAAAGAAAATCGTTAATACTTTAAAGGTTCTATATATAGAAAACATGTGGAACACCTTTTCAAACGCATGTGACTTGTTGACTTCATACATGGAACCTCTATAAGTGGAACACCTCGTAAAGAAACAATTTTAGTGAATCAAGGGGTGTGTTCCATTTACACAGGTGTTATTGAAATATTTTTCACCATTTCAGTATCTCGTCGAATAATTGCAATTCTTGTTTTCTACTTTCGAGACATGATGTTTAGGATTGTCTAAAACTAGATCCAGTTTAGGATTTTTATTACAGATGTGCATCCATTATTTCTTGTCCCCCTTCTAATGTTGAAGTCAAGATCAAAATAAACAACTAGAGTTCGTTAATATTCAGGTGCAGATTCTCACGATGAAACAAACTTTTAAATTCATACTTTGAATACTGTAGTGCTACTATATTTTGCGCTCTTAACGACTTATTGAAAATTCGCAACTTCCAATATTTCTAATTCGCAAAATATAATAATCGCGAAATTCCTGGGAATATAAAGGCCAAGATATTCCAATATTTCAAATTCTCAAAATATAATAAACACAAATTTCCCGGTATTTATTTCACTCAATGTTTACAATATTTTTGTTCAGTACTGGGTAGGCTAGAAAAGTACTGTTTTATTTAATGTATTTCGGTTTCTAAAAGATGTTAATCAAAGAAATTATATAGAACAGAAGCTGGAAATTTTTTGAGGGGTCAAAAACCGGAAAAATACATAGCCGCAAAATTTCAACACACTTTTAAGTTATGTTAAGACGAAGCATGATTGTCATACGTGATATCATTTGTCTCAAATGCATGAGGTATAAAGTCTAATTAAATACCTTTTATCAGATTAAAATTGACACTTGCAAAATAAATGTACGCAGAGAAGTGTATACTCAACACACGATGCTGTATAGTTTAATGGAAATGTCGGGGTCAACCCAGTTGTCCGAAACCCAGTTCTCCGAAACCCAGTTTTCCGAAACCAGGTTGTCCGAAACCCAGTTCTCCGAAAATTAGGGGGATCTTATTTGGAAAATACAATTTTTTAAACGAATCTCGTTGTCGCAACCTCTGCGAATCACAACATAACATCGGAATAACGTTGACATCATTGCAAAATTAAGCTAAATATGCTAAGTCAAGACGTTAATTGTTTAATGTTTAGCCTACGAAAGTTCATATACAGGTGATATAGATGTTCAAACAAACAAAGTTATATTATGTTATTCTCATTGTAAAATGGCGTTTACACAACATACATAGGGGTCTGCAATTTTTAAACCAATTTTCTTTATGGCCCATGGGCCTTTTTGATTTGATAGAATGCAGAGACTAAGAAATTAAATGCGACGAAATATTTTGACAACGTAAATGTATACAGTTTTATTCTAAAAGTACTATATGCGTAAACTTATTTTATCTGTTTCAAAATGATTCATTTTATTTTGCCTATATAAAAGAGATTGAAGAAGATAAGATAAACTGTTCCGTAATATATCTATATTGTGTTTTGATAACCTTTTTTTAGAATCACAATGTAAAATAAATCCCCCTCCTGTCATTCTGGTAACGCGTGCAATGGATGCAATTCAAAGTGAGAGAGAGAGATCTATGAACATCAGAATGCGTCCATGCCATTAATTTGGCCAAATACATGGCATGAAACTGGCCTAAGCTTAAGTACGTCTCCCCTTTCTCTGGTAAATTATGACTATATTTTTCGGAGTAATGGGTTTCGGACAAGTGGGTTTCGGAGAACTGGGTTTCGGACAAGTGGGTTTCGGACAACTGGGTTTCGGACAACTGGGGTGCACCCGGAAATGTCAACTGTTCATGTATTAGATGTTTCACATACAAAATTCAAGCCAACACCCAACCACAAGTTTTACAAGTCCAGCGCCCTTGCTTTTGTTAAAAACGTCGTTATCGTTTTGCAACCTGTTATATTTGGGGGAAAGATCAAACATATATAGGCTCAGGTCAGCTCTTTTCAATAGTTTGTCATTGTCGACAAACTTTTCAAGGAGTGTGAACACATGTGTGATGTACCAAGACTTATTCATGGGTACAAAGCGAACCTTAGCTTGTGACACCGTGAACTTGCTCGGCAGTATCATGGCTAAGTCACGAGGCGGTAAGCTTATTTCAACATGGATCCTCAAATGCTCACGATATGTTCAACTTTGTAACTGTGTTATTATTCATACCTGTACGTGTTCATCTCCCTGGTTTTCCCTAGTGAGCGTTAGAGGTTTGCCTCCCTCCTCTATTGCTTGGGCAGCAACAACCAGTTTTTTACCTTCCCATCTAGCGAGACACTGAAACAAAAACAGCGTGCCACAATGCTCCATTCGAATTCGTTTTTTGGTCATAATTAAAGAGGCAATTAAAGGCATATTAGAAAGTTTTCACATAGTTTTTCTCACAAACCAAACGCAAGAATTCCAAAAGGAGGAAGTTGTCTAAAATTGAGATGAGGAGGGAAAGAAGGAGGAATTATTGGACATATAAAAAGAAATTTCTAGTACAGAAGGGAAATCGTATACAGATTGTACTTGTGTTGCAAACAGACCCTTATGACGTAATCCACAGGGCGGGTAATTCAAAGAACGTTTGCTAAAGGTAGGGTCATAGACAGTTGGAAAAGAGCAGTACAAATCCATTCCTCATACAGTAACTATCAAATCCATAAAGATAAATTCAATATTCTACAAGTTTACAACGGTAAAAACACATACCTTATACATTTTACCCTCGAATTTCTGTTCAAACGGCTCTCCAATCGCCCAGGAGTATTCCTCTGTCCTTACACTACTCACGGATTTTATGGTAAATTTGTCTCCATCTTGAGTAATGGTTACTGTTGGACTCAAAGTTCCAGCGACTTTTCTGAACACCATGTTCATCCCTATATTGGGAAACAATTATATGTAAAATAAAATCAGGGTTAACCAGAACACTCGTCAAGTATGAAACGTACAAAAGTCGACAATTTAAACCATTCACTAGTGCCAAGGCTAATGATTTCGGTGATATAATTTAAGCAGACGGGACCATGACAATTACATCAAAATGCAATGGTCAACATTAAATATTTCAAAGCATTCATTAGACCAAGCTCACGCATGGTTATATTGGACTTTGACAGGAAAATAATGAAATCGATATAGTGCATATTATTATACAGTATGTACTCTTGATACCCATTGGCTTATTCGTTGTCACATGCTATGAAATAGATGAACTTATTCCATGGAAAGTCCTAAATCCCTGCTAACAGGGAAGATGAAAAGTACTAATCACCAGTTAGGTCATGTGACCAGTCATTAGTACTTTTTATCTTCCCTGCAAGCTTGGATTATAGGAGTTGAAAGAGAAAATGCCTTTATTTAGATAAGATCCCATGAGCTTTATGTTGATATTAAAAGACTTCTCATTTTGTTTTCATTATACAGAGTACATATGGGGTATACAGGGTGTCTCAAAAAAATGTACCCAAAAGTAAATCAAGAGCACAGATAAACCAATCAATATTTTCAGACATTTTTTGCATGGTCATGTAGCCAAAACATGAAAGTTTTCTCCCCAATACACCATTTCTATTTCAGTCTTGTCTTTTTGATGCTTCAACCCTTTACCTTTTACACCACATAATCGATGTAACCTCATATTTCGATGACAGCCTGTATCCTTACTGCTACATTGTTCATCGCATTTGATAATAATTCCGGTGGAATGTTTTAGATTTCTCTTTGGATGTTGCCCTTAAGGTCTTTTTGCTTGGAATGAGCATTAAAACACTCCTTCAAATAGTCACAGAGAAAGATGTTTGAGGATGACGATGACAGAACAAACACAGATAGTCAGATCAATTATCGGCAAATGATTCAGGAGTTACCTTCCAGAGTTAGGCAGGCTAGCCTGGAGATCAAATCATATCCAAATGAAAACAGTGGTCTCAAATTGATACACAAACAAAAGCTACACTAGAATCCCAAGCAATGCAGTTTCTTAAACCTCTGACCTCTCTGTATAAGGGGGCTATAAGACATTGTAAGGGCCTCCCTATTCACCATATTTGACGGCCCATACTTTTTTCTCTGAGGCTATTTGAAGGACCATTTTTATGCTAAACCCAAGCCAAGAGATCAAGAACAACTTAAGACCAGCATCCGAACAGAAATCAAAACATTCCACAAGATATATCAAATGTGATGAACAATGTAGTAGTAAGGATGCAGACTGTCATCGAAATATGAGGTTACATTGAATATGTGGCGTAAAAGGTAATGGGTTAAAGTATCAAAAAGGCAAAACTGAATTAATAGGGGAAAAAACTTTCATCTTTTATCTACAAGACCATGCAAAAAATATCTGAAAATATTGATTGGTTTGTCTATGGTGTTGATATACTTTTGGGTACATTTTTTGAGACACCCTATATAATAAAACAAATAGTGACTGCCATTGTTTTTGAGAAAAGTGGAAGCATTTTCCCTTCGGGAATATCTTGTCCACTGACACGTTTCCTCGGCCTGCAGCCTCGGGAACATGTCAAGCACACGATATTCCCGAAGCAGTCACTATTTGCATACTATTCAATTCATAATATCAATCAAGATCAAAAGTAATGACTACCGTGTGGTACCAAATCGTTCGATAAGTTAAAAAAATACCTTACCAATTTCTTTGAGGAAATCATCTAGGTTTTCGTTCCTCACTAACTTCCAGACTCCATTAAAATCATCGGGCATTTTGTAGCAGTTTTAATAGAATTGAAAAGTGCAAATGGTCTATCTCGGTCAAAATCTAGATCGCAAGTAAATCAGTGTGTTATACTCTGCCATAAATTGGGACTATGCGGATATCATAGTCCACCACGTAAGAGGCGGATCATTTTGATGAATATTTTTCGAAATTTTGCACTCTTCGAAAAATTGTATTCTAAATCTCAGGGCGTATGCTTAAATTTTGGATAAACCAAATGTTTAACTTTATAAACTTTATTGGCCGAACCAACACAATACAATACATGTACATTACAATAAAATACAAAAGATGCAATACAATGCTCTAAGTTATTGAATGATTTAAAGTGCAATACAGAATATACTCTGCTCGAGAAATTCCGTATTGGAACGAGACGAAGTTGAGTGCCAATACAGAATATCGAGATATATCCTGTATTGCACTTTAAATCATTCTATAACGTTTTTATCATGTGATCTTAGGACAATTCATCCATAGGAAATATTCTGTATTATCCGTATTTCTACTGAAATTGTCTCCTCCGTACCAATATTTTCTGTATTGATCCGGAGATGATCTCAGTAGCAATACAGATTTGTACAGCTCAAGAACTGACCAATCAGAGGGTTTCATTTTACAGATCATACGATAAAAATGTATCCATGCATGATCATAAAGTATTTTGGACTTTGAAAAGAGGCATTACCCATGGTGCTGTTCGACTTGGTTAGAAAGTTTAGACCCCCTTGAAAGGGATACGGTCCACCCCTAAGTCCATTTAGTGCTTTATAACATATTAACCATATCAACTATTTGTTTACTTATTTCTAGATAACCCTTAGTATACTGAACTCTTATTGACTCAACATGTGTATCGTGGTCTTGACTCAGAATTTAGCGTCATGATCGTCAAGATAATCTTATAAATTATAGTTCGAATATCAAAGATGTGATTAAGTAGTCATTTCGCTATTAGTTCTTTTCTGTATAGTGCACAGAACGTGAAGATAATAATGTGATATAAAGGTGGCATACACGTATCATGAAGCTATGTGCATTAACTACAAAAAAGCATGGTAAAGATTATTTACATATTGAGGTAGCTTTTCTTTAAAGAACAGTTTATGCAGTTATCTCTACATATGCAATGGACGTGATATTTAGACCATCTTATGTAGCTATCTGTACAAATTCCAAAGAAAATGATCCATAGCACATCTTTAAATCTGTACACAGATTCACAGAAGATGATACGATCTGTACGAGGGGTGATCCAAAAGTCTTGGACGCCCCCCTCTAACTTTGCCATTTTTATATGAACGGATAGGTATCGATATGGTGAACTGAATTCAACGATGTTTTTCTCTAAACCAATTATTGAAAACATTCTGTAAAAAACACGGTATTTTATATAATGTTGACTGATTGACAAGAATTTGATGCAAAAATTATTTAGAAATATTTTATATAACTGTTTTTGTTAACATTTTTTAATGCAATTGTTTTTGCTCCTTTCTACCAATTCCTTTCTAGAGAATGAAATAAAATTGTTGGAACAAAATAAAATTTTATAAAACATGTTTTTAGATCTCTCAATATTATAGTTATACAAAGGAATTTTTGTCTGATTTTAAAAAAGTATTCAAAAAATTAAAACAAAATCCCCCAAAATAAATAAAAATCAAGATAAACCTTTTATTTCATTAACAAGATACTTTTTTTAAATCAACCAAAATTTCCTTTGTACAATTACAATATTGAGAGACCTAAACATGTTGTGTTTATGTCGTTTTGTTCCAATGAGGTTCGGAAAGATGTTTCATTTCACTCTGGAAACATGATAATAAGAACAAAACAAGTGTTTGATGTGTTTTCTAAAACAATATAGATGAAAGTATATATAATATATATTTTTCAAATATTGTTACCATTCAAAAGATGACCATTAAATTGACGATGTGTTAAATTTTTAGATTTTTTATGTCTGGTTTAAGAGAAACGTGTGTTCAAAAAGTTCATCATATCGATACCACTCCTTACATGACACTTTCAAATAATCAAGATCAACAGCTTTACAACTTTTTGTATACGTTTCACTAGAATATTGATTATTTGAGGTACTTTTCTAGATAATTTTTAACTGTTGATATGGCTAATACTTTAGGTGCAAGTGCGCAACCTTGCACCAGTCATAATACGAGAGAATTTTCAGCCAACTGCCACTATAACCTCATCCAATACGTGAAAACAGTTCCTTTCAACCGTTCTTTCAATTTGGGAAAAGGGAAAAATCACATAGGGCCAAATCTGGACTGTATGGAGCAGGTGGTGATTTCATTAAAATATAGCAAAGTGAGAGCGGGGCGTCAAATACTTTTGGACCACCCCTCGTATACAATGCAAAGAACATTATCCTATTACTATGATATGTATGCTATCTGTATACAATGAAAAGGATAATATCAATAAAATATCATATGTAGCTCTCCATATACCATGCAATGAACATTATACGTAGAAAGCCATGTGTAGCTTTGTAGCAATTCAAAGAACATTATCCGATTAATATACCGTTTATCTAGCTTTCTGTATACAATGCAAAGAATATGATATATTGCTAAATGGTACAAAGTAGAATTGAGAGAGTATGTGGTAATTCGAATGCAAAGAATAGGCAGTTTAAGCTTGCATATAAAATCGAAACGCCAATCTAGAAACGTATGACCAATCGCCCATACAAATACATCGCTTAAATATTTTCCGTTCACGTTTAGGTTGTGAAAAACATTTCATTGATTCTACAAAAATACACAGCCACGCCTAACCATCGACAAGGTACAGTCACGTGACAGTGACAAAATATGCCGTAGTACACTTTTGATGTACTATGTCATTTCTGCCATTTTAGATCGCCATTTTCTAGAATGAGGAAGCGAGGTAAGAACTAGCATTGATTTGATCAATATTGTGTCAGTTCATCATCAGGCAGTTGTTGCATTCGATTTGTAATTAAGTTGCAAATATGCATATCTACTTCAAATGATCCTCAGCAACTTCGATATCTTGTTATAGATCTACCCAGTAGGTCAGGGATCTCTAAATCTTGACTGAATTTCGCAAAATTCTCTCTAATTTTTGTTTTGCTTTGCAAATAACAGGCAAACTACGACTAACACAACTTAAGATAAGTATACAAATATACATACAGAGTTAATGCAAAACCGCTTTTTACTTTGGATGCTACTACGAAAAATAGATAATGTATGTTGTCAACTCGAATGTATGTTGTCACATTGGCCTTACAGATCTCAATTCACAGTTAATTTTACAGTGAATGAAATACTATAATGCACGTGTAATAGAAGGAACATATTTGATAATAAAGTAATAATTTATAATAATTATAATAATAGGGCTGGCATATCGAAAAATTTACTCTAATATTTTGTCCGTTAATCCATAAAATTGTCATTGATATGATTAAATTTCAATGTTACTAATAATTTTTTAGTATTCCATAACCCTGGCTTTTGAACTTCTGCACTTTCCCCCCTAGGCAGACATATACCAATTTCTCCATAGTATGTGTCATATATCATATTTAAGCTTATCCAAAGTTACATTGATTTGCCAAATATGATGGTTCAAATGGTAAAAAGTAACAGGCATTTCAAAAATTAGCATTTTGCCAAAAAGTTCATTTCAGTATCCTGGAAACAGCCCTGACCTGAATGTGACAGAAAATATGGATGCTATTCTCGAAGATAATATCTGGATATCGAGTTCTAAAAATATGATGTTTAGGGTAGATACTCCAAGGAAACTCTTCTTATGCCTTAAAAAGGTTT
Organism: Owenia fusiformis; assembly: GCA_903813345.2. NCBI lineage: Eukaryota > Metazoa > Annelida > Polychaeta > Sabellida > Oweniidae > Owenia > Owenia fusiformis. Next base: position 7,786,738 of record CAIIXF020000012.1, on the reverse strand, counting down.
TATGAGGATTACAAAACGCCATATCCCTATTTGAAGCCAGTTTAAGGTCATATATGGAAAGTATTGCTGCTGTTAACACGGCGGCTAAGGAGACACACCAACTATTGTTTTGGTGTAGAACTGACTTTAATTTTGTCCAAACACTAACTTTTGAAATTCCTGTAACTTTTTCTATTTGTGAGTTGAACCATGATACTCGGCAAATTAATGTAACTTTGGATGAGCTTTAAAATGATATACGACACATACATGGAGACATTGGTATATGTCTGCCTAGGGGGCCCATAATTTCGGGACACCCTGTAGCATAAAGTCATCTTGGATTAGCTAGTAAAGATCTCTCCATGAACTCCTTAAGATTATTAAAATTCATAAAAGTGCAACTAAACATAACGTAACGTACCGACGTCGAGTGGTCAAAGAGGTCGGAAGAAAACACGCCATGGTCACATATTAATCACCATATTAATACTTTCATAAAATAAAATAGCATTCAACGAAAAAATCACTTTTACCTGTTTATCTGTATACAGGAGCATGTTTGTTGAACATCACTTGTAACGCATAAAACCCTTAATGCATTTTGAAATTAAATCATTGCAATGTTTAATATTATAACTCATGTATTTCAATTACAGGGACAACATACACTGTGATTTGACAACGTACATTTCTGATTTTTTAAATTATATCAAATGCATGAATGTTTATTAAATGTTCACCTGTCCTAAACTGTGTAGTTTAGAGAAACACATTCTCATAAAAATATTCGACTCTCTGAGACGTCAGGGGAGAAAATTATCAAAGGAAATGTGTAAAAAACAACATTTTCCAACCGAAGAGTCGTATGGGTAGACTAACAACGAAAAAAATCGAGCACTGCTCGAAGATCTTTTAACGTTATTAGAAAAATAAATGTCGTTGAAATCGAATGCACGCGAAATCAAACATAAAATCCTTTGTGTACTCCTAAAAATCATTTTTGAAAACCTGCATCAAACCTACATCATAGTCTTCGCTCAAAATCAGTTAATAGTGACATAGTACATCAAAAGTGTACTACGGCATATTTTGTCACTGTCACGTGACTGTACCTTGTCGATGGTTAGGCGTGACAGCACATGACGTAAAAAAGGTTCTAAGAATATCAGAATACGTAGCTATTTTTGATACAGAATCTGGTATGTGTAGCCAAAGTGCAGTGGGCATGGTCTATACCAAGGTGCACAAAATATGGTCTACACCCCCCCCCTCCCCCTTCTCCGTCCAAAGGTTTGACAATCGGGAGCTAGTGGTCCAACAATGGAATTCCCGGTTGGCAAACTTATTGTTAGGGTGGTCTAAAAACGTTTAACATAAAATGAACAAGAGTATCATATACAGTACAGTTGTACATGTTACCATGTTTAATCAAATAAGTAAACATAAATACTTGTATGCGATTGAGTGGGGTGAGCATGATACGTTTAGCTATCATGTTGACTTGAAACATAAAGCACTTATATCTACAGTAGAAAGTAAGCCAGACACTTTGTCAACATACTATCGGTAGATTAAAAGAAAACGACTACAGACAAAAGGAATATCAGGAATATCTTAAAGTCCCAATACAAATAGATAAGATGGCGAAAACATAATTAATTGTCATTGTATATCTTACCGCCATTCCTCCCTGCTCCTCCCCAACAACTATTAATGTGCTCTTATTTATACTTATTTATTTATTTGCGCTATTATTATATTCAATTTATATGTTTAATCAAGCAGAATGTACAGCTACATTAGGTGTCCACTGTAAATAATTTGTATTTTGATGTATTGTTATATGGAGGAAATAAGAAATAAATATAAAATAAAAAATCAATAAAATAGAAAAAAATCATTGTTTTTCATGGAAATAGTTTTTTAGGCAACACAAACAACGCTGATCAAAGGAGAACAAAATAAACGTGAAAAGAAAAAATTAAAAATGTTGTTCCCATTGAAACATGAAAAAAATATTGTTTTCAACATCTATATTTAATTAAAGCTAGTCAAACAACAGATCTTTGTGACATACATATAAAAATAAGCTACAAATATGTACACTGAACTATGTTTACGCATATGAATAGACGTGCATTATATCTGCCCAGTATTCAGGGAGTATGATCTCGGTGAAGCCATCTCCATCCGCGTCCACCGCTGACAGTTTCCCAACTATAGGCGAAAACAACTCCTCGTCCGATTCAAATAGAAGATGAATGTCGTAAGACCAGTCACGTGGATCCTGGCTTCGCGGAGTCAATATGTACGCCTTCCCGTCGTCGTCACCGGAAACCATTAAATACGGCTTAGAACCGGTAGCACTAAAACATGAGAACATTATGTAAATCTAGACTCACTTGACGATTCACACTGTGAATATATCGTACCTAACAATATCGTTCCTATAAAGGCATTAATATTTGTTAAAGTCGCCGACCGCATAACGCCGACCGCCGAATACCGTCAACAAAAAGTTGGAGACGTAACAATTTGTCACTTCTTCTGGTGGTTACATAACCAAAATCTTATCAGCTCTAGGTGTATATATCCAGATACCCATACGTGTACCCTAGAAAAAACAATCTGTAGTGCTTTGTATTCCGGGAATGGATGGAATGACAAAAAAAGAAATCGTATCTCTAATTCAATATGAATTGCATGCACTGCACGTCACTTTATGTATGATCGTTTATGTGATGACGGTTTTGTTCGATTTTCAAATGTTTCAACATTGTAGGTTCTCACCATACTATATCTAGTATATATTTTAGTCATTATTTCACAAGAAGTGATTACATATTGTTAGTCCCCAACGTTTTCGTGGTCTGTGTTCGGCAGTTGGTGTTCCGCGTTCGGCGGTTGGCGGTTTGAAACAAATGGCAGGTGATGATATTATGCACGTCAACGCCTTGTTTAATTTAATGAGTATTACTTTGCACGTGGATAGAACGAGTTGACAGTTCCAGGTGACCCTGCGTCGTCGTCGTCTCTTAGTGGCACAAACCCAGACTGCAAATTGTGTTTAGGGAACGGGTCTACTCTGAAAAGTAAGGGAAACTGAAATGATTTAGTTGCAAGGACCCTGACTGCAAGTTGTGTTTGATGAATGGATCTACCATGTCTACCATGAAATTTGAGAGAAAATTAGAATGAATGAAAATGTAAAAATTTAGATTAAGGATCTAATAAATGTCCAGATTGAAATTATCCTAACCTTCATTCTATGTGGGAAATGTAAATGTTTAATCTGTTATAAAATTCATTAATTGACACATAACGTGACCCCCAACTAAAGTGTGTATTATTGTGAACAGTTCTCTTGTATACTTTTATAGAATAATCAATTATAAACTTTTATAAAATAAAAATTAAGAGACTTTAACCCATTAACTCATCATAGTTCCAAGTCTAAAGCCAATATCAAGTCAGTAGTCACCTGATCTTGGGCAGCTATCTCATTTGTGAGAAACGGAAGAGGTGAATAACTCCCATAATTATTTGGTATAACTTGGTATCAGTGGCTTTGCCTATTCTTTCCCTATTTCATGACATTCAAAATGGCGGGCAAAAGTAAAATGGATTCCTATATGGTCGTATAAGCCTTATATGGATAAATCACATGGATACCACAGGACCCAATATCAACTCTGAACTTTAATTAGGGAATACCCCCTCCTTTGGAGAAACATACTCACCGGAAGTCATTAGGAATCTCATACACAAGAACCGAGCCATTTGTAACACTGTTGTCGGGAACAATGATATCTAGTTTCCCATCGTTATTGACGTCTTCTAGTTCTACGGAGAACCCTCGCTGTATATCAGAATCAATTGTTCTCGATCGAACCTGAATGCGCATGTGGACAGGACTGATTTACTCAGTGACAATAAAATAAACGTTATTAAAATAAAGTAAACTTTTACTAGACGCTCTGTCATGCATGGATGAGCACAGTGCTGGAATCCACAAAAAGTTTGAACAATGATACCCTTCACAAATTGAGTATGAATAACAGGCTTTACAGGAGGTAGTAAATGTAGCATTTTAAAGGATGGGTATCGATACGGTTAACATAGACATACACTCCCCTCCATAAGTTTGGCAACCTTTTTTCCCCATTGAACTACGTGTTAAAGCCTCTTTACCTTTGAATTTTTATTTACTTAACCTGCGATGAAAATACTTATACTATTGATGGAAACGTAATTTGACTTTAATTCCAATACCTCCAAATGTTCTCAATTTTTTTCCTCAATTACAATAGGTCGAAAATTGATGATAAATTTGATGAATTTTTGAAAATCGTCATTCCCATGTTAACCAATGGGAAATGGTAGGTTTGCCGCAAGTCATAGGACAGAATATCCATCCATCCGAGTCCTTGTAAAAAATACAAGTTAGGCAGGCAATTGAATTTGCTTACTTTATTTAACAAAAGATTGATATGTTTTTTCAGGTTCAACAAAGTTATAGGGCTTTAAAGTCAAAATTGTTTTTCAAAAAACCATTTCCCCTTGGATTACATGGGAATGACGATTTTCAAAAATTCATCAAATTTATCATCAATTTTCGACCTATTATAATTGAGGAAAAAAATTGAGAAAATTTGGAGGTATTGGAAATAAAGTCAGGTTACGTTTCCATCAATATTATAAGTTATTTCATCGCCGGTTAAGTAAATAAAAATTCAAACGTAAATAGGCTTTAACACATAGTTCAATGGGGAAAAAGGTTGTCAAACTTATGGAGGGGAGTGTAGTTATAGATATGTTTCTTACCTCGTTTACATTTGTCCAGTATCCATTAGGGTTAGTCGTCCAAAATACAGACACTCGCCCAGAAAAGTAACCAATCGTGAATATGACTTGGTACGTCCGCCCTGGTTTAAATATAACCGATAGACGTATAGTGTACGTTAATAGGGAGGTTAAGATTAGCGTAAAATTGTACGTATACCTATCCCCACCCGTATGTTTTCAACTGACCTCCCATACAAACATACGGATAGGATAGGTATACGTACATTTTTACGCTAATCGTAACCTCCCTATTAGCGGTGTGGAAACGGTCGGGTGAATTAAAGTATGTTTCATTGAACAAAAGAAAAATAAGAAAATATGCGGAAGTGATTTTTTTTATTTCGATTGCTCTGTGGTACCCTCGTCATAATTGGGACTGGGCCTTGTTCAACATGAGTAAAGACTGAATGAATATAACGGCTTGTATTTTAATTTAATCGAATTCCAACATCCCAATCGATGACCAAACGCTCAAATAAACATAGTCAAATTCCCCTTTCCTCTTAGGATCAATCACATAAGTTTTGTCACAATCCAAGACCGCAAGACCCTCGGACATTAAGTTGTCAACATACCATCAACTGTAAGATTGAGTGCTCTGTGCATGGTGTCTGCAACATCTTCACTTAGGACGTTTACATCCCACTCTTCTAACAGTGGATTGGCGGATGCAGGATGCTCCAACCAGATCAGTTCGGAGATCGTGATGCCTGTTCAAAGAAAGGGGGAAAATTATCTTCCCTGAATAAATGTGTTAAAATCACAAAACAATACAAGGGCTTAATATTTAATCCAATGGGTGATTTCCAACTATAGATTAATATTTAGCATACTATTGTGGCATCTTTGATAAAATCATAGTTTACGCTATTGGGCGCCTTGTCGAGACCTATTAATTTTTGGTGGAGCAAAACATTCGTAATATTCATTTTTATTTATCCTTATTTCTAATAATAAGCTGTATGTGTATTTGAGTGAGAAGACGTAACAAGATATGACTTGACGTGACCAGAACTTACAGGAAACGACATAAATGACAAAAGAAAAGGAATGATAAGAAATGAAGATATGATGAGGAGATTGTACATGGCGAAACAGATTAACATGAGATGATACCACATGAAATGATACCACTTGGGTGAGAGGCAGTGACAACAAAACATGGTGTAAAAATATATGATCAGTTAAAGCCAATTAATTGATGCATGGTAACAATCACACTTGAAAACTTGTTCACCTTTTATCAGATGATAGACCAAGGACTATGCTCAATTCAGATTAGAGTCAGAATGCATGCATATGAGGACGTGGTATAACGGAATGCACCTCGGATGAAATCCCAACGAGAATAATCACACGAAATATAAATACGTAAAAACCTGTGTTTGGTTCTCTTCTCGCCCTTGCAGTTACAATATCAATTCGTCCATCACCATTCATATCCATCCACGTTACCCTGTGGTAAAACCACCAGTCACGTGGTATCAGCTGATGTGTGGTTGGAGGGTTATTGCGCATGTCAATGATATTCACAGTGCCCTCGTCCTTGCCTGGGACAAGGAACCCATCGGGAGCATGTATTGCTTCATGTCCGAAAACTTCAACTGAAATAAACGTAGGATGAGGGATGGAGAGTATAGGATAAAGTTATAATTTATTTCATTATATCAAATATCTATATTTGTCCGATGGATACTAAATATATATGGGGATAACAGCACAAGATAATTTTGGAATGCGCCACTAAAATCGTATCCGACTCATATGACGTCTTAAAGATAGTATCCGTCGGATACGATTTTTTCATTAGTTTTGAATTTTGGTGCAAAATAACTACTTGACTGTTTTATCTGCAACAATATAGTTACACTAGATTACTTGCTCAGTAAAAATAAGTTGAATTTTTTCATGCAATCATTTTGTAAAAATAAGTATACAGAAAATAAAATGAAAACATTAGAAAAGAATGAGAAAACAACAACTTTAAGGTCAAATTATTTTAAGTCCATACAAAAATAGCAACCATAGGATAAATATGATATCCTCTATTTACCCGTATTGTTATTAGGAGTCCCATACACGAAGACGTTTTTGATAGTTAAATTGATTTTCACTCCTTTAAAATACTGTCACTGTTTACAACATGCTGTTATGGATGTTCATACTTTTTATAGAATATAGATAAGACTATAATAAAACTATAAATAAAACTATCGGAAAAGTACAGTGATATTGGTTATCTAATCTAAGGACAGAACTAACAAAATTGATTAGATTCTATATGAGAGAAATATAACATTTTATGACTACAATAGATATGATATTTTTCTTGCTCACAAAGATTCAGAATTTCCAAAGAGAATGTATCACTTATATATCCCAAAGATTATTGATTATATAAGGTTGCATAATCATGATTTTGCGCTGTCATTGCGTTACATTATCTCATGATTACGTAATCATTTCTTTTGTTTACAGTTACGCAAGCTCTGATCGATAGATAGCCGTCTACCCATGCCAAAAAGTTTTGTAAATATGTTATATTATATATAATAAAATCTATAAAATCGTACACACGTTCTTTGGATATAAATCACAGAAGATCGGACATGAGAATACAATAGGGCAGTTGCAAGGACTCGTGTGGTATGGATTGTTTTCACACAGTTTAGATATCATTGCGTTTTTCAGTGGAATCTATCTTTGAATTGAATTTGAAAGCAATAGACCTTTCCAATAAATCCTGACCTCTATTTGTGAACCAAGGAAACTAGGGTATATTAGGGAAACTAGGGGAGTTTTTGAAAATTAGAAATATTTTAATCCTATTTCTGCACTGAAATTGTAAGAATGACATCATTACCAACAGATGGCATGATTTACTGGATTGGTCTATTATCAGAATCTAAGCAATATTTCAATGTTAAAGCAACGATTAAACGCCCTGAATTTTTCACCATCTTTTAATAGCCATGGTCATTAAACTTACAAGGAATGGATCCGGGTTCACGTGGCCATTCAACCTCATCAGATAGTTGTTGAACAACTGTATTGTTAACATTACCAAGGTACTGTCCAAAACCCCGGACCTGTCGTATGTAATCTGGTATTGGAGCCCCACTAAAGCATGAGTAAAGAAGGTTCCATCTGTCCTGGGGCCGTGTAGCTTGTCTGTTCTCATAAAAATCCGTAAACGCTGGATTGCTTGTTTCAAATTGTCCAATTTTACGAGGTAGATCTTGTGCAAAAACAAATGTAAGACACGATAAAAGTAGAATTCCCTTCATCTTCATATGATTCACGTCAAGTTACTTTTATTTGCTTTTTAACGTATCCATTTTATATAAGTAATTTCGTAAAATGCTTACTTAATTTTTTAATCAAGGATATACCGTGCGAACTTTGATTAGAAAACAACCTGTCAAAAGGAGGAAGGTTTTTGGGTTACCTGAACCAAGTGGCGTGGGATTCACAAGGTTAGATGCCATTCGGTACAGAGCCATAGTGCAAAGAATGTAACGTCATTTCTCAGAAACGGTGTATCTAAGTTTTTCCACAATCCTGATTTTATTCTCTGAGAAAGATTATCTATATACAGTATGTGAGATATCTAATCAAATATAAAACTTATGGGAGAGTTTAAAATGCAGCCAAACAAATTTCAAAAGATTTGCTCCCAGAATGCAATCTCGAGTTTTTCCAACAATGAAAATGTCAAAATGTCATTATTGTCTGACATTAAACTGGTTATAAATTCATTATCAGCAATCCCAAAGATTTGAGCTATTATCCCATGGTTGCAGGGATATAGATCGAATATCACATGAAAATATATTTGATATGTGGATCAAAATATCATATTTTAGCAAAAGTGATAAAAAGTGATGTTCGATAGTTTCAAAAGTGGTATTCGATTAGATTAAAAGTGATGTTCGATTTTATTACATTATTCAAATTAATTTTCAAAATAATTCAAAAAAAGGGAACAACATTCTTTTGATATTTTTCAAAATATTTTTTTCGCTGATGATGATTATTACTTTCCCATAGGATAAACGGACGATCCAATGTTTTTTTCAAAAATAGAAATTATATCCACCAATGGATATCAATATCTTTAATCAATCGCTGAGCACACTCATGAATATATCAATATCCACCCAAGGATATTTCTAGGATATCCTATGATTTTGACGAATATCATTTTTATCTACGAGGTGATATAGATATCTGCACGAGAGAGCGAAGCGAACGAGTGCATATATAAATATCACCGAGTAGATTAAAATGATATTCTGGAAAAAATCATAGGATGTTCTTATTATCCTACACTTACAAGGAGTGTGCTAAATGTATAATATCATTGTAAAATGTATTTCATGCCCAATAGAGTCAATTTGGCGGGAAATCAACAAGCGGAGTATATCGTCACAATATCCTCCACCCGGAGTATATCGTTACGATATCCTCCGGATATTCATTTTGCCAATAAATATCAAATTTATTTTTTCATGTTATTATACATTTGGTACACTAAGTGTAGGATAAAAATGATTAGTTTTTCAAAACCACAGGATATTCCTATACATATCTTGATCACTTCGTGTGTTTCGAATAATAAGACCTAAACTTGCGATTAAAAATTTGAAGTGAAAATCACGACGTCCTTCAAGATGGGATTCGGTGTTGAAAAATATAGAGATTGCATATTAGGCGACAGTCCTCCTTGGTATATATGTAAGATAGCTAGTGAAATAGGCAAAACTGACAAAATGAAAGATACTCTTGTATTCGACATTTCAACATGGGAGATAATCGCCTACAACGTCAACGGAATGTTTATAAGCATCCACATGTTTTGTTTTTCTTGATGAAGCATAAATCGGTCAATATGGGGAGGTGTAATAACTACTTGAAACTTAACACTTTGATGTTTTTCTATCTAAAAGATGCAATTTTGTTAACAGGAAAAAGGTTATTGATGACAAGACGCTGATGATCGTTCGATTGATGAATCCTTGATGTGGTTCGTCTGCCATATGTTACGTGCAAAGACCATAAACTTTAAGGGGCTAAATCAATATCCCAACGTCACGATTGTCATGCAGTAAATACCGTTCTAATTTCGGAATGATTTGATCCACTCCCTATATGAAACCAAACCTCAAATTTTGTCTTTACATTCATAATCATGGCTTAAGTTTACGTGAAAAAATGAGTTGCGTTATATAGATGATATTTTTTACCTTGAACCAATCCCTTATCATTTTTAAGTTCTGCTTCCGACATCTACAAGTGTTAACCCTGTATTATCTAAGATGAAAAGCGCGCTGTTTTGGGTATGTTACGAGAAACAGAATAGAACATAGAGGGCTAACCACCAGGTGTAACCCAATTCCTCAATATTAAGAACCTGAGGGAAATATTTAAATCTTGGGTTTTTTAATCTTGGTGAATATCCCAAAATATCCTGCGTCGATCGGGAAATGATATTTATGAGCGTTTGATATGATAGGTCCCACACTCGAGATAGGAGTCCGCCTCTAAAGTCAGTGATTATGTCCAGCTCAGAACGTTGAAGTCCACTCAAGATTGTGATATGAAAAAACGCAAAAGTGTATTCACACCTTTCATTTAGAGGAAATGATTAATTAAAGTGCGATATCACCAAGGTAAAATCACACCATTTTGGTGTAACGATACCTTTTGTACACAATAATTTGGCCAGGACCTCATTTGTTGCTAATTGGATTGTATCTGTTTTTAAGTAATAAAAGCGTAAGTATATACAAAGAACATACGGCACAGTCGCCATAACCGAGCAATCAATTGGAAGATAGATAATACGGAAGGATGTCTACTTTCATGGCACTTCAAAAAGATAATTACTTTATACGTTTTCTTTATTCAGCGGTCGAAAATTGGAGTTCGATGAGACGGCAAGCGTAATCCTTTCCTTCTGTCAATGCCCTCTTCGATTCCTAACCTTGGGTGCATTTTGTATATGTATTACCTCAGAGTCCCGTCTCAGGTTTGAACCACATGTTAGACCAATTTTGCAACATATTGAAAAAGCCAACTCAGAATGAACATATTTTCACCTCATATTTATGCATAAAATAATGTCAATGTACATCTAAATAGTAAAAATAAAAACCAAAAATGCACTGAACTGAGTGAATTTTTTACGACACAATGTCGTAAAGTGAAAGAGAAAGTACTTTCCCGGGAATTATATGACTACGGATTATACTCGTAATGTACATATGATTTAATGAATTTAGAGAACTTCAGGGTGTCGTAATTAAGGGAAAGTTGACCATAACGGAACTAGTGACCTAAACATTTATCTGTCTAAAGATTCTTGGACCGCGGTCGACGTTGACCGAATATCTAATCCTTACCTTCCAAGGACTTTGATTTGTTCCTCAAAACATCTTCAGCAATCTTCTAAAATTGCGATGCATCGGGGCCCACTCTCTTGCGCCATATAGTGAATTTACACTCTCCCCTCCCCCTATAAAAGATTGACATCCATGTCTAATTTCGGACCACTTTTGTTCCAAGCCATTTGTACTTCGAATCTTTAGAACTGAGAAACAAAGTTAAGACCAAAATAACAAGCCTTTACACGTTATAACTACCGGGTATTGCTTTTAAACGTTGAATTCCAGTTGCCAAACTTTTGAAGGGGGTGTAAGTCATGTTATTGATTGCATAGAAGATTTCGAACTATTACAAACGTCGTCAATTTGCAGTTATTGAATTTATCAATATTGTTCACTATTTCCTTTGTAATTCGTTTAGTCAGAATGCCAATTTCCGTCTGGTATACACTTTATCAGGTGCGATTAATAAAAGTGGGATGGAAGTGACGTGAAGCGCATACGTATTGGAGGCTTTACGACCTACTACTCATGGGTGGTCATGCCCCACCGATTGATGCCTCGACGTTTTAATCAATCAAATCAGTGATGGATTTCTAGCAAAATGATTGCTTGAACAAATCACTGAAGGTACTTTATTACTTCGAGACACCTCGTGAATTCTTAACTTCGGGTGTCGGTCCCGTTTTTCCTCTGAGAACCCTGTTTCTTTTGTGAGTTTTATTCTTTACTTTTATTGCTTGCTTTTCGTATGTATTTGTTTTTTGCTTGTTTATTTTTGTGTTGTGTTTGATTGATTACTTTTTGGCTTCGATCTGAAAAATCAAGGGCAGACGAGGTGAGAATTTTAGGGGTAATTCAAAGGATCTCGGTATAATTTGAAAAGGGATATCGTGGCTTATCTCCTAAATCAAATCAAAATTGAAATCTTACGAAATGGCACGATAGTAAAATCTGTCAAAGAAATGAGACGGAATATAGATAAAAACAAAAGGAATCACTACGAATTACAATATGTAATCCCTTTAAAGCGCATTTAATTATCTTCGCAATAGTAAAATCACATATTTTCATGTCAGGCGCCGTAGACAGAAACATTAAGAAACGCTTTCGAAGATACGTTATCTTATATGCTCAATGAATCAGAAGTTTGCTTTCATAAATAAGCTCAATTGGGATAGATATCGATAAGACATCGAAGAACCATGATAAGTTGTGAACCTTTTACATGTTTCAAAAGCTTGAGATAGTAGGGAATGTATTTCGTGATAATTGAATAAAAACGTTACGGACTAGTTTCGATATTTATGAGAACTGTAATTTGCAAATATTACCGTCAAATAATTACAAACTTTTCCAATTCTGCGAAAATATAGATCTTACAGTTCACTCGCAACATATGGAACGTATTGTTACGAAATAAATAAGGATATATACAAAATATATTCATGAGGAAATCAAGGAATCATAAATTGAATATGTTACAGTAAAATACTCGCAGTTGATTCAATAAAATAAAGACATACCTATGTCGGGGTTATTAATATTTGAATTGTATGGAATCTTGTCTGATCCGGAGTGTATTTAACACAGGAATTGGAAATTAATCACTTACTTAAGTGACGTTCTAAAAGACAAACGTCATCATCGTGACTACTCAGGAATACAAAACGTAACCTTTGCATTTTGAGACACCAATTATTCTAATAGAAGCAGGTTGGATCTAGAGATAGCGTCGGAACAATAGAGTACAAGACATCCATTCTAATTGAAAGTAACGTGAAAAACGGATAAACCAAATTGTATTAGAGATCCAAGGTCGTTCTGGGATAGATAAAACTATACAAAGTGAAGTGGAACGTATAGTTAGAAGCCTGGCAGGTAATGTATGTTTTTTATTAATAAATAATATAGTTTAGGGCGTAGTTAACTAGGATCCAAAAAGGCGAGGCAAACTTCCATAGGTGAGGCAAATATTAATAGGTGGGGCAAATCTTAATAGGTGGGGCAAAAAGGCGAGGCAAACTTCCATAGGTGAGGCAAATATTAATAGGTGGGGCAAATCTTAATAGGTGGGGCAAATATTAATAGGTGGGGCAAATATTAATAGGCGGGGCAAATGCTAATAGGTTGGGCAGATGTTAATAGGCGGGGCAAATGTTAAAAATGTGGAACAAATGTTAATAGGTGGGGCAAATATTAATAGGCGGGGCAAATGCTAATAGGTTGGGCAGATGTTAATAGGCGGGGCAAATGTTAAAAATGTGGGACAAATGTTAATAGGAAGGGCAAATGTTAATAGGTGGGGCTAATGATAAGAGCCGGTGAAAATGATATAGTAGATCGGGCAAGTTTTAATATGTTAGGCAAATGCTAATAGGTGGGGCAAACTGCTAATAGGTGGGACAAATGTTAATAGGAAGGGCAAATGTTCATAGGTGGGGCAAATATTAATAGGTTGGGCAAATGTTAATAGATGGGGCAAATATTAATAGGTGGGGCAAATGTTAATAGATGGGGCAAATATTAATAGGCGGGGCTAATGCTAATAGTTTGGGCAGATGTTAATAGGCGGGGCAAATGTTAAAAATGTGGGACAAATGTTAATAGGAAGGGCAAATGTTAATAGGTGGGGCTAATGATAAGAGCCGGTGAAAATGATATCGGGTAAGTTTTAATATGTTAGGCAAATGCTAATAGGTGGGGCAAAATGCTAATAGGTGGGGCAAATGCTAATAGGTGGGGCAAAATGCTAATAGGTGGGGCAAATGCCAATAGGTGGGGCAAATGCTAATAGGTGGAGCAAATGTTAATAGAAGGGGCAAATGCTAATAGGTGGGGCAAACTGCTAATAGGTGGGGCAAATGTTAATAGGTGGGGCAAATTTCATCAGCTGAGGCAAATATCAAAAGGTAAAGTGGGACAAATGTTAATAGGAAGGGCAAATGTTCATAGGTGGGGCAAATATTAATAGGTGGGGCAAATGTTAATAGATGGGGCAGATGTTAATAGGCGGGGCAAATGTTAATAGATGGAGCAAATATTAATAGGCGGGGCTAATGCTAATAGTTTGGGCAGATGTTAATAGGCGGGGCAAATGTTAAAAATGTGGGACAAATGTTAATAGGAAGGGCAAATGTTAATAGGTGGGGCTAATGATAAGAGCCGGTGCAAATGATATAGTAGATCGGGCAAGTTTTAATATGTTAGGCAAATGCTAATAGGTGGGGCAAAATGCTAATAGGTGGGGCAAATGCTAATAGGTGGGGCAAAATGCTAATAGGTGGGGCAAATGCTAATAGGTGGGGCAAAATGCTAATAGGTGGGGCAAATGTTAATAGGTGGGGCAAATTTCATCAGCTGAGGCAAATATCAAAAGGTAAAGTGGGACAATTGTTAATAGGAAGGGCAAATGTTCATAGGCGGGGCAAATATTAATAGGTGGGGCAAATGTTAATAGATGGGGCAAATATTAATAGGTTGGGCAAATATTAATAGGCGGGGCTAATGATAATAGGTTGGGCAGATGTTAATAGGCGGGGAAAATGTTAAAAATGTGGGACAACTGTTGGGCAAATGTTAAGAGGTGGGGCTAATGATAAGAGCCGGTGCAAATGATAGTGGATCGGGCAAATTTTAATATTTTAGGAAAATGTTAATAGGTGGGGCTAATGATAACAGCCGGTGCAATTGTTAATAGATCCGGCACATTTTAATATGTTAGGCAAATGTGGGTAAATTGTTAATAGGTGAAGCACAAATGGAGTTTAATACAATATCATTCATAAGACCATCAACTTCTATAAGTAGGCGTCATTTTCATATAATTGCATTGGATAATATAAATGCATGGGCGCCTCTTCCTTGGCTTGTTACGCCCTTGGGCGCCCTTTCTATTGTTTATCTGATTTTATCAAGCGTTTTTATGAAAACATTTTCGTTACCTTATTAAATTTCATGTATCACCGTATGTAATTATATTCAATTCATGACGCATAAATACGTAAATATACTAAATAGAATGTCCGTTGATTCAAGGGGACTTATTCAGAGGGTTATATGTTATAAAAATGATATCAGAACTTGTAAATAAAGAATGAAGGTTGCACTGCAATTTGGCTTGGCGATAACCTGTAACATAGCAAGTTAACGTTTTTTAATTCCAGATTATTGACGGTCTCTTGTGCCAAACTGTTTGCACTGTTGGTATGAAACTGTGATCTAAACAACTTTATCTTGGATTATTATTCATTCTTTCGACTTTTACGGATGTATTTCCATTTATAGAAAATCAAGGATACGATAGACCCAAAGCCAATAAGCGTGTAACATAAAACAGTGATCATTTTCTCTTTTGCAGTAACGTAGGCATGAAATAATATCAATACTTTTAAAATGATGATGATAAATAATAATAGCACCCTTTGTGGTGTTAAAACGATGCAATCACGGAATTGCAATTACCGAAAGCTAGACACAACACGCTTATTTGATATGATTATAATGATCCTTGTAGAGATATAAAGAGGCCATCCGTCGGTTCATTCGTCCGTACATATGTTCGTTAGTGTCCTCGTTAGATGACACCGTCAAATATCAGTTGCAGGAGTGAGTGATTTAATACTATCTTTGTTAATGGGATCATTTCAGAATGAACTCTTTATTCAAAATGGTCGAGCAACCCGATTTTTCTAATCTTTTGTTCATATGACTTCCAAATTCAAAATGGCTGCCATTTTTCGGGCTAGATATCCGAAATTTACACCCTAGTACCGAAAAGTTCTGGTACCAACCTTTGTTTGGGAACCTCTTTAGCAAACATTGATCATCTGACGAGTCGAGTAAAATTGGCATTTTGTGATCGTTTCATATCGTTCTGGTTGCGACGAAGACATTCTAACGGTTTTTAAAAGTTCAATTTTACTGATATTGTCACATAGTCGAGAATCAAAAACTCTATATAACAAACCGACTTTAAAAGAATAAAACATTGGTTTTACCATCTTCGATCGCAGGAATTCATTAACGGAACATGTCGAGCTTTATCTCAAAAATCAATCCTCATAGCTAAAATACGGTACAGTAACAAAGCTTTATACTTTAAGTCAGTATTCAATTATAATGAATATCGAATTCTTGATATCGATTGAATTATTGCAAATTATATTTTTTCTCACTATCATTTGAATGGCACACTGATTCTGGATATGGTTTGTTTGAAGTTACTTTTTATTCATTTCACAATCTTTTCTCGTTTGTCTTTGTCCTTTGAGTTGTGTTGGATTGCTGATTTTTCTATTGGATCGATGTAAGAACGAATGACTATGCAGAATCACTGCTGACATTAACAAACCATGAGTTCAAACCAAACAAAGCCCCGGATGTCGTGTCGTTTCTCGTTTCGTTTTGTACACTTGGTTCAACGACCCGTTTTACTCTAAACATGGCCCGATTAATGCCTGGGTCACATTTGCTCCGACCCATCGGCCGGCGCCCGACTGATTGAGTGTTTTGTTCAATATTGTATTCAATTTTGAACAAAATACTCAATCGGCCGGGCGCCGTAGTGAAAATCGGAGCAAATGTGACCAAGGCATAAGTCAGCAGAGCCATCTAAACATGCGCATACAAGGTCAGCATATCGGTGTACTAAAACCGGAAAGCGGATGTTTCAAAACCAATTCAATAATGGTTAGTTTAGGCACAGGTGAATGTGAAAACACAAGTCACTTACCAATGGGCGAGTGATAGAAAAATCTTAAGACCTTTATGCATATCTACCGTTCAGTATATGTCCATATTTTTTCGGTACATAACAGCAGGTACCAATGAAATCAGTTTGAGAATAACACACGACACTAGACTCACAATTTTTTTTATTTCTTACACTTGATATGCCGGTGTAAAAGGGTAGGTGGTCCTATCAAATTTTGGTCCTACTCTCTATTGATTTACATGGTGACCTAATTACAATTATTTTCCTTATTATTTATACACAGCCAGGGCCAGTAAGGTCCGTAAGGAAAGGGGACCATAATCCCCAGGGGACCATAATTTATTTTACACCGGGTCAATTCGGTTCATAGCTAACGCTACGGATTACTATGTACACTCTAGTACACGCGTTATTCATTTTGTTTGGATTGGGAACTAATGATCATTAGTTTTTAACCTCATTGCCAATTTGTCATGTCTAGTCCGTGAATGTGTTGACTTGCATAGGCGTAGCCAGGGGGGAGGGGTGAGATGGGTGCGATCGCACCCCCCCCCCCCATAACCAATAAAAATAAAACCTCAATTTTGAAGGAAATTGCATACATTTTTGTAAAATTCAAAATATATCTCATTTTTGGTTGTTTATGCCACTATCGCACCCCCCCCCCCCCGACTGAAAACCGAGATTGTTTGGCGATCGCACCCCTCCCAACTGTCTGAAAGCTGGCAACACCCCTGACTTGATATTCATAACAATGCCAAGCATTAGCACACTGTATTGCAGCCCATGGGTTTCGATAATGTGATTAATGCTATGAAGCTACACCCCCCGCCATAAGTTTGGCAACTGAAAGTGTTCATCGGATAGCATATCAAACAGCAGAGCCTGCCAATGTTGAATCTTAATTTTCCTTATTAATTACAATATTTAGGAACGTAATGACAACTCTGACGACTTTTCAAATTGCAAAAAATAAACATACTTGATAAGCGATCCAAAAATGGGACTTCATGTTTGCCAAACTTATGAAAGGGAGTGTAAATAAAGCATCCAGCTCAGTTCATAAATAGTTTAGGATTTCACATCTTCTTCTGTGTGAACATATCTCTTGACTTAGATTTTAAGATGTTCCTTACTAATCGTCATCGATTGACGATCCATATTTAAGGATTTCTAGCTTTAGGGTGCTGCATTTGTCGGTATTAACGCAATATCAAAGAACACATGGTGCATACTTCAAAATAATTAGAAGTCTTTGTTTTGTCACAGATGGTGTTCAAGCACTATTTACCCACAAAACACAACCAGACATTGCGTTACTTATCACCGCACTAGTTATACTCGGGTAACTGATTTACCAAATGTAATAATATAAAATTTGCAATTGGATAAATATGAAGACTATAAAACCATCATCGAATTAATTAATCTCATATTTGGTTGGTGGGACAATTCTTGTAGCAAACTGACAAACATGATTCCATGGTTGTGCTTTCCCTAACATATATAAACCATTGTTTCGCATTATTAATCAACGTATATGTTTTCGTCCAGTACATGCACTAAATCCCGGGTATTGAGTACGTCCCTGCTTGGGTTTCCTTATCACAAAGGACCTTATACACCCTCCATTGGGATCTCCCCATGAGAAAAAAAATAATTCATCTGATTTTTCAAAATAAAAATACTGCTTTTATTATTACATTTATATGTACACTAGTATCTTTTTGACCTATATTCAGCACTGTATTGATGAATGGGCCACTTATTAGGGCCAATATTCAATCATAAAGTGTACAGAGGTCGAGATGCCAAACCAGGAAGTGTTTTTGTGTCTGTCAAAGTCCATTTGCATCCTACACATCCCTACATCTTATCCAAATATGTTATTAATTAATGAAACATAACAGTATAATCTTTGGATTTACAAAGTTGTATGGGATTTCATAAGTGTAAAAGTTGCTTTTGAAGCATTTTCCTATAGCCATTTTGTAGGAAAAAAATGATGAAAAAATGTCTAAGCCTTTAATTTGAAGTATGACCTGAATCGATTGCAAACTTTATATTTGCACATCTGATGTGATATACCATTTGTGTCATATTGTGAAATTATTTAATTTGCAATCGATTCAGGCCATAGTGTATTTATGGTATTTTTGTGAAAATCAATAGAAACCAATGGCCTCCATTGGAATCTGATGATATCCACATGTTAAGTCAATGGAGCACATCCAATGGCAAGTCAATACACCCTTGCTGAACTTAATGACCTCAACCTCAGCCCATGTGGGTCCAAACGCTTAAATATTTTCCACAGTATTATGTGACATTGTATTCTTTATATTACACCTAAAAATGATTCATTTTGTTCATGGGGAGATCATAATGGCGGGTGCACTAGATCCTTTCACGTATATATTTGGATGATCATAAGTAGACATTCAAAGATTATCCCCGGGGATATGCCAGAATTCTGTTCGTGTTTTTATAAACAATCAATACTATAAATAGAAGTGTCTGACACTTTTTTATTTGATAAGATAGTAAACTTAAACATGAGCCGGGTCAAAAGGAATATACCGTATTATTTTAAGATTTTCATATAGGATTCTTAATGCCGCTAATTGCCATACGTTGCACTATGGACTTACAAAGGGATTCTCTATGGCGGGCGAGTGTAATTATTCTACGAGCTGCGATTTAGCGTTTATTCTGCGCCGGAATAAAGAGATAAGGCAACTAGAGTAATTCGTTTCCTTGTTCTTTACAAGTATTGCCTATTTTTGTTGAATGAAATAGATGCGTTTGTCAAACAAGAGTCGCGGTTTTTATTACTTTTCACAAGCTGACCTCGGATAATAGGCGAGGAAGCTCATTTCTGCTCCCGACCTTGGGCAATTCCCGGGGAGTTTACTAAAGGTATATGATTTGCTTAATATTTCTAAACGGTTCCGTCTGTTCGTTATTGATAAAGGTAGCTGACTGTCTAAACATCAATCCTTGCATTCTAAATGCACTCCGTCCAAATATAGAATAAATATTTACGATATTTCCTCATAACTCCTTACTTTTTATTTATTCCTGCCTACACTCCAAAGATTTGGCGACCGGAAGTTCCTGTTTGGACCTCGTTTCAGCCTGTTTTGGCGATTATAATTGATCCAGACATCTCTTTCCCCAAACCTATAGTAGTACACCACATCACGGAAATAATCAAAACATCAATTTGTTAAGTAGTCTTGCTTAAGACCCTTGACTCCCCCCCCCTGATCAACTTCACTGAAGTTCACTCACCATGTTAGGTGAAGTACATACTAACATAGTTATAGGGGGGGGGGGGTGTACACAGTCTTGGAGCAAGACTGCAATTTAAGGAGAAAGACTTGATGTCAGTCTTCATTGATACATATGCTTTCTACTTACAACTAAAAGTACATTATTGAATGGTACTATGTAGTACAACTCTATCTTCAAGAGTTAATGTTCAAACAAATCACGTTTCATTCTGATAACGATAATGATGACGTTAAATGGCTTAAATATGGCTGGATATCAAAACAGTCAAACAAACCACATGCAAAACAAAATGAATTATGGCATTGGATATACTAGAGCATTTTTCATTTCAGGATTTTAGCCCTGAACTCGGTGCATGGTTTGCTGAATCATACCAAGAAGGTGTTGTTTCCAAATCAAAGTTTAGGAAACAATGCCTTAGAGGAATGAAGCAGCTACAATGCATTGAGTCTTGGGCTTAAATTCTTTCACACATTGCAAAATGTTTTCTCCAAAATCATCTAAAAGGAACAAAATCACTAAAAGAACACATTTTCAATGACATTTTTGCAAGGGTCAAGTTGGCAAGTCATCAATTCCAATGTGAGGAGTCCATTCATCACCATGACAACTGTTTAAGTGGTGACCTTGCATGTCATATTGATATTTCACACACTGTTCATTATGTGAATACTCTGTTCTGATTGGCTGGAATTGGACACACCTTGCCTAGCTATATAGTGTTTGCCATTTTACCATATCAATGTACAATATGATTTTATTAACATTAAGTAAGTTATTTATAAGTTATTTTTCTGATTACACTTACCATGTATATTCACTCCATTATTTGAAAATACATAACAATAATATTTTACCGCAAACACAAGCAAACGTTATAGAATTTAAATAAATTATAGAACAAATTATATAGATCAATCAAACATGTAAAGTTTAACAAATTACCATATTGTAACGTATTGCCGATATGTAATTACATATATTTATCTATAAATTGATTGGAAAATCGGTTAAAACGACACTTTTAATTTTGATGTAGAATATCTCAAGTATGAGAATAACACACATTAAAGATCATTTTGTACAAATTGGATTGGTAAAATTCTGGGACTAATTTTTCTTATTGCTCTGGATATCCTAATCATTTAGGAAACCGAACTTCAGAAATGACGTACTAATTGTACCAAATGAGGATTAAAAAGGTGAACGAATATTGCCTCAAGATGCTAATTACTTCCTATCCTATAGTTTCACATTACTGTCATTAAGTAAATCGTAGACTATATGTCGCCTATAGTAATTTACTATATCGTCAATTAGGTCACATCTTCCTTCTAATGTCTAAATTCATATCTTTTCCAGTCTGGAATCAATTTCTCGATCTCGTAGTTGTTTTGACAATTCAACTAATATAACCTCGACTCGATGTTGTAATGATATTAATGTTGTAATGTTGTAAGGATAGTTTATGTACTTGGTGCCGTCCCGGGGGGTTCACTGTATATAAAATTTGACGGGGGTCCTAGGCCGAACCCTCAGATATAAATATATTCCTATACCAATCTGTCGTTTCAACGTATTCCCATACTAACCAAAATAACACCCAAAAGCCATACCAAATGTCCAAAAATATAAGACCAATGCCATACCAAATATCAAAAAAAGGACCAACGCCATACCAAATATCCAGATAAAAGACCAAGGACATTCAAAATGTCTAAAGTCCTGGAAAGAAGGTGGATCTTTGAGGAAAAAGATCCTTTTATACCTTCATTGTACATGTTGATCTGGCAATAGGATTTTGGGTATCTTATACAGTGTATAGGAATTCATTATCCGAGATTTCCTAGTCGTCACCTGGCGTCATGCTTAAAAGGAGAATAATTACCCATCGTACCATGATCCCCTCCCCTCTTCTTTGAAAATAACCAACAAAGAAATATATGTCATGCCAAAGGGCTTGGAAAATGAGTTATTTAGAACAGTAACTTCGAAAATTCACATCGTAACACTAACATAAAACCCTCACATCACAGCCAAGTACATTATAAAGTAAATGCATCATCTGAGCTCAGTGTGCTACAAAACTCGTTCCTCATTTTTCCAGATGGAAAGAGCAAAAATATATAATGGATCTTTCAGTCATGTTTCGAAAAATGAGTAGATAAAGTTGTCTGGAAAAATACAAAAAATAACCTTTGAAAACTGTATTAACATACGGTATCTAGCAATGAAAACATGAATGCCCTCCCACCGGGAGACTGGATGCATAAGGGAGAACAAGAAAACAATCTAAATCCGATGTTGCGAAAAACACATTTTGTTTTCATTACGAAAATAAACAAACTTTAAGATAATGAAGATACGATAAGCGTTTGCACAAGTTCAAAGATGTTCTATAATTAACTGCTCTTTAACAAGTTATTATGCTTGAGATACACTCCCCTAAAGATGTTTGGCAAACGATATTGCAAGTTGTATTGCTACACTCCCCTCCAAATGTTTGGCGAACGATATTGCAAGTTGTATTGCTACACTCCCCTCCAAATGTTTGGCGAACGATATTGCAAATTGTATTGCTACACTCCCCTCCAAATGTTTGGCGAACGATATTGCAAATTGTATTGCTACACTCCCCTCCAAATGTTTGGCGAACGATATTGCAAATTGTATTGCTACACTCCCCTCCAAATGTTTGGCGAACGATATTGCAAATTGTATTGCTACACTCCCCTCCAAATGTTTGGCGAACGATATTGCAAATTGTATTGCTACACTCCCCTCCAAATGTTTGGCGAACGATATTGCAAATTGTATTGCTACACTCCCCTCCAAATGTTTGGCGAACGATATTGCAAGTTGTATTGCTAGAGATACACTCCCCTCTAAAAATATAGCAAACGATAATCCCCTTTAAAACCACGAGTTTAAGTAAGTTAATGCCCATGAATAAATATGATTCATCGATTTCAAATGTTTTTTTTATGAATAGTACAGTGATAAAAATGAGAAAATCCAGTGATGTGCCACTTCAATGTTGTAGCATATAAAAGATTTTGCAACCTAAGTGACGTCATCGTGGTGTCACTCAGGTGGCATTTTTTCAATGTCGATATTTTCTCAATATGCTAAACTTCAAAAATAAACATTAGATACGACATTTTGTAATTGAAGTGTGTGTCTTTTGTTCAATCTTTGCAATGATGTTAAAAAAGATTGTTTTACACTGTAAACTATCATATTTTATGATTAAAAGATTTCAACTTTCATTGGAAAACTGGAGGAAAATTTAAATATTTGAGGAACAAAATGCTGACATTGTTTTCAAAAATCTCTGAAATACTTTTAAAGTCATGACAAATAGTAAATTAAATGAATGATAAAAACATATTTTTAAACTTTACATGGGGCCTTTAAGTCTACGGAAATCTTGCCGTACTCCATTTTCGTGTACGTTTGACTATTTTGAGAAGACTGTTAAACGGACCTATTAAAGGTGGACCAAAATCATGAACTAAATACCCAAGAGTAGCTCTATCCACATTAAGGTAAATTCACTGAAGAAAACATTTGCAATCTTTAAAAATAACTCATCAAATATGTTTTAATAATAACCGATTTATCACAGAACTATGAAGTATTGCTACAGCTCCTAAGTCAATGTTCATAATTTATCACTGGTTAACGATTATGGAACTTCAAACATCGTAATATTATGATGGCTTTATTAAATCATATATAGATCCTGTCATCGTATATCAAAGAGGCCTAATCCTTTTCGAAAACCCATCGATTTCCTACTTGATATATAAGGCTGAATATGAAATAATGGACAGTAAACTGCAGAATCGATCATTCACTTATAGACTGGACATACACGTATCCCACGGCAGTGCTCGCCTTGTTTCAAAATTCTATACAGATTTTCTCGATTAACACCAGCGATGAGCCGGTGCATGATGGGATAGATATTCCCCCTTCGTCAGGAACAAGATGTAAACATTGCAAAGTCAAATACAATACGATGACCACGAATAATCAGAATTAGAAATTTATCGAATTGTGTTAGTTTCCTCGTGTTCCTATTTTATAACAATATCCCGGATGTGTAACATCAAAGTCAAAGAGTACGAACGGAAAAAAAACTTGTCATGACAAGCGTGAGCGATTACTACCTGTCAAACTTGGGGAGTTATTCATCATTGTCGAAACGGAAGAATCAGGTACGTACGCTGGTTTATTTAATGTATTCTAAAACAATACTAATTGTACTCATTTGAATTCGATTAGTTAAACATTGTGCAATTGATGGATTGTACTCGGTAACGCATCGCTTGTTATAAATTGGGATTTCAGCAAGAAAGAGATACTAATGAATTATACGAAAGCATTCCTTACTTCATACTCGTAGTCACTTGGAATTAATCGCCATAAGGACTGGAAGTCATTTCTTTAAATGACAGCTTTTGTTCGTCGAGCACCTTGTGTTTTTTAAAAGATTCCCAAAGGCATCGTTTGCACAAATCTGAATGCCTAAATAAATTATCTAATTTCCTTTCGTCTCGTTCATTTCCGCAGTTGTTGCCCCAGGGTTGTTACAAGCCTTAATTAACAATTTAAGAACATTTTAAATAATTTTTATATCATTAGTAGAATGCTCGGTTATGATAATTACGGTCCCTATCCCAATCCCATCCGTGTCAATCTTCTAAATATTATTCAGAGAAAGGACACGTTGTATTTGCATTTACAGTGCTGTTAAAGATCATATATTCAGTAAAAAATATATATATGTCCAGTAATTGGGGTCGTCCCGGAATAATGAGAACTTATCACTTTTACATTTCTTTATTTTACAGGACCATAAAAATTAAATTCTACAATTATAATTTCGACTAAGATTAGCCATGGAAATACGGTATATCTGCGTGTATGTCGTACACTGATCATTCGGGATAGATCAAATCTGCCAAGAGATTCATGCATCAATCGTAAATTCATTTAATGAGCCAAAAAAATAAAACCAAAACAGAAACATGTTCTGATTCATCTGTTACGTGTTTATATCTGCATAAGGCGGCAACGTTCATCGTGTCAGGTTCAGGTTCATTTCAAGGGGCACTCGAGTGAATTTATTGTTGCAGTGTATCGCCGAACGGAAAGTCTGTGATTGTTGTTTGCATTGGAATCGTTAATGTAGCTCAGAAGTGCTCCGTCTACTCTCTTATATTAATCATGATTGCTTATTACCAGGTAACGATAAGGTATACATATATTTCAAATTAGAGTACATACTGCAAAACCTCCAACGCATTATATTTTTTACTTTACTTTCCCGACGTGTAGATCGCCAATACACACCACTGCAGATGACAGCTGTATAAATCATCGTGTGACTGATAAATTAATCAAAAATACATCGTGATTGTACTTTTCATTTGTAATGGAAGTTTGATCTAGTCTACGTAAGTATGTCAAAAGATAAAAGAAATAATGACTATCGTCTGCTTTGTGTCAATAAATTTTTATTTGAAGAAGATAAAATTACCATTATGTCTTGAACCAATTGGAAAATCGTGCTTTATTGTGATTCAATTTGCACCAAAATATATTATATTTAAGTTAAAGATGTTTGATACGTGCAGAGTTTATAAGTTCAACAAAATGACGTTACATCCGAGGTTCTGTTTCCCGAGAAATTTTTTACACTTTTCCATAATGAAAAATACAAATAAACGTTTTTTAGACACCTTCAATTTTTAGATTAAAAACGCAATGCTCGTTAGTTTGATGAACTTAGTGAATCGTATTCTGAATAGTCTTTCATATGCAGTATATTTTGAATCAATTTCATACTTTTAACGTTTTCAGCTAGTCATGTACTATATATGAATACTGTTCAATGCTATATGACGTTCCTCTGAATCTAAAAATATGAGTTTGGAAGATACAATTACATCATCGCGTACAATTTGTCACCTGAGAAACTATTCTATTTACGTATGGGAGACCCTTCTGCATTCTCTACCATTCTATCTTTCCCAAGTTAACAAGGTACCTGGTTATGAAACTAGCAACTCAATACTGTCTTCAATCGCAAGATAATTAAATCTCAAATAAAAATGAATTCTAGGTCTAAACCTTAAGCTAACAGAAACTACGTGACATACATAATGTCATTCAATAATTTTTCTTATTTGATATTTCCAGATTAATCCGACATCGTGGGATGACGCTACAAATACTTTGACTCCTGAGAATTAATGGAAAACACACAATTGCAGTACTTTAAAGATGGCATTTAATGTGACTGTTAACACTGGATTCGACGAGACAATTCCTGTCGACAAAAACGCCATTTTGAGGGCACCCGTGCTGCCTTCTGTAGAAACGATGAGTTTCAATTCTACAATGGGAGTTTCATTTGATGAAGTGTCAAACACGAGTGCAAGTGTGTATACAGATGTCATAGAAATACCCGAAGTGCGATACATAATGTTAGCGTTCCACGCTACTGGAATATTAGTCGCTGCTTTGGGGAACGCCATTGTTTTATTAATCATCTACCGGAAGCGTAGTTTTAGACACAACAATGCTGCCATCTATTTCATAATGAATCTAGCCCTCTGTGATCTTACCCTGGCACTCATACATCATCCGATGCGGATAATGGACATGTACTTGGCATTTGCTAGTGAGAGAAAAACACCCCCGGCTGGATTATTCTTCCATAATCGAATCTTCTGCCAGCTAACGGATTTTTTCTCGATATTTACGTGTGCTGTTGGTTTCCACACAATCGTTGCGATCAGCCAAGAGAGGTTACTCCTTATATGCTATCCTCTGAAAGCTAAAATCCTATGTAGCGTCACCAATACAAAAAAGGTGATGATCTTGATTTGGATGACGTCATTCGCCATGACAATCCCCATACCAATATTGTACAGCAACGCAGTAACCATTCCCTTCAAGGATGTCAACGTATCTCTATGCGTTTGTCTCCAAGAAGATTCCAACTCAAATCCAGGGGATCTAATTTATTTCGTGTTGTTATTTATAATATATTATACGTTACCTTTGGTAGTAATCACCATAAGTTATATCAAGATATTCCGTGCTTTGTATCACACAACTGAAGCTTTAGGTCCGATAGATGGCGAGGAAGGATGCCACAAAACGTTAAAAACTCGACATTCATTGGCTAAGATGATGCTAACGGTGGCTGTTGCATTTGCCGTGTGCTGGGGACCAACGTTTGGGACATTTTTGTTCATGACACTCGGAGGTTCAATCAAGAAACATGGAATATTTCTTATCAACTTTGTTGAGTTGCTACCTCTTTTAAACTCGGCGTTACATCCATTTATCTATACTCTAAACTCTCGCGCCATGAGGCGTGGTTTCAAGACGTTCATTTGTTTCAGAAGACGATATAGTTTTGATGATCATAGCATGACATCTGGTGGAGGAACAACGTACATGTATAGAGGGAGTAACCAGTTCTCTAGTTTTGTACATAGACAAGCCTCAACTACATTTTCAAACGGAAGTGCGTCATCATCGTTGCTATCTCCGCGAAGACGATCCATGGGATACTCGCTGAAGGAGTACGACAATGGAAACAAAGCATCGATGAGAACATCGAACACTTACAACATAAGACGATCTTCAACTCCAGCAGTTGTAGTGTTTGCATCTAATGGCAGGAAACAAAACGGGGCAACTGACCATCTTTAGACAAAGTAGAGAAATTGATAATCTAACGTCTACACAGGCGCAATTAACGTACACAAGTGAAAAGATCCGGAGTATACACCGGGTACATGTAGCTCCGCCAACTATATTAAACTAGGCATTAACGTTACGTTGTTAATCACGACATATGTGCACATAAGGGGACATTACGAAAATCTTTTGATTGGTCCATCAGAATAAATTGATTGAGAGATAAACCATTAATGAGTGCATCGAAAAACAGACAATTGCAAGCGTTTGAAAGATGAGCGCTAATATGCAAGTGTAAGTTGGAAATGCACATTACACAATTGCAAAATGTGACTGGTTGTGAATTTCTTTGTTGAAATTAAATTGCTGAAAAATGTTTTGCAATGTGTAATTATATAATGTATTAACGCACATGCTTCAACCAAATGTGTACTGTAAACCCATCGCGATAGCCGCGCCTCCTTTGTCATTATCCTTCCAAACGGCAGATAAGAGTGGCTCTGGCATACCAGAATGATGTAAACCACATACTTGTATTGTATGTTATCTCCTTGATTTCATATTCTATAAACACCTGGGCTCGCAAAATGAACATTGATTAATACTGATTACAGTAGGTGACATTTATAATTTAGCGTATATTATTATTCCAGAGTCCCGAATAAAACAGAAGACGGGTTTTTCATGTTTCATCTTATTATCGCCCATATAACATATGTACAAATTTGCGAAAATTGCTCCCGCGAATTCAATGTGTTTTACAGTATTTTCTTACAATTCATTATTACTTGTGTTTAATTGTTTTTGTACAAAGAGTTGCTTAACGTCAATTTCAGTGAACTTTGAATCGTATTACAAATGGCCTGCCAACGATTCAGGCAATATACATTTGGACTGAGACAACTTTAAGTTCATGAATACGATACATGGTCTTAGACGAGCATCGTCAACATTTACACATTATTTACAGGGTACTTAGCAACCATTTTATTCATGTGCATTAATATAATAAAATATATTATTAGAAGAATATTACATTCAATTTTTCCAATTATGTCACATCAAAACACTGTGTTCCTATGTTATATTGTTGTTTTTTGATAATAATGATAACTAATAAATATTATAAACGGATTGAATTTCTCTATATGTATGCTTTGTTTTACGTAGTGCTACTTTTTACTCTGTTTGGCAAACCCGTTGCCAAAGAATTTTAGGATAGCAGAGAATTGTGAAAATATGCATTGTTTTGAAAGAATTTTTGGCCAGGGGTTATTGATACCCCATCCCCCTATGGCCACGGGTATGTTTTCACAAAACTTTTATAGTACCCCGGACAGGTTGTATGATGCAGTCGTTTTTTTATTCTATATTTGCAATAGAACAACCATTCTTATTAAAATTTTCATATTTTATTCCGGAGACAATTTCCAACATGGAAAAAAAAAATTTAACGAAATTCCCAATTTCATGATTTTAACGGGCTTTTTTCAAAAACACTGCACTGTCAATAAAATACAGGTTTTGCTTGAACAATTAAACTTTTAAACTTTTTAACTTGATTTTATGTCGCAGGTAAGATAAAGAGAGGCAGTGAATCCAGATCTAGATCAAAAGCATATTTTGTAAAAAATATTCGGTGATGCACTGGTCCTCCATGTGTTTGAGCATTGTACGTGTACATGGAGCTCCTTTCTAAAACTAGAAGGCATGAAC
Source organism: Owenia fusiformis (assembly GCA_903813345.2). Lineage (NCBI taxonomy): Eukaryota > Metazoa > Annelida > Polychaeta > Sabellida > Oweniidae > Owenia > Owenia fusiformis. The sequence goes on along the minus strand of CAIIXF020000012.1, from coordinate 7,757,071 downwards.
ATGTCAAAATGTCACCTTGTAAGTTATTGTAAATTGTCACAGACGCTAAACTCCGAACGCCAAAAAAGTTTTGGACTGTAACAATATCTGTTTAAGTATATATCATCGAAAGTGGGCTGGTGTGATACAAGACTGATCATGATATTGTCCCTGTTATGGTGGTTTATTTGTGATTGAAGTCTACGAACATCAATCCCTGTACCCTTCCATACCAGTCCACTATCACTAAGAGTTAACAAACTTACTTTCAAATTCAGGATATATTCGACAAAGGATGCAAAATGGTGTGTATCTACCGCAACCCCAAAGACACAGCCGTATCGTACTATCATCATACAAAGAACATGCCATGGCATTATGGATTTGAAGGCGACTGGAACGACTACTTTCCCTTTGTGCTGTCGGGACTTCGTAAGCAAGTTACGCATATAGTCCTAGTCCCGGGGTCCTATGGAATGTTTTCTGCTTCATTATTCGTATTTTACAATATGTATTCGTAAATTGAACTTTTGAATTTGTTAAAAGCACATTTATGTTCGTAACTTGAGTATTTTTATTCATTGTTTGTATTTTCTGTTCGTTAATCTAATTTGTTTCGTTAAAGCGTATATGTACGTGTTTTATACTGAAATATATTCAAAAGTCCTCAAAAGCATTTGTAAGTGACACATTGTATATCCGTATTTAAATTAATTTAAGTTCACTTTGTACCTTTATCGTTGTTTCTGCAAATATATTAGTTCAATATCTCGGAACTGAATGTCAAATTTATCAATGAATGAGTACCTGCCCTGGCATTTCATTTTTTAATTGTCGAATTTATTTTCGTAACAAGGTAATACATTTCTGTAAAAGTGCACATTTACTGTTCGTAAATATTGTCATTTGTATTCGTAAATTGCACTCATATATTCGTTTTTCATTGGTTCATTGAGATCACGTGATCATTCTCAACGAGACATGGTTAAGACATAGTCAAATGCATCACCCCTCCCCCTCACACACCTAAAACTCTCGTGTCACGTGACATATGCCTCGAGACTTGCAGTTTATATTCATTAACTCACATTTGTATTCGTTAACTCACATTTGTATTCGTAAACTCACATTTATATTCGTAAATTTTTATTTTATTATTCGTTAATGTACAAATATTTCTTTTCTTTCTGCAATAATTCATGGGTAATATACAAGATTATTATTCGTAAAAATACATTTCTGCGATAAAATAACAGGCAACTTTTTGAAATTTACGAATTATAAGCTGTAGTTGGCGAATATTAAATTGTTAGTTACAAATATTTCCAGTCCTTACAAACATAAAATGCACCCGCTTTAGGGATCTATTTGTCTATTTGATACATCATATATGTATTCGAAACTTAGGCATTTTATTTGTAAATGTTACATAAATATTCGTATAAGGGAATTTATTACAAACGAATAATGAAGCAGTTATGACGCTATAGTGTCCAAGTACTCTTTATACAAGGTCACAAACGTGTTCTAATCAGTTAAAGAGACGAAAAAACAATAACCACCGAAGATGTATCAAACATGCCCAAAAACATATTACAGCTAGTTTCAGACGTTTACATCCCAAACCATTCCTGAAATTTTCAAAATGATCCGTCAAGTAGTTCGGCTAGAAGTGCATTTTAGATCAGTTCTAAACTGTCATACTAAGAAACATCCCTGAAAATTTGAAATCAATCTGTTAAAGGGGTCACCTTAGCTAAAACTTTACAGACAAGATTTTAGGACCGAAAATCCCCTTAACTTACCCAGAATACTCAAATCACTTCGAGATCTTCCTGCAAAGAATTAACCCTAAGAGTTGAAATCGATCCGTCAAACGATTCACCAGGAAACGCGTAAACAAGGCTTTACAGAAAATTTAGGGCGGGAATTCCAAAATGGCCGCCTAAAAATTAACAAAAATGCCCAAAAAACTAAAGCTAGTTCAAGATATTCATAAAAAGGATCATAACTGAAAATTTGAAATCGCTTGCGCGGACAAAATTTTGGGCCCCAATTTTGAAATTTTTGGCCGAAAATCTGAAAATCTGGACCTAATTTCTTAAAAATTTGGGTCTCGTTTTATATTATTCTATACATTTGAGGTTGATACCTGTAGCGGTTTCAGAGAAAACTGCGGACGTACGGACAAACAGAATCACAGACAGACGGACTCCCTAGGCTGACAATATTGCCCAACACTATGTGGTGGGACATAAAAAGTGATAAATTATAGAGACCATTTACATGTACACTGTTTCACAACTAGTTACTTTGACGGAACGTCAATGTAACAAAATGGATGAACTTCCCGGTTACGAATTTTTTATTTTCTCGATTTAAACCTACTTATAATTCAAGTTGCAGATTATAATTTGGCACAAAGCTCGAAAATATAATCTAGTTTTAATAAGTTTCTTCGATTTGAAATTTGTTTTGTAAATGAAATTGCAATTCATACATTTACCCCTCGCTTTTGGTACGTTGACAAAAGTCCGTTATATTACTGTAGACTAGAATCATATGATGATAAAAGCCTCTAGAAAGTGAAAGTACTTATATTTTAACGAGCAGGCAAGAGACCTATATCAAAATACTCACTTATATATAACAAAAGATTTGTGAGATTTAACATGGTGAACGAGGTGTCAAAAGGCACTAATTAGACAATTAATTAAAATAATATTCTCCATCCCTTAACTAGTTCAAACGATACAATCAGTGTTGATCACCACATAAATAGTTGTGGCCAACTTGTCATTGTGCCAGGTTGGAGCTCTGCCAGCCAATCTAGTGTTACGATAATTGTACTTTTTCTGGTTTGATCGACTTTATTGAACTAGTACGGTCTAGAACCAATAATCACCACTCACAATCATCTCCCTATCAAACAAATGCAAAATAGACTTGTTAGTCAATGGTTCAGACAGTGGGGTCTATCACACAGAAAACAGTATGCAGTTTCTGTACTAAATCCAGATGGACAAACGTTATAAAAAGTTTAAAAGAAACAGTTGAACACAATACAAAGAACCTTGAAAATACAATTGAGGCATAACATCCAAACAGGACCTCTACAGATAATTGATAAATCATATGATATATTTTCAACAATGGGGAAGGTACAACGCCACAAAAGTTAAAATGGCACAATACATTTCTGACATACCAGTATAGTGTACAACAACCAGTATAATATAATTCTCGATAGTACCAACAATATCCATCATTGGAATTGGTATCACCTAATGTCAATGAAATGCAAAGATCATCGAGACAATTTTTTCAAAATTCAAACGTGATACAACATCAGTATCTATTTGGCATGCAGCATTCTCTCACAAGTGAATTTTCTTCTGCTCATGCTTAAGAGGAACATGTTCTTAATTGTCAGATGTGAGAGAAAGATACTATGTATTAGCTAGTGATCATGCCTTCTGCAGTAACATCATATTGGATCATAAAAGGTGTGAGACGAATTTCTACCAGGAGCACCATTTACATTGTCATTATTTGTGCTGATTCATTTAATCTGCTTTTCAGTTTAGTAATAAATTGTGTGGAACATTGAAACTTGTAAAAACAGCCTGGTATACCCCAATGTTCAAAATGGCTGATGACAGCCTGTGGTGATGATACTGAAAATTGAAAATATGTTTCCATATAACATTGTATGTATCAATGTCAATTTTATAGTGTTACATTTGGATTTAGTAAACTGGTCATTGTGTTTGCAAAGGTTTAGAATATATTAAAGTATGCTTTTTGGTATGATTTCTTTACTTTTATGAATATGTGAATAATATAACTGAAGGAATGTGACAGAATGTAGTACGGAATAAAATTGAATTAGAATATATTGTTTTCTTGGTGAAATGCTAATTTGAGTAGTAAACCTAAATATTGTCTCTATTAGTAATGCAAAAGAATTGGTAATTGACTATTTATTCCACTATACATATTATGCCAACCACAAGAGAAATCTCTAAAAGCTTCCCAAAATCGATCAAAAATGGTTTATTTTCACTTTTTATACTCTGTAGCCAGATTGTATTTACTAAAATAAAATTTCCAAAAAAATTTAATGTTTAATTTTTGTCTGCAAAAAAACACATTTTTACCCCAAAACACATTATGACACCTATTTCTTCTTGTTAAATCTCAGTATCAATTAAGAAACCATTTACCTTTCAATTAGTTAACATGACTTGCCTGCTCATCAAAAAGAGGTCATTATATTTTCAATGCACTGATTCTAGTCTACATTCATTTCACTATATGCCAACCACAAGAGAAATCTCTTAAACCTCCCCAAAATCACCAAAATCGATCAAAACTGATTTATTTTCACTTTTCCATAGTCAACCAGACTATATTTACTGAAATAAAATTTCTAATTTTTTTTTAATTTTAAAAAAGAATTCTCCGAAAAACACACTTTTAACCCAAAACACATTTTGACACCTATTTTTCCTTGTTAAATCTCAGTATCAATTGAGAAATCATTTACCATTCAATTAGTTAACATAACTTGCCTGCTCGTCAAAAAGAGGTCATTATAAATTCAATGCACTGATTCTAGTTTACATTCATTTCACTATGACAACCACAAGATAAATCTTTAAAACCTCCCCAAAATCACCAAATTCAATCAAAACTGATTTATTTTCACTTTTCCATAGTCAACCAGACTGTATTTACTAAAATAAAACTTCTAAAAAAATGTATTCATTTTTAAAGAAAAATTCAGCAAAAAACACATTTTTTACCCAAAAACACATTTTGACACCTATTTCGTTTTTTTAAATCTCAGTATCAATTAAGGAACCCTTTTCCTTTCAATTAGTGAACATGACTTGCCTGCTCGTCAAAATATAATATGTCATTATATTTTCAACCCTCTGATTCTAGTCTACTGTACCAATGCATGTTACTTTAACGACTTACGTCAATGTAACAAAAGCGATGGTCTAAATGCATGAATTACAGCCTCATTTAAAAATCAAATTCCAAACCGAGAGTATTTCTAAAAGCTGGACTATATTGTGTAACTTTGTGCCAAATGATAAACATGTAAGTTTAAATCGAGAAAACGAAAAGGCGTATACATGAAGTTCATCCATTTTGTTACATTGGCGTTCCTTCAAAGTAACTAGTTGTGGAACAGTAATTTAGAAATGATAAAATGATAGAATAGAGCATAATGTATATTCTCGGTTAAAGACCAATATTTTGAATTACAATGTATCGAGGCTCTAAAAAGCTAGTATCTAAAGAAATATGAAGCCCATATGAAGCTCAAACTATAAAGAAGGGCAAAACGTACGTTCACTCTGTTTTGTTTTGTTTTGTTTTGTTTTTTATATGTTTGTTTTTTAGACCAAGAAGGCAAGTGGGTAGATAATGTAATAAGCTGGTGGAAGAACGGAAAGAATAATCCAAACATATTATTCATCCGCTACGAGCAAATGAAAAAGGTAATGTGGACAATTTATCAAACGTCAAATGATTTATCGATGATAAAGTGAGTTTTTAAATATCTACAATAGGGAGTTTAAGCTCACATGTAAAATCGAAACGCCAATCTATACGTATGACCAATCGCCCATACAAATGCATTGTTTAAATAGTTTCCGTTCACGTTTAGGTTGTGAAAAACATTGCAAGCTTAAACTCTCTAATATCTATCGAGCTGTATTTAGTGGCACATGTGTTTTATCACAGTTTTATAAGTCTTATATTGAAGATACGATCAGTTAAAATTCAAGTCAATTTCCCTCTCCTATAATAATCACAACAGGTTAGTACAGTCATTAAATTAACAAAATGTTAACTTTTAAAGGCTAAAAGCCTCGTCGTCTATATTCTATTTTATAACCTTACTTATCCAGGATTTTGTGGGAAGTGCAAAAAGATTGGCTGCATTCTTGGGAAAATCCTATGATGATGACTACTACAATCGACTTCAATACTCATGTTCTTTTGATTCGATGAGGAAACTTTCAGGATTACATTTTGGTGCGTTTGACCCTGTGAGAAAAGGTTTGTGGTTCGATAATCAATCTGAGACGAACTAAGAGGAAATGAAATAGGCGTAGCTAGGCAAGCTTATTCAGTCGATTGAAAAACGGGAAGTATAAAGGCTGCGTTTTTGAACCGTGGCACAAGTCATTTGCATAATATTTAATAAGTTTTCCCCCTAGCTTTAACGAAAAAGAACAATAAGCCCCTGCGGTGAAAAAAAAATATTCCAACAAAAACAGCTCATTCAAGCGCACTAACACCGCTTATTGTATAGTTTCTAAATAGCTGAATAACCCTGACATAATAGTTGTCACCCTTGTTTGTCTTTGATTTTCTTGGGCCAGACCTCCATTCATTTCAATGCTAGAAACTTGCAATAGTCACATAATTTCATGATTTATCAAAAAATGTTGGCTGATTCTATTTGAAACTCGAATGGCATACTGGATGACTCTGTCAATGTACATATTGTGATTTAAAATGAAAATGTTGGTTGTCATACGGATAAGCCTTGGGGTTTTAATGAATTTTAGCATTGCACCAATGGAGATTTGGCCCAAGTTTTTTAAATGTCATGGAAAATGATTAAAATGACATAACTGTGTTAATCAAGGCTAAAATTGGAGAAAATGTCACTGAACAAATATGATATCAAAAATAAAGAAAAGTAATTCATTAGAGGTAAAAAGCGCAAATCTCTTAAAATCACATGAAAAACGAGAATTAGCGAGATTTCAAAGCTATTTAGAAAGTTCTCTATTACTATGTATCAATCGTGTCGGCTAATCCCGTGTGTCAACCGCGTCGCCTTGTTGCCAGTGCACCACAGGAGTCCGATTGCAATGAACCGTGATGTCTTTCAAAAGAATTATGTGAGTGGGTTTTGATGAGTTTTTTTTGTTGAAAACACTTGAGCATGTAATTTACACTACAGGGCTTAAGTTATTCTTCTGTTTAGTGATATCTAGGGCGAAAACTCATAAAAATATTACACAATTCACTAGCACCGCGGGCATACAAAAATACAGCCCAAGACATAACAAACGTTGTCATACTTTGACCATATACAGGGAAAATTCATTGACTGTCTGGTGCAAGTAACAAATAAATCACTGGTTCCCACCTGGTTACGAAGACGTTACGTCTTAATAACAAATTGGATGAATATTCGTCGGAGGAAATATTCATTTTCATCTTTTTCACCAAAATGGAGGTCGATCTGTATCCAGACATTCCACTCGTGTGTACATAGCAGCATCCGGTTACGTAACGTCTTAATAACCAGATGGGGACCAGTGATAATTATAAAGTACATAATTTCAGGTGAAATTGGTGACTGGAAGAACTACTTTACAGTGGCACAAAGTGAACAATATGAAGCACTCTACCAACCTGTTCTTGACCAACACAAGGACTTTATAATTGAATATGAATAGTCGAAATATGAAAACTCCAAACATGCGTGATACAATAGGAATATGGATGGATATTGGGTTCAAAACCTGCAATCTCAGAGATACATAGACTTCATTACATTCACAAACTAGAAGAAGCAAATCAAATAACAAATATGTAAACAAAGATAGTTCGTTCAGTGTATCACTGGACGAACAACTGGAGAATATGGCTCATTTTTGACTTATAGCCACATGGATAACATGGACCAATCAGAATGGGCATATATTACGGCAGCTCTACAATTGGTTAGTCAGAAAAGTTGGACTGGAGTCGAAATACTTGGGTATCCTAGATTTTATAATAATTCTCTTGATTTTTATCGTGAAAAAAAGTATAAACAATTCTGGTGGTGAAAATGATATTTTCTTATATAGATTTGTAAAGTTGACAGAGCCTCGATTGGCATTATAAGACATTATGGCCTTCTATTAGCTGATTTCTATTTCTATTTGAAGGCACAAAAATGTGATAAGTATAAGAATGTTCGCTTTTCGATTAATATTACCTTAAGAAAGTTGTTTCGTTTGAAGGCAGGTGGCAATATTGTTTAAAGAACTCATAAAAAAGAATGACGTGGTTGCGAAATTAATTGGTTAAAGGCAACTCCGTTGTGCATTTTTAGAATATCTATTATTACTATAACCACATACTTTTGAATGTCACGAATCGTGATCGTCTACCTTTATTCAACTATAGTTATTGTAACCTGATCAATAATGACGTTTTCCAAACAATTTGCAATATGGAATCGTCGTTTGAATGCCTCCCTTACAGATCATATATATGCAAAGTGCAAAGGGAAAGGACGAAAAAGTTGTTACAGAACCCAGCAAAACTAAAAAAACATCTAAGTGTACACCAGTCATTGGGAAAACAAACCCCAACTATAAAAAACCATAATCCAACGTGAAAGGAAACATTAGGGTGGTTAAACTTGCATATAAAATCGAACTGAGGACGAATAACGTATCAATTGCCCATGTACATGTACTATGCCATTTGTAGCTTTATAGCTTGTTTTATGATATATATTTTAAACAAGTGCGTTTTGGTAAGATATTTGAAGCTAAACATGCATGACATACACCATCTTCTATATTCAAGAAGAATTTTTAAAATTATGAGTATAATGCTTCTCGTTGACAGCAACGTGAAACACATTTCCCGTTCTAAACACGAACCTCTGAAGATGAACGGGAATCTAACCTTATATTCGCGAGTAGTAGATTAATCCAGTAGCCTACAGGCGTTAGTTGCATTAGCGAAAACATGATAAGTGTTTTATTTGTAGTCTTTCTTTTGTTACGCGATCTAAACAGTAAAGTTATTGCATTTAACATTCTCGATGTTTACATTCTCAATATTCTCCTTTTACATCCCAAATGAACAGAAAAATTTCTAAATACATGTAGGTGATGAAAATGTAAGATCACCATTACATTAAATCCCAGTGCAGTGGTAGTAATTACAATCTATAATTAATACTATGTAAGCTAATATGAAACCGAAGGAGAGTTGAAGATTGAGATCAAGAAATACGTTATAGAATGTTTAAAAGTGTCCCGCTGCGCTGATTTGTTTATATGCAATGTACACTCCCCTCAATAATTTTTACCACCGGAAGTCCAATTTTTGGTCTCTTATCAAAGTATGTTTAGGGACGATAAAAACTCATCTTAGTCATTTTCCGAACTCTAATTTTTATTGTTATCCGAATTTATTGTTAATTGCCCTAAGCCTCTAAAAAGAATACTAAACATAGATCCATTATTTTGGCTACTTTTTGAAATACTATTTGTTTAGATTGGAAAAATTATCAAAGCTAGAGCAGTTTTCGTTAAAAAGAACTCCTTGACAGATATATCTGGAGCTCTGGGTTCCCGTGGGATTTTAAGTGTGACAGAAATATCCATCATTATGGGTATTCAAGAGGTTAAGAAAACAATTAAGAATCAACCATCAACAGACGTTGATATGCTGTCCAATGAAGACTGTGAGTTGCCAAACTTATGGAGGGGGTTGCATGTAATGCGTAGAAGGGCACATCCTTATGGAAGGGGTGTATGTAATGCGTAGAAGTGCACATGCTAATGGAAGGGGTGTATGTAATGCGTAGAAGGGCACATGCTTATGGAAGGGGTGTATGTTATGCGTAGAAGGGCATATGCTTATGGAAGGGGTGTATGTAATGCGTAGAAGGGCACATGCTAATGGAAGGGGTGTATGTAATGCGTAGAAGGGCATATGCTTATGGAAGGGTGTATGTAATGCGTAGAAAGGCATATTTTTATGGAAGGGGTGAATGTAATGCGTAGAAGGGCATGTGCTTATGGAAGGGGTGTATGTAATCCGTAGAAGGGCACATGCTTATGGAAGGGGTGTATGTAATGCGTAGAAGGGCACATGATTATGGAAGGGGTGTATGTAATGCGTAGAAGGGCACATGCTTATGGAAGGGGTGTATGTAATGCGTAGAAGGGCACATGATTATGGAAGGGGTGTATGTAATGCGTAGAAGGGCACATGCTTATGGAAGGGGTGTATGTAATGCGTAGAAGGGTATATGCTTATGGAAGGGGTGTATGTAATGCGTAGAAGGGCACATGCTTATGGAAGGGGTGTATGTAATGTGTAGAAGGGCATATGCTTATGGAAGGGGTGTATGTAATGCGTAGAAGGGCACATGCTAATGGAAGGGGTGTATGTAATGCGTAGAAGGGCACATGCTAATGGAAGGGGTGTATGTTATGTGTAGAAGGGCATATGCTTATTGAAGGGGTGTATGTAATGCGTAGAAGGGTATATGCTTATGGAAGGGGTGTATGTAATGCGTAGAAGGGCATATGCTTATGGAAGGGGTGTATGTAATGCGTAGAAGGGCATATGCTTATGGAAGGGGTGTATGTAATGCGTAGAAGGGCATATGCTTATGGAAGGGGTTATGTAATGCGTAGAAGGGCATATGCTTATTGAAGGGGTGTATGTAATGCGTAGAAGGGTATATGCTTATGAAAGGGGTGCATGTAATGCGTAGAAGGGCATATGCTTATGGAAGGGGTGTATGTTATGTGTAGAAGGGCATATGCTTATTGAAGGGGTGTATGTAATGCGTAGAAGGGTATATGCTTATGGAAGGGGTGTATGTAATGCGTAGAAGGGCATATGCTTATGGAAGGGGTGTATGTAATGCGTAGAAGGGCATATGCTTATGGAAGGGGTGTATGTAATGCGTAGAAGGGCATATGCTTATGGAAGGGGTTATGTAATGCGTAGAAGGGCATATGCTTATGGAAGGGGTGAATGTAATGCGTAGAAGGGCATATGCTTATGGAAGGGGTGTATGTAATGCGTAGAAGGGCATATGCTTATGGAAGGGGTGAATGTAATGCGTAGAAGGGCATATGCTTATGGAAGGGGTGAATGTAATGCGTAGTATGGAAGGGGTGAATGTAATGCGTAGAAGGGCATATGCTTATGGAAGGGGTGAATGTAATGCGTAGACGGGCATATGCTTATGGAAGGGGTGACTGTAATGCGTAGACGGGCATATGCTTATAGAAGGGGTGAATGTAATGCGTAGAAGGGCATATGCTTATGGAAGGGGTGAATGTAATGCGTAGAAGGGCATATGCTTATGGAAGGGGTGAATGTAATGCGTAGAAGGGCATATGCTTATGGAAGGGGTGAATGTAATGCGTAGTATGGAAGGGGTGGATGTAATGCGTAGACGGGCATATGCTTATGGAAGGGGTGAATGTAATGCGTAGTATGGAAGGGGTGAATGTAATGCGTAGACGGGCATATGCTTATGGAAGGGGTGACTGTAATGCGTAGAAGGGCATTTGCTTACGCATGAATAAGGATGAAGAATGATGAATTCGAATGATTTTAATACAATTTTACTAAGTGCATATCAGAGCCTCGGGTTAAAGAAGTTCGGCATAACCGTTTGAGACTGATCGATTTTTTTACGTCTATTGAGTGTTTAATATTTAATTTTATTTGTTAAATATTTATAGTTCAATATTACTTTCGTTTTGTTCTGTTGTATAGAGTTCATAACGTTGCATTTCCCAAATAAAGGCGAACAGATTTTATAAGCTTACGGAGCAAGTTTAAACATTTAACAAAATGTCAGGTATGTACGTAATACATGGAAACTAGACTAAACGGAAACGAGCTTGTTCCAGGTTTCAGACATGCTAAAAGTATAACTGTCCACAACTATAAACGCATTGGTTTTATAATGTACTTCAGTTATGATATTTATTCGTGCAAACTAAAACATGAAAATAGTAAAATAGAAAATAAGGAAATGGACTTAAGAATTAAGTTGAAACACAAAAAGAATTTGTCAACACAAATTGATAACACATATTATTTATGGGAGATAAAGAGTACCAAGTCCACAAGTACCTCTCTTTTTCTGTAGCTAACCAAGCTTATTTCATTGTTTTTAATACGTTAATGCATAACGAAACTTAATACACAACGTTTCGAAGACGTAACTCAAACCTTTGTATATTTACTTGTACACACTTTCAAAATGCCAGGTACGTAACAGTATGATATTGAAAGGTACTTTTGTAAAATTGCCTTATGCTATTGAATGAAACATTTACATTCACCCCCCCCCCCCTCCCCCATTATTTGGGCAACCGGAAGTTTCGATTATTGTATCAGTATTTTTGATATCTTAGATTTGTTCTTTAATAACAATTTATAGGTAAATGAAAAATTCGTTGATCGCCAAACATGAAAGTTAAGTGATACAAAAAGTGACCTTCGGTTGTCCAACTTATGGAGGGGTCTGTAGAGAAAAACTGTTACTAACAAACTGTTACTAACTAATGCTATTGAATTTCAAGGTGACGACCTGTTTTTTAAGAAACTCGCTGGCCAATTTGGCTTTGACGTTCACCCGATAGGCATACATTTGGGATTTACCTTAAAGGAGATTGAGACGATGAAACAGAATAACCAACACAATTCTTTACTATGGGGAATCGGCCTCCTGAACGAGTGGAAGGGTAACCTTCCGAGGGGAACTACACCTGCTGATAAGTGGAAACAATTAGCCAAGGCAATGGAAGAGGCAAAACGGAACGACCTAGCTGATATGGTAGATGAGCATGCAAAGGGTAATTAAATGAACATGTTATGATAGTGGTGTGGCAATAAATACAGAGTGTCCCAAGAATAAAGACAGATTTCAAACGAAATACTTAAAAGGTTGCATTGGAAAATTGCGTTAAACAATCCCTCTTAATTTTCGAGAAGGTTACAAGTTGAATTGAAAGGTGGAGTCGGGGGTTTTGTCCTTTTTTCTTTTGTTTATATCTGTATGATTAACCTTTTTCTGACCTTAATTGAAGTTCATTCTACTACCCTTACATGCACGAAATTGAATTGGGTTCGCCTAACCGTCTAAAAGAGTTGTTCAACGTAACATTGGGCTTAAAACCTTTGTGGAAGTAAGAACAATTAACTTAAATGTATGTAAAAACTAATATAAGTTTATTCGGTACATAGCGATACACAAGAAATAAAGGGTATACAGTTATAAAAATACATGATTCTTACTATACCCCGCCTTTGCCTTTGCCAAGTAAACGAACAAAGATGTGAATAACATGATAATACGGCTATGGTATTCCAGGTGATGTGGCTCCACCACAAGTCCAAGAGGAGGCCCAGCCTCATCTACCAGTACCTATGGCTGAAGGCGATACACAGGATGGTAAGGTCATTCAGTAATGCCGTGAAGTGTAGTATACGGTAGCGTAGTGCCCCGTAGACTTCATATGAAGTGTTAATGCATAAGATATTGGTCGTTTTGATGAGCTTTATTCATTTTACATAATTTGAAAATGTATATTTCTTACAGAAATATGATTTTTTCTTCGATAGTCCAATAGATTCTTGAGATGATATTTATTTATATAAGTTGAACCATAAACTATGTAACTATTTATTTTCTCGAAAAAATTTATAACACTGTATATACAAGTTTCAAGTGTAAGTTGGGGGATAATGCCATTATGCATCTTGTATAGGTAATATGGAAAATCAAACGGGGAAAGCAGGAACAGCAATTCATATACCGAATGAAGATGATCGACCTAAAGTTGTCGCTGGAGCCAGGCCGACCAATGTTGCTGGCAAGTCGAGGTTGGTCTCCGAGGAAACATGTGTTCAACAGGCTACAAGCTCGAATCCATGAAAAGACAATTGATGAACTGATGTGTAACTGTATGTTCCAGACATAATGCCATCTTTAGAAATGAAACAACCTCCCGTGGCATTCGTAGTTTATACTTTATACCACTGCGACTGGCAAATCAAATGAAACAATCTGATAGGGAATTCTTTTTTCTATCGTGTACGTTTTTTAGACACTATGCCATCTTAGGCAATGAAACCGTTCTTCTGTATTATGTCATTCAATTATTTTTATTCTAAAAATATAAACAAAAAATCTATATTGAGTGGGCCAAATCGAATTTTATTAGTATAAGACAATTACAATAATTGTATGTACATGTATACGTTTTTACGTGGTTATAGATGTCATTTCTATTAGTATGTAACTTGAATTGGGACTTAATTTTGCGAATTAAATCTAAATTAGTCTTTTCAATGCTAAAAAAACTGCGCAAACTGCGCAAACATTATCTCGCAGCATATTGAACAAAGATTATGGATTGTGAACGCTATCATAGTATCTAATGCTGTTGTCTCTCTTGAATATGTCAAGGCACCATAGCAATTATGTCTCCAAATGTCTGCTTTGACATTTTGAATTTGAATTTTCATATCTTCTGTTTCAAGACATCGACAATCAAAGTAAATGTTATTCGTGTGTGCTATTGTATACATAATCTTAGAAACTCGCATTGTTGAAATACGAGGGTTGATCATAAAGTTCTCATAATATCTCTCTAATTTTTTTATTTTTCAATATATTGTGATGAAATTTTCACAGAATGTGTAGCATAGAATGTCTTATTAATTCAGCAAAAAATATTTAGTTTAACAGAAATATTAAATAAGAAATGGTTGCCATAGTAGCAGGAAATCAAGGCACCCGTGGCAAATGAAAGTAATTGACAAAATAGCTCTAATTTACCATGTTAACATACATAATGAACTCTCATAGATTCCCAAACACGTAGAAATGTTAACTTGAATATGTTGTTAAGTGCTTTTACTATTGAAAAATTGATTTTGCGGATTGTGTGATGTCGTAGGGGATGCTTCCATGCTTCATGAGATGTGATACCAGAGCCTGAGACTCGAAGCTATTGATCAGAAATGACTGAGTAAGAAAATGCTATAGATGCAGAGATCTTCAGAAAAATAAAATTCATACTGCTAAAATGTTATTTTAAGTTTGTAAGATCCTTTGGTCAGACTAAACATGATCTAAAACAAATATATTGCTAAGATATCATCAAAATTACACCCTGTGTGTGGTCTGAACATGTTAAAAATGAACTAAAGGGGCAAAATCAATTTTTCTCTGGATATTTGACAAAACAGTCATAGGGTCTAACAGTCACTTCTTATGAAGCATATTAATCATCCATTATGAGATCACAAAATTAAGACGACCATTATAATAGTTCACAACAGTCAAGAGCACATATTATGTGACTAATTATTGTGTTTGATAGCTTATTTGACAACTTATTATGTATTCAAACATGGTTAATGGGGCTATTCTAGCGAGGGTTTTTTATTTGCCCCAGGTGCCCTGATTTCAAGTTACTATGGCGACCATTTCTTTTCTTATGTTTCTGTTATTCTAAATATTTTTGCTGGATTAATGAAACATTCCATTCTGCACATTATGTGAAAATTTCATAAGAAAATATTGAAAAATAAAAAAATTAGAGAGATATTATGAGAACTTTATGATCAACACTCGAACATGTATACGACTCATTATTATTGAATTAAAAAGCTTAAGATTGGAGAATTGAAGTCTCTGTTTCTTGATTTTACTAAAACAACCCTGTTGTATGGGCAAGGCGTGTTCTCAAGGATAAAGCACCAATGGCCATCTTTCGGAATATGAACGATTGCGGGCTCAATACCAGCTTGCAAATGCGCGACGCCGTGCTTTCGCTTATCCCAAAGTTTTCCAATTTTGAAATTATAAAGCGGTCGATAACGTCATCAATTCCCTCTCCAATGAATTCTAAACCTGCAGCCTCTAGTATGAGGTCAGAGATCTCCGTCAGCGCCACATCCCATATTTCGTCTAAATCGGGCGAATCCCAGAAATCGGAGCTTTCAATGGCTTCGAGACAATCTTCAAATGCTTCATCGAACTTGTCCCCAATTGCTTCTTTAAGATCTGCAATCGTGGATACAACTGCAACACCCGTTGCTATCTTGTCAACCCGATCAATATTGTTTGATACAGCTACGGCTGATTCAAGGACTGTCACGCATCGTTCTGCGGGTTCTTCCCAATTTCTTGCCGCGGCCATCGAGCTACCTGAACGTAACATTACATGGTCTTAAAGAAGCGAGAAGGTATAGTATTAAAGGTTGCTTGATTTGAGCAAATATTTTTCAAACTTTAAAAAGGAATGGCGTTTTGTTATATACCATAAGAAAGGAGAAGATGTCGAGAAAGAGGTTGTAATAATATTCATACTATGTCCCGATCTCATGTACATTTACAGAATTACTAACACGTAATGGTACATCTATTTTCGGAAGACTCTTGAACAATGGTTTTAGCATAATATATAACATGTTAGATATCAAAACATAGGTAATTGAAATGAAAATTATATGGTATATTAATATTTAATTTTTATTTTTTAGATTAGGGACGCTTAAAAGACTCTATTGAGTTTTAAAGTGCACATTTTTACCATGTAAAACGTTGCATTTGATAATTTTGAAATATGGTAATTTGGTCCTAACTTTTTTATTCCATAACCAATTTAGTTCAAATTTGGTATGGGACAACAATTGCTGATGGGCATTTATGACGTCGCATGATCTCGTGACGTCATCCACGCATATCCGCCATCTTGGACGCCCAAGAAATAGTAAAAATGTGTAAAACTCGAAAAATAAATGTTGGTACGGACCTTAGGCCCTTATTATCTTATTTAAAATCAAAAAGATGTCATTAATACTTATTCTATATATGTTTAACTATAACTTAACGTTAAAAATATATGTTTTGTATTCATTTTGTTTACATATTAGCAAACATTTAGCGACTTGTGTTTGTTTTGTTCTAAGAAAAAAATTGATAGAAATATGGCGAGTTTCAAAGACTCTTGTCATTTCAATACTAGTACACGAAATTATGTTTTTCTAGTGACATTCAACTAGATTTTTTATAATGTCATAAAAGTATTGCCCTTATACTACATATACTATAGTTTTAAGTTCAGTTGCATTGCTTTGCATGTATTTGGACCAGGTAATATGACGTTGTAAAAATTGATTAGGGTGTTTTTAATAGCAGTCTAAAATGATATCAAGAAAACAAATGATAACATATTTGGTATGTAGAGAATGCTCATAGCCCATATCTTATGATTCATCACGTTTAACATCTTTAGATCAAGCTAGGTATGAGATTTTTCTTTAAACGTGCGTGACAGAGAATTGTCCCATCTCGATTTTTTTCCTTTGAATTTTAGTAGGCTGAATCCAGGGAAGGAAAAAATGAATATAAACTTTGAAAATATATGATATTATATTATCATAAAAATGCTCATAAACTCAAGATTCCAATGATATATCACATGACTATCATCCCTTCTTAGATCTTTAGTTATTGTTTAATATGTGCGTGACATAATTTGTCCCATCGACGATTTTTTTTACAAATCTAGAGAAATACGACGTCATATCAGCGCTACAGCAAATCGTGAAGAACAAAATGCTCTCAAGTCGTGGCATGATAGTATTTTGAACAAAATATCTTAAATGACGGTAGTGAATTAGACCATTCAAGGGAATATATAGAAAGATTCTTCACATGTAGTTCAGGCAATTTTAATTATTCTGAGTAGCCGATAGTCATTAATACTGATAGCGGAAAGTCATTTATCATTAACGAGTTCATATTTAATTTCGTTATTTTATTTGAATTTCATATCCTATTAACACATATAATCTAGCGTTCTTGTTAATTTAATGACTAAAATGCATTTACATGTACGACCTGAAAGCCCGTGTCTAAATCTACAAAATAATGTTTACTTTATTTGGATTAAATAACAATTGATGACACTTCAAGGCATCAACAGGCGGCTGTTTTAGCATTATTTTCACTGTTTGCAACGTAAATGTACATGAGACCGGGACACAGTATCATAACGAAAATCTGCTAGTAACGAAGCAGATTAAATACTGCTTCCGTCACTGGAAATTTTGGCTTTATATAACATTATTTAATTTATAATAAATTACGTCATCATATTATATAGCCAACAACAAACCTACTTAGTTGTGGACTTGTGGTACTCTTATTTTTGCCTATCAAAGAGCGCAAGTACCCAGAACACTACAGCTTCGTAAATCCTTTAATGGGGGATCGGGAAACATTTGAAAAAAGTATTTCTCATTTTCCCTAATATACAGAATGTTGGCTTGTATAAAACGTCACAATCTAAAAAACTGTGTGATCAATTTAATTTTAAATGTGCAATTTTCTTCTAAATATATACTTATTCATTGAAAAAGATCGCACCAAACAAAGAAATACTATTTACGATTTGCGCAATTAATGAATGAATTCCTGAAGGTCAACGAAAAAAGTAGTGGTTTATTCATAGATCCCGGCCAGATTCTTTTGTGCTACGCTCGTTCGGTCAATATCATATTTCCCTCGGTCAATATCATATTACCCTGGAATAAAATTCATATTGAAAATCAAGCATGAAATAACCTATATTTATATTATTTTATATATCATATAATATTATTTCATGTATCGTATAAACTCTCGTTGCATTCTACGATTCTAAACAGGTAATCATTTTACCTGTTTTCTCTGGTCCTCTGGTAATAATTTAATTACGTTTATTAGGTTTCACGCGTTGACCCGTTAATCTTCGACCTGGACTAGTTATATTCTGTTTGTGTTGACAAGGACGCGGTAATGTGTTTTTTTTTAGATAAAGCATGCAGAACTGATTACATGAATCGTTTTATGTGAATATTTCAATGTAATTAATTGAAATCAAACGTCACATAAATAGCCCAAAGTCCGTTGATTATGTTTTAATCGTATTCATTTATACAACGGTCAGAATAATGCACATACAAGGGTTGGATCCATCAATAGATTTGTCCACTATTGACGATCACGCTATTTCTGTACTTAAATATACTTAAATAATACTTAAAAAATCTAAAGAAGTGAGTAGCTCCCATTAATTACCCTTAGCTCTTCCTCGACAGGCAGATATACCGAATACTAGAATAGTACTCATGGTATTTTAGCGCTTATTGAGTACTAATTTCAGCAAATATTAGTACTAAATGAGCAATTATGACATGAGTACTGATTTATTGCATGTTTTAGTACTAAATGAGTACTCATATGATTTCATTGATTTTTCATTACTCAATGATCACTCATACTATGAAACACTCATTAAGTGCATGTTTTATTACTAAATGAGTACACATATCACGAGTGATGAAATAGCACTAGCTTCATTGATTTTTCATCACTCAATGAGCGCTCATACTATGAGTACTAATTTAGTACACATGTTTCACGAGTGATACAATAATACTCAAAAATTAAGATGATGAAGTAAAATGTAGAATACGTAATAAATTACATTTTAATTACACGAAAACATGAATAAATGTATAATTAAACCTTTCCAAAAATTCCCATTCTAGTAGCTATTTCATGTAAAGGGTTGAAGCTAGGAAACAAAATGACAGACACCATATTGTTCCATTCTTGAGAAAAGGGCATATATATATACACTGCTTTGTACTTAGAATAAGTAACATGTGAAATTACCAAAATTACAAAACAGTCATAAACTGGTATGGGAGTAATTGAAAATAACAAATTTGAAAGTAGCATGTGAACTGTATCCCAGCTAGAATGATACCTACTCAGTGCTTTTAGTCCATTTGTCACTCCTATGCATCCTATAGTGAACCTATGACGATGTTTTTGGTTAATTTATGACGATAAGGGTTTCCTGGAGAGATTTAGCTGGTTGGACAAAAAGTTAGTTTGGGGAAAAAATAATATAGGCTAATTAGCGAGGCCATTACATGAAATATTGATTGTTTTCTATATCTTGAAATGTAAAAATGAAAGCATATTTATTATTGGTATTTCGCATTTATTCAAAATATTTTGTTTATCAAGCTTGCAGTAGAAAGGAATGACTAATTGGCGGTTTCCTTAAATTCTTAGTAATTTAATTGGATTGCCAATTATTGAATTTCTAACATATCTTAGAAAGGAAAAATGATAGCCCTGGGACCTGGAGACCCATGTTTTTAGCTTCAATGAATAAGAAAATGTTAAAATATACAAAAATGACTTATCAAATAGTGTACATATTATACGGATGCATGTTTAGCATATTTAGATATATCAAACGTTTTGTATGATGAAATTAGATGTGTGTCATCACCAATAGTGACAAATAAATCAATAAATTACTTGATTTATGCAGGTGTTTGATGTATAGAAAAGTAATATAACATAAAACAGATCCCTGAATCACACCACAAGTGAATAATGAAGTATTTTTGAATGAGACACTGTGTTGGTGTTCTTAGCTATTATACCATGTTACCAATATTCCACAGTTGATTTCACCGTTTGTTATAAGTTTATTATTAACAAAATACATTATGTAATTTATAATAAAATCATAATATTTTTTAGCCAGTTGTATGGTCAATTGAGTCAAAGGCTTTCAAAAAATCGCTTTTACAATGGACATCTTCATTTGCATATATAATTTTACCCCAAGGTTGCCCTTTGTCCAACCCAGCTAAATCAATTCATAAAACCCTTATGATAGTGATTCCACAATAAAACATCGTGTTTTTACAGATTCAAAGGTTACAAGGTAACAGAAAATAAAAAAGGATATACTTTTTTGCTGATTTTACAAACAATTTGAACAAAATTATTTAAAGCCATTTGCCACTATTTTGGACTGACTGAGAAACAGATGGACAAATCGATGTTAAGTAAAATGGCTGAAAAACGGATATTATTTTTTACCAATTATTTGTAACAAAATTATTTCATACAACTACTCTTTACAGTGACATGGCTTTTTGCAATGCAAGACATCTGAAATTATTTGTAAAGCTAGGAAATGGGCCAAACTTGAATTTCGCGAGACAAAAATGGCGACCATTTTGAAATCAGGCAAGCTTTTGAACCAGGAGTCATAGGGGAGTTTTTTGTATTGATGTTGAACAAAAAAACTGGAATCCTATCGACAGAGGTTTTAAGCAAATGGTCCAGAAGAGGATTTCGCGAAACAGATGGACAAATCAATGTTAACTAAAATGGCTGAAAATAAAAAAACGGATATAATATTTTGCTGATTTTTTGTAAAAAAATTATTTCACACAACTACTCTTTACAGTGACATGGCTTTTTACAATGCAGGACAGCTGAAATTATTTGTAAAGCTAGGAAATGGGCCAAAAGTGAATTTCGCGAGACAAGAATGGCGACCATTTTGAAAATAGGCGAGCTTTTGCACCAAGAGTCATAGGAGAGTTTTTTGTATTGATGTTGAACAAAATTAACTTAAAACAGGAATCTTATCAACAGAGGGCCGGGTTTAAGGCAAATGGTCCAAAAGTGGATTTTGCGAGACAGTAGATGGACAAATCAATGTTAACTAAAATGGCTGAAAATAAAAAAAATGTATATAATTTTTTGCTGATTTTTCGTAACAAAATTATTCCATACATCTACTCTTTACATTGACATGGATTTTTACAATGCAGGACACCTGCCATTATTTGTAAAGCTAGGAAATGGGTCAAAAAAGAAGATGACAGAAAAATGTCAAATTATCGGCCAATATCTCTTCTTTCAGTATTTTCAAAAATATTAGAAAGGGTAATGAGCAATAGGCTTGTTGAGTTTCTTGAGGAATTTAATATATTATGTGAACAGCAGTTTGGTTTCAGAAAATATAGATCTACATATATGGCTATACTTACTTTTCTTGATAGGATTCAAAGAGCAATTGAAAATAAAGACTACAGTGCTGCTATCTTTATTGATTTATCCAAAGCATTTGATACATTAAATCACTCTATTTTATTAGACAAGCTTTATCATTATGGTATTCGAGGAAATGCTCACAAATGGTTTAAAAGCTATCTTTAGGATGGGAAACAATTTACTGAATATAATGATGTAGCGTCAAAGCAAGAAGTGATCACTTGCAAAGTGCCACAAGGATCGATACTTGGGCCGATCATGTTCATTGTTTACATAAATGATATTATTACATCATCAAATACTTTCAACTTTGTAATGTTTGCAGATGATACTAGCCTGCTATGCTCTGACAGAGAACTCCATCAATTGGTCAATACTATGAATAATGAAGTAACCAACCTTGATGAATGGCTTTGTGCTAACAAACTGTCATTAAACCTGAATAAAACAAAATTTATGATTTTTTCACTTAAGTCCATATATTTCTCACTCATCTATAGTCATATCAATTATTGCTCAATTGCCTGGGGTAATGCTACTAAATCACTTCTAGAACCTATACTGCTCTTGCAAAAGAGATTTTTGAGGCTTATCACATACAGCAATAGAATGGCACACTCCGAGCCAATTTTCAAAAAACTAAATTTACTAAAGATCTATGATATTATTAAGCTCAATACAGCAATATTTTTCATAATTGCATTAAAAGACCTAGAAATTTTCCAAAACAATTGTTTACCAATCTCTTTAAGGCAACAGCCAGATGCATGACAGAAATACTAGATTTAAATTTGATTTGGTAGCAAATAAATATAATTCAGAAATAGCTAAGAAATCAATTATGCACCAAGGCAAAACACTCTGGAATAATCTTCCGGCTGCCTTTAGGAAACTTAATTCTTCATGCAAACTTAGGAATGATTTTAAAAAGTATATAATTGCAAAATATACAGATGAGTGATATTTTGTTATGTATTACTAGAACTACTTTTGATTGTCTTTTAGTATTCAAGATTTAATGTTGATATTTTTTAATGAATCATTGCATTGACTCTACTGTGAACATGTTGCCATGTTGGAAGTCAGTTTTAGCTAGAGGTTTTTGAGCTAGAGTTTTTTGTATCAAGCAAAACTTAAATTCATTGTTATGCCCTGTTTTGAATGTGTACTAGTTATAGTTAGTCTTAGTTAGTGTTCATCATTGGATCAGCTGATTATCATATACCTACTATTCAAGCAACATATTCTTTATACTGTATACACCCACAAGGGTGTCAAGTAAAACCTTGTAAATAATACTACAGGGTGGGCCAAAAAAACGCATCTTTTTTTCAAGACACTATAACTTTTTTATTTTCCAACCTACATACCCCAAATTTTGCAGTTATATAGTGCCAAGGGTTCTTAGTAATACTATAATGTAACAAGCCCTTCAACTGGGATTATATTTGATCTAAAAAGAGGAGTTCAATTGGTCCACCACCCCATTTGATGATAGATTTTAGTTTTAGTCGCCTTGCTGATATAGCAGTATCAATGAAATGTTAGCTATACTTTTTTCAACGTGTCTTAATTGCCAGCTTTAGTTAAGCAATTTTTTAGATCGGGTGCCTTCATACCATCCCCTGGAGACCTCCCCATACCCTATACTCACTTGGGTTTGAATTAGGGCTATTAGCTTGCGGTCATCAGGGCGTATCAGTTTATGAACATTATGCAAGTTATGATTATTTCTCATGGCACACCACATGTTTAAATGAGACGCTGGTGACATATTTTTTTTCAAGTAAAAGTGTATAATTCATGATCAATGGCTAGATAACAACCTCAAGTTTTATTTGGTATGTAAATTATGATTTTGTATCAAAAATTAAAAAAGTTACAGCATTTTAAAAAAAGTGGCATTTTTTGGCCCGCCCTGTATATATTAGAAAATAAAGCTGAATTGAATTGAAAAGAATATAAAAGTTCTAAATAATTTTCGCATTAATCAATCAGTCAACATTACATAAAATACCGTATTTTTTACAGAATGTTTTCAATGATTGGTTTAAGAGAAAAACATTGTTGAATTCAGTTCTCAATATCGATACCAATCCTTTGGCCACTAAAATAATTGGGTCAAAATCTAGGTCAAATTCATAGTTTTTCCTTATTGTACGACTCTGACATACACTTTTTAAAATTCTTCAAAAGTTGGTTGACAAATAGCAAAGAGTATGCTATATAGTGTTAACCTTTGCTGTCAGCGAGTATTTTGACCCATTTTTGAGTCTCAGTCTGCATCAGTCTGTCCGGTCTGTCTGTCTGTCCAGCCGGTCTGTCTGTCCTGTCTGTCTGGTCTGTCCGTCCGTCCGTTTGTCCGTCGGTCTGTCTGTCTGTCTCCAAAAAATTGTCATCTGGAGTCTGAAATTGAACTTGTTCAATTTCTAATTTCTAGTTATTGTTGCAATTCATAGATAAATGATGTCATTCATGTATTCTAACTATCAATTCAGGTAAATGAATATACAATACATAAAACAATAAAGATGATTATTTGCTTGATTTTCAGTAAAGATTGGCAAACTAATTGGCTCTTCTGCCTCATAGGTAGCTATAGTCCCTGATCTGATTTCCAAAAGGGCTCTAGAAAAGGGGTTTCGTTGTCCGGTACTTTCCCACATAAAATGATTGTACCGTTTGAAAGAACAGACTTCCCTCTTAAAGAAAACACCTCTTCTATTGATAGATACAGGGGCAAAAGGCACCAAAACGAGGTTAGGCAAGGTGGCATTCTGAAGTCTCACTTTCTTGTCATCACGATTCCAGGTAAACCATCAGACGGATTTACTTCAAATTTTCACACATGTTACATGGTAAGAAGTTCTAGAGCTGATTGACTTTGCGGCGGCCATCTTGCATTCTGGCAGCCATCTTGGAATTTTTTTTAGATAAATATTGTCATCGCGATTTCACAAAAAATACATAACAGATGTACTTCAAATGTTCACACATGTTACATGGTAAAAAGTCCTAGACCTCATTATTTTTTCGATGGCCATCTTGCATTCTGGCAGCCATCTTGGAAGTGTTAAGATAAATCTTGTAATCACGATTTCAGGAAACCAAACGGATTTACTTCAAATTTCCACACATATTACATGGTAAGGAGTTCTAGAGCTAATTAACCTTTCGGCGGCCATCTTGCATTCCGGTGGCCATCTTGGAAGTTTTTTGGATAAATCTCGTCATCGCTACCTTTTTATGTCCCCACCACATAGTGTGGGGCCATATTGTCAGCCTAGGCGCGTCCGTCTGTCCGTCTGTCTGTCTGTCCGTCTGTCTGTCCGTCCGTACGTCCGGCAGTTTTCTCCAAAACCGCTACAGATATCACGTTCAAATTTTCAGGGATATCTTATGAGTGCATACAGATGTGGATGAAAAAAAATTAACTCTATACCTACTTCCTGTCGGCCATTTTGAAGTCAAATGCTAAAATCCTTGTCTGCAAACTTTAAGAAAAACGGCTTCACAGTTGCTTTTAAACTTTAATATCTTGTTCAGCTCACTTCATTCTAGATCTGATCAGGTTTTGGACCTGTTAGCTCAGTCATGTCAGACATTTTGAATGTTTTAAGAAAAGTTAGCGCGCGATAATACTTTGTATCATATTGAATGGTGTTTTTCAGTTTTCATACTTTAACTTTTTAGTAGCTTTATAAATAATTTCAGGTGTACTTTGTTGTAAAAGCTTATGTTATTGTTAACAGTAGTTATATGTGATAATTTTGTAAAAAAATTTCAGCAAAAACTCATAATCACTTTTTTATTGTCAGCCATTTTGGATTTTTCCGTCCTAAAATCTTGTCTGTAAAGTCTTGTCTACGCGTTTTCAGGTGAACCGTTTGGTAGATCAATTTCAAATTTTCAGGGATGATTCTTAGTATGAGAATCTAGATCTGATTAGTTTTTGGGCATTCTCGGTAAATGTCAAGGCAGCCATTTTGGATTATCCGTCCTAAAATCTTGTCTGTAAAGTCTTGTCTACGCATTTTCAGGTGAACCGTTTGGTAGATCAATTTCAAATTTTCAGGGATGATTCTCAGTATGAAAATCTAGATCTGATTATTTTTACAGCATTCTGGATAAATGTCAAGGCAGCCATTTTGGATTTTCCGTTTTAAAATCTTGCCCGTAAAGTCTTGTCTACGCGTTTTTAGGTGAACCGTTTGGTAGATCAATTTCAAATTTTCAGGGATGATTCTTAGTATGAAAATCTAGAACTGATTAGTTTTTGGGCATTCTGGGTAAATGTCAAGGCAGCCATTTTGGATTTTCTGTCCTAAAATCCCGTCTGTAAAGTCTTGTCTACACATTTCCAGGTGAACTGTTTGGTAGATCAATTTCAAATTTTCAGGGATGATTCTTAGTATGAAAATCTAGAACAGATTAGTTTTTGGCATTCTGGATCAATGTCAAGGCAGCCATTTTGGATTTTCTGTCCTCAAATCTTGTCTGTAAAGTCTTGTTTACATGTTTTCTGGTTAACTGTGTGACGGATCAATTTCAAATTTTCAGGGGTGGTTCTTAGTATGAAAATCTAGAACGGACTAATTTTTGGGCATTCTTGGTAAATTTTAAGGTGGCCATTTTGGATTCTCCGTCCTCAAATTGTGTTGGTAAAGTATGTCTTGTCTACTCATTTTTGTTAGGATAACCATTTGACAGGATCACCCATAGGTGGGGACATATTGTAAACATTTGTGTTCTTGTATATTAATATAAACAGGGGCAAAAGGCACTAAAATGGGGTTAGACAAGGTGGCATTCTGAATGCAACCTTTCACTATGTTTCTTTACTTTATACCACATAAGTGCATATTTCGTGTATGGTATCAATTGATCTTTAAAACATCGATATATTGATAGAAACAAGGGCAAAAGGCAGTAAAGTGGGTTACACAAGGTGGTATTCTAAGGACAATGTTATCTATTTGTCTGTATTTAAACCACATAATTTGACATAAATGCATATTTGGTGTATGATATCATATTTCATATTGATAGAAACATGGGCAAGAGGGTTAAATGCATTTTGTGTATGACATCGATTGATTTTTAGAATAAATAACTACATTTCATCAAAAAGAAAAAAGATTATTGAAAACGTCAAACATTTCTTTGAAATCCATTATTGCACAGCGATTTTTTGAGAGCGAAATGTATGCTAAATTGGCCTTGATCTGAGTATATAACGGAATTAAAGCTCTTTTAAAAGAAAATATAAATGTGTGGAAAATCTTTCACTGTGCATCATGTCACCGAAATGTTCTTCATGTAGTTGAATTATCTTCTGGACAGGTGATCACACAGGAGGAGAGACCTGCGTATCATATCCTTACTAAATATAAACAAAAATGAGAAAGGAAAAAAGTGTAAAGCAACCTAGTGGGAAAAGCAAACTCTAAAGTGTAAAACTGGCAAACAAAAATCAAACCTGAATATCCCAAAACAATAATCTAATATGGGAATAAACAGTATCCACACCGTTCAATGACCAATTCCTCATCAACGACCACAACTCCAAGGGACGTTCCATTCATACTGAAGTCATTAAAATACATGTTGAAGAAAAATTGAAAATAATGATATCCAATACTCATAAGATCAGAAATAGTTGTAGATACTAGTACTCATAAAAGCTGCAGACAACGTTTCTTCATCGGGAAAGCAAGCTGTCTCTTAGTCAGATATTAACTAATGAGCTGGTTGAGAGCACCAGCATGTCAAACTATGTGAATGGGCTCTGTATCCACAATGTTGCGAGTTCGAGACACGTGTGCTCGTTGTGTTTATTAATCAACAAAAGTCACTTAAAGCTGCACTAAAACTGTGTGTCAGATCGATATAAGTATAGGGTTTGGAAACTAATTGTACTAACAAAAAGAACTTAAAAAACACTGCTACAATATCAACATAAGCTTTCTATAGTAGTGGCGATGCAGAAACATGCAAAATGTCACCACACCTTGTTAAGTATACAGTACACATTAACTACTAAACAGTGTCAAGATAAACGTTCGAAGCTATTACAATATGTCACCCAATCACTAGTGGTGGTGACATAAAAATAATGTATAGAAAAATCTACTGAACCAAAATAAACTATGTGATAGAAGCTAAACTGATTGTTTACTCTAAGTTTTCAACTAAATATATTACTAATGAGCAATGTTTTATCGAAAAGAAAAAATCCTTTCATGTTATATAAAATCAAATAAATTAATTATATTTTTTTCGTAGTGTTAGTTACACCAGTAATAGTAAACCTGTTTATAAAGTGGTGTTAACTAGACTACATAATTTAACAGTCATAAAAGTAATAATAAACCTGTTTATAAAGTGGTATTAACTAGAGTAAAGAATTTAACAGTCATAAAACCTAAAAAAATATACCAGGAAGCGACAATTGTGAATGTAAATGTATAAACCACGGATGCCATAGGAAACGGAACAAAAGTTATAACAGAACCTAGCATTGAGAAAGTGTAACTGGTAAATTGTAATAAAAGTAGTATAGATCATGATCTAACATGACATAGTATGCCTTACAACTCATCCTCCCTAACATTATTAAAGACTACTAAAGTATATCACTAGTGATCCACTCGATTATGCTGGTTACCTAAATGGTTTGTTTCGGTAACAAAATGTGGGAACATCGAAGGTATGATTTTTCCTTTTTCCTTATTTCACACTTTGTAGGCAGAATTCCCACGACATTTTTCTCACAAACGTGTATTAGTATCATATGTTTAAGAAAATGTGCATATTTGCGAACAAATAGTTCAGAAGACAACATAATAGTACATTTAATTCCTCACTTAAGTTACATCAACGGTATTTCTTCCTAAAGTAAAAATTATGAATGCAACTACATTAAGGTTTTCAGTTTGACAATAATGTTACTTGTAACCTTGTCAAACGTTATTATTGTATTATTGTATGTATAGTATATATTTGAAATAAATGATTATTAAAAAAACTTAAGTTAGGAATTAAATCGACGATTTTGTTGTCTTCTGAGATATTTTTTAACAAATTTTTACACTTTACATGGTAAGATGTTCTTCAACTGATTAACTCTTCGACCATCTTGCTTTCTGGGACATCAAGTCCACACTGCTATGTTTTAGGCCGATCTTGTTCACCATGTGCTTTGTTTACTCTGTTTTTGTAACAGTTCTAAAACTTCTTACCATGTAACATGTGTAAAAATTTCAAGAAAATCAGTTAAGTAATTTTGCTGGAATTGCAATGAAAAGATTTATCTAAAAACGTTCAAGATGGCTGCTAGAATGCAAAATGGCTGCTTATAAGTTGGTCAGCTGTAGAATTTCTTACCATGTAACATGTGTGAAAATTTAAAGCAAATCGGTTAAATGGTTTTCCTGGAATCGCAATTACAAGATTTATCTAAAAACGTTCAAGATGGCTGCTAGAATGCAAAATAGCTACTTAAAAGTTAATCAGCTCTATAACTTCTTACCATGTAACATGTGTAGTGGTTTTCCTGGAATCGCGATTACAAGATTTATCTAAAATCGTCCAAGATGGCCGCCAGAATGCAAGATGGCCACTGAAAAGTTGATCAGCTGTAGTACTTCTTACCATGTAACATGTGTGAAAATGTGAAGCAAATCTGTAAAGTGGTTTTTCTGAAATCGTGATGACAAGTTTTATCTACAAACTTCCAAGATGGCCGCCAGAATACAAGATGGCTATCGGAAAGTTAATCAGCTCTATAACTTCTTACCATGTAACATGTGTGAAAATTTGAAGTAAAACTGTTACGTGGTTTTCCTGGAATTGTGATTACAAGATTTATCTAAAAACTTCCAAGATGGCCGACAGAATGCAACATGGCCACCGAAAAGTCAATCAGCTCTAGAACTTTATACCATGTAACATGTGTGAAAATTCGAAGTAAAACTCTGAAGTGGTTTTTCTGGAATCGTGATTACAAGATTTATCTATAAACCTTCCAAAATGGCCGCCAGAATGCAAGATGGCCACTGAAAAGTTAATCAGCTCTAGAACTTCATACCATGTAACATGTGTGAAAATTTGAAGTTAATCTGTTAGGTAGTTTTCCTGGAATCACGATGACAAGATTTATCCCAAAATTTCCAAGATGGCCTCCAGAATGCAAGATGGCTGCCGAAAAGTCATTCACCTCTTGATTTTCTTACCATGTAACATGTGTGGAAATTTGAAGTAAATCCGTTTGGTTTTCCTGAAATCGTGATGACAAGATTTATCTTAAAACTTCAAAGATGGCCGCCAGAATGCAAGATGGCCACCGATAAACTAATGAGGAGTAGGACTTTTTATCATATAACATTTGTGAAATTTTGAAGTACATCTGTAGAGTGATTTTTCTGGAATCGCGATGACAAGATTTATCTAAAAAAAATCCAAGATGGCTGCCAGAATGCAAGATGGCCGCCGAAAAGTCAATCAGCTCTAGAACTTCCTTCCATGTAACATGTGTGAAAATTTGAAGTAAATCCATCTGGTGGTTTTCTTGGAATCGCGATGACTAGAAAATGAGACCTCAGAATACCACCTTGTCTAACCCCATTTTGGTGCCTTTTGCCCCTGTTTCTATCAATAGAAGAGGTGTTTTCTTGAAGAGGGAAGTCTGTTCTTTCAAACGGTACAATCATTTTATGTGGGAAAGTACCGGACCACGAAACATTTTTTCACCTATGAGGCAAACTATATCTTTATTAATTCTAATGTTATTGATTATGGGCGTCAAAAGCTTTAAAGCATTATCTAGTTCTGTTATCAATGGTGTCATGATTTTATATCAACATGTAATGACGGTTAACAAGATTTGCAAGTGTATTACTATACTAAAAACTAATCATTGCAATAAAACGTACATGACTAGCGTATTAGTTAAAATGAAGTGTCGTCCTCAATACACGCCGGATAGACAAGGGGCAATTAACAAACACCCTTCTTTCTCCCCCCCCCAATGCCCCAGTTCTTCTTCAAATTAGCCTCGCTTATTAAATGCCTACCTTGCCTAATATTACATCCTTGTTTAGCCCCTGGTATTGGTAAATGAGCTGAAAGAGGAAATCGCACAAAATTTTAAAACCTGAAAACTGAGACCACCATATGTTAGTCTCAGCTGAAAGTAAGTGACGCTCTCAAATAAAACAGCATGAAATAAAATAATAACTCCATCGCTCCAATAATTTGGGATCAGGGGGATAAAGAAACAGGTGCCCTATTGCTATCGGAAAGTAGTCGTCTTCCGGCTAAAGACCGATGCACCACGCCATTTTCAATTGGAGTTTTTATGCGTCATGCCTGTGCAGCGTGTCGTTTTGAACAATGGCCTTTTTTGTGTTTATTGCTATGCTGTGCACCATAATGAGGGCAGTGAGCTATCCTCTACTGTCTGACGTTTGTAAGGATTCGAATTATTGTCAAATGTGTACAGATACAGTCATCAAATGTGAAGGAAGCGAGAGTAGACGAGGTTTGCTGGAAGATATACCGATAAATGACGTGTCGGTTAACATCACAGCTCTCAATCTTGGATATAACATGCTGAAAGAAATACTGATTGGAACACCAAATCGAACAACTTATGGACTCTTTACGAACTACCCAAATTTAAAATGTTTAAATCTGGTAGGTAACCGTATTCAACGATTCAAAGATAGTTTCATCGGGCTACCGTCATTACAAGAAGTTAACCTTAGTGAGAACCCGATTGAAACAGATTCCTCAAAGGCAAGTCTGGATGGCATCTTCGAACAGTTCCTTGATATCAGAATATTGAATGTGTCCAGATTAAACGCACGCCAAAAAACTATGACTATAGATCCCCTTATCCTTGCATTAGATAGCCTGAGGAACTCTAATATTGAAATATTAGATTTTAGTGAAATCCAAAAAGATAGGAGATCTTCGTTAAACATTTCCCAACTATTACAACTAAATAGAACTCCTATCAGGGAAATATACTTGGCTAACAATTACATAGATGTGTTTCGTACACGACCAACAATAGTTCCTTGGCCTGAAATCGTGTTTCATGTCATTGATTTGATCGGACTGAGCGAACTTGAGCACCTGGAGGTTTTAGATTTGTCTTACAACACGCATTATTATCCGGGACCTCTGGTCCTTATTAGGTCGGATGATTTCGACAAGTTAAAGCCAAGTAAACTAAGAAAAATCCACATGAATACACGCAGAACAAAAGTAATTGACACAGGATTTTCAATCGTAGATGGATTTGATTTAGACATGTCGCATTTTAAAGAACTAGAAGTGTTGGAATTGGCAAATGTTCTTTTTGATGAATCGGAAAGTCCATCCCTTTTACCATATGAACTATCAATTTCGGAAGAATGCAATTTTTATAACGGACACAATCTGAGAGTTTTGGATCTATCAGGTCCACACAAATTTTTTGATATTTCTGGAAATATAAAAGGACTCATAAACCTTGAGGAACTAAATTTTAATGATAACAACTGCATAATCGCGCCATCTATACTCAAATGTTCGAGAGGAACTTTTGAATCCATGAAAATTTTGAGGTTGAGTGGCAACAAAGTTCAGCTGAACACGAGTGGTATGAATAATCCGAAACCAAAGCTGTTTGACAAC
This sequence comes from Owenia fusiformis, assembly GCA_903813345.2. NCBI lineage: Eukaryota > Metazoa > Annelida > Polychaeta > Sabellida > Oweniidae > Owenia > Owenia fusiformis. The sequence goes on along the minus strand of CAIIXF020000012.1, from coordinate 7,724,664 downwards.
TGTAATAAACTAGAACTTGTTGATCTTTCCTTTAATGAACTGAACCACATTCCTCCTGATATATTTCAAGATGCACCTAATCTAAAATATTTAGACCTGTCCTCGAATAAATTGAAAAATTTTAATCTTGATCGTATTGAACATTTCGACTTCTTGAATCTATCTTATAACATGTTCGGGAAACTCGATGCAACGTTCACTGATGAACTTGAAAAATGGTTCAATGGGACAATAGATTTACGAGGGAATCCATTGTCATGCAAATGCAACGACATCGAATTTGTGAGCTGGTTGCAGTCCTATCGTACGAGTTTACATCACCCAGGAGAAATAACATGTACAAATGAAAATGGTCAACTTGTTCGTGTAATGGAGATTCAGGTGTCGGATCTCAACTTCCAATGCATCAAGACAATTGTCATAGCAGTAGTCGTAGCAGTGGGAACTATTGGTCCCGCTATTGGTGCAGTTTTGACAATTGGCTTGCTTATCTATAAATGGCGTTTTAGAATACAATATCTTGCATTGCTAGCTCGTGCCCAATTCCGTCAAAGACATTTTCTGGATGGTGACTACTATTTTGATGGCTTCTTGAGCTATAGTAGCATAGACAAAAGGTTCGCCCATGACACTTTGATTCGTCATTTGGAGGATAATATCGGTTACAAATTGTGTTTCGATGAGCGCAATTTTCTGATGGGTCACGTCTTAGAGGACTTGGTAACAGTCGCCATGAATCAAAGCAGAAAAATAATACTTATTATATCTCAGAATTTTTTACAGAGTGGGTGGTGTACATATGAAATGGAAATGGCGAATGGAGTTCTTGCTACTCGTGGATCAAATTGTATAATTCTGATACTCAAAGAGCCTTTGAATGCGATTCATGCTGACCTGATTAAACCGAGATTGCGAGCACTTTTAGACAGTCGTCTGTATGTAGAATGGAGCGAGGAAGAAGACAGGCAGAAACTGTTCTGGCGGAAGCTACAGGATGCATTGGGACAACCAGGACACGCGGAACTAACCGATGAACACCGCAGAAATAAATACCTTATATTCTCGGACCAGGATAGAGGTATCTGTGATGATGATGACGACCACAATCAAGAAGCAAGGCCTTTGCGTGCTACTAGTGATGTGTAGCGTATTGGCCACTTCTTAATCAACATTTGAACAATTGACCAACCAATGTTTTGCATTTCAAACACTTCAAAAATCAAGATAAGACCTCAATGATATCTCGTCAAATTGTGAGATATATAAGGGTTATGTACTGGGAGGTTTTGGATATGGGGTTTATCCAGAGGGAGATATGCATATGGGATATATCTTATAAACGTATTTCCCTAAAACTATACTGGACATAGGATAATAAGATTAAATTTTATATTAGTCAGCGGGAAGACCCGAAGTTCATCATCAGCTTTATCTGGTTGCAGTTTGGTAACATAGAACACATTCTCAACTTTTCAGTTACATTCTAAACTACTAGTAACCCCCTAAGGTTTGTAATATGCAATATATACCTTAGGCCTAAGGTCAGGTGTATTGGTGTTTTCAAGGATGACACCTTAGGCCTAAGGTAAGGTATATGACAAAACCATTCATTGATAAGACCTTAGGTCAGTTAATAACGAAATGGTATATAAAAGAGACCTTAGGCCTAATGTCAGGTACATGACAAAACCATTTATTAATGAGACCTTGGGCCTAAGGTCAGTTGAATAATTGTATACGAGGAGACATTAGGCCTAAGGTCGGGTATATACGGAAACTATATTCATTAATGAGTCCTTGGGCCTAAGGACAGTTGTATTGGGAAACCATTCATTGATGAGACCTTGGGCCTAGGGTCAGTTAAATAACGAGTTGTATCGACGAGACCTTAGGCCTAAGGTCAGGTGTATAAGGAAACCATCCATCGATGAAACCTTAGGTATTCGTTTGGGGGTTTGCGAAGAGAGGACCTTAGGTCTAAGGTCTGACATCATCGTTTAGATATTGAAATCGACTAAGGAGATGACGATACCTTATGCCCAAGGTTGAACATTTTTGAGATTTTGTTACCTTACTTATTATCTATGCGAAGTATAATAATCGCAATTATTATATCACTATCTAGCTAGCGACAGTATGATTGGTCAAAACCGGGTCACATGTCGTGGGATATCTGGCGATATTCAATGGCAATGCTAATCAGATAAGACAACCGTGAGATATCTAGCGATATCCCACGCTCCCGGGAATTTTCAAAGAATTTGTTTTCGTTCAGTGTAAATAATTAAGTTCAGTGTAAGTCAAAATGGCAGACGAATCGAGTAAATTCAATGTATTTCAATGTTAACCCATGACTTAATAATATTAGGGATGTTTACCTAGACAGTGATATAATAAAACAAATATTTCACTCTATTTTCGGTGAATACCTGTAGCACTTTCACAAGGTGATGACTTGTGAAAGATGTACAGGTATTCACCTCAATAGAGTGAAATATTTGTTCATTATCCATTTAGTGCACTAAATGTACGAGGGGTGGTTCAAAATGGTATAGGCTGCTTACTCTCACCTATTGTGTGTGAAATTTGGTATATATGAAGATCAACCAATAATCTATAAGTTGTGATATAGCACATCTCCTGCAATAGGGTCCATATACCCGGAATTGACTTTTAGCATGCTGACATCATGATACTGTAACATATAATTGTATATATATATTTTTCAATATTTGAAGATGGTGGCACAATAAGTTCAACAAGTCCATAATCAACATCTTTCCTGATCATCCATCTAAATTTTATTTGATACTTTAATCATCTGTTTTCCTGACAACAGCCCGCCTTTGGTGAGGCGGCTTAGGACAAATAATCCAAGGAATTCTGATCTGCACTTCTGGATAAAAGAAGAATTGTAATTGATTCTACATAATTGGACAACCGTGCTCTCCAGTTTATACCAACTATACTATAACAATTCTTTGTTTAGATGTAAAGTAGATATTTCCTGGATATTTGTAAATATTAGAGTCAATTTCTGACTCTCTGTGACTCAATATTCTCAAAATTGATGCCCATGAAGGATAATTACGGATTTCCCGGATATGTTAGCCTTGCTCAATGGATATATCGTTTCCCAGTTGGCAGATCACATCGATGATTTTGCATTTGCCTGTCAATCTAGTACTACTCATCTGCCCCCCTCCCCCCCCCCCAAAGATCACCTATCATACACCCAAGGTTAACAAAAAGAACATCTGTTTTTATTTTTGTTCATTTATTATTGAATTTCATAAACCAACACTCCAAACTATGTATTTCAAACACATGTGCAGATTCCTAACTGTACATTCTACATGCCCTGGTCTAGAGATGCCACCCTTAAACAATTGGGTGTGACACTGTATTGAACACACCCTTAATTTATGTTTTGATGATTTTTTCAACTAGGTTTATTGAACACTGTAATCAACGTGACTGCCTTGTTCATACATTACTGACCTTTGAAATCTGGATTTGTACATAGATTATGCATTATAAAAATCTCAATTTTGATTTTGAATTTCACTGCTTGGTTACTCAGTCATAATACCACATGCAATCAATGTCTACAGAATTTTTGCAATGTAATGTACAATGTAGAATTTGTAAAAAATTGTATTTAGAAAAATTCAATTTCACCTAGGATGTGTCTATTATTGAACTCTAATACATTTAACAATCTAGTTCACTAAATTATTATTTTCTAAATCACATCTAAATGTTAGGATAGTGGTAGGACCTTCAAGCTAACAATATCAAAACCAAAAGTAGACATGGGATTATGATAGGTTTAAAAGTTATCATTAAATAAAACTTACCGGTAGGTGTAACAATCTTTAGTTTATAAATCAGTCTTTGACCTAAGTTATTAAAAGATTGTAAAGTTTGAAGGTCTAACCACTATCCATGGTAACAAAATTTGGCACGACATTTTCATTTACTGACTAACATTTTGCACTTCATTTTCCTTCCTCTATTATTGCATCAAAAACATCACTTTCTTATCCATACACAAAAACAATTTGTGTAATTACACACAAGAGAGTGAATCTACACACTTGGTGAGCATACACACATTACATACATCGGCACACAAAATCTGTGTGCTAATACATTGAACAATGCACTTCATGTGCCTCAATATCATGGTTACCATAGAAACTTGGCAAACCATAACAATTTGTACAATTTTGATTCATTTATTTATTATATTCCCCTTGTAAAAACAATTTACATTTTTACTTGTCAATTTCTCCCCTCACCATATTTACATAACATCATGTACTAATGTATACATGTACAAATGTATGAATACTTTAACAATATTCAGGTACCATATAACAGCAATGATCTCCACAGGATTTTTTCTCAAGTGGGTGCTAATTTTTCATTTTCACAATTCAGACCAAAATTGGTCAAAATATGCCTATTTTTCTTGATTTTTCTCTTTTGCAAGTGGGTGCAAAAGGATTCCCAGGTGGGTACAAGCTTATAATCAAAATCTCAGGTTGGTGCTGTGCCCACTTGCTTCACTGCTGGGGAGAGCACTGAACAGTGACCTCCCTAGTATTTGAGAAACTGGGCACTGCGCCATGTTGAATACTGAAAATTAAAAACTACATACCACCCTGTTGAAAATCTTTTTGTTGCACAAAGTCATAATGATGACATATTTTGACCAAAATAGTTATTTTGCACACTTTTGGGAAAAACCCTGGGGAGATCACTGTGTATAATACACTTAACAACAGTATATTACTAAGAAAACAAGTTTCCATAAGATTATACAGTAAGCATTCACTCAGACACACTGTTGCCATGTGAAACACACGGTTGCCATGTGGAGATATATCTGGTTGCTAAGCAACAACTTAACGGCTTCACACTGCCACCTATACTTGGAATGTCTAACTATCACACATTCTACATGATCAGAAATGAGACACTGATAATTTTGAATAATATTTGAAATTCTGATAGAAATACTTATACCGATTACTCGAGCATTAATTGCCAAAGACCAAAAAGGAAAAGTACAAAAAATAAAATAAAAGTAGGCTCTTGTTGTATAATTAAATATTTCAGTATCCCAATTTGACCATCTACGCAAGCATTCAATCAACACTGCCAATGTACATAAAGAAAACAAGTTCCTTCAAGTAAAAAATAAATACCAAATAAGCATGCAACTTAATTTTTCATAAGCCATTATTATTCTGAGGTTTTTTCAAGTCGATTTTTATGAATCTATTCTAAATGTCTATTCGTGCAACTGTTTAGTTCTGTTGACATTTTTTATACCTCCACACTTGAAAATAGATACCACAAGAAAATAATATTAACATTTTCAGATGTGAAATTTCAAGTCATGCATGTCAACGAAGTGCAATAATATTAACAAATCATGATATCTTATTTTATGATTAAAACAAATAACATGAGCTGTTTTGATTAATAATGCAAAGGAAAGAAGCAGAACCAAAATTGAATATCAAAATTTGAATCTTCACTGCACACACTTTTTAGGTAACGGTAGAAGTGCAATGAAATATACATGCAAATATTCTACATGCAAATATAAAATTCTACATGTAAATATTCTACATGCAAATATAAAATTCTACATGTAAATATTCTACATGCAAATATTCTACATACATGCAATCTTGACAATTCAAGATAATTTCATTCAATAATTCTCTTATTTTATATTGCTGTCAGTTAAATTACATTGCTGTATGTTAAGTTAAATCACATTAGTTTTGCTGTAAGCTAAATCACATTGATTAATACTGGCCTCGTAATATGACCTCGATTGACGATTATTAACATGCAATAATTCAGTTTCTGTAGAGCATTGTTCTTTTGAACACATAATTATTATGCAATTCAAATATAGCAAGTTTGCATCAACTGCGATAAGAGGGGGAGAAACCCCAGGGTTCAAAGATGACATACGCTTATAATGTAAATCTGTATTGAGATGACATCGTCGCTGATTGGTTTAGCAAGTCAATCGCTGATTGCTTTAAAACTAGGTCAATTTGAAAACTTTGAAAACCAAGATGGAGGGTGAACAAATATACGTACTTTCAGGAAAGGTGTGCGAAAGAGGAAATCGTATGTCATCAATTGAATCATGGGGTTTTCCCTCCTCTTAACTGCGATGCAAGTTCTCATGAATTCATGTAAAGAAAGGAACCCTGTATGTAAATACTGTGTATTGTCCTATTGATAATACTAATAATGTCTTTTGTTCTTGCAGTCCCTTTACATGGACCAGGAGGATTAAGTGACCCCAATAAATGCACAATTCAACGATGGCCACCCAAGTCTATTGATGATTTATACATAAACCAGGACATCCTGTGTAATGTAATGGGTTCAATCGAACCAACAATTTAATATGTACATATTTCACACATTATCTACACACCACTGTATTTAAATCTAACAAATTGCCTAATTTATAATAACTGTTTATTTCGAGGATTCAGTTGGTAAACTTGACGGAGAGTGAGTCACAAGTCTAAACTTCCATCATTTTTGAACACACGGTGTTCATTTCCCTTATTTTATTCCATATAAGGTAAGAAATGATCCTAAAATCCAGACATTTGATTGGTCTTTTTGTCCAACACTGAGAGCACCAACATATCCTCTATTTTTGTTTTAAATTGCTTAATTTTCGTGTAATTTATTATTACCTCCCTGCTTGTATTTCTATATATCCACTGTCTTTTCCAACCTGAGTTATAAGCTCATTGGTCGGTGATGTCACTTGTCATAACTTTTTTCAAATTCGCATTATTGTCACCAACTTTTGTGTCCAATTTTGGCGAATTTTCCTTTGACAAGCTCTCTTTTGGTGTAGATATTTTTGGTGAATTTTCTTTCGAAGATGAGTCACCATTTTGCTTATTCGCTGAATCAGATGGATCGGCTTGTTCTCCATTTTCTATTTCCATGCGTTGCTTTGCATGCTGGGACATATCAAGCTTGAATTTCTCGATATCCTCTGGCCTGAAAATGAAATACAAAAATGTCAATGAGGAATATGACGTCCACTAAATGTATGTGATGAAATCATGATAACTTGATTTTAAAAATGATTCAAACAATTTATTTTACAGCTAAAAATAATTGATAATCAACAGGTAGGAAATCTATCCATTCACAATCAACAAGAAAATGGCTTTTTAATTTAATAAAAAAAATGGAAATATTACATTAAATGATCTGATACGCTTATATCTCTACTGTACCTAATATGTAAGAACACAATGCCGTTTATGACATTCAATGTCTCTAGGACATTCATTAAAGATGGCGTGGCAATCTGTATAGGTGGGAACGAGACTGATTTCTCGCCTTTGGAGATTTCATTCATCTTCTTTTGGAAGACAACTGCCTGCTGGGTGAGATGTTTGAGACATTCTGAACTCTCCTTGGTTCTGTCGTGCTCTTCCCCAAGCTGAAATGCAGATTGTTGGAAATGTTTATTCAGCATAACAAAAAACACTGGGGTTATGTGCTGAAAGGTTTTAGATATAGGGTTTATCCAAAGTGAAATACCTATATTTTTTTCATCAGCAATAAATATGTATCTAGAACCGATTGTAAGAGAACAGATGTATTTCATACCTTTCAAAAGTCTCAACTATTTGAAAGTTGTTGTTTTTGATTTTAACAATAATTCAGTGCTTTTTTAATATTTCATAAGTAACAGCTGATTCTCTTTTAAGGTTCTATAAATCTTACACTTTTTACAAAAGTTCATTGAATGGTTGATAAAATTGAATCAATAGAGAGGTTAAGCTACACGTATTTAACAAAACTTGAACGTGAACTTAAATGCGCGCGCAGATAAATGACGTCAGATTTGTTTATTTCCTGTGGCCAGCGTGAAGTTTACAGGTTTTTACATGAGATTATCATATTCGTGCAATTTACAGACGCGTATTCAACAAAGCATGAACGTGTACTTCTATGCGCACGCAGGAAAATGACGTCAGATTAGTCTACTTTCTTCAGGTAAGCGTGAAAGCTACAGGTTTTTACGTGTAGATGAGTGATTACACGTCGCTCATTACTTGATTGATTTTAGCTATGTTCTAGGATGGCCCTGGAGCCCATATTTGATACAGACAATTTTGCTTGTTATATTGGTAAACCCCAATCCTTAATTTGAAATAAGAATACATTTTAATGGGTAAATGTGATCGTTTGTTCATTCCGTACAATATAAGTTGGCAAGACCAATTTGATGCCCGGGGCTTAGTACAATATCTATACTAAACGAAATGAAATGACAACCAGGGCAAGAAAGGATCTAGTGCGCCCTCCATTATGATCTCCCAATGAAAAAAAATAAATTCATCTGATTTTTCAAAATAAATATACTGCTTTTATTATTACATTTATATGTACACTAGTATCTTGTTGACCTATATTCAGCACTGTATTGATGAGTGGGCCACTTATTAGGGCCAATATTCAATCATTAAGTGTACAGGGGTAGAGATGCCAAACCATGGAGTCTTTTTGTGTCTGTCAAAATCCATTTGCATCCTACACATCCCTACATCTTATCCAAATATGTTATTAATTAATGAAACGTAACAGTATAATCTTTGTATTTACAAAGTTGTATATGGGATTTCATAAGTGTAAAAGTTGCTTTTGAAGCATTTTTCATAGCCATTTTGTAGGAAAAAATGATGAAAAATGTATTATCTTTTAATTTGAAGTTTGACCTGAATCGATTGCAAACTTTATATTTGCACATCTGATGTGATATACCATTTGTGTCATATTGTGAAATTATTTAATTTGCAATCGATTCAGGGCATAGTGTATTTTAGGTATATTTGGGAAAATCAATAGAAACCAATGGCCTCCATCGGAATCTGATGGTATCCACAGGTTAAGTCAATAGAACACATCCAATGTGAAGTCAATATACCCTTGCTGAACTTAATGACCTCAACCTCAGCCAATGTGGGTCCAAACGCTTAAATGTTTTCCAAAGTATTATGTGACATTGTATTCTTTATGTTACAGTTAAAAATGATTCATTTTGTTCATGAGGAAATCATAATGGAAAGTGCACTAGACCCTTTAATTGTGGTTGAATATGAAATAACTCAAAAATAAAAAACAAAATGTTTTATTGCGACTAGATTCGAACCAGGGCCTAACGGACATACGTGAAGTGCTAGATTGCCGAAGTGCTATCCATTTCACCATAGAGACATGACCTTTAGACACAGTTACCACATAAATATAGCTCCACATCCACTGACATGGTTTCAGACGTGTAGCTTAACGGAAAATTTTCTTAAACGTGTACTTGAGCGTGGACTTACGCGTTCAGGTTCACGGTTTGCATTTATACGTGTAGCTTAACCTCTCTAATTATTGATTGCCTGCAAGGGACTACATTTCAAATGTATGAATGACAATTGCATACCCTACCTGTGTTTTATAGATGGCATAAGCCTCTTTCTCATTCTGGAGAGCTGTGCGGAAGTCGCCTCTACATGAATGTGCTCTCGCAACAAGGTGGAATGGCATGGCCACCTTTAGACTTTTAACACCAAAGAATCTACAACACACAGACAAATATATCAAAACTATGGAAAAAGTTTCTTATCTGTTACATTAAAGGCATATTGTAACATACAGCCGACAAAATTGTCCAAAATTTTTTTAGAGTCGATTACATGGTTTAAAACCTTCTCTGATGATTCTAGTTTTCGAACTATGCATGCAGGTCCATTCAAAGTTTTCTATTGAACCTTGAAAAGCCATATTTAGACTGAAGATTGAAAGGAGTTCACGACAACTTTCAGCTCATCTGTATTACAGACAGACCGGAAGTGAATTTTTGAGTTGAGTAAATGGTGATAATGTTGTTTATATGAACCGGTGAAGTCAAAACATTAATTTTCATTAAGAAGAATTTTCTACGAAGCCAAGGAATGTGAAAATTGGTTGCAAATTCACATGAATGAACAGACATATGATTTTCATTTACAACACATCACCTCTTTTCTTTTTTGATGTGTTAACGAAATTAAACATTAAAAGTGCTGCCATTTCCATCAACAGGGTTCTCACTAGGCTTTTAGATTCCGGAGATTCTCTGGAGTCTAATGTCTTAAAACCCTCTTGCTCCAGAGTCTAATAAGCTTTTCTGGAGTCTAAAGTGTTTTTTCCGGAGTCTAATTTTACATTTTTGTCACATTACGACAAAAATCTCGTATTTGCGGTAAAACGATCAAATACGCGATAAAATTTGCGATAAAATACATAAAACTAGATACAAACAAGGAATAGGAAGTCAGAAACCTTTTAGAACCCTGGTCAACATAACAAATCTACATTCTTCAATATTACAATTTCCTTAAACTGATTTAATATTTTTTATCTATTGCCTTGATTGATTTTAGCTTACTTTGTGTTCAGTTCCAGGGCTTTCTCAAAGTCCAAAATGATGTATACATTTTTCATCAAGAAGATTTTTTTATTGAAGGGAAAACTTAACAATTTTCCATGGACCTGTCTTACAGACATGTAAGTTTTGTGTGGGGTAAGTTTTTCCTCGTATCCTAGCATTTCCTCCTCGATCCTCGATGAGTCACTAGGGCTACTAACACATTGATGTTTGTAATGACCCTGCCCAAGGTCATGGAGCATTCTCCGGAATCTTAGCCCGTTTACAATAACCTCGCCCTTTAAATTGTTTATCCTGTTATGTGTTTAATGTTGACTTCTCCCTCTCCAGCAATATAATACTAGAAATACTTAGGTTCATTTTTACAGTTTGCATAGTTGTTTATTCATCAATTATATCAATGTTCAGTGTACAGGCAACTGACACCTATGCGGGTGTATATAGTTACATATGATTATATTACATAATTGTATTAATCAAGATGACAAGATATAAAACTGTTTTTAAAGATAGAAAGTTAGGAGAAAAGTAATAGAAGAGAAAGCAATATACATATATATAAGCACATATAGCTAAATGTTATACAGATCAATTTAATACTTGTCCAGATAATACTTTTTCAAATCTGACTTAAATTTATTTCTAGAATTCAGATGTTTAAAAGTTTCAGCATCCTCCGAACGCAGGGTTCCAGACATCATACACAAAGTTCCTTCCTTCTAGAAGAAGGAGGAGGTACGAGTTCTGGAGGCCTGTGTTCGGAGGATGAAGTTTCAGGTAATTCATTCCATGTTGTTTGTCCTATGTATTTAATGCTCCATTGCCCAAATGTGGATTTAAATTGATAAGCTCTAAGATTGAATCTATAACGTGTCTCTTGACCATGAGTTTGCCCAAAGTATCTAAAGTTTACCTAAAGTATCTAAACCGGTATGTTTATTTGAAATGTACTTTAGTTAGGAACACAACAGGCTGAACGACTTGGTGTTACTTACATGTAACTCATCTATGGTTAAGTCAAAGCATTAATAGTCTGAGTATAGTGCGAGGCATTAAAATGTAAATCTATCAAACCTAAAAATAATTCAAAGGGCCAAAAGTAAATAATATATAGCAAATGAATTCAAATTTCAAATACAAAACTTTGGTTTTCAGATTTTATCGAAGACAATGTCAGAGAGAAGTGTCAAAACACAAGAGGTCACACATTTGTTAGCTTACCAAAAAGTTACCTAAAATATAAAAATGTTTTACGCTGTGGAGGAAATAAACATTGTGGTTACGAAAACGAATCTCATTCAGTAACAGCCCTTCGCAACAGCCTCGAAGGGAAAAGTTCGATACGACGTTTTCCATCATTTCCCTTTTGAAACATTTAATGTAAAATGTTGATATGATGTTTGATTGCATATTGCCTCGCACTGCAGCAGTTTGAGAATGTTATCCTTGGAGATTTTTCAGGTTAAAGTTAATGCACTTGAGTTGAACACAGTTGAGGTGAGGTACGTCCATATCTAAGTCTAAATGCATCCCGGGTTACTGAAATACAAAAGTAATTGTGTTTATTGCAAAAATACAAACGACAGAGGTCTAACCTTCATCATTCTAACTCAATTTTAAATCAAAAATATGATGGTTCCCATTCGTAACTTAACTTTACTTTGGAAGTAGACTTTTTGATAACAGAATAAAGATAAAATCATAAAGGGGTATACTAAAAACCCTTCGAGTTGCACCTTAAAGCAGTCTTGTTAAAAATAATGTATATTAGGGTGATCCAGAAAAAAGTGAACCCCTGCAACGTGCCATATTTCCCTTACAACTAGCAGGAATTCTTTCATATTTTCACATGTTGTAGAGGAATGTCTAAACTTTATGTTGGTACAACACATTCTTCTTAGCAGAAATTATAAGCCCTAACCAAACTTTACTGAAAATGGATAAAATTTGATTTTCAATACATGTATCTGCGATTCTTCAACCCTTCAACACCCTTCCCCTGACATTTTTTAAGCTACAGTCTTAAAGAACTAATATTTTCTGACTTTTTTCAATTTTGAATCCTGTACATTGTGGCTTAAAACTAGCATCCTACCTTTGTTAGTTGCAAAGTTATTGTGATCCAAAGAAATGTTCTAAGCTTCCATGGACGAAAAACATTTTCCAATGAAATTGCGATTATACCCCTATATGATCTTGGAGTGTCAATATTTTCATAAATCGTAGACCGATTCTAATAAAATACGGCTCAAAACATTGGATATTGGATTTTCTTTTGATTTTTTAAAGCTTATTGATGAAGGGTTTCTCAGATACCTGGTCACAGGGGGCAACTTCCTTCCACAAGAGCCCCCCTCTAACTGCTGGTGTTAGTAACATACCCCTGAGCTGTTGAATAGTTAAAACTGCTTCAAAATGATCAATGAACGTATAAAATGTATTTCTGCTTAAATAGTGTCCAATTTGTTATATGGAGGGTTTTAAACTTGTATTTCTTACTGAAAGCTGTTTTAAGATCATCCAATATGTTTCAACTATTTCGATCAATCACATTGGTAAAATTTTGCACAGTATCTTATTTTCAGGCATGTTTGTTAAACTCTTGTAATTTCTTCAAAATTTAAGACTGAGAATAAATTATGGCATCAACCAAAATTTTAGACCCTTCTTTACAACATGTGACCCTATTCATGCAAGTATTAAGGAAAATATAGCCTGTTGCAGGGGTTCACTTTTTGGACCACCCTGTACATTGAGTAAAAGAACAGTGTTTTAATTATGGAAAATAAGACTCGAAAGAGGAATCAAAAATATATTACATACTTATTTAATATGATTCGTGTATAGTCGCTATCTTAGCCTTTTTTGCCTTACAGATCCTACATTTTGACCTTGTTGTCATAACGTTGACAATATCAGGACTGGAAGAGTAGAAAAACATTTTAAGTCCATAGTCATACAGATACCTTCAGATGTAGGTTATAGAATATGATAGAATTTAAATTTTAAATGTATGTTTTGTGTTTCTCAGCTATAATCTTGACGTTATTTTTTAAACTACAAACAAATTACGTAATCAGTACAACAACATTTAGAATTATTTTTTCAATATTGGTGATGTAAATGGTATCAATGAATTGTATTTATATTAGAAAGACATATGCTAAAATCATGTTAGTTTTTTTAAGAAAACGGGTCTTTATATATTTGAATGAACGTTCCTTAGGGTCAACTATCAATAAAGGAGGACTTGTTGCTCTTTCTTGAATAACTGTGGCTACGGCTAAAAATATCTTTCCCTTAGTTAGATATTGGTCAGTTGTTTATAAAACAACCACCAAGAACCGGTCGAATTCATGACTCTTTGAGAAAAAATGGTTTCGATTTTCAACAAAAATGTGATGATAACCATCAATAATGTCAAAAAGGATATAACAATCAGAAAATGTGATAATATGCAGCAGTAAAGTCGAAAGAGAAATATAAGGTGTTTGAATTCATATCCCTCTTACAAGACATGCTCTTTTAATATACAGGGTGTTCGGGCAATAAAGATAATGTCATAACTTTTTTACTTATTCATGAATTTCAATAAAATATGCAGGAATTATAGTTTAAAGTTTCGGCTTTAAGCGATTTGATTAGTCAATTCTGTGGTTGGCATAGCAACGTGAGTAGCGCTAAGGCGAGGCACATGGAATAACTGCAGTAATTTCTGTGTAACATTGAGCATGGCAGACCGATTTTGACTTCATATTTAAGCTTTCTTGGTGCATCTCCATGATAAAATTATCATCTATTGTTTTGTTTTATGATACAAAAAAGTCAAACAACTGCTTTTTTAATGATAATCAATGGGATTTTAATGACTTAATGCGGGCATTACGTAGAAAGCGACCCGGTGTGAAAGAAATTATGGTCCCCAGGGATTATGGTCTCCCTTTTTAAAGGCCCTTACTGGCCCTGATTGTGTATAAGATAATAAGGGAAAGAGGTCACCATATAAATCAATGCAGAGTAGGACCATAAATTAATAGGACCTCCTACTCTTTTACACCGGGATGCAATTTCTCTTCCACTTGGACAATTCCCCCTCCCATACTGCTGCCATTATCACTAGAAAATCGAGCAGCTGAGATTAGAGCAACTCAAGCATCGCATCTACCTAATGCACCCAACCTAGCGCCAAATGATTTATACTTCTTTGCTGAATCAAAACGGGACTTTACCAGGTCGTTCAATAAGTTCATGCAAAAACATGCTCATTTTTTTATCTTTTGATATTTATCCTTGAAACTTTCACAAATCATAGACAAAATACCTGCACATTGAAAAACAAAAAATAAATAACTTTATTTTGATTGGTCAAAAGTTATGGTTGCTATGCTAACCCGTATTTTGGTCACGCGGGGCAATTTATGACGTGAAAAAAGTTTAATATTAATTGAATTCTTGTGACTTATTAGTTGCACATTAGATACACTCTATAAAACATTGTCTTTTTAAATTGAACCATCTAACATTCATGTCACTTCATTAAATGCTCAAAATATTCTTCTTTAAACTGGATGCATAGTTCCTGGGGCTTGAAGCATTCTTCGTATTGAGCCCTAAAGCCACAAGGGAACTTAGTGCACATTGCACTCTGCACAGCTGCAATGAGCTCTGTCATGCTTGCATAATGAACACCTCGGTTCATCTTTCATCCTATTGAACACCCCAAAGTCCAATACAGCCTCATCAGGGGTGTATGTAGCCTGGTCTAAAATCTCTATCTGTAGGTATCTCAGATGGTATCCTGAACCATATTTGCTCGATGACATGGGGTATTGTCTTGGTGAAATAGCTTGGAGAAGGGCATAATTTCAGGCAGTTTCTTTTGTAGAGCTCGCTTAAGATGGCACACTTAATTCCCGTGTGACTTTAGGACTCAATACGAAGAATGAGTGAAGCGCCAGGAACTATGCATTTAGTGAAGTGACATGCTTGATAGGAACTTCAATTTGAAAAGACAATGTTTTATATGTAGTATAGCTAATGTTTACTAATAAATCACAATAATTCAATTAAAAATAAACTTTTTCACGTCATAAATTGCCCCGCGTGACCAAAACACGGGTTACTATAGCAACCATAACTTTTGACCAATCAAAATAAAGTAATTTATTTTTTGATTTTCAATGAGTATGTATTTTTTCTACGATTTGTGAAAGTTTCAAGGAAAACATTAAAAAATAAAAAGATGAGAATGTTTTTGCATGAACTTATTGAACAACTTGGTAAAAGAGGACGTGCATCTGAGAATACTCATGCCATACGTTCGCATGTGTTAAACAGTAAACAGACTTAAAGAAATGAGTCAAGAAGAATTCTGTGAAGTCTTTGAAAAAGGTTCTGGAGGTAAAGAGTGTCCAAAATGTGTCTAAGGGTGTCTAAAATGGAGGGAATTTTGTAGATTAAATTGATAAATTGGCAGAGAATTTCAGGTTTACAGTTATAACTATGTTTAAAATTCCATTTAAAGTCATAAACATGATAGAATCTATCTTTAAAGCATTTAAAACATGCAATCACACTGCAGTTATTCCATCTGCCCCGCCTTAGCGCTTCTCGGGCTGCTATGACAACCACAGACTCAACCAATCAAACCGCCTGAAGCTAAAACTCCAACAATAAGTTAAAATATATTAGAACTATAATCTCTGAAAATTTCAATGCAATCCATGAACACATTTTGTTAACAAAAAAATAGTTTTTACATAATGATAATCAAAATTGTAAATATGCTTAGATTAACGTCTAGGGTCTTATAAAATGTAAGATTCGAATGAAAATATTTACGTTTTTTGACACCCTGTGATGACAAAAAACAGTATTTAAAAAAATCAAAACATATGGACCCCTCAATAAATATTGGTTAAAATGTTGCTGCGCTAATTTTTTCTACGGATTCTTCATATTTCATAGTCATATCATGAACTATTCGGTTACCTTGAATAAGTGAAAATGCCATTGACAACGGACCTGGTAGGATGGATGACGTCGCAGTGGGGTAACCGTTGTGCCCAGTTCAAAGGTTTACATGAGACCTCCCCCCCACGCGGGGAGGGTCGGGAATTTGACAAAACAATCTATGACTACATAAGTCCAAGATTAGCTTAGAAAAAAATGGTAATTGATATTAAAAGCATAAATGAGGTGAGAGTCTGATTTTGAAAGGATGGTACCAGAGGCTACCAGAAAATAATTTAATCACAACTAGTTACCCAACTGTAACCATGGACGTATATCAATATAATATACATCCATTTTGTAACCAAGCTCATCTACCATTCCCGCCATCTTGGCATATGAAGGTGAATGTTATGGACATTAGATGGTACGGATGACAAAAAAACACAACCAGCATATTTTGGAATATCTGAGATTCAGAAAAGGTTCAAATTGTTTATAAATGGAAGTTATCAATCATTATTTATATTGTATTTGAGTTAAACTGTATCCACCATACTTACTTGACATGTAACAGTAAGGCTGTCTGCCTCGTCACAATACGTCGTTGGGGCAACCGTTTTCGGCCATCTGTGACATTTTTCATGTCCCTGAAATTACAGAATTCCCCCTTTCAAAATTTCCCCTATCGATGAAAGAACTATTTTATAAACTATGTGCTGGAAAATGTCAACATGATATCAATCAGATTATTATAATTCGAGAGAAATTCTAATGGTATTGGGGTAGTTAACTTGCTAAACCGATAACCTTTTTTTAATACTCACGGTATCTGCTTGGAATACTGCAGTTGTCTGCATGTCTTACTCTTCTTAGCAGCTCTGTAATATATTTTTAGCAATAGTTTTAGATATTATCTCTAAGTAAATGAGCAAGCGACAAGCACACCTCTATAGGTGATATACGTAAGTAAGTTTGCAAAAGAGCTGTGCACTTGATGGGAAGAGTAGGGCGGCTCAAAATGATATTCATGGAAAAGTCATGCTCCAGTCATGCATTGGGTTTCCTTTTGGAAATTTAAATAACTAGTCTTGCTTAAGAGACCCTGTACCCCCCCCCCCCCACACACACACCTTTATCCTTCTTTCTAGGGTCTTGTAACCACCAGGAAGTTGACACTGATATGAATTATTCATGCTAGATGGTTATCTCTTAACACCTTTTGATCAGCCAATCAGATTCTTTGTTGTTCTTAGAGCAGCACATGGCTATTGCCTCTTCACTGCCAAGAAAATAGTTCCTCATACTTGCACTTATATTTCCATGATTTTATCTTGTGTATAGAAATACTTTTCTAAACTTAAATCCTTCTTTTGACAAAGGTTTAAAAGCATAAAATTAAAAGTATTACTAACTAAAACTCACTACAAAAAAGCATGTCTGGTGTATTTATATATCAAATAGTTCCAATCTCATTAATAATTCATGATTTCAGGATCCGTTTAGGAAGGTGGCAGCACCTGCCTAAAATCAGTGGTTACAAGACTGTATATTGACAGGTAAAGAGAGTGAAGGTGACGGGGGGGGGGGTGGATACAGTCTTTGAGCAAGACTATTAAATAACTTGAAATGATCAAATAACAAAGATAATTTGAAAAATATAATATTGGCATTTAAAGTCCGCCCTCGGGGCGGACTTTAAATATCAAATTATGGTATCTAACTTTTTTTAATACATTGATAAGGAATCAAATAAGTGTATATTACAGTATTATACTACGACATCTATACATCATCTATACATGACAACCACAGAATCAACCAATCAAACCGCCTTAAGCTGTAGCTCCAACAATAAGTTAAAATATGTTAGAACTATAATCTCTGAAAATTTCAATGCAGTCCATGCACAAATTGTGTTTACAAAAATTAGTTTTTACGTTATGATAATCACAATTGTGAATATGCTTAGATTAACGTCTAGGGTCTTATAAAATGTAAGATTCGAATGAAAATATTTACGTTTTTTGACACCCTGTGATGACGAAAAACAGTAGTTAAAAAAATCAAAACATATGGACCCCTCAAAAAATGTTGGTTAATATGTTGCTGCGCTAATTTGTACTACGGATTCTTCATATTTCATAGTCATATCATGAACTATTCGCTTACCTTGAATAAGTGAAAATGCCAGTGACAACGGACCTGGTAGGATGAATGACGTCGCAGTGGGGTAACCGTTGTGCCCAGTTCAAAGG
This sequence comes from Owenia fusiformis, assembly GCA_903813345.2. NCBI lineage: Eukaryota > Metazoa > Annelida > Polychaeta > Sabellida > Oweniidae > Owenia > Owenia fusiformis. The sequence goes on along the minus strand of CAIIXF020000012.1, from coordinate 7,705,953 downwards.
TTTACATGAAACCTTTCCCCCCACGCGGAGAGGGTCGGGAATTTGACAAAACAATCTATGACTACATAAGTCCAAGATTAGCTTAGAAAAAATGGTAATTGATATTAAAAGCATAAATGAGGTGAGAGTCTGATTTTGAAAGGATGGTACCAGAGGCTACCAGAAAATAATTTAATCATAACCAGTAACCCAACTGTAACCATGGACGTATATCAATATAATATACATCCATTTTGTAACCAAGCTCATCTACCATTCCCGCCATCTTGGCATATGAGGGTGAATGTTTTGGACATTAGATGGTACGGATGACAAAAAAAACACAACCAGCATATTTTGGAATATCTGAGATTCAGAAAAGGTTCAAATTGTTTATAAATGGAAGTTATCAATCATTATTTATATTGTATTTGAGTTAAACTGTATCCACCATACTTGACATGTAACAGTAAGGCTGTCTGCCTCGTCACAATACGTCGTTGGGGCAACCGTTTTCGGCCATCCGTGACATTTTTCATGTCCCTGAAATTACAGAATTCCCCCTTTCAAAATTTCCCCTATTGATGAAAGAACTATTTGAAAAACTATGTGCTGGAAAATGTCAACATGATATCAATCAGATTATTATAATTCGAGAGAAATTCTAATGGTATTGGGGTAGTTAACTTGCTAAACCGATAACCTTTTTTTAATACTCACGGTATCTGCTCGGGATACTGCAGCTGTCTGCATGTCTTACTCTTCTTAGCAGCTCTGTAATATATTTTTAGCAATAGTTTTAGATATTATCTCTAAGTAAATGAGCAAGCGACAAGCACACCTCTATAGGTGATATACGTAAGTAAGTTTGCAAAAGAGCTGTGTACTTGATGGGAAGAGTAGGGCGGCTCAAAATGATATTCATGGAAAAGTCATGCTCCGGACATGAATTGGGTTTCCTTTTGGAAAATTTAAATAACTTGAAATAATCAAATAACAAAGATAATTTGAAAAATATAATATTGGCAATTAGCAATGTTAAACATAACAAGACGATCGGACGCCTAGTATATCCCATAGGTTCACTATGTGAGCCAAGTACTTATGGAATAACATTAAATCATTGGGTAATGAATCTGTGTTAGCAAACACCTCATATGTACCCTAGATCCTCATTGGCTTATTCATGATCACATGATATGGAATAGATGAACTAATTCCCTGGAAACTCATAAATCCTAAAACTCCTAATGAAACGTACTTATCGCCACTTGCCAGTTAGGTCATGTGACCAGTCATTAGTAAGTTTTATCTTCCATTTAGCAGGGATTATAGGATTTGGATTGGATTAATAACGCAGCAACCAATAAGAATCGTCTCTGTCTCGACTTTTAGGAACCTGCTTTCGTTTCCAAATGATCAGAGCAAGATAACGCCAGGGAAGTAGATAGAAACATATATGCTTGACTTTCCTTTATTCAGACTGACTATTTTACATGTAAGCCTAACTATTGGAATAAAGTATATTGAAGGAATGACGTATTTTCTCATATATCACGTGATAAAAACAAGCCGCCATTTTTAAAAGGCTTGAACCAAATGTTTTGATTTCGTGAATTTTTACAATATTTCACCCCTAAAGAAGGGTAGTCCAGGCCGATTTACAATCCCTGTGAATGTAAGTAAATGATTTCAATTTGTTTTGACACAACAATATGTGTCAATATGTGAAAATCACATATTGACACCGAATTTGATGAACTTTGTTATGATTATGAAATAAACTTTGTTTTTCATTTGGAATATTAGTTTGTCAATGAATAATCCTTGCCTAAGTGGTGTCTTTTTATTTTTTTTTTATTTCATTACTTTTTATTGCTCGGTTGGAATTTAATGGGGTTGAGTTGAGTTTGGGGTTTAGATGTTCAGGAAGCGATGTCAAGCTAGCGAATATCAAGATTGTTGTTACAAATCTTACAAATACTTACAAAAATGATTACCGTAATTGGATTCACTAAAATGTTCTATAAATTTCATGCCTGAGATATTTACACAATTTTGCACAAAGATGCTGGTGTAGAAAAATCTCAAAAATACACTCCCCTCCATAAATTTGCCAACAGGAAATCCCTTTTTTGGATCACTTGTCAAAGCCTGTTTTAGTTTGGCAATTAAACATTTCTGAAAGATTGTAATGAAGAAACAAAATTAAGATCCGGACATTGACAGGGCTTGAAATGCTATCCTGGGAGTGAGGCCTGAGCCCTCGCATGCTTTCCAAAGAACAGTTTCGATTGCCAACCTTATGGAGGGTAAGCTATAAGATTCAAACAATGCATAGAAAAAGTAGTTTCTGATAAAATGAAATTACAACCAATATTGCTAAAGTTAAGAACAATTATGCGATTTCACTTGATAAGAGTCTGGACAATAAAATTCTTAAGAGTTCTGTTATGTACCAAATAATTGTGATGTACACCGACACCTACCCTGGTAATAGCTGCGCATTGGTTTGTACTTGATTGGCTGCATGTGGCTTGACATTTCTGTAATAAATAGAACTAATATATAAATTGTCCACAACATGAATAAAGTAAATAAATGCTATTTTTAATGATAAGTTACTATTCAGTCATATTCCCCACTCTGTGATTGGTCTATTGTACTTCATAATATAATTACTACTTGAAGACGAAGCTCTCTTTTAAGAAGTGAAGTCAAACGAATGCAAATGGTATAATATAATCTGTTTTTGTATAGCAAATCAAATACTAACGTGGCTGTAGCATTTCTCCGTTTTGATAGTTCATTCGGTATAAGCCCATTCTGTGGAGTTACATACTTGGGAACACTTGAACATCCTGGACATGGACAACAAATCAGAGTTGAAATATACAATCCGTCATCCCTAATGCTTATTATATAGTTTAGTGATCAGTAATAAACTAAACTAAATTCTTAATTTTATTTGGATGTAAATATTTTATCTATTGCGAATATATACTGATTTTCAAAGTATTGAGGTAGCCCAATACGTAATACTGATATTATACTTTATACCTCAACGTATTGTTAAATCCTCCCCCATGTAAAAACATTGAACATACTTTCAGAAATACGCCTTTTTTCAACGTTGTCGGCGATATCCAATCTCCGAACTCTTCTTAAGGCGCGAGCTAATAGTTTGTATGTATCAGTATCTATAGGCAGACTGTTTTGCCATGCAGTTACCAAATCAACCACTACTTCTTTCCTATGGTTATTTTTGTGCTTCTCTATTAAATGATCAACGTCTTCAAGCGGCATTCCTAAATACACTGCCAACTCTCTGACGTGTGGACCAACTTGACCACCAATCTCATAGAGGTATTCTAGCGATATCCTCACTGTGGAAAAAAGTAAACTATAAAAAATACTCAAAATACAAATGATAACTTCAAAAATAAGGCGTTGCATGTACACATATATTTAAAACCGATAAATGTTATTAATGGTTAACTAAGATATCACAATAATACGAAACTAATTTTGAAGTACTTTTGACTTGAATCATATCATGTAATCATTGACTAACTATCTCTTTCCACCCCCATAAGGCAAAGTACAAAATGGTATCGAATTCATAATATACTCGCTCATTTCCTTCCCTTTTAAAAATGCTACCTGCTGCATGTCCCGGAGACAACCAATATTATGTGTAAAATCATTGCTATATGTTATCATGGCGGCTGATATTTTCAAATAGACTCTAAGTGCCTGTTACTGTTAGTCTTTCTTATTCACAAACCGTTGTTGAAGATTCATTTATCCCAGTTAGAGGAACAACCTGATGCAAGAGTAATTTCTGCATCCCCTATGAAAGTTTTTTTTAAATCTATGCAGATTCATAAAATACATAAATATGAATAAAAATATAATATTAATATAAATAAATACCACGAACACACCTCTTTCTTATATATAGGCATACTGGGATGCACCCAGGCTTTGTGAGATTTAGAACATATCAAGATCAAACTATCATATACGTTTCTGTGTAAATTCACCACTCTGGTAATATATTGAAAATAAAACATTTTACTCTGAAGTAAATGAACTTAAGTTATTATTATCATATACGTTGTTACCGATATAAAAGACTTGATTCTAGCAAGTGTAATTATTCAGTTAAACTAATCGTTAAGAGCCATTGACTTACCAGGACAATCGGACATTTTGCCTGCGTTGTCGCGAATTAAAGTGGACTCGCGAATCGTAAAGTGGATTCAGCGAATCGTATCTGATATCTACTCCCAAAATGCCGATTGAACTCATATACCTACTACTGACAAAACCAAAATGAAACTAAGTCGCCGGGTCCGTCGGTCTTATTAGACTCCAGATTGAAAATCTGGAGTCTATTGTTTTTGCCTGTTTTCTTTATTATTTTTCTTTTTTCTTCCTCCTCACCAAATTTCTCGTTAACTATAACAGCTTACTTAATCCAACTTACATGGTTAACTAAAGACTGTATCCGGCTTTCTGGGAAATTAGGTCAAATTTTTATCTAGGTCAAAGGTCAAGAACTAGGTCAAATCTTACATTTTCAACATTCTTCATCATATCTTCGTCAATATTCTTCGAAACTCCTTCATCTTTTTTTCATCGTGTAGCTTTGAAAAAGGCGAAACAAAGATATGACATCAGAATTTTGATTACTCCTACCGATCTTGAGATATGGCGTCCGGAAAGTAGGTCAGAACAAAAAATTCTCCAAATTCAACATGTGAGTTATGAAATAAGTGTAGAATGATCTCAGGAATCCGAATCTGCAAACCAAATTTGAATCAGACTTCCGGTTCGGAAGTTATGGCGTTTTGAAAGCTCAAAAATCGCTAAATTTGGTGCCTATGTTAAGTCAATGGGAAAAAAGACTTTTTCGAAGTGTAAAATACAAGATATAGACTGGGTACAGCTTAGCATATAATGAATGCTTATAAAAGAAGGGGACCTCAAAAGCTACATAGCTTCAAAATTTGGACACCAAAATGCCTGGGTCAAAATCTAGGTCAAATTCATAGTTTTTCCTTATTTTTACGATTCTGACACTACATTTTAATAATTTACTTCAAAATTTCGTATACAGGTAGCAAAGAGTGTGCTTATAGTGTTAGCCTTTTGCCGTCAGAAAGTATTTTGACCCACTTTTGAGATATGGTGTCCGAAAAGTAGGTCAAAATAAAAAATTCTCCAAATTTAACATATGAGCTATGAATTAAGAGAAGAATTTTCCCAAGAATCCGAATCTGCAAACCAAAATTCAATCCGACTAACGGTTCGGAAGTTATGGCGTTTTGAAAGCTCAAAAATCGCTAAATTTGGTGCCCCATGTTATGTCAATGAGAAAAAAGATTTTTTTGAAGTGTAAAATACCAGATATAAACTGAGTACAGCTTAACATTCTGATAGCCTATAAAAGAAAGGGACCTCGAAGGCTATCTAGCTTTAAAATTTGGACACCAAAATGCCTAGGTCAAAATTTAGGTCAAATTCATAGTTTTTTCCTTATTTTTGCGATTCTGACATTACACTTTAATGATTTGCTTCAAAATTTTGTATACAGGTAGGAAAAGTGTGCTTATAGTGTTAGCCTTCTGCCGTCAGAAAGTATTTTGACCCACTTTTGAGATATGGTGTCCGAAATGTAGGTCCGAATAAAAAGTTCCCCAAATTTAACGTATGAGTTATGAATTAAGGTTAGAATTTTCTCAGGAATCCGAATCTTTAAACTAAATTTCAATCCAACTTCTGGTTAGATAGTTATAGCGGTTTGAAGTCTCGAAAAGTCGATATGATGATATCCCCATGTTAAGCCAATTGAGTCGAAGATAACATTCTTAAAAGTTGTCTAAATGTCTATATTCTAGCCGACTCAGTTTATTCTGAATGGCTCAGTTTACAGTATTTTGCATGACTCAGCTTAAAAAAAGTTTTAAATCTGGAGTCTTAAATTGAACTTGTTCAATTTACATGTCTAGTTACTTTTGAAATGTTAAGAGCACTTATAAAAATTCTAAGATACATGTAAGTCACAATTATCTATGACTACTACACTATATCGGGGGCAATCAGGATTAATTTATTCCAAGTCGAGACAGTGACGATTCTTATTGGTTGCTGCGTTATTAATCCGTTCCAAATATGCTGTTACTGGGTCTCCGATTATTCAATCATGCTAATGAGCCATTTAACATTCTAACGTGATAACATGATCTTTACAGGGTGTGTCCAAACGTCCACATTTAAATTTTTGCTCTTTATTTGAAAATTTGTCCAACCTGGATGTCCAAATAATGTAAAAGGACTGATGTTGCCATTGTTTAATAACGAACACGGACTGTGTTTTGATTTTCTAATCGGACAAATTGACTGCAGTAGGGGATAGTACACTTTATGCTAGAAAATGTTCATGACATAGGCCCGGGAACATGTATAAAAAATGTGTGTGAGTCCCCTAAGAATAACTCCGACACTCAATTAATATACATATTCCTGGGTCTATGGTTCATTCGTGAGAAAGTTTACTAATTACTTGAATCGCTAATCGCGTGGTATGATAAAATATATAAGCAGCGGGGACCTGTAAAATATGTAAAAATATAGATGGCGTTATTTTATAATGTGTGCAGTCGTTGCTGTTTTAAGTTGAACCTGGCTCAATAAAAAAACCTCTAGAGGTTAGTTCTTAGAGACAGTTGATAGGTTCGATTATGAATTCTGTGGTATTTCCTCCTCTAAAATGCTTGTAACTTTATACCTGTAGGCGCAATACATGAAACAGCATTTGGGCATAGTCGGTGTAGAAACAACAAAATGCCAGTCCTCTTAATTTTGGGTCACCCTATATCTTTGCTTACATACACGTATTTCTATACGGTCAAAAAAGTATACGAGGCACTCCTATCTTTGGGTTTCGGTTTATTCTAATTGAACCTCGAACCGGCGTATCTACACGTATTTCACCTTGCCAGTGTTCCCCATATTATTACAATACAGTCTGACCGTGTTACTACATTATTTGAATATTTCTGTGCATCACAATTTTAAATGCACTTTAAAATGTCATTCATAAGGTTACTCAAGATGAAGTCCCATGACACAATTACAACTTCCCTAGATATCTTGACCAAGCTCAGTGGACATGCTTCCAAGTTCGCAGATCCCTTCGGTGATTTTGCATTTGTCTGTCAATCTAGTACTACTTATCTGCCCCCCCCCCCCCCCCACAGTTGATCGAATAATGCAGTGTTTTTTAAGAGAATGTGCGACACACAGTTTACTAGCTTGCAAGGAAGGGGCTGAGATTACCTGTCATAGAACCAAGGCCCAACAACAAAAAGAACTTCTGTTTTTATTTTTGTTCATTTATTATTGAATTTCATAAACCAACACTCCAAACTATGTATTTCAAACACATGTGCAGCTTCCTACCTGTACATTCTACATGCCCTGGTCTAGAGATGCCACCCTTAAACAATTGGGTGTGACACTGTATTAAGCACACCCTTAAACAATTGGGTGTGACACTGTATTACACACCCTTGATTTATGTTTTGATAATTTTTTCAACTAGGTTTATTGAACACTGTAATCAACGTGACTGCCTTGTTCATACATTACTGACCTTTGAAATCTGGATTTGTACATAGATTATGCATTATAAAATCTCAATTTTGATTTTGAATTTCACTGCTTGGTTACTCATAATACCACATGCAATCAATGTCTACAGAATTTTTGCAATGTACTGTACAATGTAGAATTTGTAAAAAATTATTGAACTCGAATACATTTAATAATCTAGTTCACTAAATTATTATTTTCTAAATCACATCTAAATCTTGGATAGTGGTAGGACCTTCAAGCTAACAATACCAAAACCAAAAGACATGGGATTATGAAAGGTTTAAAAGTTATCATTAAATAATACTTACAGGTAGGTGTAACAATCTTTAGTTTATAAATCAGTCTTTGACCTAAGTTATTAAAAAATTGTAAAGTTTGAAGGTCTAACCACTATCCATGGTAACAAAAAAAATTTGGCACGACATTTTCATTTACTGACTAACATTTTGCACTTCATTTTACTTTCTCAACTCCATTATTGCATCAAAAACATCACCTCTTATCCTTACACAAAAACAAATTGTGTACTTACACACAAGAGAGTGAATCTACACACTTGGTGAGCATACACACATTACATACATCGGCACACAAAATCTGTGTGTTAATACATTGAACTATGCACTTCATGTGCCTCAATATCATGGTTACCATAGAAACTTGGCAAACCATAACACTTTGTACAATTTTGATTCATTTATTTATTAGATTCCCCTGGTAAAAACAATTTACATTTTTACTTGTCAATTTCTCCCCTCACCATATTTACATAACATCATGTACTAATGTATACATGTACAAATGTATTAATACTTAAACAATATTCAGGTACCATATAACAGAAATGATCTCCAAGTGGGTGCCAAAATTTTTATGATTTTTCTCTTTTTCACGTGGGTGCAAAAGGATTCTCAGGTGGGTGCTGTGCCCACTTGCTTCACTGCTGGCAAAAGCACCGAACAGTGATCCCCTAGTATTTGAGCAACTAGGTCCTGCACCATGTTGAATACTGAAAATTCAAAATTACATACCACCCTGTTGAAAATCTTTTTGTTGCACAAAGTCATAATGATGACATATTTTGACCAAAATAGCTATTTTGCAAGCTTTTGAGAAAAACCCTGGGTAGATCACAGTATACAATACTCTTAACAACTGTATATGACAAAGAAAACAAGTTTCCAAAAGATTATAAAGTAAACATTCACTCAGACACACTGTTGCCATGTGAAACACACTGTTGCTATGTGGAGATATATCTGGTTGCTAAGCAACAACTTAACGGCTTCACACTGCCATCTATACTTGGAATGTCTAACTATCACACTTTCTACATGATCAGAAATGAGACACTGATAATTTTGAAAAATATTTGAAATTCTGACAGAAATACTTATACCGATTGCTCGAGCATTGCCAAAGACCAAAAAATAAAAGTATTAAGGCTTGAGTTCTTTAATTAAAAATATTTCAGTATCCCAATTTGACCATCTATGCAAGCATTCAATCAACACTGCCAATGTACATAAAGAAAACATGTTCCTTCAAGTAAAAAATAAATACCAAGTAAGCATGCAACTTAATTTTTTATAAGCCATTATTCTGAGGTTTTAAAGTAGATTTTCATGAATCATAAAAAAATTTCCTAAATGTCTATTTGTGCAACTGTTTAGTTCTGTTGACATTTTTTATACCTACACACTTGAAAATAGATACCACAAGAAAATAATATTAACATTTTCAGATATGAAATTTCAAGTCATGCATGTCAACGAAGTGCAATAATATTAACAAATCATGATATCTTATTTAATGATTAAAACAAATAACATGAGCTGTGTTGATGAATAATGCAGAGGAAAGAAGCAGACCCAAAATTGAATATCAAATTTTGAATCTTCACTGCACACACTTTTTAAGTAACGGTAGAAGTGCAACGAAATATACATGCAAATATAAAATTCTACATGTACATATTCTACATGCAAATATAAAATTCTACATGTAAATATTCTACATGCAAATATAAAATTCTACATGTAAATATTCTACATGCAAATATTCTACATACATGCAATCTTAACGAATCAAGATAATTTCATTCAATAATTCTCTTATTTTATATTGCTGTAAGTTAAATTACATTGCTGTATGTTAAGTTAAATCACATTAATTTTGCTGTAAGCTAAATCACATTGATTAATACTGGCCTAGTAATATAATATGACCTCGATTGACAATTATTAACATGCAATAATTCAGTTTCTGAAGAGCATTGTTCTTTTGAACACATAATTATTATGCAATTCAAATATAGCAAGTTTGCATCAACTGCGATGCAAGTTTGCATCAACTGCGATGCAAGTTTGCATCAACTGCGATGCAAGTTTGCATCAACTGCGATGCAAGTTTGCATCAACTGCGATGCAAGTTTGCATCAACTGCGATGCAAGTTCTCATGAATTCATGTAATTTAGAAAGAAACCCTGTGTGCAAATACTGTGTAATGTCCTATTGATAATACTAGTAATGACTTGTTCTTGCAGTCCCTTTACATGGACCAGGAGGATTAAGTGACCCCAGTAAATGCACAATTCAACTATGGCCACCTATGTCTATGATACATAAACCAGGACTACCTGTGTAATGGTTCAATCGAACCAACAATTCAATATGTACATATTTCACACATTATCTACACACCACTGTATTTAAATCTAACAAATTGCCTAATTTATAATAACTGTTTATTTCGAGAATTCGAATTCAGTTGGTAAACTTGATGGAGAGTGAGTCATAAGTCTAAACTTCCTTCATTTTTGGACACATGGTGTTCATTTCACTTATTTTATTCCATATAAGGTAAGAAATGATCCTAAAATCCAGACATTTGATTGGTCTTTTTGTCTAACACTCAGAGCACCAACATATCCTCTATTTTTGTTTTAAATTGCCTAATTTTCGTGTAATTTATTATTACCTCCCTGCTTGTATTTCTATATGTCCGCTGTCTTTTTCAACCTGAGTTATAAGCTCATTGGTCGAGTTATCAGTGATGTCACTTGTCGTAACTTTTTTCAAATTCGCATTATTGTCACCAACTTTTGTGTCCAATTTTGGCGAATTTTCCTTTGACAAGCTCTCTTTTGGTGTAGATATTTTTGGTGAATTTTCTTTCGAAGATGAGTCACCATTTTGCTTATTCGCTGAATCAGATGGATCGGCTTGTTCTCCATTTTCTATTTCCTTGCGTTGCTTTGCATGCTGGGACATATCAAGCTTGAATTTCTCAATATCCTCTGGCCTGAAAATGAAACACATATAAAATGTAAATAAGGAATATGACGTCCACTACACCCCCAAAATGCAATCTGATTTTCGACGCTGTTTCGGTGTCAAATTTTGGTGTCGAAAATAATTGATAAAAATGATTGAATATCAACAAGTGGAAAATCTGTCCATTCAAAATCGACAAGAAAAAAATTACTTTGAATGAAAAATAAACGGGAAATATTATTCATTTTCTGCTGTTAACATTATATGATTCCATACGCTTATATCTCTACTGTACCTAATATGTAAGAACACAATGCCGTTTATGACATTCAATGTCTCCAGGACATTCATTAAAGATGGCGTGGCAATCTGTATAGGTGGGAACGAGACTGATTTCTCGCCTTTGGAGATTTCATTCATCTTCTTTTGGAAGACAACTGCCTGCTGGGTGAGATGTTTGAGACATTCTGAACTCTCCTTGGTTCTGTCGTGTTCTTCCCCTAGCTGAAATGCAGAGAAGGTTGAAAATATATATTTAGCATAACAAAAAATTATGCCCTAGAAGGTTTTAGATATAGAGTTTATCCCAAGTGACATACATGTTTGTATTTTTTCATCAGGGATAAACCTGTATCTAAAACTGATTGTAAGAGAACAGATGTATTTCATACCTTTCAAAAGTCTTCCCTATTTGAAAGTTGTTGTTTTTGATTTTAACAATAATTCAATGCATTTTTAATATTTCATATGTAACAGCTGATTCTCTATTAAGGTTCTATAAATCTTACCCTTTTTACAAAAGTTCATTAAATGGTTGATAAAATTGAATCAATTATTGATTGCCTGCAAGGGACTACATTTCAAATGAATGAATGATTATTGCATAACCTACCTTTGTTTTATAGATGGCATAAGCCTCTTTCTCATTCTGGAGAGCTGTGCGGAAGTCGCCTCTACATGAGTGTGCTCTCGCAACTAGGTGGAATGACATGGCCACCTTTAGACTCTTAGCACCAAAGAATCTACAACACACAGACAAATGTTTTAACACTATGGAAATCATTTCATATCTGTTATACAAGCATTCATCTAAACCAGTGATACATAAGTCAGCATTAGGTAGAACAAGAATTTTCTATGAAGCTACATGTAAGGAATGTGAAAATTGGCTGCACATTCACATGAATGAAAAGACATGTGAATTTAATTAACAACACATGGCCCATTTTCTTTTTGATGTGTTAACAAAATTATACATTAAAAGTGCTGCCATTTCCATCAACATAACAAATCTACATTTTTCAATATTACAATTTCCTTTAACGAACTGATTTAATATTTCTTATCTACTGTCTTGATTGATTTTAGCTTACTTTGTGTTCAGTTCCAGGGCTTTGTCCAGGAAGCGTAATGACAACTCATATTCTCCGACTGCATGTAGAATCAATCCTATGTTGCTCTGAAATTTTGAAAAAACAAAATGAGATAGAAGTTGTACATTGAAAACTAAACTGTGGCTTTTCCTAGTCCCCCTTGGACTGAGTGATCATATTCGCTTCACACTTCCTTAATCCATCAAGAGTGGAAAATTATCTACTGAATCTGCAAGATATAACCTCAGAAATGACGATCTACACGAAAATTGCCTTTGTACATTGGCTTCAGTCCGCCCGTCACAGTATCTTCATTGGCTAGTTTGAGAATTTATTTTCAAAGTTTCAACAAAAAAAAAGTTCACTTGATTTTGTTCTTCATTGGCTTTTAGAATGTGACTGGCAAATATTGTACCACTACTATTCATATACTACAATATTAAGATCATCAGAGTTAAATGGTAATAGTAGTTGAAATGTTTTTTGCTACTTACATCAAACAGCGCCACCTCTGGGTGGTTCTCCCCAAAGCAGAGCAAAGCCAAGTAGCGGGCTCTATACATCAGATGTAGGGCCTCAGAGATGCGAGTGTTTGAGAATGAATAGAGTGCCAGATGGGCGTATTCTGTGATAGTGTTGGGATGGTCCACCCCTAGTACTCTCTCACTCATCAACACAGCCTTCTGTTGGTATGCTAAAGCCTGAAATGAATGTCAGAAATTTAACTCGATTATCTAAAATATTTGTGAATACATGTATGTCCATGGACTGTGACAAAATGAGTACATGTACTGTAAAAGCTGTCTATCTCAATGTTACCATGACTGGCCAATTGTTCAGAAAAGCAGATGTTCACATTTCAATGTTTCTTATTGGGACTGAGAGAAAGCGTTCCTAATAAGAGGAGTATGGATTACAGAGGTGTTCGTATATAGAGACTTTACTGTATTCAGACTAAAGGAGAATTAGTCTTGATTTATAAATCTGTGCCTCGTATTCACTTCAAAATTGTTTAACCTCAGAAATGACGGTCTACATGAAAATTGCCTTTGTACATTGGCTTCAGTCCGCCCGTCACAGTATCTTCATTGGCTAGACTCTATATGCTCAAAATTACGAAATTTATTTGCCACTTATTTTTGTTATTTTCATTTCAGCATACAAATTATCATTCATTATACATAAGCATATTCTAGAAGTAAACTTGTCTATCAGGAACACTATCAATATCAGCTTAAGTTCAAAGACCTCAATGGACAAAATTTTCATTTTTCAAAAAAAAATTTCTATTGAGATTTGCACTACAGTTCACATTACACAAGTTTTACTGTATACTATTACAAATCGACCAATCATACCTCTGGATAGTCTCCCATGATGTAATTCAACCTAGCCAATAGGCGGCAGCACGCTGCAATCTCTGGATGGATTGGGCCGTAGACATTGTTCAGCAGATTCAAAGCCTCAGAGATCAAGTCATAACCCTCCCTGAGCAATCCTTGTTGGATTTTCTGCTGACCCGTTTGGAAAAATGAGTAAGCGTCACTGGCCTGAAATAAAACAATTTAATCATATTGAAAGCAAGGCATTGACATGCAAAATGTCAAAACCTGCCAGTTGTTACAAACAATAACAATATGTCTTCTAGTGGTGACATAAAAATGAAGATTCAAGGGGTCCCAGTTATCGTTATTGGCAAAAATCATCATTGAGAAATCATAACACTTGGTACAAAAAAATACAAACAGAAGGTTTGCATTTTATGAAGTTTTTGTTTCGCCTTGATTCACTCCCATAAGCACTGTTAGCTTGAGGAGGCGACAAGGAGATTTTTATTTCTGCACATGTTGAATGCTGACTTGTGGTACAATGTTAAACCATACAGCTAGGAGTTAAGTGCAAATAAGAAAAAAGATAGATAAATCCAATTTATTTTGCATGATATTTTAAGTAAATGTGCTACCGAAAAATCTGACTGATTCGTTGGGAGTTTTAAAATGCAGGCTTACATTCTGAGATGATTTCCTTGTGAACACTGGTTCAAAAATCATCCCACTCAGAATCAATTATTTATTACTGTGGCAAATAATTTACTTACCCTTGGATGAAGATTCTTTACAACAGGGAATATATTAATGATATCCTCATCATTGAAGGGCTGTTTGTTCTTGCTATCAAAGTGGTAGTCCCTCAGAACAATCTGTATACCAAGCTTATGGCAGCATGCGCGAAGGATGGACACTTTCTGCAGATTGTACTTCTCTATAAGAGTATCCACTGAATCACTGAAAACAATGAAAGAAATACTTTAACGACCTAAGTAACACATTTTTATCAGCAAAGTTGATAATGGTTGCATGACTACATATGGTTCAATGATTTCAAAATTTTGTTTCTTCTTGATTCACTCCCATAAGCACTTTCAGCTTGAGGAGGCGACAAGGAGATATTTATTTCTGCACATGTTGAATGCTGACTTGTGGTACAATGTTAAACCACACAGCTAGGAGTTAGTGCAAATAAAAAGATTATTCCATCTCAATATTTGTCTTAACAAGAAAATAGGTGAAAGAATGTACAAAGTACAAAGTGTGTGCAAAATTCTGAATCTTACAATTTAAACCAATTTTGGTCAAAATTTGGCTAATTTTCATGATTTTTCTCGTTTTCAAGTGGGTGCAAACATATTTTCAGGTGAATGCAGGCTTGTTTTTAAAATCTCGAGTGGGTGTGCGGCCACTTGCTTTAATGCTGGGGAGATCACTGCAAAGCATATACCATTTCTACTCACCTGTCAACTTTGTAGTCATAATATTCATAAACTTCTTGTGCGATTTTCTTCCATAGAGATTTAGGAGTTTCTTGTAGCCACTCTGTGCCATCTGGAAAATACATTTAGATGACAATAAGTATACATGTACTAAAAGAGTATATTTTACCAAACCAAAATTACAGCTAAGTTTTGATATATATTTTACAAAACTAACTAAGGACACTTTAACCGTAAATATTTAACAAAGTGAATGACAAGGCGTGGCTTCAATACAAAAATGTCTCCACGTGATGATGTAATAATAGCATAACCTCATATATCTGTAAATCTTGAGCAGAGTGGTATTGAAATAGAATTAAACTAGAAAAGTTTGCTTGGCAAATTCCACACAGCTCAATACAATACTCACCACTAGACTGTGTGTATTTCTGCTTCTTTTTGTTCTTCTTACGTGAGGTACGACTCTGAAGCTCATCAGCCGCCACCTGGGCATGGGGGGTGGGGCATGACCCTAGCAAACAGTTGAGAAAGTGACTGACTGCACTAGACACACTCATCATCTCAACACCATGCATGTATGGCTGGAATAGATGCTTGGTGGCCCGACATACCATCTCCATAACAGCTATGCTCTGGAAAGAGAGCCATGTAATATATGATTACTGATTTCAAACAGATTACATGGAGTCCTCCATACTAAGTCATGTTCCAAAATTAGGAACTTCTTTAAAGGTTCAAGTTGCTCCAAAATAAAACACCCTGTGAACTATTTGTGTACATTGAAAAAGATTTTATTTGATAATGATTGTATGAATGCATACACAGTTTACATTTTTGAGATTTGTTTCCCCTTGATTCACTCCCATAAGCACTGTTAGCTTGAGGAGGCGACAAGGAGATATTTATTTCTGCACATGTTGAATGCCGACTTGTGGTACAATGTTAAACCACACAGCTAGGAGTTAGTGCAAGACATGTAACGATTGTACTCATTCAATATCCCCATATAAGTATAAAATAAGGATAGCAACTTACATATACATATGAAAGGTCAGGATATTTAGCCAGCATTTCTGTTACTTTGCCTAGGTAACGAATATTGATGCCACTGAAAATAAAATTCAATTATATTTCAAAGCAGAACTGTTCATATTGTACAATTAAGACTTATTCAGGGACAGCATTTAAGAAGGTACATTTGTAATTTAAAATATTTTTCATACAGTAAAACCCTGACGCTAATGAACACTGGAAACGGCCAAAAGTATTTGGATTGGCGCATGTTCACATTTCATCTTAACATCTAAGAATATGGCAGATATAAAAAATGGAGCTAGTTGAAACATTGAAAACATTGAGAGATGTTCAAATTAGAGGTGTCTGGATGAAGAGCTTTTACTGAAACTTCTTATTACATATTGCTTTATACCTATGATGTAGTGACTCTGAGAGTGTATAGCCATCTATGGGTGATGAAGTATGTTCCAAACAATCACGGATAAATGAAGGAATTTGATTGGTTAATACAAATTCTGCTGCATCTCGGACAAGTTTCTTCTGACGTTCAAACTGTTCACTCTGTAACATAGAAGAATCAACTGAATATGGTACAATGACAATACAATTTGTATGTTTTTCATAATAAGTGTTTACATTTCGTATGCTCAGTGCCAAAAGGATGTATGTGAAAACAAAATCCCACTAAGTTGGCGCTATGCAATTTGATCATATCAAATCTGTTCTTTTATGACCAGTTACAAGGTGCACCTCAGACCATGTAGATTTGCTCTATGCTTTTACAAGAGTCAATGATTAAAGAGGTCAAATGATCAATTTTTTAAAACTTCATGTAATTTAACAAAAGCTCAGATTCCAGTTGCCTCCCTCTTTATAAAACTTATTATTACCACCTTGCAGGGCCTGTTCTAGGGGTTTTAGTACTAGTTGAGAAGGCATTTAAATTGCTATATTGACGTGAGCAATATTGTGTCGGGCGTTAATGACTTTAGTCGGGCAATAATGACATTATCCGCCCGGCTATGTTTCCTGGGAAAAGTGATATCGTTCAGTGCGTAAGATTTTCTATTTTAAATTTGCTATTTCAGCCCTGGTCATTAACGGTGGTAATAATAGTAATAATAACGTCATTTCTGCGGGCAAAATAGTAAAATATTTCACTATATTGCCCTTTGAAATGACGTTATTGTACTATTAAACATAGTAAACCATTATCTGCCTTTCAAGTTATGGCAAGACTTTTGACACAATCCTATAATACAGTGTATATGGGTGTATGTTTCCTTGAAAAAATACATTTAAGTGAATATCTACCTCAGGGTCAACATGCTTGACGTATGGCTGGTGGAGGTCAGGGTTGAAGGTGAGAACAAACTCAGTGTCACTCAGTGAGCCTACAAACTTAGCTGCCTTTGTTACAATCTCTCTGGCCTCTCCTAAAACACAGGATGATATGTCAACTTAATTTTTGTTGTTACACATTACTGATAACAAAGTATTCACCAAACATATTTTTTTCCTTCTTAATTAATTTGATTTGTTTCACTGTGTGCATATATCCCATTTTTGGAATATACAAGTTCTCAGGGGTTCATGCTTCATTAGGCAGGCAATTTCTATAGTTATTTTCATCAAACTCAGAACCATTATTGTTTTTTCACAATATTGTCCTTTGGTCTTCTCATTAATTGTTTTTTTCCTACAAAGAATCATATGGATAGTTAACATGCATGTTAACATGCTAAAGCTGCACCTACCTGATCCAGCTAAAGATTCGACTATTTTCTTGGCCTCATCAGTTGGAAGAGCATCAGTCTTCTCTGTTGAGGTTTCATTTTTGTTCGTTCCGCTTTGTGTTTCATTTAAATTAGATTTCTCCTCAGTGGTTGCTGGTTTTGTTTCCTCTGTTTTGATTGGTTTGGTCTCATTTGACTCTGTGCCATTGACTAGTGTTTCAGGGGTGGTCTCTTTAGACTGGGACTGAAATACAATTTACATAATCATTTCACTGCATTTTTTAGGTCTTTTTACGACCCTGGGAACCACACACATACACAAATTTGAGCATGTACATACAGTAAACCTGTGTAGGTGGAACACCCTTGGTTCAGCTCTGAAGTGCTCCATTAAGGTGTTCCACTTACAGAGGAAAGATTAACATAGAGTCAATGAGCCCTGGAACTATATGTAGTGTTCCACATACAAAGGTGTTCTTATTTAAGTGTTATGATGTACAGGCTTTACTCTATGTAATGGAAGAAATATGTGAATATAATATATTGCTCACAACAGTGATTAAAATATTTTGAATATACATCGCCCTTAAGAGAAACATCCCGGATGATATGTCCACACGAGCAGCTATGCTTGTACAACAATCGTCACTGAAGTGTGAATGCACAAGCTGAATGCTACAAGTGAAGGTATATTGCTCTTACACACTTATGACTCAAGCACTTCTGATGGTACAACCAATAAAGTTGCTGGATTAACTGAAGGTGAAACACCTCCAGCTCTCCCAGAAGTGGATCTAAGGAATGTGTTAACCTTAAAGAACTACTGATTAGCCCCAGCGTTTAATCTCTGAGTTAATATACATTTTTTATGTTATGTAATACATTTCTATGTAAGTTCATCTCTCTGGTTTATATATATTTAAACCAACTTTATTCATTTCTTCAGAGACTTTTTTTTATTAGATCAACGCTTTTGACTTGTATCCCCAAGTCTTTTTCTTTAAATCTTGAGAAAGATTTAGGGATACAAGTCGAAAGCCTTTATCTAATAAAAAAATTCTCTGAAGACATGTTTTTTTTCAATTCTCTGCTCAATCTACTAGCAAAGTAAATGTAAAAAAGAAATGCAATGCACTTGACCCTCCAGCAACAATCCACTTATAACTTTTACTAAAAGTGTGCCAAAAATGCAGATCTTAAATGATTGAGTTACCCAATTTTGGAAAATAAGGACGTACCTTTTCAGCTGCCTCATTAGCTGCTGCTGTTTGTTTCTGAAGACGTAGTTGTTGGAACTGGAACGCTGCATGTTTCACAAACTGTAGGTAGCGCTCCCTGGTGGTACAAAAAACACATCAATTAGGTTGGTTTATTTGGTATTTTGAGAATAAGTATGTTCTCAAGATATTATTGTCTACATTTTAATTAATAATATGAAAAAATATATTGAACATGAATACATAAATTAAAACCTTTTAGTTATAAACAGTAGAGACTTCATAATAAATGATGACACCTCATAGTGCACCATGAATCAAGGAAAAACATGCACTTAAAAAATATGTGGAACTTACTCAACAAAAGCTTCTATGAGTTCCTGTCTTAAACAGACCATCTTGTGCCTGTGAGGGTGGGGGAACCCCTGTTTTCTAGCTTCTGCACCAACCTCCTCTGGAGACACTAGAATAAAATGTACAAGTTATACAGATGGATTGTCAAAGAGGAACTCTTGAGAAGTGTTTCATTTGGAAGAAGTTACCTACAGAGGTTTTGTAATTAGAAGATAATAAAAGAATGTTCAAAGCAAACTTCAAGATTTTCTCATACTAAGGTCACATGGTCTTAAATGAAACCATTTAGGCTTTCAGGGATTATTTTGTTTCACCTTGATTCACTCCCATAAGCACTGTTAGCTTGAGGAGGCGACAAGGAGATTTTTATTTCTGCACATGTTGAATGCTGACTTGTGGTACAATGTTAAACCACACAGCTAGGAGTTAGTGCAAATTTCTTAATGAAGAAAGTTCTATCCACAGAATGGAGTGATTTACATAAAACACATGTTTGTATATTTTTGAAAACCTACCATCAAGGAAGTTGACATCAGGTGGAAAAGTTCTCAATAAATCTAAAATATAGTAGCGTCTATCATTTCCCACAATGCCCTTGCATTCAACAGACGACAGGAGCTCAATCTCTTCATCTTTACTGTTGATAACTCTAGAAAATACAAATGCCAGGGGTGATCAATAAGAATTGGACACTTTTTTACAATCTTTTTAAGGAGCCAATCTTGTGAATCCTTTTACAACTGATAAGTAACTGAAGTAATTCAATACATCATTCAATAATATTTTATAATTAGCAATAATCAATTGGTTTGACATCATATAGGTTTTATTTATGGAAAGAAAAACTCAGGCTATACTATATCTATACGACATCTATATTTCCCTGTACACTAACACAACAGTTTACACCAGAATAGAGTACTCACTTATGTGGGCAGACTTTCAAGCCAACTGCAGACTTCTGTAATAGTTCTTTGTATTTTTCATCGGTGACAACCGTTTTTCCAAAATCTACAGACCCGTACACGACAGACTGTTCTTGTTCTCGCTCCAGTATTCCTAAAATACAACTAATAGTTAACACCTCATGGATAGATTTGTAACGTGATATGCTCAAACTGAACCAGAACAACGGCAACGCCAAAGCGTAGCGAATCCCATCGAACAGAAATGGCTGGCATTTTTACAAACGAAATAAATAGCAAATATCATAAAATAACACACATAAGAAAGGCCACCATTTTCAAATGGTTGCTCACTAGCCAAGTTAATTGTCATCAGAAGTAGAAATACGCTTTTTTTTATAGTATTCACATACCAAATATGAACAAAATCGCTCCACTACTTTTCGAGTTATAGTAAAATACTTTAAAATGGTGGCCATTTTTCAAAATGGTCGCCTTCTATCAAAAGTGTCATTAGACAGTGTGCCATGCTTATAGTATTCACATACTAAATAAGAACAAAATCGCTCCACTACTTTTCAAGTTACAGCAAAAATCGTAAAATAACTAGTAAAAGCCGAGTAAGGCCAATTTTCAAAATGGCCGCATTCTGCCAAAAGTGTCATTTGACAGTGTACCATGCTTATAGTATTCACATACCAAATATGAACAAAATCGCTCCACCACCGCTCGAGTTATAGACAGGTTCCAATTTGAATAATTCAAGTTTTTGAGGCATTTTTTAGAAAAAGCAACAGACCTATTTTTACTAAATCAGTTTTTCATGCTGATAAAGATATTAAAAGATGACAGCTCAACGAGATGGCCATGACACTGAATTTTGGCATTTTTACCCCCCTATGAAAATATTCTAAGGGGTACTATGAAACTAGTTCATAACTCGAAGGATATATGAGCTATTGTTCTGATTTCTACACCATACATTGCTAGTACAAATATAAATACTATCCTAAAGGTATAGGTTGATACCCTTATTGATCTAAGAAAAAATACAATAAACAGTAAAAAGATACGCAATTTTGCCTTGCCAATTTTATATCTGTAGCTTCAAGCAAAATATGACAGCTTTAACAGCTCAAAGTAGTATTCTAAAAACATTTCCAGGCTATGTGTGATATTGTAATACATCTATTTTAGTTATGAAGTACTATTTTGTAATTTTAATATGACTTTATAGTGCCCTACCCCTTGAAAATTGAAGAATGTGGATGTGATGAATTTTATCATTTTGCAGCATTAAGTTAGAAATATGTATTGATAGACACCAAATCAATACATTCAAACCATCATCAAATGTTAGGTGACATTCTAATTCATTTATTACTAGAATATAGGACTTAAGATATTTTATATGAAAGTTTTCAATTTAGTAGATGTATCATAATGAAATATAGTGTAATCACATACAGATATGTTGGCATACAGTCTTGTCATTGACATAAAGTCTGAACATTATAATCATCAATTGATCTCATTTGAGCAACTAGACTTTGGTGGTCATCATGCACAAGTAATGTACTATAGTGTCCCACGTACTAGGTCACAAGTCATTTGAGCCATATATACCTCCTGGTATATACCTTTACAACCCATTCAGAAGGGTCATTTACAATGTGCAAAACATGGCAAAAGTTCTGTAAAACTGTTAGTTCTCATCATCTGACCATATAGTAGAGTCCTCATTAAGCAATGATGAATCACAGTCACATGTTGGAAAAGTAGCTAAGAATCTTTATTAACCAAAGATGACTTTCCAGTAGTCAACCTAGCTGCAATATGCATAAAATCAGACCAGTTTTGCCTCTTGCTCACAGCTGTAGGAGTGGAGCCATGTACAAGCATTGCAGCCAATACTTGCTTCTTATTATTGGTGGTAAGATTGTCAAACAGTGCCAACATCATTTACTCCAGGCACAGATACCACAGATGGTGCCTCACACTTGTATAACTTAGTGTAACTTATTTATTATTATTTGGGAGAATTTGAACATTTCCCCCCTTTTTACACTTTGAATTTCAAACAACATTACCAATTAATAACATATTGTGGATCTTTTGGGAGATATTATATTTGAGATTGTAAGAAATATATTGGTAGGTCAACTGTTCATGTTGCTTTCAATTTCGTTCACTCTATATAGATCTGATTCTGCCTTTAAATACCTTGAGACTTCTATTATCCAGTTTACTTCAACTGTCATGAATAAAGCATTTGATAGTATTCACATAAAGGAGCATGTAGGTTATCGCAAACTATTTCAGACAATTCTAACTTGAATTATGAATATTTTCTGACCATGAACATATCTTTTAGATCTATTCATTATCTTCAAGAAAAGTAAATATAATGATAATGAAGTTAATCAGACCTATAAGTGATATTAAAGGGAATGGACAAATCAACATACTTTTTACGAAAAATGTTGACTAATTTTTACCAAAAATGCAGCCTTTAATTATATTGTTGAATGCATAATTAGAATATGCTTTGAGACATGTTCTATTTCCTAAGAGGAAAAGTGGATTGCTCCAGGGACTTAAAAGATACTGAATTTGGATGGCCAAAATGAACTGAAACCAATGGATAGCATGACTTTTTTCAATTGGGAAATAACAAGGGGAACTCTTATCATAGGGGAATTCAGTTTTCCTTTCAAGAGCTATTTGATACATTGAAATAAAGAATAGTAATGCATTAAAAATTGTAAAAAATGATTGCATTTATTGGTGAAAATGAGGTCAACAGCTTTGAAAAAATATATTGATGGGTTGATTGCTAGCGAAATATCTCCGAGTCAGATTGACTTTATTATCCCTGTATACCTGTCTTCATGGTCAGAAAAAGTAGTCATAATCAAAGATATAACTGTCTGAAATTGTTTGTGGTAACTTACCTGAACCTTTCCAGGGTCAAATCAGGAATGACAAAATTATTTCCACCAGATTTTTTACATGTCTTTAAAAACGATAGTATTTTCTGCATAAGAGTGTCACTTGTGAAATTTATTGATTGACCCGGGATCGTACCATATCTTAATGCCATAGAAGTGAAAAAAACATATTGAACTTTAATGAATGGTGTTTGCTACTTTTTGACAATGGTCAAAATTTGGGGGTTTCATTGTCTAAATCTTAGGCCATATTTGTTGAGATATATGAATGTTCATTATTAAAATCTTGCCTTCCTTTGCAGTTGGGAATTTGGTGTTATAAGTCCCAGAGCACAATAAATAAAAGAAATAACAACAAAATGACATAGAACTGATAAACGTTTTCTCTTGTGTCAGCCATGGTCTACCAAATTGCTATTAGTAGGAAGAAACTCATTTTTCAGTTTCCATTTTAATTTCCTGACAAATTGAGCGATCATCCCAGGATTTTTTGTATGATCTGTGTCGCCATAGCAACTTTTGTTTTAGAAACATTGCATGAACAATAGAAAAGATTATTTTACCATAATTTTAATCGTCCCACATTGTAGACATATTTTGAATTAAAAATATGAAGAGAATGACAAAACCTCCTAACACATTTCTTAGTAAACAAATAATGTGGTATTCTTGTTACTTTGGCAACAGAGTTTGTCTTTTTGTCATTTTTGTCATACAGATTGCCTATCATACCAGGACCAAATCCTGAAAATTTGAAGTCAGTATCTTCATTAGTATCTAAGATATATAGGTTTCTTATAGTATCCCCTGCAGATTTTATCGGAGTGTAAGGAAAAACCTCTGAAGATGGTTTCCCAAGGATGCCACTTAACAGTTCTGGTGTTTTTGAGGTCCCAACCCTCTATTCATGTGAATAGTTAACAATTGTAAAGCATGGTTAACTCATGGTAAACTGACAAAATTGATTATATCTTCAACTAAGAAGTCAATAAAATGTTAAATCCAGAAAAACCACACCAACTTTCTTCTATTTACCAGGGGTAGGGCACTATAAAGTCATATTAAAGTTATCATATTTTGCTTGAAGCTACAAATATAAAATAAGCAAGAAAAAAATGACAAAAAATGCATATTTTTTTCTAATTAATTGTATTTTTCCGAAACCAACAAAGATATCAACCTATAATTTTTAGGATAGTGTTCATCTCTGTACTAACAATGTATGCTGTAGAACTCAGAACAATAGTTCATATATCCTTTGAGTTATGAACTAATATTATAGTACCCCCTAAAATAATTTCCTAGGGGGGTAAAAACGCTAAAAATCAGTGTCATTGCCACCCCGTTGAGCTGTCATCTTTTAATATCTTTATCAGCATGATAAACTGATCCAGAAAAAATAGGTCTGTTGCTTTTTCTAAAAAATGCCTCAAAAACCCTTTCCCTTGAGATATTCTGAAATTGGAACCTGTCTATTATAGTAAAAAATGTTAAAATAGCGGCCATTTTTCAAAATGGCCACCTTCTATCAAAAGTTTCATTAGACAGTGTGACATGCTTATATTATTCACATACCAAATATGAACAAAATCGCTCCACTACTTTTCGAGTTATAGTAATTAAAATATGTTAAAATGACGGCCATTTTGAAAAATGGCCGCCTTCTACCAAAAGTATCATTAGACAGTGTGCCATGCTTATAGTATTCACAAACCAAATATGAACGAAATCGCTCCACTACTTTTTGAGTTATAGTTAAATATGTCAAAATGACGGCCATTTTTCAAAATGGCGGCCATTTAAAATGGCCGCCTCCTTCCAAAAGTGTCATTAGACAGTGAGCCATGCTTATGGAATTCACATACAAAATATGAACAAAATCGCTCCACTACTTCTTGAGTTATAGCAAAAATCGTATAAAATAACGAGTAAAGGCCGCCATTTTTCAAGATGGCTGCCATGTGCTTCTTTAATATCTACATTTCTAGCTTTATCAATGTCCTATATAATTTTTTACATATAAAACATATTGCTATTACAGATTTACATATTGCACCTAAATTACTGTAAAATCGGCACTAAAATGGCCGCCATTTTTAGATGAGCGGCCATTTTGAAAATCGCCTTTCGAGCAGAACTTCTACCCCCATAGGGTATATGTGTACAAAATATGAACAAAATCGGGCCAACGGTATTTGAGTTATTACCCGGACGGACGGACGGACAGATGGACGTCATTTGTTGTTGCTGCATTGGTTTCTTCATTCATTGTCTTGATTTGATTGCGATGTTACTTATCTTTCTTCAGGGTCCGGACGGACGGACGTACGTACGTATGGACGGACTGAGGCGTTCCCTATATCCCTCCGAACTTCGTTCGATGGGATAACTAGGCCTTTAAGTTATCACGACTTTCATTGTGTGATATGATATTAAGCAACAAATAAAAGTATGCTTCTTCAGCTTAAAATCAACCAGGTTTAGAACAGAAACTAGACAGAGTGATCTACCAATCATGGTGGATTTTCTCATGATATTTCAAAAAGTGCCTTCAAATTATTGCCCATGGGGAGTTATTAAGAGAGAAACACACCAAGAATTCTGAAATATCTTCATTCAAGAGTAATTACAAAATTCTTTCTTTAAATTACACTGATTCTGCTCTAGTCAGTCTACTACATTGACATACCTGGTATGATAGACTGTGCAGTGACCCTGTAGCCTCTGTAGTCAACTACAACTGTACCAAGTGTGTAAAGTCCCTCCAGATCTAGTTGCCAATAGGCTTTGACACCTTGGAGATCACTGGCCTGCAAAACAAACACAACAAATCAGAATTGCGATTTATGTACATAATTGAGGTTATCAATACTCGTTGCTTGAGCTAATGGCTGGTTAACTGATCATTTCAAGGCTACATTAATTCAGAAAAGCCATTAGTTTTTTTTAGACAACAGTGCAAAAAGTCAATGGACATTTTGCCAACTCTCTCTCAGATTCGTTGCATTACATATCAGATGATTTTCCATTTTAAGGCTAGGTTGATTAGGGTAGGTTTGGGGTCGTAAAACTTGGTAATAGTATAGATTTAGGGAGGAGTTTAGCTAAAATGCATTTACCGGTGCAGCATATGCAGCATAATCGCCACCAAATTCTTTATAATGATCTTTCACATCAAATCCAAGACTGAAGAATATGCCATTCCAAATGAACATCTGCATTCTGAAACACATGAATCATATTCATGAAAACAATGTTGCTCAGATAATTCAGAACAAACATGAAGACAAGGTTGCTTGTTGGGTAAGTAACCAATGGAAGCAAAGATGAAAACAAAAATGTGATTCTGATTTTGAATAGAACTGAAAGCCATTGACTGCATAACATCAAGAGATAAGGAAAATGTATATTTGTGCACTCAAGTCTCTGAGATTGTAACACAGAAACATACAAAAAACATACAAAATAGATAAAGAAATTAAAATATGAATGCCAGTTTTCTACTGATTTCATTTTAATCAATATTTTTAAACTCTGTAGACAATTCATTATGTTCATAGGTAAAAGAATCTTTAGAAAAGAATAACCTCAGAAATGACGGTCTACATGAAAATTGCCTTTGTACATTGGCTTCAGTCCGCCCGTCACAGTATCTTCATTGGCTAGACTCTAAAGTTCAGATTTTATTTTGATTTTATTTCAATTTAGCATCTAGAAAGCAGGAGAACTCAACAGGGCAGGGGAACGGAGCTAGCGAATCAAATGAACAGGGAAGGGGGCCATTCTATCAGATTTTGTTACAGATAACTATTGCCAGACACAGACAGCTGAACATGGTCCATAAAAAAGTTGAAAACTACAACAATATGTCACCATTTGTAGTGATGAGATAAAACCATTCTGAAGGTTTCAAACTTGAGAAGTATAGACTTACTTTGAATCTTCTCCTGGGTTTATTGCCATAATGTTCCCATCAATTACTGCAGTTGCTCCCCTAGTTGCAGCTACTACAAAATCACTGTGAACCTGAAAAGAATGACAAAATCCCAAATCTATTAACTTGATGTAATCTCTGTAAATAAGTGGGACACCTCCCAAGTGGAATACTATTTTGTTGTACCAAAAGTGTTCCATTTATACAGGTGGCCATCATAAAAAGTTAGGAATTTGTAAAGTCCATAATGACCTCATTATATCCATGGTTACAACAATTGATTTACAAATTCGTAACTTTACGACGTTTTTGTTAAAGACCTCCTGATTTTACTATAAATAATACAACATAAAATATTGACTCACTGAAAAGCTAAAACAACAGGGTTTCTTGATAGAACATACCTTGAATATAGCTCGCTCTCTAATGAGGCATTCTGGGAGGGTTTTACGTGGTAGTTCAAAAAAATAGTGTCTCCCTTACAAGCTAAAACAACAATAGGGGTTCTTGAACTTACCTTGAATATAGCTCGCTCTCTAATAAGGCGTTCTGGGAGGGTTTTACGTGGTAGTTCTTTGGTGGTCTGTATTTCTTCGTTCCAGTCTCTGGTCTGTCCAGGTATGTGTTCCTCATAGCCAAGTCTGGAGGAAAATGCTGAAAAACAATGGAAACGATTAGGAACTGAATTTCAACATGGTGAATTGTAATAGCCATCTTTCAATTTATATCAAGTCTTGGTCAGTTAACTTGAGCAAATAATTTCCCAAAAGTTTGAAAAATTATCTGGTTTTGGATTATACTGCACCATACTTTTGGGATTATGGCTTATAATTTGAGTGTTTGCAGAATCTACGATGATCTTAATTGCATGTTGTAGACAAATGTTCTTAAAATACCAGAAAGGGTTCAGTAACATGCAAATTAAAGTATGTTCTTTAAATGAGTTCTCATCGATTGGCGATTGAGACTGGAAGACATGCAAAGCCAAAACCAAAACCTAGAGAGGAAAGATTATGCAATACCTGTAAACAAATAGAGGATGAATGTCATTTCCTTTTAACTTGTACAAAGAATGATGAGCATAGACAATTATTGTACACTAAGGCTCGTGAAATTCTAAGTAACTTTGACCTCAATAGTGAAAATTTATTTGTCAATCTCATTTCAAGTAAAAACTTAACATTACAAAGACACATTGGAAAATTCATTTATCATTCATTTAAGAATTTGTAGTCAGAATGCAGGGTATGTGCACCACACTTTAAATGTAACCTTGTCCTTTCATCATGATGTATACTACCTTTATTTTGTTTTTTTTTTGTATATCTCGTATATATTTTTGTACTTTTGCCTTAGTTAGTATTTGTAGTTTAGATATTTAGTTTTTTCATAGTTATGACTAATGTAATCATGTTATGATACAAGATGTCAATAAAAGTTATATATATAAACTCACCATCTTCTGCCCTGATAGCATCTACAGGGTGGTCCATATGAGGCGACATCCAGCTGTACACCTGATATGGGGTGGGCACACGCTCAAAGGGATTTTTCTGTGATCTTTTCTTCAGTAGGACTGCAAAGTTCTTCTTAAAACCTGGACTAACCTGAAAATCAATTATTTTAACTATTTAATCATTGATCTGGTTTTATTTACATATTTAAATTGATCTTGGATGTTACATTACATTGGGCCTTATTTTGTAAATTGGGTTTTATTTTGTAATTTTTTTCAATTGTTGCCCTTTGTGTTTTATCTATAAGAACACATACCTGGTTGAGTAAGTCTATGAGAGAGTGAGAGAGGTATTTCTGAGGGGCTGCCTTGGGGTTGAATTCATCTTCTGTTGACCTATCAAGAAAAGTAAATACAACAAATATATATAATGTACTATAATGGAGGTTATATGGAGGGAAAAAACAAGACACAGAGTGGAAATTATTGCACTGTGAAGTCTTTGAATTATTCCCTTGGATCTTTAAAACTATTAAATGGATAAACATTTTTCCTTGAATTAAGATCTATGTCACCCCCCCCCCCCCCACCCAGATGTAAGCACACAACCAGCAGCACAAAATGATGACAATATAGCACTTTTCAAAGCAATGTTCTCCACAGAATTTTTTCTCATGTGGGTGCAAAATTTTCATTTTCACAATTCATACAAAAATTGGTCAAGATATGCAACAAGTGAGAATTTTTCATGATTTTTCTCATTTTCAAGTTGGTGCAATTGGATTTTCAGGTGGGTGCAAGTCTGTTTTTAAAATGTCAGGGGGGTGCTGTGCCCACTTGCTTTAATGCTCGGGAGATCGCTGCAGTGTGATAAAAATTAAAATGTGGCACATAAGGTCTGTGTTTCTCTTTTTCGAATATTGCCCTATGTGGGTTTCTCCAAATGGATTTTGCCATGATCATTATAATATTGTAATAGACAGGTTATGTGTTTTGTAAGTCTACTCTTAAAGTGCCACTAGCTACAGCTTTGAACACAGGTGCAAAATTGTATGAATTCATGACCAAGTGTCCTGTTACATCTTTAAACTTTATTATTTGAATCAGTGTATCTATTATTATGAGATAAATGATTACAAAAAATGAATCCAACTTACAGGTTGACATAGAAGCCTCTTGTTGAGCTTGTGATGTAATAGCGTTTGTCTTCTAATGTAACTATGTTGAGGTATAAAAGATCACCTGGAAGAGTGTTTTATTTCAATTAATAACAAGACATTAACCTGCCATTTGTTATATTTGTTGACTGCCAAGCATCAACTGCCAAACAGAAACTTTCGAACACTGTTCAAAAAAGTTGGAGACTTTACCAATATGTCACCACAGTGGTGAAACAATGCACAAATAAAAATAGAAAATAGAGTAAAAGTCTTTAAAAGCTTTTCTGAAGACTTCATTTTAATAAAAAGTTACATGATATTTTGAAATGAAATCGAAAGGGTATAGTTTAAAATTATAATTCCCTTACTAATCAAAGCTGAGAGGTAAATTAAACTGATCAATCAGGAACTACATACCATGCATTCTCCTGTTGCCTGGTGGGGGATTCCATCCACTGTATGTCAATACTTTAAGGCATGCTGGGACCTAGGGTGTTGTAAAAGAATTATTAATTTACAAACCAGCATCTTTAGCTCAAAGGAAATTGCATTGAAAATGAACAACAGAGCTGATCTGATGTTCAAATTAATCCCTAATTAATTTCCGTGTTGGAAACAGTAAATATTTTACTTGAAAAATCAATTTAATAATATTGTATAACACATTCTTTTATTTATGGTAATTTCATTAAATTTTTCTAGCTATTTTGATGATCAATTTTTTCAACCATCATTATATGCATAAGAATAACCATTAAATGTTTCTTGCTACTGACCTTGCCATCTTTGATGGTAGGGTGTAATGGTAATAGAGGGCGCTCTTTACTGCCGGGCATAATGTAATCTGGTGGCGTACAGTCCATGGAATCTGGCTTCGCCTTTTTCTTATCTGTAACATGTGAAAAAGCAAATATATATGTTATAGGTGAATTACATGCAGGAATATAGACATATTGGATTTCCTTCAGGATATACCCTTTATCCAAACCCTCCCATTTAATAACTCTCAGATCTTTATCTTGGAAAATCAAGATATGGTATTTCTAAATTTGAATTCGAGAAATAATCTTTTTTACATGTATTCAGAAACTGTTTTAAAAAAAGATAAGAAAATCAGAATTATACATGTATTTTCAAAATTGAGAATGAGAAGTGTTAATTCAAGTATCCACAAATGCCTATTAAATGGGCCTGTATGTAGTATTACATTGGAAACATTCCTCTTACCTAGAATATCTCCATCTGTGACAACATTAAGAAATGAGAGAGAATTGCAGTCAACTCCATTGTAAGAGTCTGCGTTATCCACTGACTTAAGCAGGTCACGTAAATGTCTTACATGTATTCTGGCCTCTCTGACTGTGTAAGGCTCTAGAAAATAAAGTCAAAATATACAACATTAAGAAATGAGAGAGAATTGCAGTCAACTCCATTGTAAGAGTCTGCGTTGTCCACTGACTTAAGCAGGTCACGTAAATGTCTTACATGTATCCTGGCCTCTCTGACTGTGTAAGGCTCTAGAAAATAAGGTAATGGATCAAAGGCATTAATAAGATAATGTGTAACCACCTGGTGTAAGTGTAAATTGTTGGGATTGTAACAATATGGTACAGATATCAAATACCAAATGTCAACAGTTATGCATGGTGACAAAGGCCAGAGACATTAATGATTCGGTGCCCTTGGCTAGAATTTCATTCTTCATTGATCTTTATGTGAACCAACATTATGATACCCGCCTCCCTTCATCAAGTCTGAATGCAATGGTATATTGATGATTGTCAACCAGTTTTGGATGCAATTTTCAATATCATTTATGTTATTCCTTTAAATATATCAAATGGCTTAGAAAATTACAACTCACCTTCTATAACTTTTATAAGTGACTTTTCATTGAGGTTTTCAATGCTCTTCAATTCAGCAAAGTTGTCCATTGTGACGCCATCGACTTGTAATGAGAAACAAGTCCTGTGGCATGTGTCTTCTCTGTCCATGAGCACCTGGTGGATCTCCTGTACGAGCTCCATGGAGCTGACCTGGAAATATAGGGAAACTCATTTTATGCGATGGGCATGACAATAACAATAACAATGAGGCATTGCATTTATTCAAAATAAAGCATATTGAACATGAATCATAACATACAAATACTTCAATTTACAGAAAAAGAAGACAAGGTTTTTGTGACAAAATGTCACAACCTGGTTGCGAATAACAGGGAGCCTAAAAAATTCCTCACTATATTTATTATTCAAATACTAAAATCATTTTCACTTTACTTAAAATCAGAAATGACTCCAAAAATCCTGTTAAAGTTAATGACCTGTTATTACCAGTGATGATGGACTAATGAATACATTTGGTATTCATTTTTCAAATGTACATTAGTTCCTCTGTCAATCATAGTCAAATGTTAGACATCTATGCTCAAATAATATTTTGATCAAGTGATTTTAACCCCCTTTCTTAATAACAATATACATGTATATCTATTTTTTTAATTCCAAATTGTACACATGTCAATTTTCTCAATTCCTTGCTGGTTTCATTCATTTCACTCTATTTTTCATGTTAGAGCATGGGAACCATGACATTTTACAAAAGGGCCAGAACTGATCTTGTATGATGTATGGAAGCAGATGAGACCCATACTGCCTGTAAATAAAGTAACATAACATGGGACTAAGTTTTTGAGCAATTTTCATGGAAAACATGAAAAACTACAGGTAAAAGAAGAAAATTGATCAAAGGCGATAAGGGAATACCCTCACTGTATGTTTTCCTACATAGAATACAAGAATTTATTCCATTCATTCAGATTTCAACTCAGGTTTTGAGAAACCATATGACCAGTTCAATATCCCTTATTTACAGGTAGAGGGATAGAATTCCAAGGTCTCACTGGACTATGTTCTGAATGCAGAAACTTCTTCAATAATTCTCTGTTCTCTTCTAGGTGTGCTTACCCATCTTGGCACTAACTGTGAATTATGTATATGGTATTACCCATACATTGAAAACATGCCATTCTCTAGCACTAACCTAGCAATCAATATGATTTATAATCAAAATACAAAAACACGTCATTAATTGCTAAAGCTCTGGTGCAACCATGTGTATATCTGATAGAGACAAAAGTTATGAAAATTCAAATAGATTTATGCCAAAATGTAACATATTCATTGCTGGGAATATTGTACTTTTTTAAATTGTACTTTTTAATTTAAATTATACTTTTGATTAATATTGCACTATGCCCCCTACCCCATCCCTCCAACCCCCTTCAGTTCTACTCTCTCCCTCATACTTGCATTGAGGATACTATAGACAGTAAAGAAATACAAGGCATTAACATGCAAAATATCACCACCTGCCATTTGTCCCAGATATCGAACACCAAACAGCAACCACTGAACACCAAACACCAACTGTGGACCACGGTCAAAAATACTTTAACAATATGTTGCCACTTATGGGGGTGCCATAAAAACCAGAAACTGATGCAAAACTACATTATGTTCCTTTATTGGATCTAAATAATACATTTGCAAGGGATTTGCTCAGTTATAAAAGCAGTCTAGCAAGTGACCTTATCTGACTTTCATACCCTGTAATGTTACATAAATCATTACGCAATAGATTATAAAAGCCCACTTAGTTCAGACTTATGTAGCAACAGCCTCAGAATATAGGTACATTATTGCAAAACAATATCAGGTCAATAATATAATGTGCCAGGTTTTGATAAGTTAAACATCTCTAAAGTTATCAGTGTTGGCAATGGTGTCCACTCGCATTTAGAGATGTTTACAAAATACCTTGATATCAGACAAGGAAATAATGGACAAGGTGTTCTGGAATTCAGTCAGCATGATTCTAAAGCATTTGTAAGACCAGTAGTAAATTCAATCGAATGGGTGCAATGGGTGCGAACAACCAATTTTTTTTGCTCGCTTATGCAATGATCGCATCCCCCCGGACTGAAAATCAAAAAAAATTTGGGCGATCACACCCCCCCTGACTGAAAGCTGGGCTATACCCCCATGCAATGTTTAGGTGATTGGACTTGCTTTTGCTTTTACTGTATTTTGTTTTTCTAATTTTGGTATTTTACCTTAGCCCTGGAACTGTTCCTTATATCTTTTCATTTCACTTTAAGCAATAGTAAACAGAATACTACTATGTCTTATACTAAGGGCACATATATCTTAATCTTGTATTTCCATTAACACTTCATATTGCCCTATGTACTTCCAGGTAAGACCAGATTACCTTGGAGTAATACAGATCATATTTCACTCTTCAACTTTTCATGTTGACTTAAAAACAAATAAATAATTTGCCTTCTGAGTTAATAACAAGGCCTAGGCATTAACATGCAAAATGTCACCACATGCCATTCATTACAGATGCGTCAACCACTGATCAACAACTGCCGAACACCAACTGCCGAACATCAACCACCAAATTCCATCCACAAAAAACACATACTCAGAACAAACAATTTTACTCAAGTATTTCAGCAATAAACATTATTATAGTTTTCATTTATTGTTAATCTAAAAGTGTTTATTGCAGCTGACAACTTATGTCTTGAATAACAGATAAATATTTTGCAATATAAAATATGATTTATATCAGTGTAATTTCACAATAGTTATCACTGTTCAAACAAAGTGAAGTTGTATATGCAAATAATACAAACTTAAGATTTTTATATGTAGTAGTGTGTGAATTGTGTAGAGATATTCATGTAACATTTAGTGACTGAAGCCCCCCCCCCCCTCCTCCCACACTTCATCTTAATTTCCTATTGGTTGTCATGGAGAGGAATTGGAGTGCAAAGGGAGGTAAATTTAAAAAGATTTACCCATCCATACTTTGTCAGATTTTGTCCATACACCTTCAAAACACTCTGTGCAAATGTTTGCAGACTATTCAAAAAAGTGAAGTCAAACAGACACAAAGCATCGCTGGGGATGCAACGATTTGTCCACGAGTCCGATTGCATTGTTATCATGCCCAGGCATTTGACCAGTGTCAAGTTGTTTTTACAAGTACATGGCATTATCTTACTTCCCACAGGGGTATTTAGTTAACAGATTGACATAACTGGGAATTATTTTTTAAATTGAACCTAACTTTTCTTTATTCCCCTCCCGACCTCCCCCTCTTGATTTCCAGGATTACCCCTGTTATAGATGCAACTTTTCATTTAAGAAGCAAAACCTGACTATTGAAAAGGATAGTGACAATTCTATCATCTTGATTTATTAAAACGCTGTCTTAGATCTGTACTAAATGTCCTTCAGGTAACATGGTTATCAGCCAGTCTCAAATACTACAAGGTCATAGTAGACTCTGAGTTAACATTTTTGCAACTTTGGGTTCTTAAACTTTGAACACATGTCAAGCCTTCATTGACACAATTTATATTTTAAGCTAGCAAGTCCATTTATAGAGCATTGATATACAACTGCCCAATCCTCTGAATCAAAGTTTGTTAAAAATAAATACAGGTAGCCCTATACTGATTTAGCAGATTTGTATTGCATCAAGAAGGGTACGTCTCCCCCCCCCCCCCATTCCCAATTTATCTTTACTGAGTGGAATGGGGTTAGCAGTCAGGCGAAGAGTTTATGCCTACGTCACACATCATGATTATATCCTTTTCATTTAATATGCTTTGATAACATTCACCTCCAGTAACCGGTTTGGGTTCTTTTTGTTATACATTTAATATATTTGGATAACTTAAAATGTAGATAAAATCCACATGCCCCTGAAACAGGTATACCCTCGTCATATCTCAACATTGTGAAGTATTTCATTCTTAACTAAGTTATTGATGGTATGTTTGCATTACGCAAGCCCCTATGCAATAACCCAAAATTACTAGTCTATCACTATATATAGCACATATTGAACTACATAAGATAGCCAAAGTGGAACTGTTAGACTAATTGCTATTCTAGATTTCTTTTTGATTTATTATGTACACTATATTAGGCTTTACTACTAGATAATTGGTACATTAAATGAAGTGCACATTGAATCGATCAATGAAAGAAATAGAAAACATGTATCTTTATCAAAGGCTATAGCAGAGACATAATAGAGGGGGGGGGTAGAACTTGGGCTTTGAGTGAATTAGAGATTTTCTAAATCAGTAATGGAGATTTGTAATTCCATAAATATTCACGGCAAAAAGAACAGACATTATGCCATGTACATTTTTGCAGAGTCATTGTTCACCCCCTCTAAGGGCCTCTTACAGAATGTGGGAGATACACAATTTAAGACAAATACCACATGGCATAATCTGGATTCTGGAAGCTAGTCTGACAGTGAGTCTCTGCCTCCATAACCCCCCCCCCCCCCCTTTCTCTACTTCACAACCTTGTGGAGGTAATATGTATAGAGGGAGTAATAAGAGCTTAAGGCGAGACTATCTGTATGTAACCTTACACATAACGAAAAAACACCCTAGTTAATCTGAAATTCAGCCAGATAGTGAGTTTTAGCACCCACTCTTCCCTCCCCGCCTCCCCTTCTCTACCTCACATTCTTGTTGAGGTGAAAAATGCAGGGGGGGTGACTAGAGTTGGTAAAAAAGAAAACATTCTACTTACTGGTAGATCAAATGGTTCAGCATTTGGGCTTTGTACTTGCACAGTAAAACCAGTGTCCTGTATCATTACAACTTCTTTGCCATCATTGCTGACTGTCTTTATATCATCATCTTTAGAGTCAGCATTATCACCTAATGTTGTGTTTTTGTTTATTATGGGGGCTGTAAGGGTTTCCATAGGGGGGTCATCACAATCAGATGGGGGTGTTGAGGGCTCATCGCTACTTTGGCCGCTCAGTTCAGAGGGGGGTGAGTCTACTTGCATAGGTTCAATGTCTTCTGGAAGTACAGAAAATATATCTGATTAAAACATAATTAGGGAAATAAATATCATGGATGCAAATTTGCATGTTATCATTTCAATCATGGAAATTAGGCTTGGTATTTTAATATAGGCATAGAACACAAATTGCTATTTTTCGATGTTTTAATATTATGATATTTTTAAACTTTAGTGTTAATCAAACATTTTGAAGCAGGATGGGAAACTAGTCTTCCACCATTTTATTCATCATGTTTAGGAGAAACAGAATGGGTGGGGGACATCCACTGTTTGTAAAAGATTATTGCGTTATATCAGTTCCTGTCATATTATTAGTTTGAAACTAAAATAACCAAAACAGATAAACCAGTAAATTTTTTTTGTCACTTTGCTGTAACATAAACATTATTATGGTCGTTGTTACGAGACGAGGCATTATTTAGTCAACATTCTACACAATTTACTTGCCTGTAGCAAGCTTTCACCAAGGGGGGGGGGGCTTTTGCAAGGAAGTAAGCTACGGGCTTTGAATATAATACTCACTGACGTCCCATCCTTCAAGCTATGAATTAGGCTAACGTGAATATCCCTCTTAAAGAGAAAATTGTCTCTAACTTGTTAGTGATAAACTAATAGACTGGAGGAGAGACAAATTGATTTATGCCAAAATCTGGTTAGAATACGACATAAATCAATGGAAATAGTGAAGGGGAGGATTAGTATTAACATGTAACTTCTGATTTAATGCAACTGTTACGAGCTTATTCTACTGAAATTACAATTCAATATATGCATCTTTAGACCCCCTTGTGTTTATTCACTTTTCAAGTTCTACAATTATTACAAGATTAAATAAATTTAAAGTGGATTTTGTTTACAGACTGACACTCTTTATCAAATATGTATTTGAAGGGATCCCCAAATCAATGAAGGCACTGGGCACTGCATGCTTTATCGTGTATTAAGTCACTGGGATGCCCCCCCTCCCCCTCTTCTACTCTAACCATCATGTACCAACTCTTTTGCGGTATAGGCAGAGATTTATACAAGTCTTTATTGAGATTTAATACAGTCTTTATTGTGCAAGGATACCAACAGGCATCTATTTCACAATATCCTTGTGTTAAATCCAGTTAAGTAAACAATTATGAAAGTATTACGAAAGTATTTTGAAAACTGAACAGAATTCTGCACTCAAAAATAATCACATAGAGCATATTTAGACCACCTTCTTTCTTTAACCTTCAAGAGCACATATATACTTAATGCTAGATAATATTGTATTTTAGTAAGGCTAAACCTCATTCTATCTATAGTACCAATAAATTAGGTATCTCTAGATATTTTGGATCTGGTATAATGACTGTGTATCACCATGCCCCTACATTTCATCTCCCTCATATCAATGCATGATATATAATCATAATAACTACCAGTACCAATAGTGTAATCCATCCAAAGCCAGAACTATTCCTTGCTTTAGATAAAGAGAAACTATGATAACTCAGAATGACTGGTACCATCATAAAAAATAATACAAAAATTGCAGATGAACATCTCTTTTAAAGAAAGGATGCTTGTTTGCTATCATGCTACCTAGAGTAGAGGCCAATGAAGATATTTTTTAAAGATAGATTCAAAAGGGTACTTGTTTGCTACCTTGCTACTAGAGGCCAGTGATGACAACTTCATGTAGGTGAATCTCTCTTTTAAAGACCTATGTCAGTGTATCTCTTATTTAAAGATTGAAAAGGGTAACAGTATACTGGATCCTGAAGGACAAATGATATGCCAAAGAACACTGCAATGTCATTCACATGAACTCACTGCAACTTGCCTTCAAATAAGGCCACAACAAATAACACCATTGAATGCCGGTCTATTATCTCTATCATGTGTTTCTTTATGTGTTTCCTTATGGCTATTATTTCAATGCCCAGAGTGATTCTACTACAAGTACAACACTTACATATATTCTAACCATATTTCCGAGTCATAAATAACCTTTAACTAGATCTGTGTTACAGTTACTGTTCACTCTGACATTGATTTTCTTAATTGCAGAAAACAAACATTTATTTTCAAGGTTATAACATTTTGTAATGTAATACGAGAATACACCAGACATGTGGTAATAAAACATCACATCTTAAATGGAATATAGTTCAAAAGAAAAAAATATTTATGGAATTTTTATGTTGTAACAATGTCACGTAAGCCGTTAAATGTGAATAATTTAGATGTGATAGTCACGTAGTAACTGTAACATTTTCAGACTTGGGAAACAAGTAGGATACAACCTTACATTGTTTGAATGTCTTCCAGTGTCACCTACAAAATACATTCGGGCATGACAACCACAAAAAAAGCATTAGGAGTTGATTTTAAGGACATTTTAATGATGTTAGGTTCACCTTCATGTCAGTTTATCCATTTATATTTTTATTCTGTTTTCCAGACATATAACTTAATCGGGAAATTAATGTGTTTATCGGAGACACTTGAATCAAGATTTGACACTTAAAATCATAACCATTAAATTAGTTCTTTGTTTCATAGCTTTACAACTGAATCCATATGGTGAGAGCTCTCCAAAAATGACTGTTCTTTGTCACAGTAGCTAGAATCAATTCAGAACTTTCAATAAAAAAAATTACAAAAACTTAAAATGCTGAGCTTAAAAATTATTATTTCTCTGGGAACAATGGAGAGTGAAAAACTAAATATGATGCACCAAACAAAACAACTCACCTACTGCTAAAAGAAACCCCAGTACCATACATGTAGATAAAACAAATATATAATTTCTGCTAGCCTTAGCACATGGCCAAAGACCTCAGATTTCAAAACCACATAAAGCACCAGAAGCCTGAAGTAAAACCAACAGATGGAATCTTCTCCACATGGACCAAGATATGTCATATATACCTTGAACTTACCAAAGACCATATGTGACAGTTATAATTAGCCCAACAGACATCAGTTAGGAGTTACTTCCTTTCTCAAACAACTGGTTTATTAATTAGAATTACTGGCTACAGGACAAGAGACAAAGGAGCTCTATTCCTTTTCTACCCTTTACAAGAATTGGCTTCAGTTCACCTACTAGCCTCTGAGATCCAGAGCATTCCTATTTTCAGTCTTAGATTGAACTGCAGTCGATACAAAGCTGAAAGATGTGATGATTATCAGTTTCTCCTTGAATGATCAAAGATGTATCTGAATCAATCGCAGATATTGAAACAATACCGAAAAAATAATATTCCACGACAAAATTATGATTCGGAAATACAGAAATATTACACCTTAAAAGGTTCTTTGTTCTACTTAATTTTTGGAAAATCGGTAAGACATGGAATATACAGTATTTCCACTATTTGAAGAGATATGGCAAGTAGAAGGATTGTATCTTAAATGAGTCTTTTCCTCAATCAACAAGTTCAAATTCATTCTGTGACAAAAAATCGCAAGAAAAAAGAGGAGACGCCCACAAAAAAGAAAGAATAGCACAGTAAAGTATCTAAAGCATATTGGCTATATAGATTTCCTATATAATTTCAATGCGTATTCAAGATACCAGTTTAATATCCCTTCTAAAATAGACTCAATCAAAATACATGTCTCTGAAATAAAGTAGTGCAAAGAAAACAGACATAAGAAATGAATGGAACATTGGCCACTTAGAGTCATTTTTCAGTCAGTAATTGAGAACATAAAAGTCATTTCACTGCAAGGGTAAACTGAACTGAAAATCAATTCACAGCCTTGGTTTCCATCTTGTCTTATCCTGTGGTTTAGATGAGCCTAATTACTAAAGGAGAATCTCAAGACAGATTTACTACAAATTATCTTTACCCTTTTAAATAGTTTGATTTCATGTGATCTATACTCTGAGGAAGAGGTATATCTCGCTGAATAAGTCAGAAATTGAAGAGTCAAAGTCCAGATAACCAACCAGAACTGAATTCATAGAACTTTATGTATTCATCAATACCTTGCACTTATTAAGTTATCTTGTTTACTCTTTGATACACATATACATGTAGTTTGAGTTCATGTATTCTACACTCCCAGCTAGAAATAATCCTTTAAATCTAGCTGTAGCATACTGGTATTAAGTCGCAAATAAAAAAAATCAGCAAATACATTTTTAGGAAACGTGACATTGAAAGGGATACTTCATTAAGATTTTCTAAACACAAACCATCAATATGTCAAATCAAATTCAAGTGAATGGTTTACTTATTGTACCTGAATTTCAAAATAAAAAATTCCCCTGAACTGAACATTAATAAGGCACAATCATAAATTATTGACTATTGTGCAAGTATTGGAAATACTAAAGTGTTATTAAGTATCACAAGTGAAATTTCAGTGTAAATATATACCAGCAAATATCTGATGCAAATGTGAATTGGATTTCGCAATACAAGTCAGAATATCAAGCTAATCACAGAGCTCAAGTATTTTCACTCATCACTGCTACACTATCAAAGGGAGACTTATGTATTAAATCTTGAATACTCAAAGATACCACAGAAATAAAATTCCAGGACCCTAGAGAGTTGAGAGATGTCCTAGC
The DNA here is from genome assembly GCA_903813345.2 of Owenia fusiformis. Lineage (NCBI taxonomy): Eukaryota > Metazoa > Annelida > Polychaeta > Sabellida > Oweniidae > Owenia > Owenia fusiformis. The sequence continues at coordinate 7,664,682 of CAIIXF020000012.1, read as the reverse complement.
CCAGGGGAGGATAGTAATTAAGTCTAATAATGAAGATTTCAGCAAGAATCTATTCTTAAAGTTCTTTTTAAGATCCGATCCGAGATGCAACATTAAGATCATGACTGTAAGGTTGACATAGACTCCTTCATATAAGTTTCTCTTTCCAATGCTGCATCCAGTAAGTAAACACTAGAAGTTACAATGGGTGCAGTTCTGAAAATATTTCATCTCTATTTGTAAACATAATGAAAAACACCAGCGGAGCAAAATGTAACAGTATTGTTAAAGTTCAAAAAAAGAAAAATGAGTTTCTTAACCTCTAGCGAGCTTTAGAAGCATTTGGTGAATAGTATATTTCTTTAACCTTTACCATGCTGCCTTATTTCAGCAAATATATCCCACGCAACTGGCTTATTTTTCAAAGAGTGCAAAAATGATATACCTGGACTAAATAATTAATATCTCAATAACTACTGAATGAATCTGGATAAAATTTTCACAAAGGGAAGATACAGTGGCCTGGCTCATGAAAAAAAATGTTCTCATGAATTTTTTCGTACATTAACACGACTGGGCATAAATATACCATGAATACTCCTCCGGAATCCGCCGCTCCGCCTCTTCGTCTGGTCAGAATCCAAATCTGAATTTGCAGCGATCGAATGTTCAATTTTTCAATTCAGAAAATATTCTAGTTTCTATTTTCGATGACCGTTATCGGCTTCCAAGAGCCTAAAGAGCTCGAAATGGTAATCCATTTCCTCCACATTTTCGTTGTGATCGTATTTGTCCACCATTTTGTACGATTCGTTCACTAAAAACGACTAAAACACTGTTTAAATTGTTGAATTGAGAATTATTTTTCGAAATATCGCCATTTCTAGGTCAACAGGAAGTCATGTTAGGCACTGAATAAATCGGGCAATCTAATTGGACAATACGAATGGCGCGAAAAAGTAAAGTTTTTAAAAGTTTGAAATCGGGCGTACGGGTCCGCCGGCAGTTGTGAGAGACATTTTAGTCTCGGCGGCTCGTCCGCCGGCAGCACGCTAAAGGTTTAACAAGTGAGTGTAAACAACACAGGTATTTCAGTATCTATTGTTCAAAAAACCATATTCAGGGGCTTTAAATAATGACAGCCACATGGTGATACTAAGTCTTATAGTACTGAAGAATATCAATATATTAGTTCTGCAATCTCATCCCTTGCCCTTTCACTTGTTCAGGGGAATTTAGTGGGTTTGATGGTATAAAAACTTATTTCTTCAAAACTAGGCTAGACTCAGAGCCACCATCAATAGTTAAAAACATCAAGAATGAATACTTATAATACAGATAGTTTTCGTCTATTTGAAAATTCCCCCGAAGCATTTACTGAACTAGTCAGCTATACCAGTCCGCATTCTACCTCCAAATCTATAACAATTTTGCTGCATGTTATAATTGAACCAGGTGTTGACATTTTGTAAGTCACGTCATGAATAATGGCTCCTAGACGACTTTAAATTTTTTTTAAAAGACACAGTGCGGAACACATTCTTTTAAAGCTAACATGACCCTCTTGTGATTTTACCTGTAAAGTAGATTAGCACATTTGTGATTATGTTTCATCAAAGAGCCAGGTATTCTAACCCAGTTAATCTACTTTAATCCAATATCATCACCTTGTTCTCAACAAAAACTGTTCACCAAATGACCTTCTTTGCAAGCTATTTGAGATGCAAGCTATCATGAAAACAGGAATTAAATATTTTAAATGGACATGACATCAAATATATTCACTACATTTCACTTTGGTAATAAGGAGACGGCCAAGCCAAATATGAATATTTTCATGAAACTATTTTGTCTGAAAATTAATCATGTTAGAGTGAGGAGGGGTAAAATCAGGTTTTGCATAAAAAAAACAGTTCTATCAAGTGGTTAATGTTAAACGACATAGTAGTGGGATCTTAAACTTTAGGGATTTAAATTTGACCATATCCCTTTAGTCTTTAATTAATGTAAATAAAATATGAGACATTTATCAGCATACAAGGATCTTGTTATCATTTGGATATATACTGTATATAACTGCAAGAACATCAAGTATAAGATTTGTGCAAGGGTTTAAATATTAATTTATCACATTCATTATCAAACTATATGTGTAACTTATTGACCACAAATCAAACAAAGTCCAAAATTTAAGGGTTTCTTTAACTCATTATCAGAAAGCAAATATTAAATTAAAACTTCAGAACTAAATTACTGAGATTCAAATCAAGAATCTCATTAGAACCACTTGCTGTCTAAATTAAAGTAAAGAATGATTTTATATTGTTGATGCTGAATTTAAACAAAAATCTTGATGTATCTTAGTGTTACGATTACCACTCTGGACCCTGTTAAAATGTGAGAATAACATGCACCCTGCCCTTTAAAGAGTGAAATATCAATTTATTTGACCAAAACTTTTCCCAGTAAAAACTTTTTATTTTTATTTACCCAATGAACTAAAAGGCTCTGACCCCCAGCATACCAAAACAAAGGGTAAAAGCAATCCTAGTTAAATCACTGCAACTGCAATAAATTCTATAATAGGAGAAAATCAATCCAAAAATACCATGAATTTCTGATAATCCTCTATCTAACCATAAACCATGAAGAAATACAGGTAAAAACAAGCAGTAAGAAGTTCTGGTGTAATGCATACTAACACCTATTTAGAGATGCTCATTTTAAAGTAGACCAGGGAACTTTGGCCTTTGCAATTGATATCTGGACGAGATAACTTGGCATCTTCTCCATACTCCTCAATTTAGACAGCATTATAAGTGATTGGTATATTTTACTGATATATCTTACAACATGGATCAGATTTAACAGACATTGATCTGAAGTTTCATATAGATGTTTCAGGCCCGTAGCCAGGATTTGCCAAGGGGGGGTTCAATTTTCAAAAATTTCCAGGGGGTGGGTTCACATTTGACAATTTTGGCCCAAATTAGGCCAAAATCACTTGAGAAGTGCTCAAAATGGTCAAAAACTGCATGATTTTGAAAGAATTTTTGGCCAGGGGGGGTTCGCCCGAACCCTGCGAACCCCCCCTGGCTACGGGCCTGTGTTTCTGCAGGTTATGACCTTCACATCCCTATAAATATTCCTTGGATGCCCTTTCACAGGTCTTGATGAATGAACCAAGTTTAACATACAGTAAAACCTGAAACATAGAACATCTGAGAGCTACAAATAAAACATTTGGAACCATCAAAGACCCCATTATTCATAGACTTGAAATATAAGATGAACCTTTGTAAGATACCCTTGGAATATACAAAATCACTGGTTATGACCCCCAACTCCCTATATATATTCCTTGGCTGCCCTTTCAAAGATCTTGTTAAACATACAGTAAAACCTGTAAAACAGAACACCTAGACTGCAAATAGAACACCTTCATATAAAACACTTCTCAGTCCTGTATCCTGTGTGAGATGTCATGCAAGTTTGATAGACCCCCTACCTAGAGACCCAAGGTGAAACTAATGAAACCATCTATCAATGAAATATTACCATTATTTAAAATAATGGATTTATATTGCAATATAATTTGAGGGGAGTTTAGTCTTTTGTGCCAGTTTCATACTTTCAAACTTGCCGCCAGAAATGTAGGACGGCTGTCACCCAATCAGAGGGCTAGAAAGTTTCAGAAGTAGGTCAACTAGATAGCGTCCCCTAGATTCTCGCTGAAAACTTTGTGTGTTTGCCGCTGGTATTTTCTGCAATAATATACGATTCATCGACGATTGGTAAGTCAATTTTGCTTTAATCGCTTCAGGAACCCTAGCATGTACATATGGTGCAAGTTTGACGCAATAAGCCTTTGGTTTAACGAGATATTACGGTCTTAGTAGTGGGCAGTCTCGGAGACCAAAATATTTCGATGGGTTCCGAAAAAATTAAGCCAGTGAACATTCGAGTCTCATTCCCCGTTATTTTAAAAGCATAATTATATTTCTTCGATCAGGGAGGCCGTGCAGTCAAGTGTTTGGGATATACATCGTTTTTATCGTCCACGATACAGGTTAACGGCTAGGATTACGAAATTAAATCGATTACGAAATGATTTTTCAAAAATGGCAGAAATATTTTCGTCATAAAGTGCAAGTCAAAACACCAATTTGGAGCAATAAGGGGACATCAGAGGTGAATATTCCAAGTCAAAACGCTTCCTTTATCTATGGGTTACAGCAATTGCGAATATGATTGCGTGATTTAACTTTTTGAGGGCTTTTGTTCTTAATTTAAAAACGGGGTAATTTGGCTTGAGCCTGGTGATCACGATTCATACGCATGACAAATCACGGGCCCGGAACGGGATAGGCGTACACTAGAGGCATGAGCTCTAGTTTTCGCGAATATATCTAACGTTTAATCACATTTTCAGAATGTGTCTAACCATGCGCCCGGTGCGTATGTTAGTGGCTGGGCACAGCTTCGTCAAGAGGGTTGAATGCCCACCCAGGAAATGGAATCTGCCCCCAAGCCTAAAGCTAGATGATGCTTTCATAACCTATGAAGTTTTCGGTGGAGCTTCAACTACAACCCTGTGGGATCGCTTGGACGCTCTCAATTTGAAAAATTTTGATGGCGCCTTCCTGCAAATAGGGGGGAATCAGCTGACAGGAAAGGATGTTATAGGCGAGGTGAAAGAAGTTACAGACAGTATACTAGAGCTTGCAAAGAATATGAATAAACAAATCCAACAGGTGTATATAGGCAAATTATTCTATAGAGGTGTGTCTGATAAACCATCCTGTAGGTTAAGAACAGACAGCCAAGCTGAACTGTACAACAGGAAAGTATCAATGGTGAATCGTCTACTCAAAGAAAAACTTCAGGAACATCCAAATATACATTTATGGTTCACAAAAGGGGTCACGTTGTATGCCAGGGATCTTCTTCTAGAAGATGGTACTCACCTCAACAGAAGGGGCCACAAAAAACTCTGGCGGACAATACGAGGGGCGACCATACAAGCTAAAAAGAGTAGGTGGATGAATTAATTCGCTCTTTATGTATAAAGAACGAACATGGGCCAGTCACTCATAAGTCATATTATGAGTTATTATGACATTTAACGTCCTTTCTGTCGCAATGCCTCCATTTAATATTTAAGATTAATGTTGTTCAACATCTTTTGGAAAATTAGCTGGCTATAATTCTTTTTACACTATTCTTGCCGATCAAACTAACTGCAAGGCGTAATGCAGGGATAAATTGAATATTAATTTATGCCGAGGGTAGTCGCAATGCTTTGATTTAATAATCATTAACTCTAAGGAGCCACCATGGGTTTTTTTTTTTTTGTTAATCAATTCCCGGAATACGCAGTCGCAATTTTTGGATTAACGGGTAATACGCATTCAATGCTTCGCAATTGTTCTTTAATTAGAATACCCTGTGTGGATGTTGACAGTCGCAATTGTTTAGTTTATGATGAAGACGATATTGTGTTTACAGACCTTATTATTAACCCAAGGGTTTTTTCTCAGCTTTCGCAGTCGCAATTTTTGGATATTCATGCTTATAGTTAGATGTCTACTTATACTCATGAGCCTGTTTGGTTCTCGCAGTCGCATTAATTTGTTTTCGAGGGATCTTTACTTATCTAACAATACACAGTCGCAATGCTTTTACATATATAACAATTTGAAGTCAAAATTTTCATGTTGGGACTTAATGGCAGTCATGTTTTATTTGGTCGCACTTTACTACTGTTAAATAGACGTTCATGCTTATGTTTAAATGATTAATTATTCTCATAAGCCCTGGTTGTTTTTCGCAGTCGCAATTTTTTTTAGGGGGATGCTTATTATTTAACACACTTTTCGCAGTCGCAATGCTTCTACATAGCACTTTGAAAGTCAAAACTCCATGTTGGGAATTAATGGCAGTCATGTTATATATGGTCGCAATTTTACTACTGTCAAATTATCGCCATCTGGGTTTTTTATAAACATATATTTTAAACAGATATTATGTTGATTGAAACGCTAACTAGTTTTTAGTCGCAATGTCTATTATATGATCATCACAAAATATGATATTTAATAAAACACATTGAAATAACAGATCTTTGTTCACGAACGCATTTTATTTTGTTTTCAATAATTTAACTTGTTCAGTCTCAAGTTTAATCTTAAACACTTGAATTCAGTAACTCTAAGGAATTTTAGATTAAATTGTGAAATAAGATCTGTATTTAATGGAGTTTGTATTTGCTTACAATTTGGTAGAGTGTTTCACTCTGCTCAGGGAGTTTTTTGCTTAGATAAATATTTCTTTGTAGGTCTTACTAAACAGCATGAACGCTCCGCCAGGGATTCCTCCTCAAGGCGGCCAGATGGGAGACCAAGAGGCGGGCCAAGATCAACAACAACAAGGAGCTTTGAATCAAGCAGATCAACGACAAGGAGGCCAGAATGTGGGCAATGGAATTCCAAATCCAGGAGAACCTTTAGCAGACATGGGTCAGCAAGGTCAGGCGGCCAATGGGAATCAAAATGGGGATCAACAAGTGCCCCCAGCCGGCATGGGCGTGCAAGGGCAGCAAGTACCTCAAAATGGGCAAAACGCAGCCGTGATGGATCCACAACAACAACCTCAAGCTCCAGCAGCCGTGGGTCAATTAGGACAACAACAGATGCCACAAATCGGCATGATTCAAAATCAACAGCCATTGCCAGCAGGCATGGGTCAAATGGGGCAGCAACAACAAATGCCAATCAATGCAATGATACAGGATCAAAGAATCCAGAATCAGCAACCTCTGCCAGCAGGTATGGGCCAGCTGGGGCAACAACAGGGACTGCAGGCTGGTATGGGCCAGCTGTATCAACAACAAATTTATCCTCCTGGTATGGGCCAGATAGGACAACATCACAATCTTCCAGGTGGCGTTGGTCACGTTCAACAGATCAACGGAATGATACCAGCTGCTATGGGGCAGCAGGGTATGGTACCAGCCGCTATGGGTCATCAGGGTTTCCAACCTCAGTTAGCGAATCAGCACATAGGTCAAAACAATCAAATTGGCATGGGCCAGCCAGGAGTCGCACATATGATAGCAGGGGCTGGTATGGGCCAGCCAGGAAACAACGGTATGGGGAACATCGGAGTTGGACCACAGTTCGGGATAGGTCAACATATGGGGGTGAACCAAGCTGGTATGGGCCAGCCCATGATGATTGCGCCGGGGGGCATTCTGGATCAGTCAAAAAACAACCTTCAGCTTCAAGGTATGCAACTTGATAGCCATGTTTCTAACACCCTTAAACAAAAAATTATTAATGATGAATATGTAGATTTTGCATCCCTGTCAAAAGAAGAAGACAAACAAATCTTACAATGTCAAAACCAAAAAAATGATGATGGCTCTACTTCAGTCATTTTGGCTCCAAGTTCTAAGAAAAGAAAAGTTTGGTCTTTTCCTGAGTGGCAGAGTGCCTTTTATGTCTTCATGTCAGTTTAAGTACCTTTCCATCCTAATGAGGCATTGAAACTCTTTAAATATGGGTCCCACATTTTGAATCTAAGCCTAACCCCGGGGGCAGACTGGGCTAAATACGATGAAAATTTTCGCCGTAATAAGAAATTTGGCCTTGATTGGGGATATCCTAACAATGAACTCATGCTCTCAGCAACCCTGTTAAAATCATCGGGACAAAGCTCATCTTCAGTGCAAAGTAACAAGACTTCCCAATCTAGTTCTTTTCGTGATGGAAAGCAAATCTGTATTAGGTGGAATAAAGGGCACTATTGCTTGTACTCAGAATGCAAATACAAACACAATTGCTCAGATTGCGGAAAATTTCATAGAGCCACAGAATGTTCGAAATTCGGGTCATCCAACCAAAATGGTGGAAACAAATACCAAGGAAACAAATTCTCAAAACAAAGTGGCCGGGGTAGAAACTCCTCTAGATTTAACAAGAGATCAAACTAATCCTATAGTTTCATATATAGTTGCGAACAGAAAGTCTCTGAAAATTCCCAAAATCATACCTACCCCAATTAATGCCAATGCCTTATTGACAGTTTTAGAGGGTTATGATAATGATAAGAAAATGTTTTTAGTAAATGGATTCCGTCAAGGTTTTAAGTTACCATATCACGGTGAATTACCTAAATCAACAAACAGAAATCTACCCTCAGCATATGAACACCCTCGAGCCTTACAAGAAAAAATAGATTCAGAAGTTAAATTAGGTCGGATCGCAGGTCCATTCGCTTGTAAACCCACTCCATATTTTGTTACTTCTCCAACAGGGGTAGTGCCCAAACAAGAAAAAGGAAAATTTCGCAGAATTCATCATTTGAGCCACCCAAAGGGACATTCGGTAAATGATGGGATAGCAGAACAATTTACTACTGTCAAATACCAAACCATTTATGACGCAATCCAAATACTGCTAAAAATAGGTCCAGGGGCAAAAATGGCTAAAATCGACATAGAAAGTGCTTACAGAAATGTCCCTATTCATCCTGATTTTTATTTTCTTTTGGGTTTCATGTTCAAAAGGGGCTACTATCAGGATTTGGTACTTCCTATGGGTTTGTCTCATGCATGTCAGCTTTTTGAAATGTTTAGTCAAGCGTTACATTGGGTTGCTTCAAAAAAATTGGGAGTGCCTCATATGGTGCACCTTCTGGACGATTTCATGATTTTATCGGAAAGCGACGAGAGCTGCCAAGAACATCTAACTTCCTTCATTGATATTTGCAATTACCTGGGGGTCCCATTAGCAAAAAAGAAAACTTTTGGCCCAAGTTCAGTTATGACCTTTTTGGGAATTGAATTAGACGCGGTTCGGAGAGAAGCTCGGTTGCCAGAAGAAAAAATTGCTAAATACATCGATCTTCTAGAATCTAACAGGAAAAAGAGAAAAATCACGCTTGAGGTATTACAAAAAATAGCGGGCTCTTTAAACTTTTGCTGTGTGGTCATCCCATGCGCTCGAGCTTTCTCTCGCAGGCTTATTGATCTAACTAGAGGGGTTAACGAGTCATGGCATCATATTCGCCTTAATCATGAAAGCCGCGAAGATATGCGGACATGGGTGTCGTTTCTAAAAAGTTTCAATGGCAAGGCTTTTATACATGATGAGGAATGGGATAACTCAGAAACATTAGCTCTTTATACTGATTCAGCGGGAAGTAAAGGCTATGGGGCGATTTTTGGTGTTGAATGGTTCGACGGAGCGTGGGAAAAGCAAGATACGGATATTAATATAGCCACGCTAGAATTGTATCCAATATTAGCGGCCGTGCACACGTGGAAGTCTAAAATGGCCAATAAAAAGGTGGTTTTCTTTACTGACAATGAGGCATTGGTCCACGTGCTTAATAAGTGTTCAGCAAAAGACCCAAATTTGATGTTGTTAGTGCGCCCGCTAATGCTATTGACTATGTCACACAATATTTTGTTCCAAGCAAAGCATATAAGAGGGAAAGATAATATCGGTTGTGACGCATTGTCTCGTTTCGATTTACAGGCTTTCCGGCTCCAACACCCAGGTGCCAATACGTCACCAACACAAATTCCTTGGGAAGCAAAACCAGAGATCTTATTAAAAGACGTGATACGTGGTTGAATAACGCAAAGACAAAGGGAACCCACAGGACGTACAACCAATTAGATAAGTACTTGGATAAATTTCAAGCAGAGTTTAACAGCAGCGCGTTGACAGGAGGTGCCTCAACAGTTTCTTTATTTGTGACATATTTATCGAAAACATTAGCCCCCTCGACTATTAGAACTATGCTTTCAGCTTTGGCATATAAACAAAAAATGCTAGGTATCGCTGATAATACAAAACACTTCTTGGTTCAAGAGACACTCGTAGGTTTCACTCGTCATCGACCGCAGAAGGATACACGTCGCCCAATTACTATTCCAATATTGAGGTTGTTGGTATCTACGTTAAAACGCACATATTTGGACCAGTGGACAGTAGCATTATTTTCTTCTATGTTTCTGGTCGCATTTTTTGCGCTGCTTAGGATAGGAGAGATAGTGACTGACACAGCAGGCCACACTTTAACACATGATAATATACTAGTCATTCCTTCAGAGAACAGGATAGTTCTAACTTTGAGTTCACACAAACATTCAAAACCGGGTGTTTCAGCATCCGTATCGTTATATACTCAAGCAGCTGACATTTGCCCGGTGCATCATTTACGGCAATTTTTGGAACAACGAACAATGTGTAAAACAGCACAGTTATTCGTCCAAGCAGACGGTAGGCCAGTTACAAGAGGACAATTTATGGCAATGTTTAATAACCTCTTAAAGTTAAACAACCTCGATCCTGAGTCTTACAAGGGACATTCCTTTAGGATAGGGGGAGCCACATATGCGGCTGCTCGAGGTCTATCTGATTCAGTGATACGACGTCTTGGGAGATGGAAATCTAATGCTTTTGTTAAATATATCAGGGACACTTAGGAACTGTAGTTGTTTATAGTATTCATCATAGGACTCATTGTCTTGCCAAGTGATATAGACATGAAGAGAGGTTTGAACGTAGCGTTCAACTACGCAGTTTTTTAGTGTAGTAGTAGAAATTAGTTTGAGTTAACTTAGTCATAGTTCTTATTTATTGGACCAGTGCTATATTTTTACTTATCAAATATTTTGCAATACAAAGGTTTTCACTTGGTAAGAGCTTATCAATGAGATATGTTGCTATTGTCTTAAAATGAATGCTTATATTTAATCAGTGGTAAAAGATCTCATAATTGTCAACTTTTTATATTTAAGAGATAGATTGTTTCAGGGATTTCGCAATTCCAGTCAATGCATCAAGAAATGGTCTGCAATATCAACTTACAAGAAACATATATCTGTATATAACTTAGATAAAATATTTATTTATATATTTAGCTACTGACCAACCATGTTGAGATTGTTTTTCACATGATAATATCTCTTGAAGTTATCGCAATAAAAGAATATTATGTTTTATAGTATACACATTTTTTCATCTTTTTATGTATCAAACAAGTTATGTAGTTGGAAGAAATTATGAATCACCTTTCTTAAAACTTTTTTGGTGGGGGCAACATTTCGGCATTCACCTTAATGTTTTTGTGGCATTTTTTATAAAGCCCCACCTAAACTATTATGTTAATCAGGATTATGAGCCTACTGCTCATATGCTTGTTCGAGTTTTTTCAGCTACGGCTTAGGTGATCCTAGTAAGTATCGGAACGGCGCAGAAGATTTTAAAACTCCCTTAAGGCAATAAAACTAAATATGTGTCAGTTCTGATATTAGTTTACTAGAAAAAATTTTATAAGAAAGATAAATTACCATTATTTAAAATAATGGATTTATATTGCAATATAATTTGAGGGGAGTTTAGTCTTTTGTGCCAGTTTCATACTTTCAAACTTGCCGCCAGAAATGTAGGACGGCTGTCACCCAATCAGAGGGCTAGAAAGTTTCAGAAGTAGGTCAACTAGATAGCGTCCCCTAGATTCTCGCTGAAAACTTTGTGTGTTTGCCGCTGGTATTTTCTGCAATAATATACGATTCATCGACGATTGGTAAGTCAATTTTGCTTTCCCTCCTTCCTCCCCTTAATCATCCTCCAAAGAGGCAAGGTTTCGCTGGGCATTTTTTATAAAGCCCCACCTAAACTATTATGTTAATCAGGATTATGAGCCTACTGCTCATATGCTTGTTCGAGTTTTTTCAGCTACGGCTTAGGTGATCCTAGTAAGTATCGGAACGGCGCAGAAGATTTTAAAACTCCCTTAAGGCAATAAAACTAAATATGTGTCAGTTCTGATATTAGTTTACTAGAAAAAATTTTATAAGAAAGATAAATAATTAATATCAAAAAGACATATATTTCTTGAATACCTATATTTCATTAACCGGGAGTGCAACATTACTTCAATCTCAGAATATGAGACTTCTAACGAGATTGAACAAAATTTCAACAACAAAAACACAGCTGTACTGAAACTTCACATTTTCTAAGATTCAATGATTTGAGCAAAAGGTCAGACTAACCTTGAGGTATTTACCTTTTGTAAACAAAATAATTTATGTGCCATTATAGCTGCATATCACAATAAGGTGAAATAGATACTGAAATAAATGGGATAAAGATGAGTGAAACATTGGTTTTTAAATTAATCTAAAAGCTTTCTTAAAATAAATATGAAACATAGTTTATTTTTATTCCAGCCAATTCATTCAACTGGAATGACTCTATTGACCAAGTAGAAAACATAACAAGGCCAGGATAAACCTCAAGATTTATTACAAAGGTCTACATTTGAAAAGTGATTTACTTTCAATAGGTCATCAAGCAATACCACTTGTACCCTGCACGAAGAGTTTAGTTATAAACTACCCTCTGCCTAGTATAGACTATATTACATTTTAGCAGTCCCACCCCAATGATTGGTGCCTGTGACAGCCCAGGTAAATCATTCCAAATCTTCCACGCTGACCCTTTCTCAACCAATCAGCGAAGTGGAAGGAACGCATGCTAAATACGTGCTCATTAACTAAGCGGTGATGTAATAGCAAATTACCATATGGAAAGTCGTCCCTATTTCGACAACGATCTCTAATTGGCTCAGTGAGATCAGAGATTTATTGTAAACTGAAAGAGTGAAGACGAAGCTCTCTCTTTTAAGAAGTGAAGTTGAAAGAATGCAAAGGGTATTCTACTTGTAATTCTTGTTTGCCATACGTAACTGGAAGGCATTACAATGTGTGTCAATATCCTAGATGCGAGTAGAAATAATCTTGATTTACGTCATTAAAACATCTAGAAATATGGTTTTGAAAAGAGTTTATCAACTTTGAAAATTTAATTTTCTTTGAAAATGTGACTTCTAGGTCGGGGAGATTCCCCATAGCCCCCATGCTGTAAAATCACAAAAATGGAAATATCTTTTCTTGTGTTGGGCAGATAATATTTTCTTTTACTGGACATATTTTAATTTGTATAACTATCAGATACATAAGGGTAATATGAAAAGTGAACCACTAAAACTGATGAATATTCAAGTTTAAGGGAATTTTGTAATACCCTGCAATGTTATTTCCCCCGAATCAGCCACCTGGTGGCGAAACTGGTAACTACCTACTCGCATCTGAGTAATTGAACAGAACCCTCCAGACTCAACAGCCTAAATTCAGCATGTCTAGGTGATATTCTACCTTTTAAGCTAGGCCATCCTGAAAGATAATGTTACCTGCAAAACATCAAAACTTAATGTTCAAGGACCCTGCTAGCTAAAATCCAACGTCTACTCATATTATGCACTCTACACTAGCCTAAGAATACTACATAAATAGTATCTGTATATCATTGAACTTTAGATTCAGATAAAAAGAGTGTTGTAAAAATCATGAATAACTGATTTGGGGTTCCTTTCTTATTAATTTTTGTCCCCATTCATATACTAGTAACACTGTCCTTAGTGCCATTTAAAAATGAAATTTTATTTAAATCAATTTTGTCCCTCATTCTAGACTTGTCTCATCACTCGGCTTTGGGAATGTAACTGGATTTTGAGTTTCTAGTATCAGTATTCAAGTAAATCTCAACAAAAATTGATGCAGAAGTATGAAAGGGACAACTCCAAAGTTTCAATATTCTAAAATATTTCTAATTGAACACAAATTTTGATTGTGAAAATTGCCTCCTTTATGAACATAACCCCCCCCCCCTCCATGAGATAAAAGTGAAGAATTTAGCTTAGAAATCTATAGAGAGAAAGTGTTCTATTCTGAATATCAAAAGACATAGATGTTGAGGTCAATGAGAGGAAGTTTCCATCATTTGAAGAATTTAGAGTCCATTTCACTGCTTCATTTCGTCAGTAGAACGGCAAAAATAAGAAATTGGGAGACCATTGTGCAATAATATATGGAAAAGTATATTCATAATGTACATGAATGACATTTGTATATCTTGGATTGCTTCTAGTTTGGCTTATAAAGTGTGTGGCCTCTTATATTTGGATGTTTCTCTGCCATGTTATTTTAAATAAGATTAACATGGCTGAAATTCTTCAAATTACAAGACGGCACAGGCTTATTGCACAAAAAACTAAAAAATCTGAAATATACAAATGTCATTCATGTACATTATGAATATACTTTTCCTTATACCACTCTAAGTCCGATTACAGTTGTATAACATGGGTCTATAACAACGATATACAGTGGAGAGTGGTATATCGTCATCGTATACAACTCCTGCGTATACACTCCTGCGTATACCACTGTAGAAGTGCATTCTGGGAACTAATGAATATTGACCGAAGAACGAGGTGTATGTTTTGTAACACATGATTTCCTAGAATCAAGTGATGTCATAAATGGTTCCCACATGATTTGCTAGAATCAAGTGACGTCATAAATGGATCGAGGTCAACATCGGCATTACTGAGTTGGCTATGGGATATTTTTATGGTTTTTTATAATTGTTATGATTGTGTTTGGATCAACTGTAATTGAACTTAGAGTGGCGTAATAAGATTATATAATGGTCCATTCTGTATATCGTGCATTTTATACTCTCGTGAGAATATACTATATTCACTCGTTCGCTACGCTCACTTGTGAATATATTATATACTCACTCGAGTATAAACACGATATACAGAATGAACCATTATATAACCTCATAATATATTATTGCACAATGGTCTCCCAATTTCTTATTTTTGCCGTTCTACTGACGAAATGAAGCAGTGAAATGGACTCTAGTATAAGAGCCTTGAAATTTAAATATAGCATTTTTACCACAGGCACCAGAACAGATATAATCAGATACAATCAAATTTTTTATTCTGTCAATCAGTTCATATGGTTAGAATAAGGAAAGAATGTGATGTAACCACGTGTCTACTTACCGGCTTGTTCTATGTCATCCATCGGACTAGGTTACATCGTGGAACGCAGCCGAACAGGACGCTGAAGGCAACAGCATATCTATCTTGATCTTAGCCGAATTTTTGGAAATTTAGATCGTCCATTTTGCAAGCTCACGTGACTGACACGTGACACATGTCTGATCACGTGACTAGTTACTGTATCGATCATGTGACTTAATCACGTGTCAATGACGTGTCACCCAATCATGTCTTCAAGGAAAACGGAAGTAAATATTTTGGAAAATGTTTTCCGAGCATTTGCTACTGATTATAGAAGGCCCAATTACGCAACGAACGAAACTGCTAAATTGTTTTCGTGCCTAACATGCGCAGTACGCAATGAAAGAAACTGCTAAATTGTATTTTTAGAGCTGTTTATTGATCTATTGATTCATAAAGACCTGTAATGATGCATTCAAATAAGACCGCCTCCTAAATGAAAACAGTACACATAAGGTGGTGAAAAAACAACGAACTAAAGTTGAAAGATCGCAACGTTCGCTACTTTGTTCAATTCTGGAAATCTCCAAGGGGCTGCAAATGGGAAATTATTTAGATTTAGATTTTATAACCTCAGAATACTGGCTTCATTGTCGTGTTTGGCTGCGTTCCACGATGTAACCTAGTCCGATGGATGACATAGAACAAGCTAGTAAGTAGACACGTGGTTACATCACATTCTTTCCTTATTCTAACCATATGAACTGATTGACAGAATAAAAAATTTGATTGTAGTAGGAAAGACCAAAATGAAAATCTCCAATGTCTGTAGATCTATAGTCCGTGGTAAACATAGCAGGAACATTTTGTGAGTAACCCACAATCATGACAAATCACCAGCTAACTGCAACCAATTAGATCTAGGGCAATCTGTGAGGGCCATGGTCTTTTGATTGCTTAGTTTTGGTTTTTTATTCTATGTCTAACTTACATGTTCAAGTTGAATAATGTTTAGACATTTATTGACATTTCAACTGAATTGAAATAGACAGACTGTCACTGTAGAGCTGGGTGGATTTTCATTTTGGTCAATTCTACTAAGCTTACATCTCATTCTGATCTATAAGCAACTCATAGAGTTAGTGCTACAAGTTCTTGTGGGTGCCTGTGGATTGTACCCTTTGACCTTCGGAGGTGTGTTCCAAGTTTACCTTTATTTTTTCTTCAAAAAATGTCCAAATTTCACACACTGATTTGTATCTTATGGAAAGGCATCAAGTGTCATAACTATTACACCAAATACATTGATATCTTAGCTTTAAAATGAAATATAAAATTTTTCATGTCATCACAAAGCTCTGTCATAAATTTTGGAAGGTATCTGGTCCCTGATGAAATATTTCCACGTGGGATTGCTTGCAAAACATATCACAAGTGACTGAACTTTTAGTACTCACCATCGGCTGTATTTTCGGTAGATTCTCCTGAATTTTCGTCTGCACATTCTTCAGGGTTTCGTCTTTGCTCAGTATCATTTTGTTGGTCATTTTCGACACCTTCAATACCTGCCATAGTATTTATTTTAGAGGTTTCCACACGTGTATCGAGAAATCGACCTCTAGCCTCAGCCTCAATAGGTGACCTACTTTCGATATTCTCAGACCAAAACATTTAACATTTTGCGCCATCTATAATTTCGTAATATATTATATCACATGTACATTTATGTTGCCCGGCACATCCAGACAGTTTTTATATCACCCAATTGAAATCCTACTATATTTGAGACAGATTTGTGGTATTCTATCCTAATTTCCTCTAAAAGGAAAATGAAAATAATAATTACACATTGGTTTGAGATTAAATTCCAAATTTCCAAAAATAAAAATAAAATGGAAACAAAATTGCACTCAAATTACATCAGTTGACGCTTTGATCTTTATTATTTAATATTAAATTAATTAATTAAAGATGTCTAGTAGTCCAGAGATCCTACACGCGCTAGGCAGTACTTCGAAGGGAAAGTTGAAATATGATAAAACGTGGTTTGAAGACGGACGATTACAGGTAATTTATCTATTATCGCCCAGCCACTGCATTTATTTTCTTCCTTGTTCCAATTCCAAAATTTAAAGTGGAATATTTCAATTTCTGGGAAATACTCCTGATAATACGTGTTCAAAAAGTCATCTGATTCGTCACTGCATGTGACCGTCCACACAGGTGTTGATCCACTTGATTACGCTGGTTACCAAAACTGTTTGTTTCAGCATGGGCTTTCAACTATAATTGAAAGCCCATGGTTTCAGTCACAGACTTTGGTCAACATTTCTTACGAAACTTACTTCCTAATAAATATACCAGGATTGGGAACAGGAATTTAAAGAATAAGGTTACCTTTTTTATTTCTCAATTCTCGCCTAACTACTACTTTTTTCAAGGCCTGACTGCGTCGCTAACATGCTAAATATAAGAGTTAGCTGACGTTCTGGAGTCTGACTTACCTTCTAAAGGTTAGAACCCGAATCTTAATGAAACCATATCACCTTTGTTGCGTCGACCATGGAGCATTTGCCACAACATCCAAGAGGTAAATCATGGATCGAGAAAATGAATGATTTCCTTGTAAGTTCCGGAAGTTTCAATACGAAAAATTACCGAACATATGTGAAAACCGAATATTTGTTCGTTGTTTTCACGATTTACAGGTTCGTTTGTTCTTCAATGTTTTGGTCTAAATTATAAAGCATCACCAACAGGTCTTACTCTATTAATAGACTAATACAGCAGACAGCTCATATTTCTACGTAGCATTTCATTCAGACCAATAGTGGGAGTGTAGATCACGCAGTTTCGTTCATTGCGTACTTCACTTGAAATTGGTAATTTTAAATATTGACTACTTCACTTAGCTTGGCGGATGTAGAACATTGCTTAATATTCTTTTAATTTTCACACCAGACATGCTTGGTTGACACGTCAACAAAGTAAAGTTCAAGGGTCAATGCGTTATTTCGTGATAACTACAACGCCTTCCCGGAAGTCAACATTGATGAAAAATGAAAAAGTCGGAAAAGCATTTACGCTAATTTCTATCAAATGCTATGTTTATGCATCATCATCGACGCAACAAAGGTGATATGGTTTCATTAAGATTCGGGTTCTAACCTTTAGAAGGTAAGTCAGACTCCCAAACGTCAGCTAACTCTTATATTTAGCATGTTAGCGACGCAGTCAGGCCTTGAAAAAAGTAGTAGCTCATCTTGGTGACTTGAACTTGCACAGCTGTATTACAAGAGTATCACTTGAAATTATAACTATAAGTGTATCTATTAGCATTATTTGACTCTTTCTTTTCGAGTGGTAAGATGTAGTCAGAGTTTTGGCAATGGATGACTTGATCAGAATTATGTACATCAGACCAATCAAATAGCACGGTATGATCACGTGATCAATCACAAACACATGTTTTCCAAAAGTAACTAATGAGTAATGATGCCTGTTTATCAAGAGTTGATCATGTGAACCTCTGCCAAAGGGTGGGCTGGCTGTCTGTTTCCACTCATGACTCAAGTCTTATTTTTCAAATTTGGATCTCTCCTTCCCCACAATGTCTACATCTCTCACTTGTGCACAACGAGTCAGTGGCGTATCCAAGATTTGGTGACCAGAGGTTCATTTTTTTTATATTATCCACAAATCTCCACCTTCATTTGGGTTCCTCATACAGTGGTCTAGATAAGTTGAAAAAGTTATTAGCCAATGTGGCTAATGTTTTCTAAAAAATATTAGCCATTGTGAAAAATTATTAGCCACAATGTTTACTTATATTTTCACAAAAAACATATTTTACAGATTATGTAGATTGTATTCTTGATAGTCTTTTCTGATAATCATTATTACTGATACTTTTCCGAGTGTCACTTTGACTTCCATATTTCAGACAAATTCCACACATCATCTTTCCGTCATTGTATTTAAGCCAAGGCTGCCCTGCCTTCCAGTCTGGCCGGAAAGACCTCAATGGTCCCGGCATAATTTTGAAATATTTAGCTCGACACACACACAAATTGAATGTATCAGAAAAACGAACGAAACAGGTTTGCGAATATGAGCTAATGTTAAATTTTCATTGACTCGAAAATAAGTTTTGGTATCTCAATTGATTCATCAAAATACCGAACGCAACAGGTCTTGTGAAGGTGCCCCGTGTTAAATTTCAATTGAAACAAAAATAATTGTGGCGTCTCATGGGTGAAATTACAAAAATTACAAAAGTTGAAAACAAAGAATCCCCGATAATTTATCTGCTTCTCAGGTAGGTTCTGTACAAAGATATTCGCCACCTTTGCGAATATTTAGATCAATATCTTCGCCGGGTGCTAAAAATATTCTCAATTGGCAAATGGCGACAGCTTATCTAGACCTCTGCCTCATATAAAACCATTTTTGTAATTTTCTTACATACAATTTACACCCCTTCCAAAAGTGCATCAACCGTAAACTCCCCCATGGAGTGTTTAAGCCTCCTTTGAATTATTATTTGTATAATATGTACAGTGTAAAGGAAAAAACTGTTTTAGTGCTGGAAAAAGTAAATTGACATCATGTCCGATACCTCCATTTTGTTTTCGCAAAATACAATTGAATTTGAAAAAGTTAGACAATTTGATTTTCTATGTTAAAATGGTGAATCTTTTACTCAATAGATTTCCTGAAATCTGAAGGCATGATCATGATTTTAATATTACATTTGTTTAATGAAATTCAAATCAAGAGTTAACATATATTTAGCTAAGTTTAAGGGCAAATCTTAACACATCTTTAAGAAACATATGCATCTTTTTAAAACAAGCTACTTTAGGGAGACAGACTTAAAGAGTTCACACAAACTTCACATCTTGCTTCATCGAGCTTCGGACCTATCCTCACTTGGGATAGAACGTAGTGACTGAGGGTGTCAACCGACGATGCAAAGTTCACACAAAGATGTCAAATTCTGAAACATGCAATTCTCGAAATTGTTGTTCCCTCTTCAAAAGAGGAGACGCGAAAATCTTTCCTTATAAGGTCAAAATATTTCCCATGATGCAGTTCACGGAGGAACAAATTTATACTTCCTTGTTTTCCCTCATATGTTTAACATGGGGATTTTCAAACCTGTTTTTCAAACGATATATTCGTTCATATTCCCGTACGAGAGTACCTAGTTTCAGATTCTTTGTTTTGCGTCCTGGTAAAATCCAAATCATGCAAGGGTACAAGGAAAACAAACACAAACTCAAGAAAAAACACAAACTTGTTTGCTGAGAAATGTATACATTTTATGGGCATAAAAAGGATGACATACCAATTTGCAGTGACTACAAACACATATCATTCTATACATTTTATACAATATATTTAAACATAGCTATTATTCAAGGGTAAAATATAAGAAAATACGCAATGTATGCCAAAGTAATCAATAACACTGTCAATTTTGACGCACATCAAATTATCCGCCATTTCTTCGATTCTCATTGAACGAAATGTGATGGTACTTTCAGACCCTTGTTATTGCTATTTGGATGTGTTTGTTTTTTCTGATTTACTCAAAATTGTGCAAGCAAGGGGATGCAAAACAAAGAATCTACTTCTTATGGCCTAATCATGGCGTACAAAAAAGTCTTTATAGCTACGTGAATACTCTTTGACGATAGAAGTGGCAGTTGATAATTAGTTTTGTAAAAAATGAAACATAGGCTGAAATTTCAAACTGACCAAATTGAAATAACACGATATTTTTTGTACTCTGTAGGCTCTAAAATTAAACCTCTTTCAAATTGCAATGCCTTACAACAAAAGACACCTACTATAGTGCTGAAAATGCAATATTGAGGTAATAAATCAACAATTCTGTTGTCTTTTGAACCATTTATTCACTAATATGTACATTTTTAAAATTTTTTGATACTTACAGACACTTTTGTGATAAAAATGTCGTCAATCATGAAATGAGTCACAATCATGAAATTAGATATGGTGGGAGAAGTTTAAATTATCGAGAAGGGACAAGTCTCGGTTGGAGAACAGTCTCCTGGGCTAATAATTTTTTGTGAAAAATTTAGAAATATCACCCAGATTTAATTATGAATATTCAAAAGAGGACATTTAAATCTACAAGATGTAAAAATATCAAAATTGTCCGAAGCAGGCATAACATGCAGATACCGATTCAGTAAAAAACAAGTTTCGATTTGAAGAACAAAGTTTATCAGTCTACTTCGCTAATAATCTTTTTATGTAAAATATAGAAATATCACCTAAATTAAATTATGGATATTCAAAAGAGGACATTTAAATCTACAACATGTAAAAATATCAAAATTGTGCAAAGCAGGTGTGCCGTGCAATAGACTGATGACATTCGTTCTCCAAACCGAGACTAGTTCTTAACATGCATAAAACTCATGGCTGCACAATTTAGCATGAATTGATAAACTCTGGAGACTAATAAAAATTGACCAACTGGATAATTTCAATGTCTGAACTGCTATAATTTACATAAATCTCAAGATATACCTGTGATGCTGAAAAATATGAAGTTATGACAAGGGATGCCCAGTTTTTGCATCAGGTTTGAATTATGTTGACTCATCAAGATTTAGACTTAGCGCAAGGATTGATAATGTTCATGGGAACACTGAATTCTACCTCGTTACAGCATCAATGATCACAAGAGATGGTATTGCGCATGCGCGGACATACATCATATCAGTACTTTAACTAAGCTAAAGTAGCCAGATGAAAAAGTAATTACCAAACATCATAAGAAAATTAAGTTCATTAATGTGGATTTGGTAATCAAATGGAACAAATGAGTTTGCATTTGAAAAGACTTGCACAAATATCTAAATGCAAAATATTGTGCACAGCATAAGTTCTCAAAAGATTAGAAGTTAACTACGTGAAGGGTTGGGTCATGTAGGGTGGGCAGTGGGCACGTAATCTCTTGATGCAGTGTAACTCGGTAGAATTCCAGTCAAACTTCAACTTATAAATAAGTCTCGTTTAACTTTCAATTATTCATCTTTTTTGATCTACAGGCTATCTTAGAGGAATGCTGTAAAACACCTGTTGTATCTGGTCCAGTTTCCCCCAATGTTAGTTTGAAGGTGCAAAATGATGAGGCTGACAACAGTATTATATCAGTCGGCTCTGGGAGAAAGACAGGAAGGTGAGAGGCCCAGTAGCAAATACATTTTTCTTTGAGACTAGTCTTTTGCGAGACTAAATCTTGTGCATACATTTTACTTTCAATAATATGTGCAGTAGTATATTCAAGAAAATGGGTTACTTACTTAACTCACCAGAGCTTTTGGCAAATAGCTATTTGCACTCACTTGAAATAAAAAAATATCTTAAAAATTGGCATATTTTGATAAAAATTCTCAAAGTAAGCATTAACAAAATAAGCAAATGTTCTAATATTTATGTTGCCACCACAAGTGTACATTGTCATAGTTTCCTGCTTTTTGTGGGTGGTGTTGGCATTTGGTGGTCGGTATCTGTAACAAATGGCAGGTAGTGATATTTTGCTTGTTAACGCCTTGTCATTTTTCCTATATTCATATTTCATATGCTTGTCTTTTTTAGCATCGGGGATCTGCGTAACTTGAACAACTCTTGCAATGATGATTATGGGTTCCGTTCACGCTCCAACATGAGTTACGCTTCAACAGACTCTGGCGGCAGTCATAACATCAGCCCAGGACAGAAGTCGAAATCAAAGTAATATCAAAGATCTATACAATTTAATACACAGCACAAAAAATAGCCCAAACTGAGCCAAAATTCGTAAAACTGTCATATTATATCCAATACAGTTAAAAAGCCCAGCAGAGAAGTCTAAATCAAAGTAATATTAAAGATCTATGCAATTTAATACACAGCACAAAAAATAGCCCAAACTGAGCCAAAATTGGTAAAACTGTCATATTATATCCAATACAGTTAAACCTATTAAGTGAGCACCTCTTTATGGGAACCCCTTTTTTAGTGGAACACATTTTCAGTCTAGTGTCCCATTGATATAATGTTGATCAAATCTCTATAAGTGGAGCGCCTCCCAAGTGGAACACAGTTTAGTGGAACCAAGGGTGTTCCACTTAGGTTTTACTGCATCTCAAGTGAGATTTTGATAGTGTGTTCAAATCTAAGTGGAATGCCTCCCCAAGTGGAACACATTTTAGTGGAACCAAGAGTGTTACACTTAGGTTTTACTACATCTCATGTGAGATTTTGATTTACTGAGTACTGTTGATCAAATCTAAGTGGAATGCCTTCCAAGTGGAACACATTTCAGTGGAAACAAAGGTGTTCCACTTGCACATGTTTTACCATAAATAATGTGTGTTGTTGATATATTGTTGATAAAATCTAAGTGAAATGCCTCCCAGGTGGAACACATTTCAGTTTTAGTGGAAACAAAGGTATTCCACTCACACATGTTTTACTGTATTTCAAGTGAGTTTTCTGTTTTGCAGGAATTCCAGTAAAACCAGTCCAAAAATGAGATTGACAGCTAAAGATAATTCCCCCTTCAATAAACATGATAAGAGCCCACTTCAAAATAATAGCCCACGGGGCACTAATCAAGAGACAATCAGATCAAACTGGGTGGAAAGTGCAATTAAGAAATGTGAAACACAGTGCAAGGAACAAGCTAAGGTAAGTTTGATTATCGTAAGTTGTTTTTAAAGTTTTTTGTATACAAAATTAGGCGAAATCCCATTTGCTTTTTGAAGTCAATTTAAATCTCCTGCCACTTCATACATGAGCCTATTATGTGATTGTTAAAATAATGGGGAGGGGGAGGGGGTAAATGATGATATCGGTAGTGAATTGTATTGACTATTTTAACAAGTGAAAGACAAATCAACATTTAAAATTTCATTCGATAAGGGGAGGTGGGACAAATCATAATAAAATTAATTTTATATTTCCATGACTGATGAACTCTTTTCGTCAAGATAACTGTTGTAACTACTCTTCATCAGATATTTTTTTGCATTCTGTAGAAGTAACATTAATCTTATTCAGAATTTGTCAACATCACTCAATAAGCATATTTATTTGCTTGTACTCCTGTGGCTCACTCTATTGATTATAACTATAATACATTTTTAACACAGGAGAAAGTCAATGCGAAGAAAGAGGAATTAAGGCGTCAACTGTTGCTGATTCAACAACAAGCAGAAACAAGGCAACTGGAACTAGACCTGAAGATAGAGGAACATAACAACAAGACACAGGCGCAGATGGAAGCACTCAACCGCGAGAAACTCTTAGAGGTCAAACAGAGACAACTGAAATTGAAAGAGCATCATAAAATGCATGCTAGAGTAGGTCATGTTTCTTTATTAAGTATTTTTTGTACATATGAAAAGATTTTGGACGGTAATTCCACAGTAAACTAAAGCTTCAGTCAACTATAGGGGCAAAATGGCCAAATGTGACTAAGCGGATGTCTAGATTCACATACATTTTCTCAAAGAATCTCATAATTAATTGTGCCATATAAGGAAACAATTCCTATTTAAGGGGACAGCAATCCGTTGGTGCCCAAATTATTCAAAAAGTATATCTCAAATTATAGTTTTATACTGCGGAACCTGTGTAATATGGAATGCTTTTGTTCGTTATCTTTTGAAAAATGTCATATGGCGAGAGGTGATCTTTACAGTAGAGAGACATATTTCTCCAGACAGTTTCAGTTTGTGTAGAGTTTAATCTTATTTTATCTTTCAGCTTCTTGATGTAAAGAGGCGAGAGGCTGAGGAGAAACAACACCAGATGGAGTTGGAGCAGAACCGCAAGTATGCTAACATTTTATAAAACCAACTTGCTTTCAACTTTCAAAGTGCAAGCCTGTTATCACCTTTCATATTGTCTAGGGTGATATTTTATATTTTTTTATTTGATAAAATAGAGACTTAGCTACGTCGCTTGAAATTCCATTGAAGTTTTATTTTCATGATATTTTTAACCATCACTGACTAAAGTTTTGTTCTTTTGGATGACATTTGAATTTTATGTGCAATTTTCTACAAGGGGTACCTTGATTACCACAGTTATTTTATTGTACTCAATTTTGTTATTTCCTATTGTTAACAGTAGTAAATAAGTAAGTAAGTAGTAAAGCCCAAGGTGGGCTGGGTAAAATTATAATTAATTGTTTTATATTTTGTTGTATTGTAAGACTGACCACTATAAATAAATAAATAAACTAAGTTACTAACTATATTCCACTTTAATGTCTGTTACTCCAGGGATGCCGAAGCTAAGAAAAGGATTGAGGCACTCGTATCAAGTCTAGAAAAAGTTGTAGGGATCAAACAGACCATGGAAAGAAAGATAAAAGACTGCAGACACCAGTCTCAACTAGAGGAGAATATCAAAGTCACCTGTCCACAGATTGTACTGAATATTTACACCAAAATCAATGAGGTAGGATTAACACTTCTCTTATTTGAAAGTGATCAGTTGTACTACCAATTATATTCAGATGCATGTGTGAGTAATAATTTTAATTAAAATTTAGAATCAATGATGTTATATTAAGGTTTGTTCAGTTTATTCATTTTGGGCATAACTTCTGGTCTAAATTGTGTCAAAAATGCTATTTCTGAACCCATCTTAATGGAAAGGCAAGACTTTTTTCTTGAGAGTTGAAATCTCTAATTTCACCCTCTAGAATATGTAATATTTAAGTCTCCATTAATGGTGAATTAGAAGTGCCAGGAAACCAATAAAATATAAATCTTACAAATCGCTTGTTTAATTTTTAGATGCTTCAGAATTGTGCAGAGATAGGAGATGTCATTCCAGAGCAAATGGAACAAATACTACAGCTTGTAAAGAAAGCCAACAATTCAATGGAAATTGTCACTTCAGCCATAGGTATATGATTTAAGTAAAACAAATGCTACAGCTTGTAAAGAAAGCCAACAATTCAATGGAAATTGTCACATCAGCCATAGGTATATGATTTAAGTAAAACAAATGCTACAGCTTGTAAAGAAGGTCAACAATTCAATGGAAATTGTCACATCAGCCATAGGTATATGATTTAAGTAAAACAAATGCTACAGCTTGTAAAGAAGGTCAACAATTCAATGGAAATTGTCACATCAGCCATAGGTATATGATTTAAGTAAAACAAATGCTACAGCTTGTAAAGAAGGTCAACAATTCAATGGAAATTGTCACATCAGCCATAGGTATATGATTTAAGTAAAACAAATGCTACAGCTTGTAAAGAAGGTCAACAATTCAGTGGAAATTGTCACATCAGCCATAGGTATATGATTTAAGTAAAACAAATGCTACAGCTTGTAAAGAAGGTCAACAATTCAATGGAAATTGTCACATCAGCCATAGGTATATGATTTAAGTAAAACAAATGCTACAGCTTGTAAAGAAGGTCAACAATTCAATGGAAATTGTCACATCAGCCATAGGTATATGACTAAAGTGAAACCTGTCTAAGCCAATCACCACTCGAATCAGCCATTTGTGTTCAAATTAGCAGGTGTTCACATTTTGAAGTTTTTAACATGGGAGTCTATAGCAAATGGGACAAAAAGTGTTTACATATAAAGGTGTTTAGATTAGAGGGGTGTCCGGACATACAGGTTTCAATAAATATAGCATTTGTTTTTATATGTCTATATGTATATGTATAACAGTAATACTGTTCAACTAGAGAGAGGTGGTCACTTTCTCAGGTTTTACTACATATATAATCATTATAAGCTCCATATCATGGACGATTTGTTGGTATGTGGCTAGCCATTTAAGGGCATACAGGTTTCAAAGACATGGATTTGCAGGACAAGACCCTGTACTATTGACATAAATATCATTGAGCCAACTGATTTTGAAATTAATCCCTTTTATATATTGCTCTCTATTTCATGAATTAGTTATAGAACTTCTGTTAAGCTAGGGAATAGAACATATTCAAAATTTAAAAATGCAATGGGAAATGGCAAGAATAATCGCACTATATTTCCCTGTTTTAGATACAGTTGACAGGGCAGCTAATGAGGAAGAGCAGAAAAAAGCAGCTGCAGAAATAGCTGCTAAAGCTGCAGCTGAGGCAAAAGCTGCGGCTGAAGCTGCAGCTCCAGCTGCAAATATAATAGGTAACAAGATTTATTTTAAGATTTTGGTTGGTCTATTGTGATATCTATTGGACTTGTTTATCCATAATATCAGTAGCTTACAAATACCAGCATGGGTCGAAATTGGCATAAATTGCAACGAAAAATTATAAACAAATAGAAAAATTAAGTATGTTTCAAAGAACCCCAGTCCAGCCTTTCTAAAATCATTACCTGCCACATTATTTTAAAACTTTTTCCAGATTCAAATATGTCAGTCTTTAACATGTTATTCTCAAGCATGACATTCTCAAACCTGTCATTTTCAAACATGTAAGTTTCAAAAATGTCTATTTCAAATTTTCAATCTTTCAGATCCTCTAAAATTGGCAGAAGAAGTTTTGGCACAGTATCAGTCCCACCTAGCTAGAGTGTCAGAGGCAGAGAAGGCTGGTTTGGCTCTATCAGCTGATCCTAGGGTAAATATTAATAGCATGTACATTGTACACATAATAATTCCCAGTAAAAATGAAATCAATGCCAAGCCAACTCTTGTTGAATTGTTGCAAATTGGAACTAATGTTTTTGTGTTCAGTTGCAGTGTCTATTCCGAGACACTACCATGAATATCCATATACAAACTAATGAAAAACTCAAAATCCCTTTATTATGTCACCACCATAAGTAACAATGTGTCTCCAACTCTCTGGCATGTTGCAGTTGGTGTTCGGTGGTTGGTATTTGGTGGTCAGCATCTCTAACAAATTGAAGGAGGTTTTGCATGCTTATCCCATTTATATTCATTTACTTTAAAGAGACTATTCTCATTTCAGTTGAAGAAATATAAGTTTGACCTACAAAAAGCAGTGACGCTTCCAGTGAACACTATATCCACACAAAGTGGGTCACATTTACGGGACAAACTGGAGAAAATACACTCCATTCTATTTGGTAAACAAGTTGAAGTTGGAAGTAAACGAGTCAACCCCAGCGAACATCCAATGGCTGTTCCATTCTGTAAAGATTTATTTGCTAAGAAAATCGTGGTTAGTATTTATTTTTTTTTTTTAAAACACATTTATTCCCTTAATTTAAGGTTACATACCGTATTCTCTGTAGTTTAGAAAAATCATATCTCGAAAAATCCATGAGCGGGCGATAATAGAGTACTTACCCTAAACTGCTGTAAACATGAAGGGTATTATAATTCTATGCATCCTCTCGATAAATATCTATCGATGGGTGCTTCCCGCACCATACTATGCTAATATTGTCTCAGAATAGTCCATAATGAATGAAGGAATTTCTGATTTCTTTCTGAATGATGTATTTTCAATTTTCTATACACCCTGGGTGCTAATTACAGAGAATACGGTGTGTGCTAACACTTGACACTTTGATAAGTGTATCAGTGTGAAAAAAAACTTAATTTACACACAGTCACATGAAAATTCTTGTTCTAGTCTTGTGCTGAATATTTTCATTTTTGGTGAGTGTTCTCATTTTATCAATTTGTGTGATTATACTCATTTTGTAGTGAGTATTCACATTTTTGATGAGTAGTTTCTTTATTTGGTGAGTACTCTTAATTTTGTTATGAGTATTAATATTTTATAGGGAGTTTTCTCATTTTGTCTTGAGTATTATCATTTTATTGTGAGTATTTGAAAATAAATAAAAATTGGGATCTGAAAAGTTGACCAACTACTGAAGAAAATTGACAAAAACAACTGAAAAATATTGAAAGTTATAATTTCAACATGACAATTCCTCAAAACACGAGTCAATTTTGGTAAAACCATCTGTGAAAATGACCTATTGCCCACTGCTAATGAGAGCCCTGATCGTGTACAATTGCAGAGTAAAGGAGATGAGGAAGTGAGTGCTAATCATAAATCGGCCTTTCCTATAGCAGCCGTTACAGTTGGAGTCATGTGTGAGTTCCCTGAGCTATCCGAGCTCATCTGCGGACATTTTTACAAGAAATGTCCATATTTGGTGCCTTATCATCCCTCGAGGCAACCTGGCCAGTCATCAGAAGATTTTCATAGGTAGGTTGATTATTTTTATATTACCACCAGAAGTATTGTTATCGTCTCCAACCTTTTTGTGAACAGCATTCACTGTTCGGAGGTCGGTGTTTAATAGTTGATGTTTGATGTTCGAGGTTTGACATCTGTAACAAAAGCAGATAGTGACATTTTGCATGTTTATAATGTTATCAGTCTGTCAATAACATATGTTATTAGACATATGAAGCAAATCCTGAACATAGAAATTCCATCCGATTCCCATCAATAGAATTTTTTTCATTCATTTTTTATTTGTGATATTTGTATAAAAAGGGTATAGTATAGTGGTATCCTCCCGAAATCTCGTACATACATGTATAAGGACCTGATTGAGGCAGTGCCTTCAAGATGAGAAAAAGGAGTAATTTCAAAATGCTTGTTTGTACAAAATTTAATGATTGGTTGGATAGTGGGGTTTGTTTATTTTAACTGGATGTGCTTTTTGGGTGGTTTTACATATATATATATTTTTTTTATTTGTTCCCTTTGGTCACTGTGCTACACCTTTGCAGTATGGACCAAAAAAATATTTTAACAAAATTATATATAAACTACTTCCAGGTCACTAGGATATACATACGATGAGGAAGGCAATGTTGAAAAACAAGATAAATATTTAAAGCGAATGTCAGGACTAATGCGACTTTATGCTGCAATCATAGTCTCCACCCCTCCCAGGGGTCCGCAGCACCCTCACCCATATGGCTTAGAGATGGGTTGGCTCTGGTTGACCCGATTACTAAACATGGACCCCTGGCCTGACGTCACAGCAACACTACTGTATGACTTTCTTGTCGTTGCCGGCAATGCATTCATGCAGGCATATAAAATTCAGTTTCATAAACTGTTATTTGTGCTTTGTACAGACTATGTGAAAAAGATAAATGCAGTGACCCCAAAAGGATCAGGGGGTCCAGTAGGAAGGTTGATGAACTTTCTTGAGAAAAGCATGAGAACTTCAAAAGTACCACAGCCTGAAGGATACCTACCTCCAAACTTTTGGTTTTCGCATTAATGTACATTCTTTGTGTTCTTTTACACTTTGGTTGTATTGTTATAAGTGGCATAAAAGTATCCTTCCACTACAATGTAATATTTCAATGGTATTGGCGATGTAACTTGTCAACTGGTCCCTAAGACAACTCGTCCCAAAGTCAGCTGTCTGTGTTGGGAAGGTCCAATTGTTGACAGTTTTTGAACAATGAAATTGATTTTGTTATGATTAAATCCCCCTCCCTATATAATGGAAGTGTTGGTTGCTACCTTTGGAAATCAGCATTTTCACTGACAAAAATCTTCATAAATAATGCTGAAAATTCAGTATATAATAGAAATTTCAGAAACGTGATAAGTATAATAAAATAAAATTAAAAATAGTAAAGGATTAGAATGTCTAATGATTTTTTGAAATGTGTCATGCTGCTTTTTGGGAAGAAATGTATTTTTCAAGCTTTAATATTGAAACACAAAAGAGGGGTTTTATCAGCCTTATTGATGGTGCAAACTGCAAGCTGTAACAGCTGTTGTCATTTTGAATTGATGTATTTTAGGATCCAGTGTATTGGGAGGGAAATTGCAGCACCATTCAAAAACGTTAACAAAAAATATAACCGATCAAATAAAAAGTAAGAATAAAAAATGTAAAAATAAATTATTTAAATTGTTTAATACTTCTTTTAACAATTCTCAAATTATTGGGAAAACCTTTTAAAAATTATGAATTAAAGTATGACATTAAACAGGCTCATTTATATCAGTATGTTTATTGAATCAAGTAGTTTTCGTGATTTAACTGATGAAATTGTACGACCAAAATGCACTTTCAACATTAAATGGATTTTATAAATGAAAGTAAAATGTTTGACTACATGAAAGCCAATCATGTAAATTTTAATTTTTGAAGAATATATTTGCAGCAAAAGTAGTCTTAATAGACATAGGCCACATTGAAACTTTAAAACTCAGTAGCCTTGTTAATCGCCGAGTGTTACTGTTAATGCGTGCTGAATGCATGGCGCCACTATTGTTGGCAAAAAATACAATGAACACATATTTGTGTATACGATGTATATTTTATCAAATAATATAAGAAATAAAATAAAAGATAGAGCATTTAATAAATGAACCTATTTTCCTTTACTTCACTTGTATTCCAATACACACTTTATGTAACAGTAATACAGGGTGTCCAGAAAACGGGATCGAAGAAAAGGTTAAAGTGTGCGCCTGACCCGGCTACGTATAGCACAGATTTTATACTGGCGGATAAGACTAGTTCATTTTTTATATGTGTGTGAAAGCTTTCTCTTATTTTCGTTTTTTCGTTTAGTACGGTTTTGTTATAATTGCCGAGGTCATATAACCGGGATAAAACAATGATTATCGTTGACTGCCCACACACAAAACATACGTTGAGTGAACAGTGTTATTACAAACAACAGGCTTTAGAATACAAAGCGTAGTGTGATAATAAGCTGTACACTACCACTGCTACATGTACATATTACTGATTTACTAGGGCTCCCAAAGAGTGGATAGGGAGGTTGTGTTTGTCACTTTTAAATTTTACATTTCAAAATTGTCATTTTACATGTCATAATTTGTTGGTTTCATTCGTTTAGCCTTACTTCCTGCGAAAGCTATTTGGATTTTGATATAATAGCTTTCCCACGGAGCATTTGGACAGCTCAATGATCGTGACCTTTGAAATCGAATTAAGTCGATCCGCGGTTTACTTTTGGTCTCTAACTGTGTCTTACATCAGTATCATCAATCCGTGTAAGTATTGGAGCGCTGGAGTACTTCTTTTTCGATCATGACTTGTAATTCGTTAGTCGAGTGAATCGTTTTACTGCCAAATTCCAATATGGCGGTTTCTGCTCGGACATTTTCGTAAATCTCCGGAGGTTGTCCGAACCTAACCTATTCTCAAAATTCATTTCGTTCGTTGCGTATCTCGCACCTAGCAAACCGCCATATTGGAAATAGGTCTGTAAAACTTTAACTCGATGAACAATTTACAAGTCTTGATCGAAAAAGAAGTACTCCAGCGCTCCAATACTTACACGGATTGATGATACTGATGTAAGACACAGTTAGAGACCAAAAGTAAGCCGCGGATCGACTTAATTCAATTTCAAAGGTCACTATTGATCAGCTGTTCACTTCTCCGTTTGAGAGCCATAAGTTTCAAAATCTAACATGGCTCTCGAAGTGAGTAAGTTTAGCCAATCAAAACATTGTAAAACAATAAATTGTCTGTTACGTACAATCAATGTTGTTCAGTTTTGATTAGTTGTCAGAATAAAGTTACGTTCATCTGAATCCATGTATCAAAACAAAAATCCTATTTTCACTTCAAAATACTTCAGTGAGATGAAGGCTCGGAATTGTCACATGCAATAACTTATTGTCGTATTCGTTATTTTATCTTCTCGATAGTAGCATTTAGTCGCACATTTGATGCCAGGTCACCTTGTCGCGTACCTCTTGGGGAACCCCACATTTATGTGTGTACTCATGGAAGTAAATTCCCCGGTGTAGCCGAGAGCCACAAACTTTTCAACAGGTTCGAAATGACCAATTTCTCTCATATATACTTTAAATATTTTATTATTTAGCACCTACAAAGTATTGCTAATAACCATATGTAATTTCAATAAGTAAACTTATCTGCCTACATATAAATTCAATATCAACACTAGCTGTTCTCTCAACACGTCCTGGCTTACCTTGTGGTGACAAACCCTGGATTTTCGCTATTTATAGTTTATCAACACCAGGACGCATGCGCATTTTATAGTTTATCGGGCACTTTAAAGAGATATCTGAGATCGAACAAGCAATAACCAAAAAAAAATAGGAAAACTAAAGATTTTTACAATTACAATGTATTATTTTTCTATAATTATTGTACCATTTTTAATATGTGGAAGAATTTAACATTTTCCCCCAATCTTCGCACTTTAAATTCTTAATGACTTCACTAATACAGCCCGAGATATTGCGGATCATGAAAAAGAAGAAAAGAGCTTTAAAATGCTTTTTATTTAAAGCTTCTAGCTCTTGTATTAAATAGAAGTTTTTTCTTAGTCAGCGCCTAGGATTTAGATCATCTTAGGTCGACTCACGCCCATTCTTAACTTAAAGGAAGCCAATCATTTATAGATTTTATAGTTCCAAAACTTTTTCTATCCCCTGGAATAGGCCTAATTTTACAATAATTTTCTATCTATCTATTATACCAATTTGGTCAAATCAAAAATTGATTTTACAAAATCAACAAATCAATGTCTGAACGTCTGAATTTGACACTTGTTATATTAATAAACACGTTACATTTCCAAATGTAGTAAACTATCAAGATCAGAGGTACCCCTTTAACCATGCTTTAACCATCATTGCCTCTTCGAACATCGTGGTTAATTGTATAAGGGTTACCTAACTACACACGTGAACTTTTAGATTTATATTTGCTTTATTTAGTTTTGAATCTTGATTTCGCAAAGTCTGCGCCAGTTTCTGCTTTTAAGAACAAGCTTCAGATTTATCTTAATTTAGGTATAGTTGGGGGTTCCCATTACACTGAAACAGGGGGCGGTTCTAACTACCAATGCCTCCCTACAAACTGCAAACCCACAGTGGGGAAGGTTCACTCGTGAAAAAAGTACTGATTCTGCTTTTATACATGGAGCTGAATATCAGATTCGATCAGCTGACCATTCAAATCCTTTTGATGATGAGACAATGCACCCATTCCTGGAAACAGAGACTCACTACATGACAGACAAGTACCCTGTACTGTTTGTTAAGTGCTTCGCTCAACTTCCATTATGATCCCAGCTTGGAAGACGTGTCCAAATGCTTGGCATTTTGAATACACTGGCACCTTGTATCGGAATATAGGCGATACAAAAGAAGGACATTTGAATGTATGGATGTAGCACCAGAAGCAGTACCAGGTGGTGAGGGTAATGAAGATGGTGCTTTGTTCCATGCTGTTGAAGCATCGTGTGGGTCATTACCTTGTCCAAACTACATAGATGGGGCAGAGCTGACGTGTGTGGTCTGCACATCTTAAACAGTCATAATATTCAATGTATTCGATCCAAATAAATAATGAGGGCATTGTTCAGCATAGATCCCGGCCGGATTCTTTTGTATATAGTAGGATCAGTAGCTCAATAGATATTTCTCCAGATGACACCAAAAATATCATTCTTTGAGATCCTACTGCAAAACGATCTGGCCAACATCTATGTTGTTCAGTGCATTTTTACTCCAATTGGTAACTTGAGGCTATAACATTGAAAGTATTTGTATAAAATTGACTGCCGTTTGGCATATAGCTTTAGATAATAGGCAAGGCATCTGTAACAGTTGTTACACTTATGTTACAATTTGCATTGATTGACTTTGTTTTTCTGTCAACAGTTCGGCATTGTGTTGACCTTTGTAACAATTAGCGATTATTGAATGTTTAATATCGACATATATATTGACGGTATGAATTAAATTTGTGTTACCATGGCAACGCATTAGGGGAACCTAATACCCTGCTAAGTGATTTATCATAGATTTCTATGTATTCCTTGTCCCACTTTGATATGACAATTTGTAAATTGTAGTTTGTAAGTTTGTTAGATTTGTCTGGAGGTTTTCAGACTGAATTCTAGCTAATGCCTTGGTCACATATGCTCCGATTTTCACTACGGCGCCCGGCCGATTGAGTATTTTGTTCAAAATTGAATACAATAGTGAACAAAACACTCAATCGGGCGGGCGCCGGCCGATGGATCGGAGCATATGTGACCCAGGCATTAGGCTGTGTTTGTGATAATATTTAATAAGTTTTGCCCCGAGGTATCACGAGAAAGAACAATAAACCCCTGTGGTGCAAATTACATGGTCACACGTTTCCAACAAAAACAGGTCATCCAAGCGCACTTAAACCGCTAGCTCATTACGATGTGTCAAACTTTTGGCTAACCGCGTCTATCAACCACATCGGCTCGTTCTTAGTGCACCACAAGAGTCCGATTGCAATAAACCGTGATTTCCTTCAAAATAAGTATGTGGAGTAATTCCACCCACTCACTTCTCAATACACTTGCCTCATAGTCAATACAAAATAAATAGATTTTCCTGAAATTGGGTCAAGGATCATTTACCTTTAATAAGACTCAATGCCCAGTTCGTGGTTTAAGTTAGATAAACTGTTCGTCTTGGGTCTTGGGAGAAAATAATGGTTTCGGGCCGGGGGCTATCGTCTCTTGGCCATTATTTTTCCCAATACTCAAGACTCATTGTTTATCCATAACGTATTCGTTGTCTCCCTTTGACTTTAAATACAAACAAAATAGTAATATAATATAGCAATCTCTCTTTATTGTCCTAAAAGATACAGTTCTCATTTTTACACCGACAAGATATCTACTTAAAAAAAATTGATGTTAACACTACCATCTCAACTGCCATAGTGCCCGTAATTGAGGGGTTATACCTCTCAGAAGACTCCCCTATTAGAGGCAGTATTTTTATTTCTCTAATATCCTTGAGATGTTTATTTTTGTACATTAACTATTAACTGTTTGAGTGCTTAAATTGTTACCCCTCTATCATGCACTTGTTGAACTTGAAAACTTGCAGTCTCATTTTTATTATAATATAATATCAAATGATATAATATCATATAAGATTATATGAAATATACTGTAACAAAAATAGCTGATATTTTTTAGAAAATATGTTAATCAACATTTTCAAAATGAAATTCACTAATACCATCAATAATGTTTAATTCATAGGGCCTATGAAGTCCATGGTTTATGAAGCATGATAGTTCTATATCATAAAATTCTATATTTATTTTAATCCCTTTTTAGGATTTTGCAGGATTTAGTTTTGACGAGAAAATGTTAGTTATAAAATGGGAGACATTGAGATGATATGTGAAGTATGATTTCACGAATATTTGGCGATTTTCTTAGATTCAATCCTTTTTATCATACAAATGCTATTCATCTAGTACCTTTTTGTATTCAAAATAAGATAGCATACTTTAGTATCGTTCATTTTTGCAAAGTTTGGCGATTCTCTTCTAAAAAGATTCAATCCTTTTTATCATACAAATGCTATTCATCTAGTACCTTTTTGTATTCAAAATAAGATTCATTTTTGCAAAGTTTGGCGATTCTCTTCTAAAAAGATTCAATCCTTTTTATCATACAAATGCTATACATCTAGTACTTCTTAAACGTGTATTCAAAATAAGATAGCATCCACATAGGCCTAGTATCGTTCATTTTTGCAAAGTTTCCACTCATCTAGTTCACAGCTTTTGATCGAGTGGTTTCGTATAGGAAAAGTATCTAGTGTAACCTCCATATGATGTCCCAGGGCCATTTTTTATAATGTACTGATGAAATGTTCCTCGTGGGCTTACGTGGTTCATATACACTGTAACCTCTTTTGAACTTGCGTTGCACGAGCTGTCCAGCTTCCTCATCGACCTTGACGGTATGCCCCCACTCCATATAAATTTCTTTAAAGGTTATTGTATTCAAGAGTTTGTCCGCTTTTTTAAATGCAAAGGCCTCAGATCCTTCAATATCAATTTTCATTATGGCTTCTTTGAAATTCACAAACTGGAGGGTGTCGTCAAAAGTTATAGACGTCACTTTCTCGTTAACAAGCTTAAGCTGATGAGCCCCATCTGGTGTGTTTAACTTCACTACTGACGTGCCTGCAACGTTTCGACTTTCCGGTTTGAAAGTGAATTGTGTATGGACATCATAGACCGCGTTGTGTAATAATGTTAGGTTTTCGTGAATATTATTGAGTTGAACAGACCGAGTTAATCTATCAATATTTCGTGTCAAAGCCTCTATAGCCACGACCTGTGTTCCAAGTTTTAGAGCAGGGATAGTGTATACACCAATATGCGCACCGACATCAAAAAATCCCCATGTGGGATGTTTCTTCAGCTCACTCATAACTCGAGTTACTATCCTCTTTTCCCAATAGGCGGCAGGACCGTGCTTTCCAGAAAAGTAGCCAGATACCACACGGTCCTCTTTGTTTCTATATGTACATATAGGAAAGGGTCTTTTGAAAAAAGTATTTAAGCTGACATTTTGGCATTGGAATGTTGTATCGATTTTTACTACGGAGTTAACGGTGTCAACCAAGTTTGCATGCGCATGCTCATTGTCAATTTTCGAGACATGCTTGTTTCGATTCTGTCCATTATTTTCTCCCGTTGGGTTATGTATTTCTTCATTGTTACGATTAACACTAAGTCGTTTCATAATATCATTTTGGTTGTTTAGAACTACATCTAGGTTGTTAAGAATTCCGCTTAGCTGAACGTTTCTGTCAAGCCAATTGTTCAGCTTAGACCACCTCGGCATCCACGTTATGACGGCCAGTGTAAACATAATGAGAGTAACGCCTGAAAATATTGAAAGTTTTTAAACCAAAGATATTATAGAACTTACAAGAGAATAAACGCATATTTGAATACGTTGATTTAATTCAAATCATCAATGCTCGAAACGGCCGTTTATCATACCTGGTGAGTGTAATGTTTCATTTTAATTCATAATTATGGTATCGGATTTGAGTATGATTTTTGATGAGGCTCAAATAAAGCAATGAAATTGCATAAAACCTCTTTTGAAAATCCGAATGATTTTTCAAGAATCCTTCTTCATAGTGTTATCAAAGTGCTCCCCGGGAATGGAAATTTCGTCTTGTGCAATCAAAATAATAGCGGGTATTTTGAATTTTTGTTTGAGTTTATAGCTTACATCGCTAAATTTAAAACTAATATCATCTTATTGAAAGCTACATGCAGTTTTTGGCGATCCATCATGATAAAAGGCAAAATATTGTGGAAAAAACTCGACTCGCTGATATTTGAAATTGTAACTTCCTACATAATTGTCGACTCATGTTTAAAAGTCATGAAAACAAGGTTGAATATAAACCATTGACCCAGTTAGGTTACTGTCTATTTATCATGGAATCACTAAGGAAAATATTATTAATGACTTAAATCGTTAACAGTTTTGTTGTATTCCAAGAACCTTATCAATTTAGCAAAAATTCAAAATATTCAATATTGTTGTTCAATAAAAAATGGCACCTGTAGATAGCAACGTTTACAGAATTATTTAAAACAGAGATATTTACTTATGTAACATTCGTTGGAATGTGTCAGTGAGAATATGCTTTTGATTATCTTGTTCCCAAAGGAATTTGTAAAGTAGCGGTATATCTTAACGTACTTTTATCACCCTGAACTCAAATATTTCGAATACTTATTTCGTGAAAGCTGCTTAGTTGAGAATGGATTCGAGATGTACTCAAAATAATACGTTAAGATGTGTATTATCATCTTAATAAACACTTCACAAATTATTTTGGAAATCCAAGAAGTACGATTTTTGAGATTTTTATTTTCAAATGTTGACTTAATTACTGAACCTGACTGGTACGAGATTAATATAATGTTATCATCATGATAAACCATGACATCTCATTTCTTCTCAGCCCTGAGATGCCATGATATAATGAGCTTGATTTGGCGATCCAGGAGAGCCCAAAATTGAGGATTTTTGAGATCTTTCATCCCAGCTCATATTTCATCTAATTGGGGTCATAAAACGTGTGTACCTGTGCCTAAGCTAATATCTCCTGTTAAATACAATTATGTAATGTATTAGCATTAGGTAGATGATTACACTATAACTAGACTCACACTTATTTACAGTCATAACTCTTCCCATTTGATGTGCTCAGATCACGGAATATGCCTCATAATATCAGAGCATGTTTCAGGTGAAACAGAAAGGTGCTATGAGTATCAGAATGTAATGTTAGTGCTACCAGGGGAATTGGACCTGCAGGGCTTACTATTTGTGCATATTGTTTTGGTTTTGAAAAATTCGATATGAGATGTATATTTCTTTTCAAAGAAATCTACAAATATTTCGTTGCGATTTTATCGTCATTTTAACGTCAGTTACTTTGAAATATCAGAATGTAAGTGCTATTCTCATACTTGTAGAACTTAATTTGATTGCCATCCACCATTTAAAATA
Source organism: Owenia fusiformis (assembly GCA_903813345.2). Taxonomy (NCBI): domain Eukaryota; kingdom Metazoa; phylum Annelida; class Polychaeta; order Sabellida; family Oweniidae; genus Owenia; species Owenia fusiformis. The sequence goes on along the minus strand of CAIIXF020000012.1, from coordinate 7,625,475 downwards.
ATTTACACCATGGTAACAAAATGACAAAAATACAGATTTCTATATATTACATTTATTCACTAAGAGTTTCGTCAATCCAATTTTCATAATTTTTAACAATATTTACAAACTGTGAACGTATGAACTCTGTTCAGCCAAGATATTATTTCACAAATTGAGTACTATTTTATTAAAATAATTTAATACTATTATATTGAAATAATTTAATACTATTCTTTACAGTAAAATTGTGAATGCTTGTTTTTTAAAAATAGATAAGCTTTAATTAAAAGATAATTAATATGCATTATCCTTACCAATGATACTTTTTCTCCTCATCGTCGGATTTAAGATGGGCGATATTATGGAATTCAACTGAAACCCATGACGTGGCATCGATGCGCGATGATGTTCAATCAAAACTGACGTTGATAAAATATATCAATGTTGTCGCGTGGAATGTGAAGTAATCGATCGCACATGGTGCCTTCAACTGGAAATGAAAACAATTGTCTTCGTTTCAGCATGGCCGAAGAATTTGATGAAATTTTTTTTTGTTTTTTTGATTTTATTTTATTAATTCTTCAAATTTCAACTTAACATTTGGTCCATGGGTAGTGCGTATGTTCCAGTTTTTGAAATATGATTACATCTTAGAAATAGATACAGAGTAATTATTTCCATATTTACAAATCAGTTCTTTCCCTTAGTAAATGAAGACAATTTTCCGTTTTATGTCAATGATGCGAAGACGTATTTTACTTGAAACATATTACATTCATCTTAATTGTACATTTCAATATAGTAATATCCCCATGGAGGGACACATTTACAAATAGAGCACATTGTAAAAAATGTGGAGGGGTTGAACGCTTTTTATGACTCTGCGTGACTTAACTTAACATGAGATATCATTGAAAAGCGCTGTCTTCATGTCACGCTCCAGAAACTAATGTTATGTCTTTGTTCCTCTGAAAAACTGTCTTCATATATGTATTTCTTGAAAGGTGAGGTGTAATATTTAGAAACCAGAATTTTAGTACTACATATGTGTTCAATATTCAGTTGCAATTTTAAGAACAAATGTGATATAATAATCGAGAAAACTAAAAATTGTAGCAAATGCTTCTAGTAATTCTATCTACCGGAAGACGGGCCATGCTGGAACGAAGACAACCTGTCTTCGTTTCCAGTTAATCCCCAGTGATGATATGAAAATCGTATAACAAGTTTTTCTGAATTTAACATCTGATAATACCGTATGACATCCGATCATTTCAAGCCTAAAATGTTTTAATACCAACAACTGTAATTGACAGACTGGCTGTGTTGTTCATACTTGTCAAGTGAAAAAAAAATCTGGATATTTTTTTTTTAAAACGGGAGAAGTCGGGATTTTTCCAGAAAATTCGAGAGAAAATCTGGATTTATTTGAAAAAAGAATCGGGATTCCTAGAAAGAAATCGTGAGAAAAATCGGGGGTACAAAACTATATCAACAATTCCAAAAAATCGGGAGAAAATCAAGATTACTAAAAATAAATTGGAACAAAATCGGGATTGCTAAAAAAATCGCATACTTGCTGAAAAGCATTCATAGCATTGTCGTTTTGTAGTTTATCTGATATTCTATTAATATTCCAAAATAAACAATTTATACCCTGATCTTTCAAGGAACTGTTTAATTAGCGTTTTTTGGTTTTATAATTATTTTGATCAACATTTGCTTGGCTCCTTCTCACACTAGATTGCTCTATACCAGATTGCAAATAACATTTACTTATACATGATTCACGGGTGTTAAAACACGAATATACCATGAGCACATGCTTTGAGGATCCGCGTTGTTTGAACCTACCGCCGAGCTCACTTATACATTAAGACCCGTTACACAGTCATGATACCGCCGAGCAAGCTCATTGCATCATCGGGTCTGCTTTACCCCCGTGTGATTGCATCTCGTGTGATTGCTCATTAACATTAAGCGACTGCACATCATTAAAATGTGTTTTTACAGTATGAGATTTCTGATTATGAGCACAGGATTGAACAATATTTACAGAAGATTGAACATTCATGCATCATATGTGTACATAAACTGTCGAACACATGCCGACTTTCATTGATTTAAATATTCACAGTTTAATTCAAATCATCGAGGCTAAAAACGGTTTATCATATAACCTGGTATCGGATAAGTGTATGATTTTAGTTGAGGCTTAAACAAAGCAATAGAACTGCACGAAACCTTTTGTGAAAATTCGAACGATTTTTCAAGAATCCTCCTTCAAAATGTTACCAAAGTGCTCCCCGGGAGTGGAAATTTCGTCTTGTGCAATCAAAATAATAGCGGGTAGTTTGAATTTTGTTTGAGTTTATAGCTTACATCTCTAAATTTAAAAACATATTGCTTCATTTAGAGGTACATGCAGATTTTGGCGATCTATCGTGATAAAGGGCTAAATATTGTGAAACAATACGAGTTGACAAGCTGACATTTGGAATTGAAATTTCCTACATAATTATCGACTCATGTTTAAACGTCATGAAAACAAGGTTGAACATAAAACATTGACCCACTTACTGTCTATTTATCATGGGATTGCTAATAAGGGAAATATTATTAATGACTTAAATCGTTAACAGTTCTGTTGTATTCCAAGAAACTTATCAATTTAGAAATGCAAAATGTTCAATTTTGTTTTATGATAAAAAGATGTCACCTGTAGAGAACAACGTTTACAAAAGTATTTAAAACGGAGATATTTACTTACGTAACATTCGTTGGCATGTGTCAGGGAGTAAATTAGAAGAATATGCTTTTGATTCTATATCTTGTTCCCAAAGGATTTTTAAGGAGCGGTATATCTTAACGTACTTTTATCATCCCGAACTCAAACATTTCGAATACTTATTTAGCGAACGCTTTGTTGAGAATTGATTCGAGATGTACTCAAAATTAATAGGTTAAAATGTGTATCATCATCTTAATTACCCCCTCACAAATTATTTTGGAAATCAAAGATGTTTGATTTTTGAGGTTTTTTATTTTCCAATGTTGACTTAGTTACGTGACTTGACTGTATAGAGAATAGCACATGATTATTGCTGCCATTTTGAATGTTGACTAGACTGTTGATGTGGTGAAAGTGGATTCACAATGTAACCATACTTAATACTTAAACCAAACCAGTTGAACAAACCATTACCAGGTTGATGTAGTTGTACAATATATGAAGTTTTGAATTTTCGGATTATATCTGCTACATATTGATGTTGCATTCGATCATGAAAGGCTCATCACCAGACACCGCCAAACATACATTGTCCTCTTTGTGACAAGAGGAAAATGATTTAGAATATTTTCCGCGGCATCCAGAAGAAGTGAGTAGCTCCCAAAATTCTTTCATATTTTATTGTATTCGGGAATTCCCCATTATTATTATTATACGATCTCCAATCAAATTGCAGGATGTGATCACGTGGACAATCAGGAGCACGTGCTTTCTCAGTGTCGCCCATGCACAAAGTAAAGTTTGAAATCGTTGAAATGGCGTTTATTTCAGTTTAACATCATCAACTACGGTAATACTGTTGAAGTTACTCGATCCAAACTTTCAGAGAATACTCATAAAACACAAGCGAACATTGAGAGATCCATTTCAAGGATATTTCTTACTACATGACTTTTGAAACTATTTTCCTTTAATTAAATTTATTTGTATATTATTCATATAATATGTAACTGTCTTATTATAGACGCACATAAAAAGTACATATATAAATACGACAGATATATTGGCAAAAATGTGTTAGAAATGTTCTTACAAAACGTTGACAGTAAAAGATGAAAGGTATTGGAAATTGAAAGAATTGTTACAGACGCTGATCGCCAAACGCCCAACAAGGTTTACAAAAGATGGACCGGAAGACTATAAAAATATGACACCACACACAGTAAATATAGTAAAATACAGTAAACTAGGTTGATTCATTTTCCATTATAGAATGATTCATTTACACCTATACAAAGGTTAAATCAAAAAAGTTAATTAAAAAAGATCCAGTTTATTTCACTGTGAACCAATTTGAATTTTAAAGACTACTTTTCTCAGAGAGCAATGGTTGTAAGCGTTTTCTCATCAAGCAGATCTAGAAAATTAGTTTTTTATCTGAGATATTATTTCATATCAAGATATTACAATATATATATCCCTTCAATTGCCAATCGCTAATTAAAATGATGCAGTATGGGATAAAAAATTCAAAACATTGGCTTCCAATGTGGGAAGTAGTAGTCACTAGCAACAAAGTTTCGTCCAATTTTACTTTTAGGCCTGGGGTATCCAGCGTAATAGACAACTTCTCCACCAGATAACCACGCGGCCCACCATGAGAATGTTCCGACTGACATAATGATATGATCACAGTGTGACAATATTGCGAGATCCACTCCAGGTGATTCACTAGCTGTGTAAAACGTCATATTTGTTGATCGAATATTATCTTGTGCCCATTTTATATCATCAGAGCATACTACGAAGTGAACCTGCTTATATTTGCTTCTGAAATGTTTTATCGCATTCTCAAAATATTGTTTCGGCGCAACAACAAATCCAAATTGTGGTTTACGTTTTTGCTTTGTTGCCATATCAGTCCTCCGTACATGTATTCCAACCAATGCGGGTTGCTTATTCTTAGGTCTTGTTCCAATGTCTCTGTAGACGCTATCAATAAACTTTGTAGCTATATTATCAATTGATGATTTAAATCGAAAGTGCCGCTTTAGCTCTTCTTGGATTTCAACATGGTATTTCCACGACTGCATATAACAACAGATTATAATGTTGGTATTTTCTGTAAAATTGTTCCAGATTTTTTTATCATAATTGCGATATCTCATCTCAGACACTGAAATTGTCGGAAGAGAATTTTTCATTTCCCGATCTAATATAATCCCAGATCGGTCAATGTTAAATATCCCATCGAGGATTTCCTTCGGGAAAACAGGTGTCATGTTATTGCGTTTTGACACTGCAAGTACGGCCGCAAACTGAAACATATTATTTCCTATTCTGCCCATTTTACGTACAGAAACCCAACCTCTTTCAACGATTTTATTACTCACGTTAGCAATTTTATCATTGCTAATTATTTGTTGAATTTTAACAGTATCGTTTCCATCAACTGGTACTCGATTTATCCTTGTTAACTTGTTAGCTGTTATTTTAAGTTGAGGCAAAATCAATTTTGACTTCCCCATATTTTTTGTAATTACGAACCAATTGATGACTGATATAACGCCTAGTATCAACATCATTGATAAAAATGCTTTTTGTCGAGACATTGGATACATTTCTAGACTTTGCTTTAACCGTGTCACTACTCTATGCTGTTTAACATATAAAGTTTTGTCTATCCACGGGTTTCATTGATATTTTTTTTCACTTGTCAATTAACATCAAGAATTGAACAGTCAATCCATATGTGACAAATGCAACATGTGTAACAATATGGTGAAATTTTCAGTTTGATATACGATGACAGATTAAACAAATCATAAACCATGACATCTCGTTTCTTCTCAGCCCTGAGATGCCATGATATAATGAGCTAGATTTGGTGATCCAGGAGAGCCCAAAATCTTTCTTTGACAGAATTATGTAATTGGTGACTGTCGTGGGTTCGATCCCCACTGGGGTGGACTGACTTTTTCACATCAGCCCTTAGCACAGGATTTCATTTTGTGTTTTCATTAACTCATACTACTTCTCCGTAGGGAGAATGACCCGTGGGAAAGTCCACGTGACATCATTAATAGAATGATTGACAACCTGGAAAGACAGGTAACTTATGCGGGGTCCAGGAAATGGGCATGTAAGACATGGCTGCAATGCTATATATGCAATGTTGATGTGGAAAAGCCAGTCGGTCCTATAGCTCAGTTTTAGAGCAATCGCCCGGCAAGTGGGGCGTCGTTGGTTCGATCCCAACTGGGATGGACTGACTTTTCCACATCAGCCCTAAGCACAGGATTTCATTCTGTGTTTTCATTTACTCATACTACTTCTCCGTAGGGAGAATGACCCGTGGGAAAGTCCACGTGACATCATGAATAGAATGATTGACAACCTGGAAAGACAGGTAACTTATGCGGGGTCCAGGAAATGGGCATGTAAGACATGGCTGCAATGCTATATATGCAATGTTGATGTGATAAAGCCAGTCGGTCCTATAGCTCAGTTTTAGAGCAATCGCCCGGCAAGTGGGGCGTCGTTGGTTCGATCCCAACTGGGGTGGACTGACTTTTCCACATCAGCCCTAAGCACAGGATTTCATTACAATTTAAGGATTTAATAGCCATGGCCAGATCATTCTCATCAAAACATTCATTAAAAGAGCCATCATTATTCTCTGAATATCCACGCTTCATGAAGTCCATCATTGCATTAACATGTGCTTTAAAATCTATATCAAAATTATCACATTCCTTAGGAGTAAAACGCTGACTAAAATAATTAGACCATTCTTGCCTTACAGCATCTGGCTCTTGAAGTACTATACCGTGGTCATTTCTAATACTTTGAATTTTTCCCAGATTTCTTGTGCCTATTGGCCAAAAACCAGTAGTACCTTGCATCTATATCTTGACTTTCATCAATATCTTTCTGACAATCAATATTATATTCTACCTCAGCCTGTCTCAAGGCACGTCTAAATGCTCTTTTGGCATCTTTGTAACTTAACCAAAAAACATTGTTACCACGATGCATACCACTTCTTTTCCACTCTGACCACATTTTATTTTTTGCTTTCAAAAGGTCTTTAATGCTAGAATTCCAATAAGGTTTAAGTATACGCCGTACGGAGACCGCAAGGCGAGCGTAGTTTTCCTACGCTCGCCGCAGAAATACACTGATTTAATTGATCTGCGGTCGACGTGTGTCCGCCGTTCGACAAATGTGACTGGGGTGTTACTGAATTGATTTCTTTATCCTGTTTCAAATCATTCTTGTTCAATTGGTGGTTTTAATTCTTGTGTCTATTTAAAGGTGGTAGCACCTTACATATAGTCAAGCAATCAATCACGTTCACCTCAAATCCGATACACTACGTGCCATGACCTTTCAGCTTACCACTCTACCATTTGTTTGCTTGTTCGGTCCGGTTTGTTTGTTTGTTGTTTGAACGGCCGGGTTGCTCTGTTGTACTTGCTATTAATTGATTGAGTGAGCAGCCCGTATGTGGCAGTTTCGGGGATTGAGACCGGAGCTGTTACAAATGCATGTCTTATGTATAAAATGAGTTTTGAGGATTCTATTTCAGGTAGCGTTTTAGGTGATCGCTCGCTGATAAATCCAGGATTTTGATGTTTAAAAAGTGTTTTCATTTCCAGGATTTATTTTGTTTCGGACATATTGTTTTCGCGGTATCTGTCAAAATTCGGAAAAATGGAAAATGCCTAGAAATAAAAGATATACACGCCCGGTGATCGTGAAAATGGGACGGAGGGGGGGGGGGAGCAGGCAATTTCCGCTAGAAAATTCAACAAATCTGGTAAAATTATTTTTTCAAGACAGAGTTTACGATTGAATTGCAAATTGAATAAGCGCACGGTATGATAAAATATGTTAGGTATTCTAGGATTATTTTTCAACCGATACTCTTTTAAGATATAAGATCTATTAAAAAAGGCGCAACGCAACCAACGTGCAAAAGTCAAAGTTTTTGCTATAAATCAAGCAACAATGGACTACACGACCTGTAATAAATACTTGTAAGTGATGTTATCATAACTAAATTAATGTCATTGCTGAATTTATAAAATAAGTTTCCATACGTAAAATAAAAAATAATCGAAAATAATTAAAATGGGACGGAGGGGGGGGGGGGAGGGGACGGAGGGGGGGGAGTAATAATTCTATAAAGTGAAACAACTTCACACGAATTCTTGTATTTGAAAAATTAACTCATTAACTTAGTAAGAAACTGGATGATATACCCCTGGAGACTGAAAAATGGGGACATTTGGAGTAAAAGGACTTAAAGTCGCGAAACATCTCTAATCATGTCTTATATACATATTGCTCCCCCCCCTCCGTCCCCTCCCCCCCCCCTCCATCCCAAATTCATTATTTTTGATTATTTTTTATTTCACATATGGAAACTTATTTTATAAATTCAGCAATGACATTAATTTAGTTATGATAACATCACTTACAAGTATTTATTACAGGTCGTCCAGACCATTGTTGCTTGATTTATAGCAAAAACGTTGATTTGTGCCTGTTGATGGCCTTGCGCCTTTTTTAATAGATCTCATACCTTAGATGCGTATCGTTTCAGAAAAAATCCCAGAAAACCTAACATATTCTACCATACCGTGCGCCTATCCATTTAGCAATGCAATGGTAAACTTTTTCTTGAAAAAATAAATCTTCCAGATTTGTTGAATTTCCTAGCAGAAATTGCCTGCTCCCCCCCTCCGTCCCATATTCACGATCACCGGGCGTGATATAACTTTCGCAAAAGAAACAAAACATAGCATACAGAAATACAAACTAGATACAAAAACGCATGATGATATTGATAAAGTCCCTTTGTTGATCCTACGTAAAGAAGAATCAGGCCTTGAAAGGGAAAGCAATATCATCATGAACAAGGCTTGCTTCATAGGCATTTTACACCTAATCCAATATTTTAGATATGTTCAGAGGCTGGAAACAGCTGGAGATGAAAAAAAGATACAATTGTATTAACGATTCATATGCTTGAAAGCTGTAAGTTACTTGCTTGTTGCATATCATGATCAAATTCTCACAAAATAGGTAATATGTTTGTTGCTGTTGATTTATTAGTACTTTATATATGTGCAAAGAAATACACATTGTGTTTTAATTTTCATAGATAATTGAGTTTTTATCTTTTAGAAATAGTGCAGTATCATCTGAGTATTGCGAAATTTTAAAGTATTTTTAATGAACTTACACAAGGAGGATTGGCTCCCAGGATCGAAACTCGATATTTCTCAACAATGAAAACGTCGTCGAAATGTCGTTATTTTCTGAAATTATTATTTTTCTTTTTTATTAATGATTTATTTCCATGTATAACAAACATATAACATACACGTGTCTGCGGCTTTGCAGAACTGCATTATAAGCCATAAGTAAACAAGTTTGTAAGAAGAAAATTGGCAATAAATGTGTTTGCTACAAGCAAAAGAATAATGTTTATACAAGATAATAGAGATAATGGTGGAGGAAAAACCTAAACACTTGCACACCTTTCAATAAAACTGAAGTGAGCTTTAAGATTTTGATATTAGCATCTTTTGACAAGCTGCTGTCCCCATACAAAAATAATGAAATTAGATTTATTATAAATATTATTATTATAAAATTATAACCGACTATAAATTCAAATAAACAGTTCAAAAGATTCGAACTAGTATCTCGATAATATCTTGTGAGTTTTGGAATTTTTCGTTAGGAAATAAGACCAAAATTCACGATTCAAATGTTGAAGTAAACAAAATGGCGGCTGTTTGAATTCGAATTTCGTAACAGTAAGGCATGGCCATATATGGGACAGGATATCGATTCTGCACTCTGAGGGCCAATCGTCCTCGGTACTTACATAAACAGGAATAAATAGCAATTACTACACCCCTCTTTTAAAATGAGATAAATGATACCTTTTATTGCAATCTTCTTTTTCCCAAAATCAAAAAACTGGATCCTCGTTTTTCTTATTAGGAAAACATCTTTGAAAACAGATGGGCTACTAATCCATGATATACTGGTGTAAAAGTGTAGGAGGTCCTATCAAATTATGGTCCTACTCTCCATTGATTTATATGGTGATCTAAATACAACTCTTTCCCTTATTATCTTATACACAATCAGGGTCAGTAAGGGCCGTTTAGAAAGGGGACCATAATCCCCAGGGGACTATAATTTCTTTCACGCCGGTATGATCCAATTGACATTTGTATTATTAGTTTTGATTACGTTGACGATAACATTGTTGCCCATACTCCCCTCCCAGTCAAAAACAAAGCTGTCCTAAAAACCTGTCCTAATTCTATGTGGTTCTCTAATAATCATATACTCGAGGGCGTGAATTATAACGTCAATCAATGCCACGTGCCATCCATGTACATGTCAACGTAATTTTCTGATAACCCGTTTGATTTGAAGCGTAAAATTTGAAGCGCAACACTTTTCAAATATTGATTGATTACATCTAGTTGCAAGTGTCATTTAAAAAGCTTATACGAAATGAAGAACTTCTTCAAGGGCATCTTAGTGTACGTTATTTGCGCTATAGTCATTTTAACAGTAATACTCACCTGTTTGGATTATAAAAAAGGCAAGTTTCTCAAACCGCTAGACAAGAATAAATCTACTGGAAAGCATGCACATGTTGAACTTACATACAAGAATAAACTCGGCGGTATACATCCAAATTTCATTATGATTCCTGACAATAAGGTTGATATTGAAAACAATTTGGAAAAATACAGATCTAGTCCAAATGTAACGTTTAATACTCAACAAAAGGGCAAGTTCAAAGACGTTATTTCATTTAGGAACGATTACTTTGTTCACATTGCTGCAGAGCACAATATCAAAACGTTGCTCTTTCAAACCACGGATTCTGACAAAGATCGACATGGTGAGTTCCAATGGATAGGAAGCAAATCTTTGTGTACGGCACTTGTCAATTACAAAGGTCGTCTTAGATATCCCAACACCTGTACAACAAATATGAATGAGACCTTGGTTGCAAGGAGTGCAGCTGTACGTAAACAACGATTCAAATTACCGGTTAATCACACACTTACAAATGAACTATTCCAATGGGGTACAGTATCTAGTTTCATCCATGTAATGCATAACGGAATCATCTCCTACTATGGTGTGGTTTTTGTCGGTGGCCTGATGGTTATACCGAATAGTTGTCTCGACCGACCCAAACGAGTAAAACAAGCGAGAAATTATTTCGAACAAAACATAAAAGATAACCTAAATAAGTTGCCCCGTCACGGAGAAGTATTTGTTATAACACAATTCTATTCGATAGGGTTTTACCATGCAATGGTCGAATCCCTCCCAAGACTATCGCGGTATATACGATTTATAGACCAGAGGAAGGATATCAAAATATATATCAATTGTCAATCATTCATGAAGTCGTCACTCGAGACTCTATTTCCATCTAGGAATATATCTGAATTGGTAATATGTGAAACAAACGGACCAATAATTGCAACAAGAGTGTATTTCCCGGAAGGCTCGCCGTGTTTCAAATCAACTCAATCAGGATTATCTCAATTATCCAAGGAGTTCAGGAGATATATTACTCCAGGAATACCTGTTCCACCCAAAAACTATATCATCTTAATAAAAAGGTCTAGGAAAAGAAGTTTTGCTCAACACAACGAAATAGCTTCATTTCTGGCCGATATTGCTAAACAGAATGATATGGAGTTTCTCGTATTTTCAGATGCGAGACTTCCGTCGTTTAATGACACAAAAAAGATTTTCAATCAAGCCAGACTCGTGGTTGCACCACATGGAGCTGGAGTAGCCAACACTTTGTTTTCTAATCCGGGTTTGTTTGTCATTGAGATAGTATGTAACAGTCCTCGTATGAATTTATGCTTTAGAGAGTTAACAATCTTTCTCGGTCACCACTATCATGGTATTTATTCAAAGTCCGGTTGTCCATTTAAACTGAACGTCGACGTCAATGAAGTTAAGGAAGCAGTTCGGTTCTATATAAAGCATGTTGTGGCATAAAAATGCATTAACGATGATTCAAAATTACTCTCAAAAGAATGGACTCATAGTCCAAAGGTAGGATTTAGTTTAGGCAAGTTTTCTAATTGATAACAATACAGGATAGCCCAGAACGAGCTATTTTGTGTTGAATTGGTTTTAAAAATTGAAAATAAGCCGGATTTTTGAATGATGTCATGGTTTCCGATGAAGCTCACTTTTTACTCAATAATGAGAATATTTCTTTTCACCAGATGAAGTATTCTCACACAGAAATGTACCGCCTGGGTTGCAATCAGTTTAAGTTTTTGATAGTTTGACCATTTTTGTTTTCGAGGTCAGAATAGGCAAGACCGAAATCGTCTTAACTGATCGTTACATTGGTGTCATGGATAAATTCTGGAGAGCTCTATAAGGAGACGAGTTCAAATCACTGACAGAAGCCATCATACGTAAAATGAACACAACGATACCCCAAAAAAGTTCATATGAGACCCGTGCCGGAGCTAGGATTCCACAAAGGGGTGTAGTGAGGCAAATCTTACTTTAGATAGGGCAACACGTGTTAAATTGAATGACCCATTTTTTATTCCAAAATGCCATCTATTGACAGCACCCCGAAGCATCTTGGTGGGGAGGAAATCTTCACCGTACAGATAGAATGGATAATCAAATGCAACGGATTACGGACTACGATTATGACTTTAAACAAATATAGATGCAATAGAGACAAGAGAATGATGCAGACGGTTGCTGTGGCACTTCCAAGAATGAGGGAGGGGTTAAATACATCGTTCCACATAGTTATTTTTGATGTAAGAAAATCGGAAATTAAATAAAACGTTACATGTTATTTTCTCAGGGTAAGAAAACAATCTCTGTGGGAAAATGAATTGGAGAATTTTGTGTCCGCTTTCCGATTCTCCCGAATAAAAATACTTTTATGTGGATAGACAGTAGTTATAAATTTGGATATTAAAATTAGTACCAATTATGAAGAATTATTTTAATGATAATGGTGGTTTAGAGTGAAAGCTTCCATAGATTATTTATCATTTCGAGAACTTGTAAAACTTTGGAAGAATTGTACAGTGTGTCAAAAAACAACGGCACCCCCCTCTACAGCAAAAAGTACCAAATGGTACATAGTGCGTCATATCTCATTTGAAAGATAAATGTAATTCTGGAGTTACCTGAAAGATTTCTGCTGTGTATCATGTGGTTTTTCAGCCTATTATTAGTAGTCAGTATGGGCACCACTTATCAGCTAATTTTGATTGAAATGGCTAAATAACGATTCAAATAGAGGTGTACCATTGCATAATCCTCACAGCATAATTCCTCACATTCTTCAGAAATATATCCTCACTGTTTCTGTTTTCAAGAGGCCCCTTGTCCATCAATTCCCCTGCTCACAATTGACCCCATACATTCAGCGCAAATTAGATCTGGGCTGCATATTCCACTTTCTGAAAATTTTACCCTTAATCAGTAACAAAGCGGCAAACAAAGTATTAAAGTAGCTAACTTTAAAACATTGTAGCATTTTTTAATATAAAGTTTTGTTAAATGAAACTTGATGAGTAACTCCAGAATTAATCTTTCAAATGATATATGACACGCCGTGTAACATTAAGGAGTTTTTGCTGTAGAGGGGTGCTGGTGTTTTTTGACAGTCTGTATATTATTCTAGATTTCAAAGGCTTCCATAAACTCCTTTCATTAAGTTGAACGCCGTTGTAGAATGTAGAAGACAATGTGGAATGTTGAAACATGGACTGGCGTGATAATGTAGCATATTGAAAACATATATAAGCTGGTGTGAGACTGAATTTTAAAGCATGGGATCCTTTTTCTTTTTAAATCATGTATATATTTTTCATTTGTGTACATCAGGTCATTTTACAGGATTACAATGTTTGTGAAAAATGATACAATTTCAATTCTTGAACATTATTACAATAATGTATTATTTTTCTATAAGAATGGTTACCATTCTTATTATATTTATTTGGGAGAATTTAAACACTTTTCACTCATTTTTGCACTTTTAATCATTAATAACTTATAACATATTGTGAATCTTTTAGGAGATATTGTATTTGATATTGTAAGGAATAGATTGGCAGGTCAATTATACATGTTGCCTGTAATTTTGTCACCCCTATAGATCAGATTCTGCCTTTAACCATTCATTAAAATAAGTATAGTTAGTGTACCTTATAGCCAAAGCCAAGAGTTTGATACTTTTTTCAAGCTTAATTCAATTTTAAAATGATCTAAAATATAATTTACAAGTTGGTCTATTACATTAAATACTCTATGACATTGAAAGAACAAATGTTTATAGTCTTATACTTTTCTGCAAATATCACACTTGTCATTAACACTTATTTTCCATCTTAGAAGTAATTGTTTGCATGGTAAAATGCAATTCAGCATGAGATCCCATACCTTTTATTTCAATTATTGGCTCGTGCTGAGGCAAGAGCCATATCTCACTTGGATATAGTAGTAAGTGATAACGACAATGGACTGAGGTTTAAACGTTTGTTTACTAGTAGAAAACCTGATGGGTTAATATTTATTGATGAAAATGAGTTAATTCCTCGAGCAAAAGTTTAACCCTAAGGTGTTAGTTTATAATAAAATTGCGTTAGAGAGGGTTTCAATCGACATATACGCACATTTTACAACACCATGAAAACTGTGCACTGATTTTCGGCAACATGATTTCCTAAATACGACAGAAAGACGAGCGACTTCTTAATTTAGAATTGTGAACAATTGCAGCATTAAAAAAATCCGAACATTTAACTATTTCATTAATATCTTCGGAGAACGAGAATCAAATTGACCCATCTTCACTTTTTGATATGTTTTGATGTTTTCTAAGAGGTCCAGGTACTCAGACCTTCACAATTAAAGATCTTAATCAGTTCAAAATGTTCGGATTTTTTCTACGTTTGCAGTTCGGTAAATTACAACCAAGGAAGCATCCCTATTTATCAATACAATTCATTACAACACTGCAAACATCTCCTTCACACGAGCCTTCATTTTTTTTAAATGATTTCTTGTTTCAGACTAATCTATTTGTTGTTTATCATCCCTATTTCGATTCTTAAAAGGTCGTTCGGATTTTTTGTCCATCGATGATGCGTGCGCATAAAACATCAGAAAGTTGTTGACGATTACAGGTACAGTAAAGGCGATGACGAGTACACCACAAATGACGCATCCACTTCCTACGATATATCCTCCGATACTCTTTGGGTAGAAATCGCCGTATCCTACAGTTGTCATGGTAACCATAGCGTACCATATGCCAATTGGAATGTTTGTTATCAAAACTTCATCCGAGTCAGAAATGAGTTCCCCGAAGTACACGAGCGATGCAAAGGTAATTGCTCCGAGTAAAAGTAGTCCAAGCATGAGAAATATTTCTTTGATGCTTGCCATTAATGTGTATAACAGCAACTTACATGCCATGGAAAATCTCATAAATCTCAGGAGCCTCAGGATTCGGGCGGTTCCTAAGGCTCGGACAATATCAAGTGTTGATGTTTTTAATTTATTCACGGGGTGGACAAAATTTGTAACGTATAAAACGACCCCTGGTATTAGTGCGATGACATCACAGAATGTATAGAAACTCAGCCAGAAACGCCCTTTGTGTGGTGAGAAAATGAACCTAGTGACGAGTTCCAGGCTAAAGTAAGCAAACAACACATAATCAATGTAGATAAGAAATGAATTTGGAACGTGAAAATGTTCGCCGATATGTATAACCTTTTTGGAGTTGTTTGAATCCATCGGGTCTGTGATCCACCAAGAGACTGTCCCTGTTTGGTTGTTATTAAGCCCTTCGTGGATGACCACGGAGTAATTGCTACGAAGTACACCTTCCTGAATCCCCGTAATTTTAGAGATTTCAGGTGGTCCTATTTCCTCTTTTAAACCATCGACCGTTTCAAGACAAAGTGTGATGATGGAGAGAACAATCATTAGTACAGTCCAAACACCAAACGCCTGAAAATATATACAATCATGAAAATTATCGAATCTTCATCAGAAAATTGCAGAAACCCATGAGCAATTTTAAGACAAGTACAGTTTTAACAGAAATAATGAGGACAAATGAAATCAGGAGCAGATACCATGAGAGCCATGCGTGTCATGGCTCATACCAATATCCACCAATAGGAACACTGCAAAGAAGATCATTCCTAACCAGAGTAATCAGACCAAAACATGGTCACCTGCTTTTGAAGACCGAAAGTAGCTATAGAATGTCAAATGCATAGTATACAGGTTGGGTAAAAGTCAGATGCTTGGTATTTCATCTAATTATGGCTTAGTAGTATGTATGCCGAAACTTGAGAAACTTTTCCATCCTTGTTAAATAGTTTTCTTCATTCAAAAAATTTGCTTTAAAAAACCAAGGTCTTTTTAACCTCATTCTCACCTTCGCTGGAACGGAAGAAAATGGATTATCGAGAAATGCCCAGATTTTTTCCTGGAGTTTTCCACATCCAGGCTCACGGTTATAGTGCGACTGTTCTGAACTGAACGTTTTCTCAAATAGAGTCAGTTGTGTTTTCATATATTCGGACTCCATGTACTTTGTCGTGCAACATTTCTGGAAAGCTACTTCATTGATGCCCCAAAATTCTAGTTCATGAGCCAGAGCACACCCGCATGCGTTTCTGTCCATATGCAATTCTCCTGTCCTATAACAGTTCAGGATTGTTGTAAAGATACCCGGATGTCGGTCAAAATAAAATTCACCCCGTGAGACTATGAAGTCACTTCCTTTACGTGCATTGTCGTTGCTCAGATTTGCTAGTTTAGTTCCAGGGAATCGTTGCAATGTTGATCGGAGAACTTCGTGCTTGACCCCACCAACGTTAATTTGAATTAAATCAGACGATTCAACAGGTGAATTGTTGTTTGTTCGTTCCTCCATTTCAATGTTCTCACCATGATGAAAGGCTGTTGAGTAACCAATTTCAACATTGTCATGTAATCCCACGTCTGTTGACATTTTTTATCGAGGTACAGCTCCTGAAAAGATAAAAATACTTGGTGACAAAATTCCAACCAATACAGTATTATAAATGAGCTAGCAATGCAGTTTATCTGTCAAAAGATCCGTAATATTCTCATGATGGTATTAATTGGTGAAGTTACAATTTTTGCTAAGTCGCTCGCTTGATAGGTTAATACCTTTAAGACTGACTAAACAGGAAAATCAAGCAATTGTTCTTTCTTTTGGATAATTAATTAGTAATGTTGTATCTCAGTTCGTATTATCCTCGAATTTTATATACTGCATAGATGTAGGAAGGGGATCTGTATGTATCATGTAAAAATAATAAAATCTCTTCTTATCTCAAGAAGCCTGCGTGTAATTATTTGATCACCACTATTTAGATTTCAATTTGATTTTTTTTCAATCAATTCACTTGTACCGGGTTTTGTTAAATATATAAGCACCGGTGCCAAAGGCAAAGTTCCAAAAAACTGTAAAGAAACCTTGCAAGAAAAGCGAACTCTAATTTTAAATTTGTCACATGATATAATGTCTAACACCCCCCCCCCCCTCCACCTCCAATTGAGAGCCAATATCACAATCCAGGACTAGTAAATGAGTATCCAATGGACATTCATTCATACTGAAGTAATTACAATACAATGTAATCAAAAATTATGTTGACAGTAGCTTTCTAGAACTTATTCATACTTTTGCATTTTTCAATTTTTATTTTGAACAAGCTAAATGCTTTAAATCGTATATACTTCATTATTCGACCAGAGGCTTCTTTCTCGAGAACATCGTCAATGACGATTTCTTTAATTGTCTTCTACGCTTCAATCCATTCCGCCATATGCATTATCTTAATTTTGACAGAGGATAGAATAAAGATTGCAAATAGAGATTGAAAGGGATGAGCATTGGGATGCTTAAAATTTCCACTATTTTACGCTGTCTATTCCTTTCTGTAAAACACCATTGTGCTTAACGTTAATATATTTGATGAAATGATTTTCGCCACACATTGTCTGTACATGACACGTTTAAAAGAAAATGATTGTCTAAAATATGATAAAATATACTTACAGACTAAAATGCCAAGTTGAACCCCTCCCTGAATCGTAGATAGGCTGTTATGCCAGTGTTCGCACGAGGCAAAATCACAATCAGGAAGATGACACTGCCTTTAAGTGACCAACCTCGAAATACCGCCCCCTGACTGCCTCTGGTTAGTTTTAACCTGTTTTGTTACACATACAACTGATTTGAATCCGGTTTTGAATGCGTTTGCGATAACATTAACCTCTTTATATAGTGTGCACAGTGGTGTCCATGCAATAAGGTTTTTACTTTACAGCAGGTAATTACAACACAATACTGTAAAAATGTAATTTGTACTATACCATAGTCATCGCATTCCTTCATAGTCCTCTCATTCCTTCATAGTCATTTCATTTCTTGATAGCCATCCCATTCCTTCATAGTCGTCTTATTTCTACATTATCGACAATCATTTACTTAACTAACCTCCCTTTTAGGTCAATCAGTTTCGGTATTAGTAGCCCTGGTTATGCTCAATGTCTAAGTCCCAAATATTAAGACGCAATATGTGTTGGATATGTATCCATTACTCAGTATTGTCAGACGGCTCTTTCATACCAAAAAGCAAATTTTCTTCCATTGATACATCAGGGTGAATATATTTCAGTTATTTAGGTATTCGTGAATTCGTTTTGTTGTTTTTTTTTCATTTTATTTGTGGCTCGATATTTCGATATTATGAGTCACTTTCAAAGATAATATATAAATAATATATATAAAAAATAGACGTTGTTACAACATTACATCATTGAAGGTTGAGAAAAGGTTGTTGCAACATTACATCATTAAAGGTTGAGAAAATGCGTTGTGCTGTTGGTCTATGTTGTTGGTGGTGCGCCAAAAGGATGGATATAGTTAGGTAGGAAGCAGATGCCTCGCTTAAATTTTACACAAAAACCTTAATTCAGATTTTCTTCAATTAGATATGTAGTTAAAATAAAATCTTACCATGGTGGTATTTTTCTATTTGAACTCAAATTTGTCTCGTTAAATCCATTTTACCTAGCAAATTTTAGATTATAAACTGATTCCTTGTCATTTTGCCTAATTTAGTTTCAATGACAGCAGCTTTACAATACTATGACATTATTTTTACTATCGCAAACCATGGATGCACGGCGGGAAATAAATGATATCAAATTGCATATTGTGCCCCATCGCGTAACTCACTTTAACTATCCTTTAACTGTAGAGTTTAAACCACATTGGTCTTTGTTTTGTAGTTTTACTTTAAGTAGTATATTTAGATATATTAATGTATCGACAATTAAGTACGTATCATTTGTGTTAAGAGGGGGCAACCAGAAACAAAACCCCTTTTCATTAAAAGTCAATATACAGAATTGATACATTCATAACTTAAACGTTCTTCATGCTGAATATTTGTCAACAAGATGCTACATATAACCTGGCATAATTCGTAGTCCAGTTATGTACAGCCGATGCGTCACCGTCTTTTTAAATATATGCAGTGAATGATTATATGCCGAATCTTCATCTGTTCTAAAATGTGTAGTTAACAAATACATATTCTCATAAAAAATAATCCACTCTCTGATGACAGGGTAGATAACCCGGTAGATAATAAACAAGCGAACGTGAAAAACAACATTTTTCTCTGTCGTCAGTTTTGTGGGCCGATCTAGTCAGTTAAATCCGTGCAGTGCTCGAAAAACTTTTATTATAATTAGAAAGTTTTCATTACACCCAAAATCGTATTTATTTTCAAATAATTAATTTTTTAAAACCCTCATTATAGTTTTTGCTGCAAATCAGTACTGTACTACTGTATTTTTGAAGCTGTACGGTAACGCTAGCTTACGCGATGGTTAGGCGTGTCAAACCCCTTTCTCTTAAAATAAAATGTTTATTGATTGGAATCCGAACTGAAGACGATAAATATCTTTTTAAAATTATCTTTTGAAATTTTTGAGTTGTTACAATTATAACTGCTTGAATTGCTATCTCAAAGGTAACATTATTTAGAAACACATTTTAGTTTCAATATCATAAGGTTTTAATAGATATTTTCTTAGAAGATTATTGGAGTAATTTTTATGTCAGAGTGCATTCAATTAAATCCATCGAATCATTCGCCTTTTATTAGCAGAAATTAAGGACTTTGGAGGTGTTAAGAGCCTGTATCTGTGTTCTTACCAAAATAACATTTATGAATCCGTATACGTTTCCGATTTTAATCTACCCTCGAGCTCATGACAAAATATACATGCTGTTACAGAAATGAGAAGCTGGTTTCTAATTAGTGTCACCACAAGCCAGATTAATTGAATTCTACATTTATTATATATGTTGTATTGTAATAAATATGAGTTGGACAAATATTGTCTTGTTGTTTCGATAACACTGCATGAATAAAAAGTGTCATTTTGATACAGTTCATGTTTAATTTCAAGTGTTGAGTCATTCAAAGGCCATACAAACTTTAATTTTAAGTGTTAATCATTCGAAGGCCATGCAGACTTTAATTTTAAATGTTGAGTCACTCGAAGGCCATGCAGACTTTAATTTTAAGTGTTAAGTCATTCAAAGGCTACCAATGCCATGTTGATCCATCAATGTTTTGATGAATGTATTCACCTTTCCACAAAGTAAAGAAAATCGATAATTTCCGGCGCGCTGATTGGTTGTATGCAAATGAGTCAAATCAATGACGTCAATGATGGAAAGTTTTGAAGAGCTAGTACAGCCAGCATATTAATATTTTGGATTAACTGCAATAAAAAGGATTCTATTTGCCCAACGCACTAATTATTTTTAATCAAATATGAAATATGGACGGGGCACTTTCATTCCGAATCTTATATAATCTAATTTAATCATTTTTTGACAGAACTATTGTTTATTAAGACTTCTCAGAGATCAGCCTCACACACCCGGGCTCACATGTCTCGTGCGATTGTGAACAAAAAATGTAAATTGTGAAGTTACAAACAACTCGGTTAAATTATCTGATAGTGGTCATACACTATCCTGTTAAATGGTTATTATGTCGTAGTGAGAAGTTCCATCAGAAATTCACCATGAGTGACATTCGCACAAAGCGTTACCTTTTGGTATTTATTCGTCTTATTTATTATCAGCGATGTCAATAATGATCAGCAATGTCAACATATCATTAATAAACATTATATGATATACGCTCTTTCTCTGAAATCTTCCCAGTGATCATTATTCAAAACTGATCATCACATAACTAATTTATCCAATGACAAGTGAGGTTTCACAAGTGAAATCAGGAAACCCATAT
This sequence comes from Owenia fusiformis, assembly GCA_903813345.2. Lineage (NCBI taxonomy): Eukaryota > Metazoa > Annelida > Polychaeta > Sabellida > Oweniidae > Owenia > Owenia fusiformis. The sequence goes on along the minus strand of CAIIXF020000012.1, from coordinate 7,604,304 downwards.
CCATGTTTGTTTTCTATAAAGCGTTCCCATTCTCATTATTTTCGAGAAATCCAGCATCATTTTGGTTAAGAAAAATTCTACGGTCTGCTGGATCTATTTTGACAGTTTTGCTTTAGCAAGATATTTTAACAAATTGACTGTTTCTAGACTGAATAAAAAACATTTTCCCGGGAATATTTGGATCGGGAGATACGCAGCGGGAAATATACATTGGAATATATCTTGCCCGTAGCCAGCTTTTACCAGGAGGGGGAGCTATTTTTCCAGGGGGGGGGGAGATTTTTCACAATTTTGGCAAATTCTCAGAATGGTGAAAAACTGCATGATTTTGAAAGAATTTCTGCCCAGGGGGGGGCGGCTTCCGCTCCCCCAGCCCCCCCCCCTGGCTACGGGCCTGTATATATATATGTTTATCCCATACTTGGACGTATATTGGGAATATTTGAGATAACAGGAAAATCCGCCCACGGCCAAGAAAACAAAACTGGACATGAATATTCTAAAATATTTCCACGATTGAACAATGTGAACCAGATGACCAAGATTGGTATGGGATAAACATATTATCCTATAGTCGGGCAGATATATTATATTTGCCTCGGGATAATCCCAATATCCTGAACCTCATATAGGATAATCTTTATATATGCCACGCTCCTTCAAGATATCAATTTTATATCCCAATGTTTTCAAGTATAATATTTTCAAGATACGATCTGATATGACTTACAGAAATAAATAGGAAGTAATCGTCTAGTTGATTGAATTATGGAAGTAGTGAAGTCAATGATTTAATGAATAAGAGCAAATGTTTTTAATTTTAACAGGTCATTCATCAAATGACACTGAAGATTAACTTAAAATAGATTGTCTATCTATATATTTTTATGCATAGGAGACTTGTTATAATGTTGGTGAACTAATGATTATGATAATTTCACCTGTTCACATCCGGTTCCTATCACGATTGAAAACTGACCGGGAGTAATTCTCTTCAAATTATTTACTCATTATGAACAGAAATTTAATATTTAAATCGCTTAGAAGGCGTAAATAAATGTCAATTTGACGTTCAATAAAAATCCGTCAATAATTAACTGATTACTTGCACATTTGAAGAGGTAAAACGTACAGCAATCAACCGAGGATTTACATGTAAACTCAATTGCATTTGTTTTTCGCGGGAAAAAGTTTCTCTCATTGACGTCACAGGTTTTTAAGCAGCTCATTATAATATTCATGAGCTGACTTTGTGGAAAGGTGAATACAAATGATTTAATAAGTGTACAGCTTAAGGACTTTGTCTTTAGAAATTGTCTAAGCTTCATATAACACGCCGAATAATGTAGAGAGAAAAAGCAGTCAACAATATTCTAAAGTTGCTCACTCGGGTGAAACAAACACGCGAGACTATTATTGCATGATGATTGTGGGGATCGAAATCCACATCAGTAACGGTGAAATATCGGCCATTGCACTTGCCGCCGCTTTTATCTTCCGTTCTGTAGTTATTGAGGTCACCGTTGAACTCCTCGATCTCTCAAACCCTCTGACAACACATTCATCTCCAACTCTTGTCAAATTGCCATGACAGCGCTTCAAACGGCATTGAAACGAGTCGCCGGAACAAGACAGCTCCACTTCAGCTATTTTCGTATCTTGATGACCAGCAACAGTTCTTACGTTGATAGTGTCTCCTGTAACGTCCATAAGAATTTGAAACGAAAGTATGTGAAGCCCTTCATTCAGGTCTTGTCTATTTGCAAATTGGACAAGTTGACATAGCTGAGGGTATGGTGCAAATCTTGGTCTTCCGAACTGATTACCACATTTCAAACAGTAAAGGTTGTGATAAACATTCCAATCATCAACTGGGTCTAACCCGTAGGTATGGCAAAGTGCTGCCAGAGTTGTGTCCTCACAATATTCACACTCAAACTGAGTACTGATGCATGGGCGTAACTGTGGGATGTTCTCATTCGTGTCCAACAAGGGTTCCAAATAATCGATTCTACATCCACGGCCAATGTTTCTTGAATCATGTATATGTATGAATTCCATGATGCGAGGAATATTCAAGCTTCCAAGTTTTAAACCGTTCAAGGAATCCTTATTTACGCATTCGATTCTCAGCCTCCAAGAGAGCGCTGCCTCAACGAAGTTACATTCGGCGCAATATTTATTCTTGTAATGTTCTCCCTTCGTGACATCATAGGAAGGAATTTTTGAATAGGGCTCATCTTCACTTAAGCATTTCCTTTCCAGTGCAGAATTCTTATAGTCCGCATGACAACTTGCTCTTAGGTAGACACGCACGACTCCCTGAACACGCGTGCATTGGTAATTTGCGCGCTGTGTTTTATGAACAAAAACAGGCGCGCAACTATCATTTCCGATATCAATGAGGGTCTGATTAGTTTCGATGATACCTCTTTCAGTAGCGTTACAATTTCGACATTGGTACCTAGAATCTGGGCAACAATCACCATAGTGCGAACATAACTCGTCACAATGGCAGTAAAACTCCGTCGCATTTTCTCTTGTCACTTTATCCCTACATCGCTTTCGGCAAGATCGTTTTCCATCACTACATCTAAAATCTGAGGCAGCCGAATTACAAACTTCTTCTTGTATTTCCCTTTTCTCTCTCAAAACATTGGAATAGACTCCTAATGTTATATTACGCAAAGGTGATATGCTGCGTTCTTCCGGACGATTTCCTGAAGAAATTGCATTTCCTTCTGCATTTAGGCCGGAAACAGATGAAAGGAGCAATATCAAAAATACATGAAATATCAGGCTAGTGTTGAAGAGAAATCGAAACATCGTGTTGTTTTCACCTCCTCACGGACGAACAAGATTAATATTAAGACTTACTGGAACGATTTATTGCATTGTTGGGGAGCAAATCAATACGTCATGTCATAATGTAGTCCAAATGCATGTCCCTACCTGGAGCTATTTAAATCGGTTTATCTACATTATTAACCCCATGGACAGTTATATTGTCATGGAATCACAAACTACAATAATAGTTGAACTTTTGCTCAGTAAATATATTTTGATCCATTTGCTCATTTGTTTAATTGATTTCAATATTATATGTCATATATACACATGAAACATGCAACAACTTCTTATAAATTGGATTTTGGGGTAAATTAAAACCATTTATAGGGGAATAAAGTATATTAAGCAACATTATCAACAGCAACGTATCTCAATCCTTATAAAACTAGTTCTTGTGTGAATTTGAACCAGAGTTATATGGCATGTTCTAAACCATGGTTGAAGAAGAACGTTAATTCCATACATTTTACAACCAAATTGCGTTATCCTATATCTTTTATTAGTCAGTTTCGTATAGGCAAATAATATATAAGTGTCGTACTCCACTTATTTGCTAGTATTATTAGGGATTACAAGGAAGATATTCTGTTTCGGGTGTCGACTTTTGCCAATCAACCGAAGATACCTCAAGAAAAGCCGGAGATTGCCGAAGATTGCCGAAGCTTTTCTTTGCAAACGAAGTTGGCCGAGGGAACCACAAATGTGAAGAGGACGTCTCTAATTGGTCAAAAATAGGGACTCGGCATTCTCCGTCAGATTGAATCGGCAAAATTCGGTTGTATGGCTTACCTTCGGTTGTATGGCTTACCTTCGGCTGCATGGCCCAACCTCGGTTGATTGGAAAAGATGCTGTCCCATTCTGTTTCTTGGAGTGCATATGAAGTACGGCGAATCATGAGATCACGTGGGATCTCCTACACTTAGTATATCAGCGTGAATCGCTGATTTGTCAATTTATTTCTTACTCTATGTTACACCCCAGTCACATTTCCTACGGCGACCTTGCGGTCTATCATTTCTGCGGCCAGTAGCTTTTCTACGCTCGCCGCAGAATTTCTGCGCTCTCATACTTTTGCAGTCATATTTCCCACGGCAGCCGCAGGGTGAATTTTAAATTTCTGTTGATAAATAATACTTTTTTCATTTTATTTACATCAGGACAATTTATAAATGTTATTCATAGTGCTAGGATGTAATATCAAATGAAAAGTGATCGTGAAACATTGACAAATAATGATTCAATCTTGTTGAGCCAGTTGATTTCTACGGCGACCTCAGAAATGAACAAAAATTATAACTCCGAGTTATAATTTCTACGCCCTCCCTGCGGCCTGTAAAAATCTGCATACGCCGTACGGAGGCAGCAAGGCGAGCGTAGTTTTTCTACGCTCGCCGCAGAAATTCACCGATTTAATTGATCTGCGGTCGACTTGCGGCCACCGTGCGACAAATGTGACTGGGGTGTAACGCACCTTAATGGAAGTTAATGCAACGTACATGAGAAAAACTCATATAAACGTCAAAAAAGCAAACAAACATAAAGAAACAAAGATAAGTGCGTATCGTATGGAATGTCCTCCTTGCCAAATTCAACAATTTATTACTAATACCACCGTGTTATCACATTATGTTGTCAAATGGTACGTTCCTTAAAATCTTTCGAGAAGTATGATGTGTATTTCTAGGTACTAAAGTAAAAGTGACATCATACTTATGTCCGATCATAAGCTCGAATAATAGTTGTGTTTCAAATATTAATTGCATGACATATACGAGACCAATGTTATTGCTACCAGGAGCAATTTGACCTGCAGGCCATACTATTTATACATGTTTTTTTCTGTTTTGAAAAATTCGATATCTGATGTATATTTCTTAGTTTTTCAAAGAAATCTACAAAAAATTCGTTGAGGTCTTATCTTCACATCGTAATTTCATGCAATCACCGCCATCTTTTTTCAAACGAGTTACCTTGAAATATCAAAATGTCATGTTATTCTCATACTTGTAGAAGTTAATGTGACTGTCACAATTTATTAGTCAGTAAAAAAATAATTTGCTACATTGCTGACAAATTGTTTCCAGTTTCCCGTTGAATGTCGAGTCTCGCATCATACGAATGTAATTTTAGGCGATCTGTCTGCATGGGGTGCATTTAGTGTTTAAACGTATGGATACTGGTCCTAAGTTTAATGTCTAAAGGCCCGGTCACACCGCCCGGACGTTGCTGGAGCGTTCCTTGAACGTTGAAAAAATTCATCAACGCTCGTCAACGCGCACAAAATGGGGAAAAAAACAAAAACACGGGCGTTGGCTTTGCGGTGCACCGCTGAAGCCGGCGTTGCTTTAGCGTTGGTTAAGCGGTTGCAAGCGGTAGCGAGCGTTTGTTTAGCGGTAATGCGAGCGTTGGTATAGCGGCGTTCCGCGCATGAGAGCGTTGCCTCGGCGGGGGTATAAATAGCAGCAGCGTTGGTTTAGCAGCATATCGCGTTTGACTACTGGGAAATTATTTCAAGTGGGAAGTGTTTAAGAGTAAAGACCTTTATTGGAATTTGTAACTTTAACAAAAGTCCTTCAAGGATTAAAGAAGAAATGTTTTAAATCTATATAAAGTGCTTCTATTATCTTCTTATTATGACATTAAGAATGAATAACATTACAATTTTCTTTAATAATCTCTCATATCATTTCAAACAAACATATCACAATTTAATCGTTGCATTTCCATTACTTGGAACCGATTTACGTTCAAATTGCTTTAACAATGTCAAATAACATTTACAGCAAAGTAATAATCATGACGCATGACAAATGTTAGCATTGCTGTGCGCGCATCAACTTTTTGTATAATACCATGACGAGTGCAACATTTTACAAGCTGCGCAGAAAATTCACAGATAATTTATTGAATTGCTTGACGTGAAAACATTAGGTATATACTATATTTGAATAAAGGTCTCAGTAAAAGTCTATTTGTATTAACATTTAATGAAAAACAAAAATCGCATAATTCACCTTTTTAAAATCCAAAATCACAAACTTTGAGCGCTTAATTTAGGAATTTACAATGCAAAAAATTGAAATGCCAGACATGAATATATATCAAATGTAAAATGCACAAGTGTCTCCACCACAGTGTTCTACACAGTGGTGCATTTCTCCACGTATTTATAGCCAAATTCTGGTCCCGCTCCGACACCTCTATACCAACGCCAAAGCAAAGTTCATCGCCGTCATGGAACGCTGCGACAACGTCCGACACCGTTCCAACAACCCCATGTACGATAAAACGCTAACAACCGCTCCACCGACGTTTGTGCAACGTTTAATCGCCGCCCGGGCAACGCTGGCGAAGCAGCGGTGGTCCAGCGTTTAAGATTTCTGCGTTGGTCTAGCGGATTCAAGCGTCCACGAACTTGCGTCTAGCGGTGCCAAACTTTGACTGGGCGTTGGTGGAGCGGTGATAAACTTTGCCAGGGCGTAAAATTGTCCGTTTTCAACGCTCGCAATATTTTGAGCAGCTCAAAACTTTTGGAGCGTTAGGATGGCCACTCGAGAAACATCCGCGTTGGCCGAGCGTTTACAGCGTTGCTTTAACGGATGCCAACTTTTGTTAAACGGTGGTGAACGTTTACGAGCGTTGATAATTTTTTTCAACGTTCAAGGAACGCTCCAGCAACGTTTAGGCGGTGTGACCGGGCCTTACGTTTTTGTTTTGTATGTATATCTGTTGACGCTTGAGAAAACTCCACTGGCGACACAAATAGGCTGTTATATGTGGAATGAGCGTACAGTGACATCTTTTTATCTTTTACCATATAAGTAACCTTTAAATCTAATTCATAATTTAACGTTAAATGTTACAGGCAGCTGGTAAGGGTGTTCCTTGCTTTCTATTAGTCAGGGGGCCATTAACAGAAGCTTAATAAAGTTAAGAATTCGTAAAACCCATTGTTCTCTAACTGTAAGGTCATTATATCCATGGTTACAACAACTGATTTACGAATTCGTAACTTTAGTAAGTTTCTGTTAATGACCCCCAGGAGAGTAATTTAGTTCCACCAATTGGAGTGATCGATGGGTCATATAACTTAGTTATGGAAGAAAGGAGCAGGGCCGGCGTTAGCCAGTGTTCATAGGAAGTTGATTTGTACTTTGAGTTTTGACGTATCAACGCCTGTTTTATTAGATTTACATTTATACTCTATACTTTGATTGTGGACAAAATATTATATATACAGGTTCAAGGATTCATTTACTTACATTGCGTGTTTCTTTGTTTGTTACTGATAGAAATGTTGAACCAGTGTGAGTTTAACCTGAGCATGTCTCGTTGAGACTTGGAACGATACCATGACATCCAAACACACTTAAAAATCTCGAAAATAATCCCGTGCTCCAACATCCTGATAGAAAGTCAAAAGAAAATATTGTCTATTGATGTTTGTATAGGTTTATTTATTATATACCCAATATGTAACACTAATCCTGATTGGTCAATACCTAGTCACGTGTTCCGAAATAGATTTACTATTTCCCTCGGAAAGTTATATTCCCTCAAATGTGACGTCCAGCGGGAATATACATTTGAACTATTGCCCGCTGACGTCACAATTGCAAGTTCTATTACCCTTGGAAACGTCTGCGCATCATCACTGTGCAGACGAAAAACAGAAGAATGGAGGATGAGCACAAACACAAATCAACTTCGTTCACCATGACAGACGTGCGTGAACGATACAATATAAGCAACGTGTATAAAGTTCCCTAAGCTCCTCTGTAATTTCTGTCTGTGTAATTTCAAGTGTTATGATAATCTATTCCGCGTGTTAAACGCGATTGAATTTATCAAGTGGGAGTCTCAGAGGCAAAAGTTTCTGTCAAGAGCATCTGATGACGTCACAGCTTATAATGCTAACAATGGACCCGGGGAGGGGGCTTTCTAAGCCGTTTTGGCCTTCGCAGAGGAAACGGGACAAGAGTCAGTATAGGGTATATAATAAAACAAATAGTGACTGCCTAATTTCGAGCAATAGTGTAAATGATTTCCCCTTGGCTTCGGGAATAGTACATTGTAGAGGATATTCCCTCGGGGAAATAATTTACACTATTGCCCTCAATGGCAGTCACTATTTGTATAATATCAATTTTTCTTTTGAATTATCTATCAATCGTTCTATTGCAAGGGCGGATCTGGGAACCAACAAGAGGGGGGGGGGCAAATTTAAGGTCAGAGAAAAAAACTTCTCCGACCTGAAAGAAGAAATTTTGGGTCCAAAAGTGGACCCAAATTTTAAAATGTTGAGGCCCATTTTCTTCAAAATTTGGCCTGAAATTAAAAAATAAGGCCTTAAAAGGTCCAGTAATGACCAAAAAGGCCCACTTTTTTGGCCTTTTTTGGGCCTTAAGGCCCACCCAAGGGGGAGGGGCGGGCCCCCAGCCCCCCCCCCCCCAGATCCGCCAGTGTAGGCTTACTGATCCATCTTTCGATCTTTCAATAGATGTATCTTGCTATCTTTAGATCTATCTTTCTATATATGTTCTATCTTTTAATATGTATGTTGACCTATCTAACGATACATCTAATGATCTATCTATAAAATCATGAATCTATTGATCTTGATCTATCGATCTAACTATTTATCTGTCTATTCATTTTTCTGTCAAACGATCTATTGTTCTAAGTAATTATCTATTGGTCGTTCATGTCTTGTCTTATATCTACTGTAAAAGCCCAAATTTTCAAGGAGGCTAGACCGTGAAATTAAAGGCAGAGTGAATATTTGATTTAACATTGAATTCAATTGGATATTTCTTCAAACAGTGAAATTTAATGCCAATGAAACATTTCAGATTGACAAAATAGTGATTTTTGTCAGTGAAAATTTGGGCTTTTACAGTATCTATTTACCTGTCTAAAAACTAAATACAAACCTGTCATCTCACTGGTGTAGAAGGAATAGCATTTCCTACCCCTATATAAACTCCATATTAAAATCTCCCCAATGCATAATCCCTTTGTACCCCATAACTAGGAAGGTAAATAGTATGTATCAGAGCAGGTGAATATTATGTATCACTGAACATAGCAATTTCTGTTTTGAAAAGTACGATATGAAATATATATTTTTTAGTTCTGCTAGTAAAGCTCGATAACATCCAATCGCGTTTTTGTCTTTACAAAGTTTAATCTATCAAAGGTTAATCTATTTTCAATCGAGAGTTAGCTTGAAATATCAAAACATTATAATATTCTCATACTTGTAGAACTAAAAATGCTTTCCTATTATCATTACTACAATGACGAATATTTGCTACATGGGTCACAAAAATATATTTTCAGTTTCCCAAATAATCGGATCTGGCTTGAAAAGCATCCCGAGATGTGTAAATGATGATAAGATTAGTAAATAATTAGAAACGTTGTTATCTTTTTAAATCTTTGAACCTCAGTAAATTGTTCACTGCACGGGGAAATTCCATTGCAACTGCAAGAGAAGTGTCCAAGTAATATCTATGCTTCTAGCAAATATGCCTCTGAAGGTATGTGAAAATAGGTTATGTGCGATCGGTTGAAATACAAGGTTTATCTCTTGGAATTACTGACCTCCGCGAACAGACCGTAGATTGCTAGACATTGTTAGTACCTCAGTTGAAATACTCAATTTTGATTGGTCAATTAGCGGTCAACAATATGTACTGTTGACCGATACTGGGTACTGTTGACCGCTTCTGGGTACTGTTGACCGTTACTGGGTACTGTTGACCGCTACTCAGTACTGTTGACCGCTGCTAGGTACTGTTTCAAAATTATTATTTTTAAATCAGAATTGAAAAAAGAAATTGAAAAAAATCTAAATCGTATTATATGTTTTTTTCGTGAAATATGATATCTTGATCAACTTATCAAATATTTCTTCACGTATTACTAGTATTCGATTATTCTCAGTCAACAGTACTTTCAAGGTTTACAGTATCGGTATATATATCGTATACTATATGATTTCTATTAGCAGAGAAACAATAACTCAAGACAGAAAATATTTTATTCAAAAATATTGCAAATACGATGTAACATTGAAATGTCATGAGAAAAAATAAAACAGGAACACTAAAATAAGAAACATATACAAAAACATGCGCTTTAGTGATAGTCTACATGTTGAAGTCACTTTTCGTTTTCCTGGTCTATAGGCCTACATGTACATGTATGTCCTCTTTTTTTACAATGCGCAAGATTTCTTCTTTGTTTGAATTTTGCATGGCATATACAAATGTAATCCCTTCTTTTGCTGTGCACATCTAACTCATGTTGTTTTCTCATTCTCCTGCTCGTGCATACTTTTTTACAAATCTTGCATTTCTCAGGCATCTTTTGGATGCAGAATGTTGGATATGCAATGACTGTGTTCGCAGAAGACGTCGAGATTGAAATGCGGCGGAGGGGACATGTAAATGAAGCTAATCTATGCAAGCTTGTTAGAGAGTGGTACCAAGCAGAAGATGATCCAGGTACTAAATATTTTTTAGTTAGTTGGTTTTAGGTAGATTTTATCACTCTTCCTTATAAACGTATGTACAAGTTTTCGAAGGAAGTGTATACAATCATGAAGGTCAAAAATGGACACATATGTTGTATTGTATTGTATGGTGTGGTATGATATGGTATGGTATGGTATGGTATGGATTGGAATGGCATGGAATGATATTGTATGGTGTTGAATGTTATTGTATTGTATTGTACTGTATTGCATTGTAAAATTGCATTGTAAAATTACAGTGTCCTCGGTTATAGAAATACATACAATTACCATTCTAGTACATCACATATAACGGCCACTGAGGTACATCACCTTGTTCCCTAATCTTTAAGATTTTCCACGGGCTTTTGCCACATGTAGAAATATTCGGACATCAATGTGTTGAATTTATCCTAAAACCTGGAATTTTATGTGCAACCTTTGCGACTGATCAATTTATCGAAATAATCAACTGGCTTGATGAGTATCGATTGTTGTTGAAACCAACTATTTTGACCATTTTTATCAAATATTTCTTGTTTAATTAACACCAACCGGCATTTGTGGGAAATGAGTTGATTTCTCTTCAAGTGGTGTTTTAATTTAAAATTTGCTCAGCAAAAAATGTGTACGAATACAACGAATCCTGACGTCAGGATACATACAGGATATGCACCCCGTGTGCCAAACCTGTATGAATCCTGACGCCTGGATTCATACAGGATTGGCACCGAATGTACATATCCTGTGTCAGGATTTATACAGGATTGACGCGTGTAGGAATCCAGTATGAATCCTGCATCTGGATTCATACAGGATACGCTCGCAGTGTGCCAATCCTGTATGAATCATGACGCCTGGATACATACAGGATTGGCACATTGTGTGCATATTCCGGATTACATATGCTGCACATAATTTACAAATTATTGATTGCTATTGTTACTAACATTTATGACAAAAAAATCTTTAAAAATCCATGTTAATTTGATAAAAAAAACAATTTTCTCAATCAAACAAATAATCTACTTTCAAAAGTACCTATCCTAGTATCCAAAAGTGAATTTCATTAAATTAAGAATGAACATTTTACCATTATTCACAATTGTTTTTTCCCTGGACTATTGTGATTTGATATTTGATGCTTAGAAGCTATAGAAGACAAATGGTATATAAATAGCAATATATGACAAACTTTTAAAGAGCCTAATGTCTGCAACCTTTTTATAACAGACTTTCAATTAAATGCCCATTATACTGTAACACATAGTCGCAATGGTGGAGGGATTTGGATATTTGGAATTCCCCCGGCGATTTATTATTACTTATCTGTTTTCAATATTGTTGGTATTTTGCAAGCCTTTAATATTCAATTTGCACTTCAAAAAAGTATTGTTATTCGAGAGGTAAGTCAAAAGGGTCAAATCGAGGTCAACATGACATTTTGTGATAAATTGTTAATGTGCGAAAGTACGAAATAGTAGTACAGGTATGTTCCAAACGTAACGAGGCTGTTTTATCAATGTTCTACGAATCTAGATTTAATATCACTCGAAACAATGCATAGCCCTTGGTGAGGGGGGGGGGAATTACAGACATCTAACATAGCGTTTTAGTTATGTATAATCATTAATCAAAACAAATAATACTAATAAGTCCACCTTTCTGATTACATTTTGTCCGTGTATTTCTAGCCTTATTTACTTATGATACAACAACAAATTAACTTCACTTGCGTCAGCCCATCATCTCCTTGCAAATATAATTGTAGTTCATGTTCGACGGGGAATAGGAATTTGTTTACCCGCACCCCTGATCATTATCAAGCCCCCTCTAGATATCAGGCCCGTCACAGGCACGTAGCCAGGGGGGTTCGATGGGTTCGATTTACCCCCCCCCCCCCTTGCAAAAAATCTTTCAAAATCATGCGGTTTTCACCATTCTGAACACGTTTTAGGTGATTTCGGCCATTTCTGGACCAAAATTGGCACAAGTAAACCCCCCTTGGAATTTTTCGAGAAGTGAACCTCCCATGGCAAATCCTGGCTACGGGCCTGCGTCATACTGTATGGCTAAAACTCCGGGCTTTCGCTAGAGAGGCGTGCCTCAGAATACCCATGACCCGGAGGTTAACTTAAAAGTAACGCAAGGTAGATAAAATTGTATTTAAGGGAGAAGAACTACTGGACAGTAGGCCCCTGGCTTAGTCAAAATAATATATATGGTATCCATGAGTCTGTGACTTTTGGCTGAAATAGAGGGGAATAGTCTGGAGGCAAGATTTTTTGATTGCCGTACTTACCGTACTTGTTTTCAGGCATCATGCTATTTCCATGAGTGAGTGTCAAATTTTAAGACCCATTTTCCTTCTTTTCCTTAAGTTCACATGTGAATTTTAAATACAATTTGCAAATGCATCCTAAAATCTGATTATGTTAATGCTCATCCCCCCCCCCCTCCTCCAATGTGATGCCTGTCTACTATAATTTCAAATGTGCAAGGAAAACAGTTTAAATGGGATGAAATGTATCTCAAATCAGTCTCAAATACTATGGCTGGTGGCTTCAAAATTGATAAACAACTTTCGAAACCATATTTTTAGATGTACTTTTACATGTAGATTTCAAATATGACATCGCTTTGACTGAATTTTGAATATTTAATGAGGTAAATCAAGATTATTTATACTCGTATCTAGTCTATTATTTGGTTCTACACGTTCCTTCCTCATTGACATCGTGACTCTTTGACCTAATAACGTATCCATTTCCTTAATATTGTATATTCAAACAAGGAGAGTTAGTTCAAAATAGAAGGAGTTTCATAGTCAGGATCCAGGTGTAAAAGGGTAGGAGGTCCTCTCAAATTATGGTCCCACTCTCCATTGATTTATATGGTGACCTCAATACAACTCTTTCCCTGATTATCTTATACGCAATCAGGGCCAGTAAGGGCCGTTAAGAAAGGGGACCATAATCCCTGGGGGACCATCATTTGTAAAAGGGTAGGAGGTCCTATCAAATTATGGTCCTACTTTCCATTGATTTATATGGTGACCTAAACACAACTATTTCCCTTATTATCGTATCCACAATCAGGGCCAGCAAGGGCCTTTAGGAAAGGGGACCATAATCCCCAGGGGACCATAATTTCTTTTACACCGGGATTAGAAAAACTCTCCGAATCCGAATCATATATTTGAAAACGAAGAATACAATGCCCCAGGTACAATGCCCCGTGCCGTGTATTCACCATTTACTCTCAATCCTGATTATCTATCAATGTCTCCAGTGAGTTTGCTTCTGTGTGCCTCTCCAAGTAACAAATCTAAATGCATACTCGACATATATCGCCCAATGTGGGCCCGGACTTGAAAAACAGACGTAGACTATAATGTAGTAACTTTTGGTTTTGTAAAATAGCTGAAATAGTTTGTGACAAATATTAAATACGCAAATAGAGGCAGGTTTTAGAAATGAGACTAGACTGGCAAAGAATAATTATAATCATAAAATCTAAAGTAATTCCTCGATGATCTCTTCTGTAATCAAGGTGGTTTTGGTACACTTCCGCAGTTATAAAAACAAAGACATAGACTAAGTAATTAATAACTAAGTAATTAATAAATCTCAAATAAGCCCCGATTCATCTGCCAGCGCCCTGCCGATTGAGTATTTTGTTCAGAAATGAATGCAATTCTGAACAAAAATAGAGCAATGACCTGATCGCATAGATGGGCAATATTCTAACCATTGGAATTTACAACGGACATGTAACGGTCTATCGGAGACGTTCTAAGAGAAGATTTAAAACTTTAGATCCTTGTAATAATAGATGTAACACACATGTATAAAGATTCCTGAATTATGTTTTTGCTATTGCCCCGAACCGGTCCGTCTTCTCGCTGCAAGCAGGAGGAAATTCTTTGTCACAAAGTTTGGCATTTTTTATAAAATCAAACGTGCGTCATTGAAACTCACAATATGTAAATAGCATGTCAGTTACATCATACCTTGATGGGGAAAAATAGATCTTATATGTTAGAAGTACTAAATAAAAGTTATCGTGAAAATGAGACAGTCGTTCTCGAGAGAAAAGAGCATAAATGCGCATTTCGAGAGATTTGATCCGTTTAAAAATCTGTAAAAAATTGGGGTACTTAAAAGCATCGGGAGGCATCATATATTTCAAATTAGACACGAGGAAGTCAATATTGAGCAAGTTATGGCTGTTCTAAATTCAAATAAAACCGTTAACCCGTACCGGTCCAGCTTTTGACCCGTGCCGGTCAATTTTCGTTAGCTGCGTATACCAAGGGTGAATCAGAGAGTGAAGAATCTGACAGTGAAATGATAAAATACAAATACTTAATTCTATTGAGGTGAATATTTCTGCCTCTTTCACAAATAATATTCCAGAAATCTCGAAGGGCTAGTGGAATATCATCTTGTGAAAGTGTCACGGGTATTCACTGAAAATAGAATTAAATATTTGTTTTATTATTCACTACAAGTAATATATTCCTCACTCACATTAATGGAACAACAATCTATTGAGGTCTGATTAACCATAGCAATTTACTCCCAGGACTACATAAACTTGAAATTACACGGGACAAAGTCGTGACTGGTGAATATCATTTGATATTTAACGGATGTCACTAATGTCACATGACTTCCTTTGAATATCACTTGTTATTTATTGTCACGTGTGGGATGGACTTATCAGAGAGTGAGAAATATGTTAATTTTCGTCATGTATATGACATAGACAAATCAGAGAGTGAGGATGTCTTATAAACATTGTTATAATTATAATATCTAGACTGCATGATCATATTATATTTCACTGATTTCATTTTAAGAGAGGCACTATATCAAAAACTTACATATAAAATGTAAAGAATCCAATATTCTAGTAAGACATAAATTACAATGTCAAACAACATATGAAGATGCTTTGGAGGCATTGATTCACTTTCTAGTGCTACATGTTTCCAACTTAATGCTGCAAAATGATTACATTGACTATGCCTGTTTTCCTCTATTTTGAAGGGGTAGGGCACTATAACGTCATATTTAAATTACAAAATAGTGATTCATCATTATAAAAGTTGTATTACAATATTACACAAACCTTGGAAATGTTCTTGAAATACTATTTTGAGCTGTTTAAGCTGTCACCTTTTGACTGAAGCTACGAATGCAAATTAGACGAGACTTAAAAATGTACATTTTCAGATCAAAATTGAGACAAAAAGTCCAATATCTCTGGATTCAGTTGTCATAGATTGATGTATTATGGCTTGTTAGAAAGGTCTTCTTACATATTTTATGGATATATCACAATATCAAATATATTCAAGTTCACAAGGCTCTGATACAGCATTTTGATTGTGTGTGGCTGTATCCATGGTGACCTTTAACTCACTCAGAAATGGGTTAAACCCCAAATTTGGCTACTCTTAAGGACTCATAATGTTTCAGAGGGTCCAAAGGAACAGTTTGACAAATGTTTCATTTATGTACTCGAAATGCCATTTAAAACTAATTTTAGGGGCATTTCAAAAAGCGCCCCCTGGTGGTAGCCCCAAATTTGTCACTTAAGAGTTGACATTTTGGGGATGTTAGACCCACATCTACTTATTACAGGCCTCAAACCTTTTGTACTCGAGATGTCTTATAAATGTTTGCTAGCTCCTAGAGTATAGCTTTAAAGTATGTGTATGCTACTTATCCCC
The DNA here is from genome assembly GCA_903813345.2 of Owenia fusiformis. Classification (NCBI taxonomy): domain Eukaryota; kingdom Metazoa; phylum Annelida; class Polychaeta; order Sabellida; family Oweniidae; genus Owenia; species Owenia fusiformis. Next base: position 7,588,194 of record CAIIXF020000012.1, on the reverse strand, counting down.
CCAAGGATCTAGTAGAGGTGACAATGCTCAACAATTTTATGACACACTTTTATATACTACTCACATATTTGATGATGATTTTCCTACATTCTATTGTGGTGATGTGAATAGTAGAATAGGAAATAGGAAATGATATTGCATATGATTCATTACCTGTACATATTCCAGAAAGATCGGTTATTGACGATGTTAAAAATATGTATGGTAAATATTCTATAGCATTTTTGCATGATAGCGATATGTGTGTAGTTAATGGTAGATTTAAGGGTTTAGATAATTGTACGTATTTGTCGAAAATAGGTAAATCTGTAGTTGATTATTTTTTCACACATTTACTGTACTTTGATTTATTTACATCGTTCGATGTTTTATTGGTTAGTGAGTTGGCTGAACGATTTAACTTAATGTTACCTTTAAAAAATAAGCCAGATCATTCATTGTTATGCTGTTCCATTAATTTATCGCCGAGTGTACATTACAGTAAACCCATTGATCACAAGGACGATAAACAATGGCGAAGCGCTAACATGCCGTGTACAGAGAATAATAAAATCCCGAAAAAAAGGTACTTTGTGAATGATATGAAAAAAGACATTCTGGATAGCGAAAACTTCAGATCAGGGATCTCAAGTATGATTACAAAATTAGACGATTATGATTCAATGAACAGTTCTATAAATGAAATTGTTGGTGAGATTTTAGATATAATTCATTCTGAAATGGATGAAAGCTTACCATTCAAAGAAGTTAAACCCAAATCAAAGAAACGTTTAATAAAAAGAAATAAACCATGGTGGGATGCTGAACTATCTGAGATGAGAAAAAAACTTGTCAATCTTGAAAGACTGTATTCAAAGACTAGAAAGCATGAAGATAAGCAAAACCTTAGAGTGCGTTATATACAAATCAGAAAAGATTTTGATAAGCTATTACGACAAAAGGAGCGGCAGCATTATTCTAATATACGTAACAATTTGTCTAATTTTAGACACGATGGATCGTCATTTTGGAAATACTTAAATGAGACTTTTCCAAAAAAGAAATCGATGAATACTTTTGCATCTGTGTTACTGGAAAATAATGAAGTTTCAACAGATAAGAATGTTATATTGGAAAAGTGGAAACAAGATTTTGAAACAGTTTACAAGAAAGATGATAATGATAAAATTGAAGTAGATAATATTAACGCGTTGTTTGAGCTTGACGAAAATAAGCATATAGCAAAAGAGAATATTCAAGAAGACGAGTTGTTAAACAGTACCATTACTCTAGAAGAGGTTGGGTATGCCATATCGAAGTTGAAAAATAAGAAAAGTACTGGTATGGATAATATTCCAAATGAGATACTGAAACTACCATCGCTGAAAATGTTATTGTATAAACTTTTTAATGTTTGTTTTACAAACAACATTATTCCAGATGCTTGGTTATATTCTATCATTCATCCTATATTAAAAAAAGGAAAGGACAGTAAAGTTCCATTAAATTATAGAGCAATATGCTTATTATCAACTGTTGCTAAAGCATTTACATCTATTTTAAACAGCCGAATAGTGAGGTTTCTTAATGAGCACAAGATACTTTGTATAGAGCAAAATGGATTCAGAAAGTTTCGTTCATGCATAGAACATATTTTTACATTAACGACTGTGGCTAGAATACGAAAATATTTTAATATGGATACTTATTTCTGTTTCGTCGACTTCAAATGTGCATTTGATTCTGTAAATAGGGATCTATTGTTTCATAAAATGAAGATGAAAGGTATAAACGGAAAATGTTAGATATTATAATGACCCTGTATTCAAATGTAAAAGGTTGCATTAAACTAAATGACACAGAAACTGATTGGTTTGAGATGGAAAAGGGTATAAGACAAGGTGATAGCGTTTCATCGACCCTATTTTCTATCTATATCGATGATTTAAGTGAAAGTATTAACAACCTAAAATGTGGTGTACACATGGGTAATGAAGGCATGTTAAGCTTGTTAATGTATGCAGATGATGTTGTTTTGATATCGAGTAGTAAAGATGGTTTGCAAAAACAGATAGATACATTATATCGTTGGTCAAATACTTGGAAGTTGAAAATTAATACTGATAAAACCAAGGTGATGGTGGTATCAAAGAAGAAATATGAAAAGTTTAGAGTTCAAATATGGTAAATCTTCACTTGATGTAACAGATAAATATCACTATCTTGGTATAGATATTACTTATAACTTAGATTTTTTCTTAACTGCTGAAAAAGTAAGTTATTCTGGAAGTAAAGCGCTTGGAGCTATGAGGTCAAAGTACCTACAATTGAAAGGTTTACACTTTGATATTTACACAAAATTATATCACAGCACAGTCGCATCGGTAATGGATTATGCATCTGGAATCTGGGGTCTGCATAGAAAAACTCATAGTTTTACCAATAAAATACAATTTAATGCCATAAGGACCTTCTTGGGTGTCAGTAAAAAATGCCCTATCAGCTTTTTAGAAGGCGAGTGTGGATGGACCCCAAATTATATAAGACATTATATAGAAGGTATTCGATTATTGTATAGGTTAGTTGTTAATTGTGAAGAGGCCAATATGGCAAAGAAAGCATTTAGATGGGATTTAAGCTTAGCCAAATTGAAATGTGATTTTACCTGGAACGAAGAAATCCAGAGCATATGTAAAAGTGTTGACATGCTGAATATGTATGATGATATTAAAAAATGTAAAGATTTAAAAAGATTTGTGAATCAAATGAAAGGAAAATTAATGAAATTACATGAAACTCAATGGTTGGAGACAGTTAGGGAAAAAAGAAAATTGACTTTTTATAAGAGCTTTAAATTATCTTTTCAAAGGTCTGAATATATATTTTGTAATTTTTTGAGTAGAAAACAAAGATCTGTTTTAGCTAAATTTCGATCTGGCACTTTACCTTTAGAGATTGAAACGGGTAGGTGGCAGAATATACCAAGTCAAGAGAGATATTGTAGGCAATGTAAGAATGAAATAGGTGATGAGTTTCATTTTTTATTCAAGTGTAAAGTTAATCATAAATTAAGAGAGGAAATGTTTTGTAAAGTAAAAGGTATATATGATCTATTTGAGTCTTGTGATAATGAAAAGAAAACAATGTACTTATTGAATTCTAAATCACTCTGTAAATATGTTTCAAATTTTTTGCTTTTGTCTTTGGAGGCTAAAGATAGATTAAAGTAAATGTTAATTCTAACTTATCTGCTTATAATATGATTGTAATTGTGTCTCATAAGCCTTTGGAGGCTGGCCGTATAATTACGGGTGACACTGTAATAAATAAATAAATATAATTTCAGCCTTTCAAAAATGATGGCCAAATTCTAAGATGCCAATTTTGCATCTCTTGTCAGAAAATGAAAATGAAAATATTTTTGTTCTGAATAAGACATTTATTAATTTACTCCCACTAAATCATGATTCCCCATATGGCTTTTCACCATATGAAATAAACAGTTTCATATGTCACCGCTGTTTAACATGTGTTTAGGCATTTTACAAATCAATAACAAGATAGTTCTTGGATGCTGTGAAAATTTCATAAAAACCAGCTCACTAGATATCGTAATTTTGTTAAGAGTAAACTAAAATAAATTAACGTTTCGAATGCACATAATCATTCTGATTTGGAAAAGTTGACACATGAAATTGTCGATTGTTTAAATGATGCAGCAGACCTTGCGATACCTAAATCTCAATTTCACCACTTTTTGAATCCTTTTTGGAAATATGGTGCAGTTAAAAATCTTTATGTATCAATGCGACAGTTTAGACGCATTTGGATCTCCGCAGGACGACCAAGAAATCATAACAATGTAGCTTTAACACAATATAAAGATGCTAAACGTCTCTTTCGTGCAGAACTGCGGAAGGCTAAAATAAATTATGAACGTAATCTTGATTCTAAATTTGACAAAGCTGCTGAGCTCAACATAAATGATTTCTATCGTCTGGTTAGGAAATCCAGAAAACGTAAAACAAATTCGCACGAATTACTAGTTGATGGAACACTAATTAGAGATCCATGTCTAATTAGGGACGCATGGGCAGATCATTTTGAGATGTTAGGGACTCCCAAACAGTTTCCACATTTTGATAATGACTTTATGCGAAATATTGAAACTGAGTTCCAACGCAATTACAAAGAATCATTTTCAAACCATGATACTACCTTAATTAATCCTATCGTTACTCAGGAAATACATGATATCATTGTACAGAGTCCTAATAACAAAGCTCCTGGTTTAGATATGGTAACTAATGAACATCTTAAAAACGGTGGTAGCATGTTAGTTAAGGTGATCACTGACCTATTCAATGCAATGATTAGGCTAGAATATGTCCCGCAAAACCCAAAAATTGGCGTCATTATTTCATTGTACAAGGGCAAGAAAAAAGATAAATTAATCAGGACAAACTATAGAGGACTTACACTCACCTCTGTTATTAACAAACTTTGGGATACTATTCTCTTGGAAAGGAATATGCATATCTTAAAATGTGCAAATGTTCCGCACAAATTGCAATTTGCCCATAATGGCGGGAGTCAAATGGCCACATTCGTTTTTAAAGAAATAGTAGCTCATTTCCAAGAGAGAAACTCTCCCATTTTCACAGCCATGCTTGATAATCTCCAAGCTTTTGACTTATTGTACAGAAATGGACTTTTTGTAAAATTATATAAACTGCAGGATTCCCCTTAGATAAATGTAAAAGTGCCATATTAATGTATGATTTGCATTTAAAACGATATGATGAAACACGTTGGCACCTTGGACGTGAATCCCTTCCAACTAGACACCAACAAATATACGTAGGCAATATCATTGACTCTAATACTCATGTAAGCTCTAAGGCAGCTATAACGGAAGCTTGTCTTAAAGCAACACGTACTTTTAACTCTTTGTGTTTTATTGGTATGAACCGTAATGGTCCCAACCCTTTAACTAGTGCCAAAATATGGAAAAATATTATAATGCCTTCTGCATTTTATGGGTGTGAACTTTGGTTCAATATTAAACAAAATGAAATGGAAAAGCTCGAGCGTGCTCAACGACAGGTTGCCAAAAGAATTCAAGGTTTCCCTATAAGAACACCTAGTGCTATAGTCTTGAGCACGCTTGGTCTATTGTTCGTTGAGAGTTACATCAATAAAATGAAATTCCTGTTTCTTGGCAGATTACTGAGAACTGATAATCTATATGTTCAAAAACAGATTTTACTAATTAGAATATCTAGCTTGCTGGTTAGAAACGTTTTACACCTCAAACAAATGGGCTTTTTGGCTGATATTCTGCAACTTAAAGATTCTTATCCTTTTTTATATACTGAGTTTGAACGTTATATTAAAACTACTGTTGTAATGCATAAATCCAAATGGAAAATGATAGTTAACGCACAAATCTTTTCAAAACAACAGCAATTATGGCAACAAATGCTGGATCAGGATGCCTCTCTATATCGCTTTAGAAATAGTCATACAATGTACGAACCAATAATACATTGGAAATTGGGAATTATTTATCCATCTCACACTTGGAAATTGGGACAGCTTTTATCCTTATTAATACTGAACTCAGAAACTGATAGATGCTGTCCTCTTTGCAATAGTGTGACGAATGACATCACAAAACATATATTATTACAGTGTCAAGTACTATTTCAAGAAAGAGATAATCTATTTAATGCTGTTGTTGATACATTAGGAGTTGTTGACTCAGTGGCGTTATTTAATACTGATGATGAGATATTTCTTGAAACTATTTTAGGTAGCAGAACAGATATGTTATTTGATTGTAATGATTGCATTTGGCAACAATTTTTAATAGTATCTGCGGTGAAAATAGATTATATTCTAAACCATGCTGTACTACATTTAAATATGTAAATACCTGGAATATTTGTAAATAATGTATATTTATTATTATTATTTTATTTGTCCTTAATTTTGAGTTAAGTTAAAATGTTAAATTGTAATCTTCATTTAATGGAGGAAATAAAGAATATACAATACAATACAATACAATACAATACAATACAATACAATACAATACAATACAATCTCTTGTCAGAAAATGAAAATGAAAATATTTTTGTTCTGAATAAGACATTTATTAATTTACTCCCACTAAATCATGATTCCCCATATGGCTTTTCACCATATGAAATAAACAGTTTCATATGTCACCGCTGTTTAACATGTGTTTAGGCATTTTACAAATCAATAACAAGATAGTTCTTGGATGCTGTGAAAATTTCATAAAAAAATTATCAAAAGCTTTTGAAATGAGAGCATTTTTCCGTGAACTTTTTGAACAACTTAGACAGTACTCTACCCTATTATATGAAAACGAATAAGTTCTAATCATTCTTGTTGTTGTAAGACATTCTCAATAAGATTCTGCAAGTTGTATTTCTCTGGCCCAAGGGGCTTCGGGAAATACGCCTTGCTAGAATCGTTGAAAGATGAACAGTACATGCGATTAAATCCACCGAATCAAGTCCAAGATCTGATGTGAGTGTGGCTGATTCATTCCACTCAGGCGTTATTCCCTGGATAGAAATAACACCTTTTGGAGGAATGATTCAATCCACATTGCTTAGAGTCCAGGGCTTGACTCCTTAATTCACACATAACTAGGCAAGGTGTGTCCGGTTCCAGCCAGTTTGAACACAGTATTTCATATATTTACACTGCACTGCAATGCATGAGTCCAGGGCGTAATTTATTATGTATTGTAGTAAATATGAATTGGACAAATCTTGTCTTGTTTCGTCAACACTGCATTTTGGTAAAGGCCGTGATGCAAACTTTAATTTTAAGTGCTGAGTCATTCGAGCTACCAATGCCATCTTGATCCATCGATGTTTTGATGAATGTATACAAATAATTTAATAAGTGTTCAGCTTCAGGAATTTGTCTTTAGAAATTGTCCAAGCTTCATATAACACGCCGAATAAGGTAGAGAGAAAAAGCAATAAACAATATTCTCAAGTTGCTCACTCGGGTGAAACAAACACGGGAGACTATTATTGCATGATGATTGCGGGGATCAAAATCCACCTCAGTAACGGTGAAATATCGGCCATAGCACTTGCCGCCGCTTTTATCTTCCGTTCTGTAGTTATTGAGGTCACCGTTGAACTCCTCGATCTCTCAAACCCCTTCACAACACATTCATCTCCAACTCTTGTCAAATTGCCATGACAACGCTTCAATTGGCATTGAAACGAGTCACCGGAACAGGAAAGCTCCACTTCAGCTATTTTCGTACTTGGCTGATCAGCGACAGTTCTTACGTTGATGGTGTCTCCTGTAACGTCCATTAGAATTTGAAACGAAAGTATCGTAAGATCTTTAAACGGGTCCTGCCTATTTCCGAATTGGACAAGTTGACATAGTTGAGGGTACGGTTGCCCTCTCGGTCTTCCGAACTGTTTATTACATTTCCAACAATAAAGGTTGTGATAAACATTCCAATCATCAATTGGGTCTAACCCGTAGGTATGGCAAAGTGCTGCCAGAGTTGTGTCCTCACAATATTCACACTCAAACTGAGTACTGATGCATGGACGTACCTGTGGGACGTTCTCAAACGTGTCCAACAAAGGTTCCAAATACTCGATTCTACACCCACGACCAAGTTCTATTGTATCTTCTATTAATCCCATAATGCTTAGAGTATTCAAGCTTCCAAGATTTAAACCGTTCAAGAAATCCTCATTTATGCATTCGATTTTCAGTCTCCAAGACAGCGCTGCATCAACGAAGTTACACTCGGCACAGTATTTATTCTTGTAATGTTCATTTTTAATGACATCGTAGCACGGAATTTTTGAATAGGGCTCATCTCCACTTAAGCATTTCTTCTCCAATGCAGAATTCTTATAGTCCGCATGACAACTTACTTTAAGGTACACCCGCACGACTCCCTGAACACGCCTGCATTGGTAATTTGCACGTTGTGTTTTATCAACAAAAACAGGCGCGCAACTATCATTTCCGATATCAATGAGGGTCTGGTTAGATTCGATGATACCTCTTTCAGTAGCGTTACAATTTTGACATTGGTACCCATAATCTCGGCAACAATCACCATAGTGCGAACATATTTCATCACAATGGCAGTAAAACTGCGTCGCATTTTCGATAGTCACTCTATCACCACATCGATCTCGGCAGGATCTTTCTGCATCACTACATTTAAAATCTGAAGCAGCCGAACTACAAACTTCTTCTTGTAATTCTCTTTTCTTTCTCAAAACATGGGAATAGACTCCCAATGTTATATCACGCAAAGATGATATACTGCGTTCTTCCAGACGTTTTCCTGAAAAACTTGTATTTTCTTCTGCATTTAAGTCCATATCGCGCTCAGATAGGATTTTCCTCTGAATTTTATCCATTATTTGATGACAGTAGCTCTGATAGCGGAATACAGATGGAATGAACACCATCCAAAAGACAAGGCTAGCGTTGGAGACAAATCGAAACATCGCGTTGTTCTTACCTCCTCGTCGGTTAGTAAGATTAATATTAAGACGACTAGAACATCTTATTGCATTGTTGGGGAGCGTATCAATAGGCTAAATTGTCATGATTAAGTCTAGTCTAGCTACGGGCCTTTGAGAACCCCCCCCCCCACTACTGGGGTGTCCACATTCTTGAAACTAGTCTACAGTAAGTCCAAACGCATTTTCCCGCTCCTCTACATTGTCAAACCCATTATATGGAAATACTTTAATTTTAAACAGATATCAATTCTACAAATCACCTACTCAAAAGATATTAGTATAAGAAAATACGAAAAGACTTCTCTTCTTTCTTTACTGAAAAAATGCACACAATTGTATAGTATTTACCAAGATATAGCGATTTCTTTGGGTTGCGTTTTTTGAACACCCTGTACTATACAAATTGGATAGATGCAGGATATATGCATGTAAAAGATTTCTTTAATGAAGAAGGTAATTTTAGAGATGAAAGACATGTTCAACGAACACTTAAAAATAGTAGGAATTGGATAATAGAATATATGAAAATTAAAAATGTTTAACAACATGTAACATACACCTAGAAAAGCAACACATGGAATGTAGAAATTTATAATTTATACAAACGTTTTTCTGTACAAAGAATGTGGCTTCAAAAATATAGAATTACTTAAGTCCAGCTTCTTTTATACGTTTTTAATAACTGAAAGGTTCGAAAATCAATAGCAGAAAATAATTGGAAAGAAATTTTTTATCAAGATATTAGCCAATCATATACCAGGAAGATCTATAAATTTAAAATCAAAAACATCGATTGCCAAAAATTGTCTGAAGAATTCAATTTCAAACTTCTACACAATATTCTACCTTGTGGTAATCTAGTGAGTAAATGGAACAGAAATGTTTATAAAACATGTATCGAATGTTATGTTGATCAAGATATTGAACGTTTAATTTTTAACTGTAAAATTGTAAAAACACATTTGTTCACCGAAAAATAAGCACGAAAATGCGGCAAAATAATGATCGGATTCTATTGTCTTGCCGATTTACTACTTGCCACAATCAACCTCATTGCTAAAATATCCAACCTGGCCTATTCTACCTCAAACTTTGCCCAACTACTATCAGCTAGATGTCCTTCAAAAATCAAGTTGTCATGGCTACCAAAGCCTTGTAGTTACCATGGCAACCTCGAAAATGGGGTTAAAAATGAGAGCAAAAAGCATCCAACCCTACTATAATGACACTAATATTATTTCAACTATTCAAAAATTAGATTGTGAAAATTCGGATTAAAGAAGGTGGTAAGCAATGGAGATAAATATTAATTATGTGGTAATTTCAGTTTGATAAATGATAGGTGGACAATATCATATTGTAGCTAAAGGGTAATAGGTAAAGTGTAGGTTAACTGACGGCGTCAACGCGGTAGCTTGGCGTCCGTCAACAGCAAATATTAGGTGGAGAACTTGTTTTTCTTATTGTATGTAACAGATAGTAGTAACTTGACGGCGTCAACGCGGTAGCCTGACGTCCGTCAACACCATGGATTGGTTGTAAATAAACATTTTAATTGTTTTTATTATTGTATGTGTCTTTTATATGTATTGTAATAATTAATTATTATTATCTCCAAAAATGGAGGCGAAATAAATATAAATATAATAAAATTCAAAGCTCTGGGGTCTTCCTCCTCTTGTTCTTCGTCTTTATTACTCATATTGAAGATATCTACATATTTTTACAAATCAGTTTGCTGATTTTTTGTATAATGCTGATAACACTAATAGTGCTTTTTGATGAGGAACTTGATCGACTTGACTATACAGTAATAAGTCTTATTTCATGTTCAACTTCAGTTTTAACATATATCTTTAAAATGTACTGGTACATTATCTGCACATGAAATTCAGGAATGTATCTGAATATATTAATTCGTCGTCAATTTGTATATCCCGAATTATGTATAGTATGTAGCATATTTACGAAAAAATTAATAAAGTGTCTGAAGCTATCAAATTGTAAACGCTGTAACAGTAATTAACACATACCAAAGGGAGAATTAATAGCGATATTTAATGGAAAGCGAAAATGGGTTAAATCCTGATTTCATCTCAAGTTAATCGTGCAATCAGCGAATTCATTTCCGCATGGTTATTAAACTGTATAGCTGATCATACATGATATTAGTTACATGGAATTTAATATAAATAAGGATGGGTTATATTTATTACAATGTGATTAGGAACCGAAACCTTTACTTTCTACTGTGTAAATCCATGTAATTAACTATATTTGAAGAGGCTCTGGACGATTCTAAACCCGGACGATTCCTTGGAATTAATTACATACATATATCACTGGCTCACGTGGATTACCCCTTTGCAAGATGGTAATATGCAGTTGATTTACAGCATGTGGGTGTGACAATAGTCCTAGAATCACATAACTCAGACAGTACCATACTTGACTCATGCTAAAACATGACTGGTTTATGGCAGATATATCATTCCTTAACCCAAATTATAACACACTTAAATACATTTATTTCTTTAAATCACACTTTAAATATCCTAATCATATATTTTTGAGACTACTTGATGATACCCCAACACCAAACGGTAAGAAATTTCAATAAATTCGGTTCATTCCTAGCTGAGAAATTGCTCGTAAAAGGATTAGCTTTGATTAGAAAAACTTGTGGTTTCAAATTCAATACGGTTGATATTGCAATGTCTAATGAGGGCTGTCGATGAATAATTAAACGTATTACGCTTATTTCTATTTGAGAATTTTTAGATGACGTAAGCCTTTATCTTGTAATATACTACATCCCTTCACTTTGAATCGTCCTGATCTAACAATTTTGATAAGCCAATAACTTCCATATGGGGTTTGTTGCGGTGGAAGCGTTTTCTTAATACCAACTTTTTAGTGAATTTCAGTGAGTCGATCCTCTTTACTCGAGTCTAGCCAATACTTGGCTAGAGGGGATTGCATCTGGAATACTGTGAACTCTATTTGAAAAAAGCTTGCCGGGGTGTCATAAATTTATTGAATATTTTAAAAATCGCCAGATAAATAAATCATTAATCAGACCGGACCCAGCTCGTCTCCTTGATGAGATATGACATGATTTCATCAGGATTTCGTCTGAAATTAAAACAAAATGGCTCCAAGAAAAATGGCGATGTTCGAAAACTGGACGAAATGTCGTTAACGTCTGACATTAGTAACTGGCTGTAAATTCTAAGTTAGCGATCCAGAAGATGTGAACTAATACACTGATCACTTTATGTGTGTTTTGGAATTTTGGGTGAGGTTATAAGACTAAAACTCGCAATTCAAATTGTGATGTGGAAAAATGGCGGACATATGATTTCAAATTTTATGATTACGACATGACCATTTGTTCATGCAGGAATATATCTGTACTGGAAGGCCACGATACAATGGCCTTAGAAGAAGGTAAGATCCTCTGTGTGTTTTTCGACAGAATCAATATTGGTCCGATTCTTTAGTACAGGGTGAGCCAAAAAAGGTAACGCGAACAAATGTTAATTGTTGATTTACAGCTTCAGATAAGTGTTATGACGATAGTCACAATTTTGGAGAGGAGTTGTGAGTTGGATATGATTGAGTCTATTTATTATCGTATGATTACATAATATCTACCCTTTGCATTCGCCCGTCGTGGGGGCGGGGCTACTAAACTGTAATATGGTTTCTACTAGGCAGAGTGTAGTTTAACTAGACTCTGCACGCAGGGTACATAATAGCGAAACGTAGATTATAATTTGAATGTCACAATCAAGTTTATTAACAAACTAATAATACGTATTTTGGTTACTTGTTCCATTCGGGGTTTCCATCATCTTGCACGCGTCAATCATCGGTAATTTCAACCTAATACAGAATGTTTACTGTTGCAGAAGAAGTATTGGAGATTTAATCCTCAATAACTAAAATATTTCATTTGATGACATACTAGAATTCTATGTACAGTCTTATACTATAAATAAAAAAGATTTTTACAAGCAAGTTGTAACTCAAATTCCCTCTTCAACAGTATTATAATTGATGTCCATTTCTGCCGTATCGCTCTGATTATGTTCATTCCCCTTTTAGACAGTTAAATAAATGACACTCTTCAAATAAATCACATGCAAAAGTTTGATAGCAAAAATACCGGTACCTGGTTCTCATTAAATGTTATTCATTTTAATTTCTTTTGTAAACATGGAGTATAATTTAATTAATATTTTGATAACCTTCAAGTCAGTTTGAATTTAATCATTTTAGATGCAAAGCCGTGAGAAGTACAACTTTAATAATATGGGATTATATGACTTTCTATTGATATTTCTTCTAATTGACATTTCATCTAACCTTCTTGTTGATATCAATTAACAGTTACGATGTGAATACTTTTTTGTTATCGGCACGTCTTAAGATAAACTTATCAATGTCTAGGGTATGTGTGTGTTTTTTTACGTTTGTGTCTATTTATAGTAGAGCATAATCAAAATAAGGATAATGTCAATTCTACATTAAAAGTCATAACCAACTTATAAAAACTTCTACACGTATTTGCGTTGCGTCTAGACACTCACAATGACTACACGTACATACATTGCAAGTTGCGCCATCATCTTACATGCATCGGTGGTACTTTCAAACCAAAATATCTCTACTGTAGCAGAAGATGTAGGGGGCACCTCATCAAACGCGACACAGAATGAGCCAAACATCCGCAACCATTCTTTGGTGCCATGTAGCTATACAATTGATCAAAGCTCAAAAAATAGTTTCATGGAATTGGTCAACGATAGAAACATTAACTTTATGTACATTAAAGTAAATTTTTCGCGGAGAATGGAGATAGCACGATTGAAGAAGCACCGGTTCTTTTCTCCTGGCTACCTTATATGGACATTTAAATCATCTCCAAAGGCAGGATATCCTTTACTTGGCTACCCATATGACGTCAAAATCCTCTCGCTTGGTTTCCTTACGTGGTACGTGTACGATCATCTGCAAGTTCATGTTGACGTTGCGCCAGAAAATTGCCACGCAGAATGGGGTGACGATGGTACGATGAAACGCCTACTTTCTACTCTGAGAGACTTGTCAAATCAGACGATACATGGAGAAACCACAGCGTGGTGTTACGGAATCAGATTCCAGTGGGACTGGATGAACAATCTCATCGTACATTGGATCCGAGTGGGTCGAGATTATACGGGATATATGTGCAGCACGTTGCCGGAAAGTCCGTTCCGTTTCAATGAGGTCATCAAACAGACTCGGTTCTTGTTCTTTCTGCAAGTATGTGGCGTGATTCTCCTTTGCTACAGCCCATTACTACTTTACATATTCGATACAAGTTTGGAGGGTAAGAAAGAAGACTGGCCATTTTATAGCTGCTTGAAACACGCGTTAATCGATGAAAGCGAAACGGACGTCAATGAAGAAGTTGGCGCAAGAGACACACAGGGCACAAGGCCTTCTGACAATATGCACGTTGAGAACGAAACGAGTGAAAATAAAACGACCAATGTTGATGGTGGAGAAATGGTCAGTGCTTATCAAAATGTCACCACAAGGTCTGAAGACAAAATTAAGGAAATCCATGATATGAAAGAGGATAAAACGAGGATAAAACAGGACAATGAACCCAATTATGGAGATGAAGAAGATGTCGGCACAAAGTCAGAAGACAATCTGAACTCTGAGAATAAGCATGATATCAATGAGAAGGAAACGGGTGATTTGGACAACAAGTCCATCAGTGTTAATGAAGAGGTCGGCACAAAGTCTGAAGGCAATATGAACTTTGACGATATCAATCAGGAACAAGAATGTGACAGTGACGAAGCTGCGGAATACTTTTTTCAAGGGGATGTACATATATCTTTTTTTGTGCTTTTGAATGGTTGTTTTGAAAAATTACAAAACTCTGGTGACTTTAAGTTGAAGTGGTTATTGAAACTTCTCTTTTTGATTTTCATCGTCCCGCTTGTCTTATATATCAAGATGATTGTATATTACTTCCTGTTGAGAGACCCTGTGCTCGCTCGAATGGAACAAGACATCCCCGTTGGATTTGTCGCGGTACCCTTTGGCTTTGAAGCTAGCAGAAGAAATTGGTCATATTTTATGGGTGGACCATATGTCATATATGGTGTGTTTTTCGTATTGGCAGGTATAGTACTTCTCTGTCTAAGTAATAAAATCGCGGACGTCCTTTGCGCTAATCTTAAATCTAGCAGACAAGAAAGAGAAAAATGGAAATGGGTAAACAATAGACTGGAGCCCGTTCTTCATGAGATATTTTTAAAACCCAGCGCATCTCATTTGCTCCAGTCTATAGATAATGCGGATATCGAGATCCTAGGTGGAATAGATTACATGAAACTAGATGACAGTTTTAAAAAATTCGCCAAAGCTTTGAAAGCACGACTGTTCATTTTATTCAACAAATATTTCTGGTTGCATTTTTTCAAGACTTGGAAAAAACGGTTCATGGTCATCAGGTTCTGTAAACCTCTGTGTATATCTAAACATATTGAATTTTGTTATTTGGAATTCACTTCTGTCTTTGGATGCCTTTCGTGGTCTTTGCAGTACATGGTCTTTATGATATGTCTCATATCATGGTCAGTGTTGTGCTTTTTGGGATCCATACTTGATTTGTTCTTATGTCTGATAATCTATGGTGTTCCCATTGTCTTTCTGTCAAAAAGTCTATTCGTAAATTTCCTTTTACTTAGTCTTGGTATTCTGCTTGACCTGAAATGTATGCGTGCCATACCTTGGTGTAAACTCCCCTTATACTTTTTTCTGATAATATTTTCTATTTTGACGGGCACAATTTACATCTATATCCTGTTCTGCTTATATAACATATACGGGTCATCTACCACATACATCTCACAGACTGTCGCTTTTACATTAATGGGTATTATCGCTCATCCAGCCGAGGCGTCCACATACATAGTCCTTGTTGCTGCCGTTGCTGCATACATACGGAAAGCAATTGATGATTACAATGTTATTTACAGTAATATCCTGGAGGAAACCATAATCATATCGAAAGCTTTACAAAAGTCCAAGAATCTAAGCTTTCCCCATGTGCAGTGGTTTAAATTTGATGAATTCCGAAACCCAGGGATCAAGAAATCATTATATTCCTTTCTGGTCGAAAAGCATCAGCCACTACGAGTTGAACATTTTCTTACGGTACTGTACCTTTGCATTGTAATCTCTTTCATCTGGTTGACTATATCTGTGGTTCAAACATATAATCAGTATTCCGAGTTAGATGGTGTCATACAGCTTGGATCATCTGTTGTTTTTGGCTTAATTCCCTTGCTTATCGGATGGTGTTTGCGTTCCAAATCAATTCGAACCGATAAAAAGTTTAAGACGAAACTACGAGAGAGCATTGTGGAATACTGGAGTAGGTACTGCCATGCGACTTCCAAATCAATTCGAACTGATGAACTGTTTAAGAAGAAACTACATGTACGACAGCGCATAAAGCAATACTGGAGTCTCTACTCCGATGCAACAGAGCAATATGAGAAACTCTGCCTTGACGAAATAAAGCAATACGGGAGGCCCTGTACTGACGAGATAGGGCAATACGGAAAGTTTTGTCCCGACGAGTCGGGGCAAAACGGGAGATTCTACCGATGCGAGATTGAACGATTTGGGAAAGCCAGCTCCTACAGGACAGACATTTTATATTGAATCTATCATTCGTCATAAATGACTCGAAAATGAATTCGCGCATTTTTGTAAGTGGAAAACAAGAGCAACTGATTGAAAGTTCAAAGGGATAAACTCTAAAATTGTATCATGTTAAATGGGTTTATATAATGTAACTCGTGTTAAATCAACGTTTTGTTGCTGTTAATTTTTCACTTTGAGACAAAAATGCAAATTTAGTGAAGTCCCCAAGTTTTAGAAAAGTTTTTACAACTACATTTGCTAAGCTTGTAAAATGTCATATTACTACCACATTAGCTAAAAGTATATATAATGTATCACATTCAAAATAAATGAAAAGATTAACGTTAAATCTGATCTTTTGCACTTATTGAGCTCAGGTAAATCCGTACACACGAAATACAATGTAGAAATGTTCCATTTTGCTACTTTTTTTCGAAAGTGTCCTTCGTTTTTCTTTTTTTCTCCAGTTTTCTCTTTATTTTCCTAATTTGATGCGGTCGCATTTACAATAATACTGTTATATTTTAAAATTAACACACTAGACGTAGTTTTAGACGCTCTTGCGATCTAGGGAGGTGGGAACATTCAATAACTAGTCTTACAATAACTAGATTTACAAAATAATTTAAATTTAATGATTCTACATATATTGTCTCAGAATATAGCGTTATGATATAATTTATTTGTTCTGATGTCCTAGGGCCAAACGTTCAAACAAAATACGCAAAATTAATATCTTAGCAGAATATGGCCATCATTTTTTAAAAGCTTTATTTATAAAGAATATTGATAATGAGTTCAACAAAATATGGTGTATGTAAGGAATGCTTTTAAGTTTATTAAGTGAAAATCTCCTGAAAAGTTATTTAGAATTGAAAAAGTAATGAGGAGAAAATAGGTGTAATAGGATGTGCTCTGTCCCGCCTCGTATTAGGTTGAATTAAGGAGCCTCTATCGATCTACCGATCATTATCCCACCGAACGAAGTGGATAGATTTAAGGGGATATAGGAAAGCCGTCCGTCCGTCCGTTTATCCGTCTGTCCGCCAGTGTCCGGGCAATAACCCAAAAATGGCCGCCATTTATCGTAAAAAATGTAAGCTATGATAACTCAATCACTAGTGGACAGATTTGGTTCTCATTTTGTCTGCTGATGCCTAGATACAAAGGAGCTTTCATTCAAGAGGGGGTTTTCAAGATGGCTGCTGATTTTAAAATGGTCGCCATATTTCGCAAGAAAACGTTATATTTGATAACTCAAATACCAGTGAACAGATTTCATCCAAATTTTGTATGCTGATGCCTAGGAAAACAGTTGCTCTGTTCAAGAAACATTTTTAAGATGGCGGAAATATTTGATGACTCAAAAACCAATTAATGGATTTACAGTAGTTAAAATGTTATATGCTGAAGCCAAGAGACACTGTTGCTCTGTTAGAGCATCAATTTTCAAGATGACATCTGAATTTCAAAATGGCCGCCACTTTTCCCCAAAAAAGTAACCTTTCATAACTCAAATACCAGTAAACGGATTTGGTTCAAATTGTATATGCTAATGCCGAGGGACATAGTTGCCCTGTTCGAGAAAGAATTTTCAAGATGGCAGCTGAATTTCAAAATGGCTGCCATTTTTGTAAAAAAAACTTATATCGGGCTATTAAACGGATTTGGTTCAAATTTTATATGCTGCTACCAACAAACAGACAAAGGAGATCTACTTAAGAAATTTTCAAGATGGCACCTATATTTTAAAATGGCAACCATGGCTGCCCAATTTTAATGTCACCACTAGAAGTTTTCAACGTTTTGGGGGGGATGGTGTTCGGTGGTTGGTGCGTGCGTCTGTTACAGCGGCAGTAGGCGTCTATAACAAATGACAGGTGGTGACATTTTGCATGTTATATTTACCTTGTTTAAGATCTTTTATTACCAGAAAAATTATTCTGCATTGTTTTAAGCTTTTCACTATGTGTTTTCATGAAATATAGTAACGTGATATGACAACATATTGAATCGAAATACAGATGTAATTTAACATAATTCTGCTTGCTGTATTAGAGAACGATGGAAAACATGACAGACAGATTTTTGTCTCAGCCTTTCTATTCATTTTTATGTACTTTTTATCTCAGAAAATAAATATTTGTATTTATTATCTGGCCGATTTTTTATGTGGCCCGATTAGGTTTAACTTCCTACAAGTTTTCGCCAAAAGCGTACGGAATTTAAATGGCGTGTAGAATTGATTTGGATAAATTACTCCTAAAATGAAGATACCCAAGCAAGCATGCAAACTCTATGAATAAGATTACACCATCCTATATATGCCTCCTGTGTCCTCGATCGTGTATAATTTTTTTAGACAAATTTGAAAAATTTGGTTCAGATTGCGCTGACATCGAAATGGTAACTTCCGATAATGAATAAATAAATGAATGAATAAATAAATCAATAGATATTAATTAGATAAGTAATAAATAAATAAATGAATAAAACGTTGACACTACACTGGACGAAACTGGAGAAAAGAACGCGGTATACTTGCACTTTGAATGCAACAAATAAATCAATACATGCGTTAAGTTGTCTTCTTATATTGGGCATCAGTCAAGGTCGCATCTTTATCTTCGGTTGATTTGTTTAAATCTTGTTTCCTTGGGATTTTGTTCGATAACAATTTCAATTCGCCGATGCAAAAATAAACTCCAGGAACCGATTAAAATAGCCACACTTACTCTAATAAATGAACATTATTAAAAACACAAAAATGCTTAGTGAAATCGATAATAGTAGGTGTTTCTATATTACTATCAAGTCTTTGTCACAATTACAGAGGAAAACTGGAGTTACGCGATCCAAAGTTCACTACAATGCACTGGCGGATATGGGGGGGGGGGCCCAGGGGCCCAGGGGCCCGGGCCCCCCCCCCTCGGGTGGGCCCAGAAAAAAAAAATTGGGCCCAAAAAAATTTTTGAGCAAAAAAAGGCCTTGTGGCCCCAAAAAGTGGTCCTTTTTGGTCATAAATGGGCCTACTAAGGCCTTATTTTTTCATTTTAGGCCAAATTTTGAAGAAAATGGGCCTCAAAATTTCAAAATTTGGGCCCAAATTTTGGTTTTAGGGGCCTAAAAAAATTTTTCGCTCAAGCGCGGACATTTTTTTCTCAGACAAGAAGTTTGGGCCCCCCCCCCCCTTGTTGGTTCCCAGATCCGCCCCTGACAATGGATGTTTTGCTAAACCCAATTTCCTGCCCCAAGAAAATCCAGATTAATAAATTAAGCCGGATATTAGCTTCAGCTTGAACTACGTGACAGGAGATGCAGTGTATTTGTAAGACAATACAACAAAACATGTCTCACATTTGTTTATTTGAAGAGATACTTGATAAGTAATCTTAGTAGTATTACTGATTTACTGATTACTGGGTCGATCTCCAAATGTCTAAATTGATTTCAACATCGATCGGTTCAATGCATTGGCCATTTACACGATCGACCTCGGTGACACCAATAAGTACAAGCCATCTTAATCCCAAGTTATCCCAATCGTCCCGGTAAAACAAAAACAGAAAAACAGTACCATACACAGGGTGAAATAGAAAGCAATTCTCTTATTCATGTACAATTTAAAACTATTCATTTATGAGTTTTTCACCCTGCTCACTTTTCGCAGTTCGATCAACACAAGATAATTGAAGACGTTTTAATTCTAACTGAGAAAAAGAGGGTTACATTTTTGAGTCAACCTGTATAACTGACAACTCTAAAATCCATAACATGGTCGATATACGCCATTCGCCAATTAGTATTTTTTCGTTTCAATAGTAGAACATACGTAATAATAGATTAATCAATTAATCCAAATGAAGATAAAGATATAGATAGAACTGCAAGATTTTTGAGCCATAGTTGGGATACATTTTACGCAGAAGGATACGAATATGAAAGTCATATTCATAGCACTAATTCAATGTATATCCATAATAAAAGGAATTCAATGTGGACTTACAAGGCCCTTTCTTGCAAAAACAACAATTTATGAAACAATATTAAATGGAAAGATTCTGCGAAATGCTGATATCACGACGGTGTTTGTTGACGATGCTCTAGAGTGTCTTAGAGAGTGCAATAAACTGTATACGTGTGTCTCAGTGAATTTTAATATAATAGACACCGGCTCTGGTGGCAAAGAGTGTATGCTGAATAAAGAACTCATTGCGGAGGAATCGGAACTTCAGGATGACATTTCATACCAGTTTATACAGATGTCCAAACAAAATTTTACAAATTTTAGAGTAAGATTTATCCCTCACCTATTTTGCATTCTACATATGCTACAAGACACACATTGATAAATATCGCACTTTGAAGAGCAAAATGGTCCCCGTGTAATTTACACAGCATGCCCAAATTCTAATCACTTGTTGGCACTAGACTGCACTTGTAAGTGTAAAAATTTCAAGTTGAAAGACAAAGCGGATTTCCTGGAATTTCGATGACAGGATTTAATGAAATATTCAAAATGGCCACTTAATTCACCCAGCATGCCACGTGTATTGATACTTGTCTGGTCTTAAGCGGGGGGATAACCCCAGAGTTCAAAGATGACATGCGCTTATATTGTAAACCTGTATTGAGATGACATACATCTCTAATTGGTCAAAAATCGATAAACAAATGACGTCATCAATGGCGGCTTCAAAATTTTCTAAATACGCTTCGAAAAATATTAGGTTCATTTCTGACGTGTTAACCAATATCATAGCTTCTTATTTAACACCAAGATAAAGAAAGATGAATATGCCTAGATCAATTAAAACTGGAAACCACCCGGTGAAAATTCGAACTAACGAATGTGGTAAGCAAGAGACGTAATTATGTCTGTCACCTGGGGCTTGCCCTCCTCTTGGTCTCAGATAACAATTTCAAGCGGTTTTCTTGAAATCTTAATGAGAAGATTTATGAAAAATTCTAAAAGGCCAATTTATCAAAGAATTCAAAATGGCCACCGTGTATACGTAATTTAGCCAGCATTCCCAAAACCCCATTCATATGTTGGTACTAGTCTTCTCTTGCATCTGTAAAAACTCAAGTTCAATAGTTTTCTTAAAAAATTGATGACAAGAGTTTTGGAAAAATTCAAAATGACCGCCATGTAATTTACCAACATTCCTAAAATCTAATCAGACCTTGGCACTATATAGTCTATTAAAAATTAAGTTGAACAGATATGTGTTTTTCTGAAATTTTGATGAAACAATTTATGGATTATTTCAAAATGGCTGCCAAATAATTTACCCAGCATGCCAAAAGCCCAAATTAAGCCTGATCTTGGCACTAATCTGATCTTACATCTGTAAAAATGTCAAGTTGAACGGACAGGCAATTTCTCTGGAATCGAATGACAAGATTTATGGAAAAATTAAAAATGGCCACCAAGTGAGTTACTCAGCATGCCCCGAACCTAATCACATCTAAGCACTAATTTGGTCTTATATATGTAAAGATTTTGGAATTTGGGAATTTTGATGACAATATTTGGTATATGTAGCACCCGCCCGCACACCCACATGCCCATCAGCATAAGACAACGGCAAAACAGCATTTTTTTAAAATGCGATAAAAAGTAATTTATAATCTTGTAGATCATTACATTGCGTTCTATTTGCTACAGTAATTAAAAATTACAATGTGGTGAAACTTCGCTAAAACTCTTGTTTGTACAACTACTTCTTAATTTCATCATGGATTTTGAAAGAAATGTTTTATGCAAACATTTTTTATCGTTTTTTCAGACTCATTGTTCCAGAGAGGGCGGGACGCAGATGTGTATCAGTATGTACAAGTTTCCTCTTTTTATCAATATCTTTTAATTTATTTACTTCTAATCTATTTACACTTTTATTCACAATAAAATGTTCATGTACGTGCTTAATCAAAACATGACTCCATGAATATACCAGTTTGGGGTACAATCTTAATTTAGAATCCAAAATTTTCAGCGGAGCATATTTGCACAAAGCATCACGTTACTTTGCTCGATCTTTATTTCTTTTGAATAGTACATTATATAATCGGATGTCCCAAAAAGAAACATGAATCTGGTTGTTGAAATATGTCCAGACATGTCGATCCAGCCACGGGGGTACATCCATTTTTCGGGTGTCCCAAAAGCGAACCAATTTCTGAAGTATTTTCTCAGCGATTGATAACTCATATTTATTTTTAAATTCTATGGAGTAGCCTAAGAGTTTCATAAGCAAGCTGTACAAATATGAAAGAGATCGGTTATATTTAACATGAAAATTGACTAATTCAAAAATGCATGTAAAAGATCCAATATGTATTACTACAAGTATATTCGCTAAACGTGCATGGTGCAAGCAGCAACCCCTTTGTTTTAATACAATAAAGTACAATCTCACACCTAACCGGAATAGCCTGACAACGGTAAAGTCAGATACCGTTGTCACAAATGGCGGACATCAGGGGCGGATCTGGGAACCAACAAGGGGGGGGGGCCAAATTTCAGGTCAGAGTAAAAAACGTCCGCGCTTGCGCGGAAAAAAATTTTGGGCCCCTAAAACGCAAAAGTGAGGCCCATTTTCTTCAAAATTTGGCCTTAATTTAAAAAATAAGGCCTTAAAAGGCCCAGTAATGACCAAAAAGGCCGACTTTTTGGGGGCCTTAAGGCCTTTTTTGGCCCAAAATTTTTTTTGGGCCCTATTTTTTTTTCTGGGCCCACCCAAGGGGGGGGCCCGGGCCCTCAGGCCCCCCCCCCCTAATCCGCCAGTGGACATAACCGTCGCTTCAACTCTTCAATTATTTGGTCCTCATTTCATGGGATTTTATCGTCGTTAATTCTGTGCATGTATTAAGCTGTTGTGATGATGTATCATATGAAATCCCAATTTCGATCAAACTGGGTCGTGAATCTCCACAAAATAGCGTTTTTGATATCGTCAATGACAACGGAATCCGAATTTGAAATAAGACAACGTCATATGGTGATTCAGTGTCCGTTGTCCCGTATCTCATTTTGATCGGTTAAATTAAAGACTTTAGTTCGATGGTAGAACATTATTAACTATACAATGAGTACAAAGACACTTTGATTGATTGTTGTTCCAAAAGGATTTAGTCTAGGTGCTCTATTAAACATAAATGTAAATCTTAGCGACGGTTATATCCGCCATTTGTGACAACAGTATTTGACTTTACCGTTGTCAGGCTATTCCGGTGTGAATCTAACTTTTACAGCATGTCCAGAGTCTACTTCACTGCGATATCCTTATTACAACTACATTTATAACGGCCATTGTTATTGGTTTGGTGCCATTGGCAGAACAAATGGAACCGATGCTGCAGTACGTTGTCAAGAAGCAAATGGCTACCTGGTCTCCATCAACGACGAGGCAGAACATACTTTTTTGGCCAGTATTGCTGTTAAGCGGATAACAACACACGGAGGGCAAACTTACATAGGTGAATATAGTAGTGTTGCTATGGCATTTTTTCCGTTTCCTGCCTTAGGCCTACACACAAACGTGCTAGTTGTGGTGGTGGTCAAGTTGTTTTATACTTTCTGAATGTCGGCCATCTTGTTTTCAGATTTCTGAGCTATATGAAATGTTCTAAAACAACGTTGACAACTAAGAGAAACATTTGTACAATAGGTGACCAATTTAAATAAAACTTTTTACATGTCATATTTCAGGATTGCCTCAGAAATCCCCGACTGAAAACATTCATGACACTTGGGCTGATGGAACGCCTGTCGAATTTTCAAGGTACAGTGGAACTTGCATATCCGAATATCTTGGTCCCAATCCGAAAACCATACATTTCAGATAATTTAGCGCAAAGTCTAAGCAAATCTAAGCGGATATTTTTATCATGAGGCCCAACTATGCACATTGAAAACCGTTATTTGAATTTTAGACCTACCAGATATTTGAAAATCAAGAATTGTGAGTTTCATACTGCACCGTTTTTCTTCAAACTTGTTCCATAAAAAGCAAAACAAAAATGCCTTTCTGTGGGAACCTGCCTCAGAGATGAGACCCTAACGCCTCTAAAAAGAGGGACTCTGTATAACCGGAGAATGTGCCAACCGACGGGTATTTTTGTTTTGCTTTTAATGAAATTTATTTATTTATTTATTTATTATTAAATCTATTTCTTAATCAATTCATTCCATGCTAGATCATCAGTGAAATTCCAAGGCACTATACAGTATAGTACATCTCAAAAACAAATGATTCGAAAATGCAAAAAATCTTTCCTAAATCGGACATGTCCGGGGTACTATGATATAAGGAGTACCTGAACCCTGCGCTGAAGAGATGTACAGTACTTCCATACAATACCTAAATACGTTATTTAGTTTGTATGGATATTTGAATAATGTTATGCAGGTGGCGGACAGGATATCCTTCTAGTGTTGATGATGCGTGTGCAATACTGGAATCAAGTAGTGCATTATGGCGAGACTATGGTTGCGACGTGACAAGACCGTATATATGCGAGACACCAGCTGTTGCCGGTAAGTGTGTGTATATTGACAAAATGTATAAGAAAGTTCTGTTAATTTTAAGGCCTGTCTAAAGTATGGCGATATTAATCTCAGAATGAAAGGCATTTTGGAGTACCATTGCTTTCTGCAATGTTTGGCGTTTAGCTTTTCTTTTAATAAAGCGATTGCGTTTCTTACAGTGGTTTATAACATCAATTATTACCGTTCGACTTATTTTTTATATTTTTTTTCAAACGTAATTTACAGCACAAATTGAATATCGACATATCATATGTTTTGAACATTCACATCGATATTTTTCACCATTGAGAACTGTGGTCTCGGGTAGGGGGGAGGGTATTCTGCATGTTAAGATTGACTAGGATCCTAGGCTGAACCATGGACCCCTATCCCCAGATAATATCAAATATCAATAATGTTCCAATACCTACACATCAATAGTGTGCATTACCATACCAACGGCAACCAGAGACGTATAAAACATGTTCATATGTCTCTGTAACATTAAAATGGTCCAATCTTGCTATTGGGCCAAATCCATGAAATCTACAAATGGTATCGCCTTGGCCATCTTTTTGATAAAATAGTATGTTCATGATGAACATACTATTTTATCAAAAAGATGGACAAGGCGATACCATTGCTAGATTTCATGGATTTGGACCCATAGCATAGTTAACTCATCGAAAAACTAAATCTAAAATTGTAATTTATCAAAAAATAAGTGCATTCTCATACCACATAAGTGAAAGCAAAATATGTGACAAAGCAATCATTAATAAGGGCAACATTCGAAAAATTGAGTAATTTTCCAAACATTACCATACTGATGGTATCTATGACCAATGGCTAACCAAAATGCAATAGGTTCATTGCCATACCAAGAGTGATACCACACAGGCTTAAAATAAGGTGAATCTCCCTTAGCCAGGCCCGTTTGATGCCATATTGTTTTGGTCATCGTTTTAATGACCAGAAACGTTCGTTAGTCTTAACCGGACGGCGTCTACAACAAAGCGTTGCATTTTTGTATCTGTAGTCAGGTCCGGGAACCAGGTGAGGACATTTTGTATGTTCTTCCTGCCTTGAATACGTTTGGTGTAATTTTGAATTCTTTTCATGTACTTTTAGTATCATTGGATGGTCCCTATTATCTCCAGCCTTACAGTGATGGCTCGAGTTACATCGGGTTACAGAACACTGATCAACTTTGGCTCTCCAACCATCTGAATAGCTCGCAAGCTTTCTACTTTCAATCACCCGGAATCACGTGGCAAAATGGCACAGTCACGCTATTCTCGGACGACAACACGGGGAACATGATGCGCGTAGTTGGCGGGCCAGGCTATTTACAGAACTGGGCGGATCGTTCAAGTAATGGGAATTTCGCGGAGGAAACAACGTTCACATTGTCGGAAGATGAATTTTTTCCTGATTTTGTAACATTACGTATTCATGGGAAGTACATGGTGGTCTCCAATGGGCAGCTGGTTTCGCAAGCGTTCCTGGACACGGACGCATTTAAAAGCAGTGCAAGCTTTAAACTGATCGCTGCTCCTTGAAGAGAATCAAATATTCCCAATCAAACAAAATTATGTGCAGCCCGATCGTACAACTTCATCATATTAAAACATACATACATATATATAGGCCTATGTTTTACGATTTGAATATTATAAAATAGCACCCTGAACTAAACAAGACAAAGATGGCAGACAAACGGAGTGAACAAAATTAAAAATTTAAAACAAATAATGTGGATGAATTCTTCGTAAACACTGAAAACGAACACACCACAAAGAAAAAACATATACAGTTGCAAGTTAACAGATCGGCACATGGGATACATGCTTAGTTACTAATTCAAACCTAATCAGGTATAGAATACAAAAGTTATGCACGGCCCGATGCACGGTCGGTTTTGATAAGAAAATATCCTTTAGTTTGGGATATACAAATCTTCTTTCTCGGTCCCTTTGTGCCCTCGGGAAGATATATTGTGTATCCCTAAGGATATCCATGTATCCAAAACCTCCCAGTACATAAACCCTATATATGATCCTAACACCAAATAAAACTTTCGACAATATGACAATATGTGAAATGTTAACTTTAAATAAGACTATTCGAGTAAAAATGGTGACAATGAGTATTTGTTTGACCCAACTATTACACTGCCCCTGATCTCAAATAGATGCAAAATGTAACTACCTGCCATTTGTTACAGATCCACTGAATGCGGTCCACGAAAAAGTTGGAGACTATAACAATGTTTCCCCACCACAAGTTAATGATATATCTTTTTTAATTGTCAATTCAATCTAATATCGAGTAAAAATCTCTCACAAAGTTAATTGTAAAACAAAGTACATATAGATGGTGTCCAAAATGAAGTCAATCACATTACGGTTCAATCCCCTCCCCAATCCCCATTTTCACACTGTACATTGAAACCTGTGAAGCGAAACGCCTCTTTAAGTGGAAAACTTAGAGTCCCTAGAGCAATAGGATAGTTTCTAAATAGCAGAAAAGCAATGGAATCTAGTGCTGCACTCTTTTATTCAGCTTTTAATTTGGGCTAGAGTTCCATTCACATGCTAAAATCTTGGAAAAGTGGCTTAATTTCATGATTTATCAATGAGTCTTAGTTGTATAAATACAAAACTTGAATGATATACCACATGATGACCCTGTTTATGTACATATTGTGATTAAACATGCAAATGTTGGTTGACATACAAATAATGGAGATTTGGCCAAAGTTTTTTTAAATTGTCATAGAAATTATTCAAATTACATAACTGTGTAAACCAAAGCTAATATAGGAGAAAACAGTTCACTGAATTCAAAGATGCAATTTAAAAGAAGGTATTGAAGTCATTAGAGGTCCAATTAAGTAAATCTCTTAAAATCTCACGAAAAACGAGATTTAGCGAGATTTCAAAAGCTATATGGAAACTATACTATTGACTTAATGTTAAATAAACCTCTATAAGTGGAACACCTCATAAGTGGAACACTTTTAGAGGTACCAAAGGTGTTCAACTTGGAAAGATTTTACTGTAGCCTAATTTAAAAAGGCTGTTTTGCCTTTTGCATTTTAACATTATTCTTCTATGAAACGACAATTTAGGATTTACCCCTTTCTTATGATGAAATAAATTTTGTTGTTCATGTTCACATTTGAACACTCCCCTTCATCAATATTATTGCCACTCAACCTTCATCTATCACTTTTGTTGTTTATTCCTCTTTCTTTATTTTGTTTTGTTTTTTATTCCTTTTCCAATCTTTATTCCAGTACAAATCCAACATGATAATTGTAGTTACAATGAAAACAAATCCATAATCCTTTAACTATTGACAATCAATTACAATGAGTTTATATTGGTGAGAAGTTTACTTTATTGAGCGTATTTTTGGCTATTTTATTTGTTCAATACAACTCAATACAGACACCATCCAAACTGCACTGATGATACAGTCACCTTGTTTGCTGCTACATAATAGCTTAAAGGGCTTATAGCTGTTTTTCTCATTTAATAACTCTGGAATACTTTCAATTCAAAATAATTATCATTAATGTTACCTTCATTATCATTAATGATACTTATATTATCACCAATGTTACCTAAATTATCACCATTAATGTTACCTACATTATCATTAATATCACCTACATTATCAAAGCATTATTACCTAAATTATCGATAGACTTGGACATAAACCTTCTTTTCTGTAATTGATTATGCTTGTAAAAAATCATTCACATAGAAATTGTGTTAATTTTCTTTTGCGGAATTGCAATTTTTTGCTCCAGGTTTACAAAGTGTTCTGGTGAGATAACCCTATCTCCTAAATTAAATTTCAAAGAAATTATCCAAAACCGTGTGATATTGACATTGATTTCAATAAAAATAACAAGAGAAAGAGTGATTGGCTGGAAACTTGTTGACAAGGTTTATTGGGACGCCACCCGACCGACCACCCACACGACCGACCGCCTGCCCAGTCTACCGTCCGGCAAACTGATCACAATGAATTGATATGGCAATGTTAACATCAAAATTTTTTATGTAGACATCCAGTTGGTGTAAAAATTTCTAATTAAAAATTTATATCTTCCAGGTGCATGGGGACCATTGCTTCCTACTAAAATATAACATTGAAGATCAAATTGTTTTCTAGTTAAAAAACAGTCGGTGACAGCCGATTTTTATGCCTGAATAGTATAAAGCAGAATGAGGTTAGGAAGACTGTAATACAAAAATACACACGCAGGAATCATACAGGATTCAGATGCGCATATTTGTCCTGCGTGAATTTGGGTTCACCTGAGATACGGTAACGCAAATTCCCTTTGATTTACCTTACCTTTACCGCGCGTTATAACGTAACTACATTCGGAGTTTGCGCATCCTCGTTCACTCGGCTCCCGTCGATGAACGCCAGTGTAGACCGAGCGTGCGAAGATGGAGTTTGTGAAGGTTTATCTGTGGCGCGTGTGCTCCTTGTGTTTATTCATTTAAAGGAATTCAATGTCAAATTAGTACACTGTCTAGGATGTTGTTACAGATATTTACATATAAAAATACCCAGAGGAACTAGAACAGATTTTTTAAACGATGAAAACATCAGTTTGCACAAAGAACAGGTCCATTTAACAGACTATTGGTCCACTTAGACTTTTTCTGAAAAACTCATTCTTCCATTTACTTTTAAAACCAATTGCAAGTTGTAGATAAACCTTTCTTCTTGAGATGTGCGATTTCAAAAAGTGGCATAAGTTCTCCGTTTCTTTGAAAAATTGGCAGTAAGAACCCCTATCACAAGGCTGTCTGAATATGGGTACACATTATGTTTACCATCAAAATAATATCAAAACTTATCATTATATAGAATTTAATATATGGAACATATGACATACACGTATTCGGAGAAGAAAATTGACAAAATCTAGCGATATATGTAGTTTACCTATGCAAATCTAGAAAACATTGTCATTTTTCGTTCACTTTGTTATCAAGTTTTAGCATGGTGCTCATTCCCTTTCATTGAAAAGTTAACTGTCAGCCCACACTCCCACAAAAAATATATTGAAACTGTATAATGCAGAGACTGTAAAGTAGCTTCTCTGCAAATATCATTTTTGTGGGAGTTTGGGCTCACCACTAAAACTTAACTTTTGTGATGAAAATAAGCCTGACTGGTTTATGTTTTCAATATGGCTGCTAAACTGGGCATACATGTACACTACATAACTGCATGTACAGATTAGGCCATCCAAAATTAATTATATGTTGGCATTCTGATGAAGAGCCTTATATTAAAAACTACAAAACCTTCATTTATTTAAAGGGTTTTATATATTATTTAAGAGTGAAAATGCAATAACACATTGTGCCAAAGCAAGTAACACACCTCTTGAGTTCAGATGACCTTGTTAATGAAGTTTACATACATGTAGTATTTAATCAAAATCTTGGAACTCATTTTGCTACAATATAATCCAAGATCACAATTCCCTTTGTCATTTATATACATTACAAGTAGAGAGTACATGGGGACATTTTGTTTTTGCTGAAAACATAGAATTTAGTGACATTATTATAAGAAAATCTTTGAATGGCCTAAATGTTTTTCTAAATAGGGAATAAGTAGAAATTATTTTAGGCAATCCTTTGAGTGTCATGGCATTCATACATTATGCTGCCTTATATTTTATGATATACATCGAGAGAGGATTTCTCTGAATTATTTGTGTTTCAAATATGGGAACTGCAAATTGACAAATAACTTTAAAAGTAAGTGTACATTCAAACATTTTAATTTCAAATGCCAAATGCCAATGGGCATTTAGTAAAAGTGACCCTATAACTATTTAGAATATGGCAAACATGTTTAGAAAACTGGCGAGAAGCAATTGAAAAAAGAAAATCCATTCTTTTTGAAGTGCCCTTGTGTGCATTTAATTTCAGTCATTTTATCCTAATTGCCCATGGGCATCTAAAATAATAATCACATCCCAACTCTTAAAACATGCTTAGGATACTGTTAGAGTCTCAAAAGGCAACAAGAACATTCATTTTTGAAACAAGAAAATTTAGTCCCCCTAAAAATGCCCATATCGGTATTTATTCTCAAGATTTTCAGGTAATTGCCCGTGTTGTACCTTTCTCTGCGTGCTAACTGTCCTGCTTAATTTGTTACGGCAACTATACGGTTATTCGATATTGCTCAATGGGTAAAGCTGACTCCGCGATTAATTGGTATAAAAGCGCCCTCAATTTCAGATTTTTACCATAAACTGGGTTAAATGTCCATGTGCAGTATGGCAAGTGATTTTAGACAGTCATATCTTTAACCATGAATACTTTCTAGGCATGAATACAGTTATTTTTGTTAAAACAATATGTTTTCTTTCAAGTGAAGTGCCCATGATGATAAAAATTTCAATTGAACAATTCAAAAATTATAAATAGGGACCCTCTTTTAGAAAATAAGCCTTACGTTCTTTAAAAAGTGACAAGGTGAGGTCCTAATCCATAATTTTTCAGAGAGTGGGATTGATATTTTACTATCACGGGGACGTCACTGAAAACATATTGTTTAAATAAAAACCACTGTATTTATACCCAGAAAATACTCGTGGTGAAAGATATGACTGTCTGAAATCACTTGCCATACTGCACGTGGACCTTTCATAATTGAAGCATTTAAGTTCATAATTTGATGTAAAACTGGCTGGTGCCCATTTAGTCTCATTTGGTGTATTTGCTAAACCCGTTGTCAATATATTTTATTATCGTATGATCTGTAAAATGAAGCCCTCTGATTGGTCAGTTCTTGTGCTGTACCAATCTGTATTGCTACTGAGATTGTCCCCATTGATATATATATACTTCGTCTCGTTCCAATACAGAATTTCTCGAGCAGAATATATATCCTGTATTGCTCTTCAAATCATTCAATAACGTATAATGATGTAACAGCCTTTTCATTTCTTCCAATGTATGTGGAAGTTCCAAGTTTGTCATATTATCCTTTGTGCAGTTTATGAGCGTTTGTGACGTTTAGATTTCCTGTACATTTTTTCAAACTGCATTTATTTAAAAAAGTTCTCTTGTTTTATTTTTACTACTTTTATCTCCTTTACACTTGATGTAAAGTTTCTCTAATTTACAAGTTTCTTTCTACACATACTTTAGAATTGTATGGGCAATATAGAAATTGTTCTGCAGTTTAATTAAATCATTCTTGGACTTGGGGTCTCATAGTTCAATAACATGGCTTCTTATAGTCAGGCCATTCACTCGGCTTTGCTGTACCATCTTCTATGAATTGCTGTAGAACTGTAAGTGTAGTCCAACTGTTCCTTTGTGAGGTCATCAGTTATATTAAATCTTAATAATGAACGGTCTCTAGGGGCACCAGGGTATACAAACGTTGTTGCATAAATGCCCTTTGCTTTGAGAGCTCTATCGAATCGAACTGTGTTGTCATAATCACCAGTGACCAGTCCAAATAGTTGTGTCGGTGGATCAAGATAATAACCCATGTAGCCTAGATTTCGCAGCTCCTGTTTAAAGTATGTGAACTTTATTTGAAGGGACTTTCTTTTGTCATTGGCTTGTTTAACAGTTTCTAAGGCGTTGATGAGTCGTACTGCCTCATGATCTTCGACAGCATTACTGAACGCAAACTTGGTAGTCCCTCCCCGGAATAATCCAACAAATTCTCGTCTCCCTGTAAAAATTCCACCATTGCAGGCTAATCCTTTAGTTAGGGCTGATGTACGGAAGTGCACCCTATCCTCTAAGCCTAACTGACACACAATTCCATTCCCTTCATGGCCATGTACACCAAGAGCGTGACTTTCATCAACGATCAAGGCAGACCCATACTTCTCTGCCAAATCACACATGCCTTTCAACGGTGCTATGGTTCCGATGGAACTGTAAATGCTGTCTACAATTATGAACCCTGGCCCTCTTTTGGTCATTTTAGCCTCAAGGTCCACAAGATCATTGTGCTTGAACACGATCATTTTCCCTTTCATAGCTTTTATGCCATAACGGAATGTGGCGTGAACCAGGAAATCCAAATACACAGGAATGTTATCATTGTATTTTAGTAGAATCTCCATCAGGCTACAGTTTGCGTCCATACCACTCTTGGTTAGCACAACAGCATCAGCTTTTAACCACTCGGCAGCTTTTTCTTGAAACTTGAATAATGGGGATTCTCGTGTACGAGGCCAGACTCCTGTCTTAGCCCATGCTGCTTTACCATCACTTATCTGAGACATGATATACTTTGCATGCGCCTCGTTAATTGCTCGATCATGCCCAATAGCCAGATAGTCACAGCTAGAGAAGTCAATCTCTCCTTTATTGCTGTCCGCCCATCTAGATCCAAGTGCCACATTCAACAATCTGGCATCACGTTGTGTTCGTGCAGGGATGGCAATTTTCGGCGTGATCTCCAATTCTGTGATATTTTCAGTCACTGCTTTGTATGTAATTCTCCTCTTGAGCAGGGTTAGAGTTGGTTGCATCCAGTGTCGGTAAGCCATTACTCGAGGCACAGATATTTGTTGTTTGATAATGGAATACATTGTTTTAATATTCTCAATACAGTTTATCCTCAAAATTGCACAGTTGCCCCATATCATTTTTTCTTACAAGGCAGTGAATACAAGCGATATCAGGTTAGTTCTATATACAACAGTCTGTAAATTATGTTGAGCATAAAAATTGTTCTGTGCATTCCATACATACTAATGATGATGTTTAATATAATAAAAATACTTGATACACCGTGGGAAACAGTATCCTACTTAAACAGTTCAGTAAGCACTTTTATCATATTAACTATTCATTGAATTTCTAGAAAACAACAAAACTCATATATCCCAAAACCTTCTAACGTGAAAAGAAACAGTGTCTTATACCAAAACTCATTTGTTTTTATGCATAAGCATGTAAAGTTTGAACCAAATCTGTCAACTAGTTTTTGATTTATCAAAGATAACATTTTTTATGAAATTGGCGGCTATTTTGAATAACCCAGATGCGAGTAGAAATAATCTTGATTTACGTCATTAAAAATTCAAAATTCAGTCAAAGTAATATCATATTTGAAATCTACATGTAAAATTACATCTAGAAATGTGGTTTTAAAAACCGTTTATCAACTTTGAAAAATTAATTTTCTTTGAAAATGTGACTTCTAGCTCGGGGAGATTCCCCATAGACCCCATGCTATAAAATCACAAAAAATGAAATATCTTTTCTTTTAGTGGACAGATAATATTTTGCTTTACTGGACATATTTTCATTCGTATAAGTATCAGGCACATAAGGGTTATATGAAAATTGAGCCACTTAAATTGATAATATTCAAGTTTAAGGAAACTTTCTTATATACCTGCCATGTTAATTGACCCGAATCAGCCACCTGGTGGTGAAACTGGTAACTACCTACTCGCATTTGGGTAATTGAGTGACCATATTGAAAATTTATTCTCGAGCAGAGGTCCTGCACCCATAAGAAATAAGCCTATGAAATTTGAATCAAATCCGTTAACCAGTATTTGAGTTATAATTATCGCCCGGAAAAACGAACAAACGGGTGGATGGACGGCTTCTCTATATCCCCCTTGAACTTCGTTCGGTGGGATAAAAAGCCAAGAAATCTGTAAATCCTAAGATTTTACTCTGAGCAATAGGTATAGTAGCCGAGCTGACCGACAGCATTATACTAATAGTGCTACGGCCAAGGCCATTTGTGTCCAAAACACCTAGATTCAATTTGACTTTAGATTCTTGTAGGGGACCCCAAGGCATGTAAAAAAAAGTTTGTGAACCCTTGCAAAGCAGGCTCAAAAGTGCTGAGTCAGCAAATTTTATCATTTTCGAGTTGGAGTTTGACTATATGCTTGAAACTATTTAATATCTCATTTGAGGTTGTTGCAATTATAATGAAACATTGTTAATATTTCAGTAAGGCATGTATGAAGAATTCCTGAAAGTTTGGGTCTTATCCAACACAATTTGGTAGAGATATAGGATAATTTGTCCCTAAAAGTACATAATTTCTCTTCAAAATTTCTTATTCAGTCGATAGTTAATCAGTCATTTAAATAAAAGTGTATTAAACCTGATTAAAAACTTCACTGATGATGTTAGCAAATATTTCTTGCATAAGTTTCAATAAAAACTACAAGCATCTATTTTTCTGATTTTTCTCTTTACCTTCCCCTAAAAATTCAAGAAAGGGGGCGTGGCACATTACACTTCAGTCGTTGAAATTGTTGGTAGGGTCAAATAGAAAATGTGTATCACTTTTGCAAAATTTGTTATTCTAAATAAATCTTAACACTATATGTGACATCATAAAATGCTAAATATATTCATTATCTACCATTTTATATTTTTTACAACTTATCATTGCCATACCCCATAGAACCGTTTAGGGTATGTGTGGTCAGCAATAGGAAATACATGTATGTGTACTAATAACATTCAAGTTCAAAATTGTATTTCAGATGCCATTCTATGCTAATGTTGTTTATGTAGTTATGGTATGTTAAGAATGAATTAAGATGATAATATGTTATATTACACTGCCCATCATAAGTTTTGTAACTGGAATTCCCCCTTTGAATCACTTATCAAAGCTTATCATGCTGTTTGGCAATTTTAAACAAGACATCAAGCTTTTGATAAAGCAATAAGGAACAAAATCGAGGTTCAAACATTGACAGACATTGATATGTCATCATATGAAAACTTGCAGTTGCCAACCTTATGGAGTTATTGAGGGGGTGTATATGCTTTGTATAATATGTGTCATAAATTGTAGAAACCTGAAGCCAAAGGAAATAATAGTGCTTTACATTATCTCTAAGTGAATAATTCCGTGGCACTGGGTTTCTTGACATTACTTATATGATATGTGACATTAAGCGAGTTTGGTCCTAGGCCAACATATTCCAATGGTGCAGAATCCCACTCGCCCCATCAAGTCCCATCATGCCATATCGAGTCCCACAATGTCCCATGGGACCATGTTAACTTTGCCCCATGGAGTCTCATCGAGTCCCTCCATATCCCATCAAATCCCACGGAAATTATGTAATTTGGTTTAGAAGGTTTTGTCTCAGTCATTTTGATCCCAAGTTAGCTGACACATCCCATGATCAAAAGTCCCACATTGCCCAAATGGAAAGAGAATGAACCTATGGGGCTTCGTGGGACATTGCCA
This sequence comes from Owenia fusiformis, assembly GCA_903813345.2. Lineage (NCBI taxonomy): Eukaryota > Metazoa > Annelida > Polychaeta > Sabellida > Oweniidae > Owenia > Owenia fusiformis. Next base: position 7,552,134 of record CAIIXF020000012.1, on the reverse strand, counting down.
AATGATACCCCATCGAATCTCATGGGACTCAATGGGGCTTCATGGGGCAAAGTCCCAAGGAATCCCAAGGAGTTCCATCGGGCAAAGCTCAATATAGTCCAAGAATTTCCATGAGGTCCCACCCAATGTTAAATCAATGGAGGTGCAACCATGTTGTATTGGTGTATGGTAGGCTTTAGCGAAGTAACTTCCTTTGTTTACATTCATCAAAACGAAAAAGTTGTCAAAACTTTGTAAGAGCGTGATTATTTGGACTGATCTTACTTGTCTGCTACTTGTCTGCTTCAATCCTGGGGGGTTCACTGTGTACAAAATTTGGCGGGGTCCTAGGTTGAACCCTCAGATATCAATATATTCCCATACCAAAATGTCAAATTTGGATGTGTTCCCATACCAACTGAAATAGTGCCCAAAAGCCATACCAATGCCATACCAAATGTCAAAATATAGGACCTAGAAGCTTAAAATAAAGAGCATTTTAAAGATCTTTTCTTCTATCTCATGGTTATATTTTTATTGGTTATAGGGGGGGGGGGGGGGGTACAATCCGATCCCAGGCTATGCCTATGGACAGGGTGTATTATTTTGACATAAACAAAACATACGTCATCTGTTCTACGGACTACAACTAAACAATTTATGACATATATACAATATGAAGAATGCAAACTTCAATCAGGCTCGGAGTAACTCTGGCTCTTAATCATTTGTTGTTACAATTTGTTATTATATAGCTAATTATTTGCAGCAACAATAGGAGTCTTGTTGCAGTTTACATGGACCCTAAACTATAAAGCATGTACACCCCCTCCATAAGTTTGGCAACTGGAAGTTATTATATGATAGCATATGAAGGTCTGTCAATTTTTAAACCTTGATTATGTTCCTTATTACCATATTTCAGATTACTTTGATATCATATGCCAAAAATAAAACGATACAAATATATGCCATATCCCGCAACGAATATGGCATATTCACTTGCGGTGTATGACAGATTCACCTGCGGTATATGGCATACACACTAACCAATGAGAATGTGATACAGAAGTACGCAATTGTCAATTGCATCTATTGAACGAACAAGTAAAACTTTATAAATAATTATTATATAATGATTACAGAATCAACAGTACAGTGTATAGAATATATAAACTTATGCAGAAGTATCACTCACCAGTCTCACGTAATAAACTTACTCAATCAATCAAGGATTCATATATTACTACTTGACGCACTAACTTTAATGATTTCCAGCGTAGTTTAACATTTAGAGTCAATTCTTGCAACCAATCAAATCAAGGCTTTCTGTATCACGTTTTCACCTGTGGTAAATGTCATATTCACCTGCGGTATATGGCATATTCCGCAAGTGAGTATGACATATTCCGCAGGTAAGTATTGGGTATTTACTGAAATCGATGTATTGCATATTTACTGCGGAATATCGTTTACTCACCTGTGGAATATGCCATATACCACAGGTGAGTATCGAATATTCACCCATATCACAAATACCACACAACCAGGAATGTATGCCATATTCCGCGTAACAATTCAAAGAGGTTCGAGTTGCCAAACTTATGATGGGAAGTGTTATCATTCATGAACATTAACCATAACTACATGAAAAACATTAGGAAAGAATGGCACCTGAAATACAATTTTCACTTGTTTATTAGTTATTTTATTAGTACACATACATGTATTTCCTATTGCTGACCACACATACCCTAAACGGTTTTATGGGGTATGGCAATGATAAGCTGTAAAAAATATAAAATGGTAGATAATGAAAATGTTAAGCATATTATAATGTCACATATAGTGTTTAGATTTACTTAGAATAAGAAGTTTTGCTATAATGATACACATTTTCTATTTGACCCTAGCAACAAGTTCCACAACAGAAGTGAATGGTGCCACGCCTCCTTTCTTGAATTTCTAGGGGAAGGTAAAGAAAAAAATCAGAAAAAATAGATGCATGCACTTTTTATTGAAACTTTTGCAAGAAATATTTGCTAACATCATCAGTGAAGTTTTTAATCAGGTTTTATACACTATAGGCCCTTACTGTTTTTTAAATGACTGATTAACTATCGACTGATTAAGAAATTTTGAAGAGAAATTATGTACTTTTAGGGACAAATTATCCCATATCTCTACCATATTCTGTTGGATAAGACCCAAACTTTCAGGAATTCTTCATACATGCCTTACTGATATATTAGCAATGTTTCATTATAATTGCAACATCCTCAAATGAGATATTAAATAGTTTCAAGCATATGGTCAAACTCCGACTCGAAAATGATAAAATTTGCTGACTCAGCACTTTTGAGCCTGCTTTGCAAGGGTTCACAAACTTTTTTTTACATGCCTTGGGGTCCCCTACAAGAATCTAAAGTCAAATTGAATCTAGGTGTTTTGGACACAAATGGCCTTGGCCGTAGTACTATAAGCTGACCGACAGCATTATACTTAGCTGACAGACAGCGTTAGATCCGGTCCGTCTTCTCGCTGCAAGGAGATTGCCCCGAACCGGTCCGTCTTCTCGCTGCAAGCAGGATGAAATTCTTTGTCACAAAGTTTGGCATTTTTTATAAAATCAAACGCGCGCATTGAAACTCACAAGATGTAAATAGCATGTCATTTACATCATACCTTGATGGGGAAAAATAGATCTTATATGTTAGAAGTACTAAATAAAAGTTATCCTGAAAATGAGACAGTCGTTTTCGAGAGAAAAGAACATAAATGCGCATTTAGAGAGTTTTGGTCCGTTTAAAAATCTGTAAAAAATTGGGGTACTTAAAAGCATCGGGAGGCATCATATATTTCAAATTAGACACGAGGAAGTCAATATTGAGCAAGTTATGGCTATTTTAAATTCAAATAAAACCGTTAACCCGTACCGGTCCAGCTTTTGACCCGTACCGGTCAATTTTCGTTAGCTGCATATACCAAGGGTGAAAAGGCCCAAGTGCAAATCGAAAACATATTTATCAAATTACCTATGTAAACCTCGATTTTCTCCCGATTATTTTTAGCAATTCCGATTTTCTTTTGATTTATTTTTAGTATCCTGATTTTCTCCCAATTTTTGGAATTGTTGATATACTTTTTGTACCTCCGATTTTTCTCCCAATTACTTTAAAGAAATCCAGATTTTCTTCTGATTTTTTGATAGAAATCCCAATTTTCTTCTGATTTTTCAGGAACCATTCAGATTTTCACCCCAATTTTCTCCTGATTTCTTAAAAAAAATATCCTGATTTTTATTTTTTTTAATTGACATGTTAGTAAATAATCAGAAAATGTGATATTAATGTGATTTATTTAGTGTATCCAAATGGGACAGGTGTGAATAACAGAAAATTAGTGAACTGCCATCTTTACAAGTCCTGGCTCACACTGAGATGATGATACCGCTAGCAAACTAAAAGTAGGATGGCGTCTACTATATCTAGTACCAGGCCTATAGCCAGCTTCTGCCATGGTTGGTTCACATTTGATAACTTTGGCCCAAAATCAATGAATGGTGAAAAACTATGATTTTGAAAGAATTTTTGACCAGGGGCAGCATTCTCTCCTGGCTACAGGCCCGTAGTAGAAATGTTCATGATAATTCACCAATTGATATATTCCTTTTGAGTTTCATTTAATTGCTCCAAAAAGTGCACAAGGAAAGTCTTTGATTGCCTAGCACTGCCATCACAGTTGTACCCCTTATACTTTAAATACTCCCGAAGATTTTCTGGAATTTCAAACGTGTCAATTTTCTCCCAGTGTCTCCCAGGAGTGAGGCTTCGTTTTATCGCAACACGACTGCAGTTTTGGAGACTTCTCGGCTGTTTGTTTACCAATATTTCTTTCACCTGAAAATCCAAAAAGCAATATACAGGGGTTTGTTTACCAATATTTCTTTCACCTGAAAATCCAAAAAGCAATATACAGGGGTTTGTTTACCAATATTTCTTTCACCTGAAAATCCAAAAAGCAATATACAGGGGTTTGTTTACCAATATTTCTTTCACCTGAAAATCCAAAAAGCAATATATTAGATCACTGCTTCATTCTTTCAGTTCATTCACAGTAATAGGCAAAATGGAAAGGAAGATTATCTTTCAGAAAATTTCACTTTGACTTCTATAGTACGAATTTTGAATATAATAATTTCGCACCTGCATATTTTGAAGAAAAATTCAGGTAAGAATACTAAAAAGCAACATCTAACCAATAACGTGTCAAATACATGTACAGGTTATTAGAGTGAGGAATGATGGCATTTAATATGAAGAAGCAATACTTAAGAAGGATTGTTGCAGTGCACTCTCTAAATGTTCATGTGAGGGACAACAAACAGACAGCACCATCTAGTACTAGTATAACATATTAAATACAGGTTTTTAACACTTGAAATCAGGCCATAGCCAGGATTTGCCAAGGGGGTTCACTTTTTGAATAATTCCAGAGGGGTTCAGTTTTGGCAATTAAGGTCAAAAAATGGCCAAAATCACTTAAAAATTGCTAAGAATGGTGAAAGACTGAATGATTTTGAAAGAATTTTTGGTCGGGGGGGGGGGGGGGGTTTCTGAAACCTGAAAGCCTTAAAACTACAAACATGTGTTTTTTACCTTCACACAGAGTTCTTTGCCAGGATGGATGACGTTTGGGTCCTCTGCATTCAGTTCAGGATCAATCGGAAACGTCGTAAGTAGGATGAAAAATTCCTGTAGCTTTACATCTGTCCAAAGGTTAAAGCCCAAATCAAACACCAACTTAAGATAGTCCGTTGAAAAGTAAAAAAAAGATGGACTTAATAGTTTTGGTGTACTTGGTATGTAATTATGCTGAAGAAAAAGTAAAAGCAATTCGTAGCTGCCTGTCTTCTTTGCCATTTTAATGATTTTTTCAAATGAAGGTACGATTTCGTCAGTTGTTGCTTTAGATTCCTCATCTTGTGCATTTGGCGGATCATTGTTTTTGACTGTATCTTCAATGTCTCCTGAGTTTTGAATTAAAATCTTCACTTTGTCAGTGTCTAGAATACGTGGCACATTAAATGCGTATGTCAATGGACTCATATTTGAGCAATAATTTTCCTTGGATGTTACTTCTGGATGACTCTGTAACATCCTGTTCATGATTTGTATCGCGACTTTGCTCTTGCTGCGTATGACCATATATAGACTGTTAAGTCCCTCTTGGTTTTTATTTAAAATATCTGCGCCTGATCGTAGAAGCAGTTCTATTGTTTTGATAGATTTTGGTGTTGATTGTATCGCACACTGCAACACATTATTTCCCTTATTGTCTGTGATATTTGGGTCAGCACCATTCTCTAAAAGAAGCTGAAAAGCAAAAATGAGCTTAAAATTCAAAATACAACTGGGCCCAGGTTCTAAATGCATAAGGTGGAGCAGAGTGAAATAAAGGGGATTAAACTTGTATGTACATAAGGGTTATATGTACTGGGAGGATTTGGATACAGGGTTTATCTTGAGGGAAATATGTGTATTTCCTGAGGAATAATCCTGTCTCCAAAACAGATTGTACATAACAGAGTTATCACCAACTAAGATTCAAAGTAAAATCTACCTTCTATTGGGTTCTAAGATTCAAAAGTTTTAATGATGGATATTCTAATTATCAATTTTAAATACAATTATATACAAATAGCAGTTTAAATGTGTACAGACAAATGAACATATTTGATGGGAAGATCAGACAGACAGAGCAAGGGACTGACATCTTGCAAATCACTTGGTGAGGAAAAAAATACATACTTGTGTCATACTGGAAAATTCCCGTGCCGCAGCCTCAAATAATACTGTCCTTTTCTTGCGGCCACAGCGGTGATTAACATCAATACCTGCCTTGAGTATTTTCTTCGTCTCATGTAGGTTGTTAGTCGAAACCGAATACAGGAAATTAGATATACTACTTCTTTTCACCATTGTGCTTGCGTGGTTATTGAGTAGTTTAATTATGAAGAAGGCGTTTCTGAAATTGAAATTAAACACATTACAAAATGCATGACAAAAACATGAGTTACCATAGCAACCATAACTTTTGACTTATCACATGACAATACCTTTAACTTTGTGTTTCTCTGTTGGCATAAATCACTCTACTATACCTTGCATTTGGTGTTCATGAGCAATCCACTTGGCTTATTAGAAACAATTATGTTATTTGTTTTTATTTGTCTGTTCCTTATCAATGGTTTATCGGTTAAAAGTTATATGTTAATAAGGTACTTTCAAAAATATAAACAATACAATTAGACGAACAGAGTATCTTATGCATTTCTAGGGGTTAGGTATAGTAGAGTGTAAATATACTCCTCAAAAAAGTTAAGGACCAGTGGTTTACATGTTAAACCATTGTTTAACCCCATATTTGTTTGAACGACTATTTTCTAAGCGGAGTACAAAAGAAATCCCAATGAAGTATACAAAAGTTGGGATAAATATAAATGTTTCTATTTTTACATAAACTGATTCAATATGGTCATTTGATTGGTTATTTTTTAAATTCAAAGTACTCACAAACATTACTAGTCTATACAGTCTGTTAAACTGCTTCAAAGGCAAGCAATTAAACCTGGAATGTGAGAAATCTAAATAATATTGTGCAATAATATAGAAAAATATATTCATATTGCACACGAATGACATTTGTATATGTTGGATTGCTTGTAAATTGTCTCATAAAGTCTGTAACCTCTTATATTTTGATGCTTCCCTCCCTTAAGAAAAAAGCCATGGTAGCCATATTCCATGGTCCGTCCATGGTTATCCATGGTTTTCCATGGAAATTCATGGTTTTTCATGGTATTTTCCATGTAATTTCATGGATGTCCATGGTAATCTTCCATGGATATTAACCATGATCTTCCATGGTAATGAGTGGTTTGGTAATTGGTTTTTCATGGAATGCCATGTTTTTACCATGATACTAAGTGACTTGGAGTTGTAAAATCAACAATTTTGGCAGTTTTTTGTATTTACCAAAATCTTCCAAATTGAATCAATGTTTAAATGAATGAATCCAAGCTGGATTGAGACTAATCCACGCCCAGTGGTCGTAAAAAAAATGATGGAGGGGGGATTAGGCGATTTCTGCAAGAAAACTCAACAAATTTTTAAGATTTATTTTTTCAAGAGAAAATTTACAACTGAATTGCCAAATGAAGACGCGCAGTGCATGGCAAAATATGTTAGGTCATCTCGTATTTTTTTTTGAACTGATTCCCATTTTAAGATATGAGATCTATTAAAAAAGGCGCATCATCACCAACATGCAAAAGTCAATGTTTTTGCTATAAATCGGGCACATCATTTTTGTGCGATCACCTGGCGTGTAATCATAGAGAGAAGAATATGATGTCCCCCACAATTTTTTGAGAAAGTCAACCCCCTTGGCAAAAGCTGGCTACGGGTTTGAATTACAACCATGCTCCTTATTTTCATAATCTATATATATTAAAACCATGGATTTTTCAAAAGATCAAAAGAATAACCATGGAAAACCATGGCTTTTGATTGCACTTTCCAAAACATCAAAGAAATATCCATGGAAAAGCATGGCTTTTGATTGCACTTTCCAAAACATCAAAGAAATAACCATGGAAAAGCATGGCTTTCGATTGCAATCAACCGACTTCCATGGCTTTTGATTGCAGTTTCCTCAACTTCAAAGAAAGAAACCATGGTTTTTATTGCATTCTAAAATGTAAGAATGTAATTTAAGGAAAAGAGTTATTTATTTTTGAAATTATTTAATTTTAATTTTCATGACTGAATATTAAAGAAACTATAAGAAAACAAAACAGAAGTAGGGCTAGTTTGACTTAATCTTTCCAAAAGAGTAGAAGTGTTTGACCTAAAAAATAAGGAATCTCTGTCTCTGTATCTAGTCTTGATCTACACAAAAGCCCTATATGTATTTCTCTTTGAAATCTTGTGGCCTACTCCCAATGAACCTAATGGCCTAATACCATGAAAAACCATGAATTTCCATGGAAAACCATGAATTACCATGGACGTACCATGGAATACCATGGTTACCATGGCTTTTTTCTTAAGGGTTGCCATGTTAATTCTCAAGAAAATAACATGGCGGACAGACCTCAAATTACAAGAGGGCACAGTCTTATTGCACTAAACACTAAATAATCTGAAATATACAAATGTCATTTGTGTGCAATACGAATATATTTTTCTATATATTATGGCACAATGGTCTATAGATTTCTTATTTTTCAGGTTCAATTTGTTTGTTTGTTTGTTTGTTTGTTTGTTTATATCCAGTATTTGTGGTGCTTTAATGCCACCTTATATAGTGTCTGGTGCTGGTTTTCACTTTGTAGTGTCACTGGTGTGGTTTACACTGTTGTTTTGTAAGAGTTTATTTTTATTTTGTTTTTGGTTTTGCTTAAAAGTCCTTATCTACTTATAACTACTGTTTTATTTACACTTAAAATCTTTTGCTTTTTATAATGTAGGTGCGTAATACATCATATAGCTTTTTATTCATGTCCTTGTTTAGTGTTTGATTTTCACCAGCAAGGGTTTTCAGATCCACTGCACATGTATTTCCACTCTCTAGAAGTATACAGTCTGCAACATATAGCATTTTATCCCTTAGATCCTTGAGTTTGTCGCATTTAAATAAGTAATGGTCAACTGTCTCTGGTTGGTTGCAGTTTAAACAGAGGTTAGTACTATGTATAGGGTTTATTTTCTTCAGATGGCTGTTAAGTCTGGTGTGACCACTAAGGAGTTGGTTTGTAATGCTGAAGGTTCTTCTGTCAGATTCACCTACCCCCATAGATGTGGGGTTATTTTGAGGTTTTTTGATATTTAGGACATTTGTTTCTCAAAATAACCCCACAAAGTTTAGATCTAGGCTTTGATTCTTTGCGGTTTTTTTCACATGATTTGAAGATTCAAGTTCTGACAATATCGGCAGTTTCCTTACCTTTTTTCTTCTCTTCTGTGAAGAGGATTCTTTTTCCAATGTAATTAGCGATCGATCAGTGGAAACAATACTTTATAACTGGAACAATTTGCTGTAATATTTGACTCTCGAAATCTATTCAAATCTTGGCCATTTTCGTGCGTTGCATTCTGGGAGGAATTATGTGGTAGATGGGAAACTTAACAGTGCCAAACGAAATCACCTGTCAAATTAATAACAAAATTATTGCTTATGCCTAAGTTCAGGAAAACAAAGGCCGTAGACGGTACAGCAGCCAAACTTGAGGTTGAAAATCCTTTTAATACACCCCGGAAGGTGAAAATCATTTTTCAAAATTTCCCTCCATTTTTACTTTTGGATTTTGTATTTTCACGAAGTTCGTCATTTAGATAAAAAATATCGACTGCACATGAAATTTGAAAAACTTTTTTAGAAATATCTGTTATCCGTATTTAAATCGTCATTACAAGAATGAATACAACACTTAGAGGGCTATATTTGGAAGCATGTTGAAGATTAATGTCTTGTCGATACAAAAAACATAAAAAGGTGAGTAAATTCTAATAATATTAGTACAAATTCTATGTGTATGCTATTGTTTAGCAAAACCCCAAAGAATCAAAGTACTAATCGGTGTGGGGTTATTTTGAGAAACAAATGTCCTAAATAACACAAAACCTCAAAATAACCCCACATTTATGGGGGTAGATTCACCTAACCTTAGATTCACCTAGCAAAGGTCTCTTTCCTACCGACTCAATAGAGCGTTGGATATACCCCACTTTTTTTGAATTGTTATATTACCTTTGCCATTTAGACTTTGAAGTTGAGTGTATTTGACTGTATATCTCTCTTTTAGTTATTATTAGTGCAGTGCAACAGACTGTAGTTGGTTTTTAATTTTATGATTTTTTTGTGGGCGATAAAGAAGGGAATTGTGATTATTCATATTTCTAAGCCAAGGATTGACTTTTAAATTATCTAAATACAGAACAAGTTTCTTGTCCAGTGATGTTTAATAAAGTCATACTCACATGAAACGGATCAGTCCTTAAAATCCGTTCCCACTGGCTAAACAACGCGAACAATATTTGCACATTTAATTTAAAAATTACACTGTACGAAAAATGCTAATTATTGATCAATCCCCGGGTGCAACAAGGAGCATGCTGTACTCTCTTTACTCCTCGATCTAGACTTGCTCAGCAACCTAAGCTCTTCTGTTCCTCAACCCAAAGAAATCTTGAAATTATTTGTGTCGATTTGGGCAACTTTAGCTTTTACAAAAACAGAAAAAGAGCTTTCTTTCTCTACATAAGTCGCTAGTCCGGCGAGTTGTCCGGATTTTACGCCTATCAGTCACGTGACTTTGGATACCAATGTATACAAATTTTGATTATTTTGGCGGCACCACAACGCTTTTGGATTAATTACACAGTTATGTATACATAAACTACAATACAGGGAGTGGGAAGTGAATCTCTGCATACTGAAGGTAAAATATAACACAATTTACGGAAAGTTTCACGTTAATTGTAGTAAGAAACAGCAGTTTGAAGTTTTCGAATTTTCTTGAAAATTTAAAAAATTTTCAACAAACAATCATGGCTTCACTTCATTTGAGTTTATATCCTGTTAATTGCATTCTAAAATATCTAGAAGATTTAAACAACGAAGTATTTAATGCTTAAAACTTACACATCAGTCACATTTCTCCAGGTGCTCTTGTAATTAGCTACTTACAGTGGCGTAGCGTGGTTATTTTTGAGTGTACGCCACGAGGGAGCGAAGCAAACGATCTTTAAGGGGGGTTCGGGGGTGGGTCCTCCCCCAAGAAAATTTGAAAATGAGATTGCAGTTGAAGCGTTCTGGGGCGTTTTAAAATACGAAATTCCGACGAAATGGACCAATGACATTTAAGGTCAGGGTGCATGATGGGAAATTTTCTGCATTCCTCAATTGAGTCACATGTTATTTTTCAAACAAGAATCACTCCTTCCCTTCATTGTCTGTATCTTCCAGTTTTGCACAAAGAGTGCACTTATGTGCCTAGAAAAGACTTGTGAGAAGAATGTTTTGATAAAGTGTATAAAAAACAAGAAAATTCAGTGAAAAAAATCAGAAAATTTTCAGAATTTTTTTTCACTGAATTTTCTCATTTTTTATACATTTTACAAAACAAACCTTCTCACAAGGCTTTTCTAGGCACAGACGTGCATTTTTTGTGCAAACTTGGAAGATGTAGACAATGTGGGGAAGGAGTTATTCATGTTTGAAAAATAACATGTGACTCAATTGAGGAATGCAGAAAATTTCCCAACATGCACCCTGTCCTTAAATTATTGGTCATTTTATCCATTCAATCTAAAAATCAACTTTTCTTTAAATTTTAAGAGTACGCCATGGCGTTTTTTGCGTATATGACGCTACGCCATTGACTTAGTAAAAATAGATCTAGGGCAAAGGGTTGTAACATTGACATGTGGGGTTTTGTCGACATAAAAACTGGGGTAACTTTGTCACTTACTTATAAGAAGTTAGAATTCTGTTTTCTGCCATGTTTAATTTCTGGGAAAATTAGGTTCTTGTGAGATCTCAATTCATTTGAGAAAAAGTGGCTTCCCCCAAGATCAGAATTAGAACAAATAAACAACTAGATGTCAAAATTACCCCATATGTCGACGTTTCCCCAAATTGGTGTCGAAGTTATACCCCTTCGCCCTACAGAAATAGTGACTGAACTCTGATTCAGACTAGAGTCTGAATTTGGGTACCAATCAAACTTCAAAGCAATGGATATAGCTGTATATGAGATGTGTATCTTGCATCCCATGATTTGTTTTAATATTTTCAGATGATTCACTAGAAAGTCAACAATAACAAAAGTCAACATGGATACCTCTAAATCCCCTAGTGTTGAGACACATGGAAGGCGTTCAAGTCTCGTAAAAAGTATGGATGATATGCGGAAACATATTTCCAAGTTAAAAGCTGAACTCGATGCTTCACGTGCCAAAAACCGCAAACTGCAAAAAGATCAGGGCGTAGAGCTTGAGAAGCTAAGACTGCAAATTGAGGATGAAAAAGCAAAAGAAATAGATAAGATATCTCTCAAGTTGTTATCAGAGAAACATACCCAGCTTGCAAAGTTGAGAGAAACTTTGACTCAGGAAAAGGATTTGGAGTTACGTCAAGTGTTGCGTTTAAAAGATGATGAAATTGTTAAACTTAAAGATCAGTTTGAAACTGAGAAAGAGGAGGCCATTGATATTGCCATTGATCTTTATAAAAATCAATCCAGTCATGAACATCATGTTACGACACAAGCAAACCACCAGGCTAATGCTATGCAACTAGAACAACTACTGTTAGAACTCAGAGACCTTCGGAATCAAAAATCTGACATTGAAAAACAATATAAACTAAAGTGTGTTGCTGATAATGAAAAAGCAACAGAAATACGCAAAATGAAGAAAGAACATGAACTCGAAATCAATCGAATAATCAGAGAATCCAAACGCGAGTCAATTCGGGAAATGAAGCAATTAAAAGATACGGAAAAGGCTTTAGCTGCAAAGGATCAGCAGTTACGACGTAAAAGTTTAACGGAGGAATTGGGTGAAAAACTTTCATTTATTGATCGACGAAACCCCAGATCTTCAACCCCTCTCAGTGGCAGAAGTAGATCATCGAGTATTGAAGCCTTGGACCAAGAGGCATCCTTCACAGTAAGTTATTGTCTTTTATCTCCCTTCCACAGGCCTCATTTAGTCCGGAAGCCAAAGTGTAAAAAATTGAGTAACCATGTTTTATCTGATTAAGTTTTTTCTCTACAGGATTGAACAACGTGACAATTGCAGTATTGCACAAGGCAGTTCAGCATTTAAAAATAACCTTGTGGTCTATTTCAATTTATTTAGAGTGTAGTTCTTTAAGGGGAAAGGCTCGAGGCCTCAGGGTAATCTAATACATATGAAGAGGATTTATCTTAAATGAAGTATACATATAGTTTGTCATTCCTCTGTGGCTCTGTTTTTAGATACCTGTTGTTGTCATGTGAATACATTTTTTGCATGTATATTGAATTCAAATAGAGCAAAAACTACTTGAACAAGTAAAATCGATGCATATTGAACACTTCATACAGGCTTATATTGTTCCATATAGACAGGTGTTCCTTACAGAGAGGGTGTATTAACATGTAAGTCAATAGGACCCGGGGCTTTTGAAAAACTTCCTTAAAGAGAGGTGTTCCATCTGACAGGTTTTACAATAAAAAGACTAAACTAGATCCTTAAAGTAAGACAGAAGGTTTTTGATGCAAGGCTATATGTAATGATTAATACAAACCAATCCAAATACACATAATTCGAATTAAAACTACAAAGTGTTAAAGTCCATTGAAATGTTTAGCTGACCTGTTAAATACTTTTACCGACATATGAATTCTGTAAATGCTACTGGGGCTCAATGTGTTATTCATTAACATTGAATTGCGTTTCCATGGAGATAGTACCATGAGAATGAATCTGATAAGATCTCATAAATGTACGGTTTTTAAATAAGTCCTGCAATCCCCCCCCCCCGTTACTGCTGAAACCTTAATAGCCACTTACATGCAACATATAGTGTGATTTACCATTGGAAAGATCATCCAAAGTTACATTCGCCTACCATTTAATCTGATAAGATATCAAAAATGTACAGGTTTTCAAATAAGTCCTGCCCCCTCTGCTACTGCTGAAACCTTAATAGCCACTTCCATAGTATGATACACCATTGGAAAGATCACTCTCAAGTAAGATGTTATTTTGCACAAACATGGGATTCACATAAGTCGGTTGATCATGCATGTATATTTCGACAAAAATCAGATTCTGATTTCATCTTTATTGTTAAAACTTCAAATATTATAAATGAAATCATGTTGAGGTTATCTTGACCTGGTATAACATTCATTCTACTTTACATAACTAGCGTAATATAAAATATCGGCTATCTATAAATCAGACTGACTGATTTATATTTTGATTTGTCATTTTATAACATTGACAAATCAATAATATCGTTCTGAGATGTGTAGATATATGCGTCTACAAGTACAAGTACATTAGTAATAATTCCATAAATTCAATTCATATATTTCTGTAGCAGATTGCACATTTTATAAATACGAGATCATTTTGAAATGGCAAAATGTTTTTCATTAGAAGAGAATAAAAAATGAGTTATAAAAAATAAATGAGCAGATTTTGTGAATAATTGAATTATGCTGTGTGCTATTATTTTCATTGTGAAATATTCTGGTACCATTATAACTGTTTAAGAGTTGTATTGTGAAGAAAATTACAGAAAAATACATGTATGTAATCCGAACACCCTTTTCATTAATAGTGAACACATCTCAATAAAAATGAACGCTTTTCAGTCCCATTTGAGTCCCAATTGGTGACATATTGTAAAATGGTCTTAACATTTTTGTTAACATTATTCGGTGGTTGGCAGTTGGAGTTTGGCATCCGTAACAAAGGCCAGGTGGTGACATTTGGCATGTAAATGCCTTGTTTTAACCATGTTAAAACCTTGAAAATATAATGTGAACTATGCTGCAGTATGCAAGTCTAAACACCTTGACCAGTCTCAATGGTGTTTGGATTAGACATCGTATGATCTGTAAAATGAATCCTTCTGATTGGTCAGTTCTTGTGCTGTACCAATCTGTATTGCTACTGAGATTGTCCCCATTGATCCTCTCCGTTGCAATACAGAAAATATTGGTACAGAGGGGAACTTATAGTACTATAATGTTACATATATATTGCATGCCATTGCATAATGCATAGCCAAAGAAAGAAATCTTTATATGCTATTTGATGTGTTTATTTATTTCAATGGGATTTGCATAAGGCTGTTACAAAATAAATAGCATTTAAGCATAATAAGTGCTAGGTCTCAGTTCATGTTAACAGTACTTGAATCTGATTTTAGAGCCAAAAATCGAAGAAATTAGATTTTCTTGTGTAATGTTACATTGTTAGTCATGCAACAAAATATGATGCATTTGAGGAGCAATCAGATCAAAATGAAAAAAATCTTTTTCGTCGTTTAGACTTCATTGTCTATAACAAATGGCAGTACTGTAGTGACATTTTGCATGTTAATGCCTAGTTTGTTTTAAGTAATGTACTAATGACTGTCTTTAGCATTCTTTCAAAAGGTAAAACCTTAAAAATCCTCTCTTCAATCTGGTTGGCGCTGTTCTCTCTGAGGTTACAGTTACACAGCAGGTGTCAAAAAAGCTTCATTGAAGGATTTTTGAGATATTACAAAGGCATAAATCATTTATTATGAAGCTATCAAAATGCTTCTTAATAAAGCATGCATTTTCCCTTTCTGTCATGTAACAATTTTTACCAAATATGAACTTGATTTTTTCTGGGTGTCAGAAAAGTTGAAAAAAAACTTCAAATCTCAATAACGCAGATGCGAGTAGGTAGTTACCAGATTCACCACCAGGTGGCTCGTTCGGGTCAAATAGCATGGTGGGTATAGTAGAAAGTTCCCTTTAACTTAAATTACATCTATTTGCGTGGTTCAATTTTCATATAAATGTCCAGCAAAAGAAAATGTTATCTGTCCACCCGGGGAGTTCACTATATATAAACCTTGACGGGGATCCTCGGCGCATGTGGGGTACCTTTTTCAACATTTGGTATGGCAATGGACCCATATTTTAGGATTTGGTATGGGAATGCCCGGAAATTTCTGACTTCTGAGGTATGGCAATGGTCGGACTTTTGCTCTTCTGGTATGAGAATGGTCGTTGTCATAGGCGTAGCGCCCAGTACGCTGGGTACGCACAGGCGTACCAGATGGTTGCAAATTCGCTCCAAATACAATCAAATTTTAAAATTTTCCTGGGAGTAAACCCCCAGACCCCCCTAAAACGCTGTTTTTTGCTTCGCTCAACTCTTGTTCCCGCGGTGGTGAACAACTTAGAAATATAGCGCTACGCCCATGGTTGTAGATACGTTACCTAACATTCGTGGTATGGCATTGGTCCAGTAGTTGCAAATTTGTATGACATTGATCCTATATTTCATTTACTTTGAATTAAGGTATGGCATTGGTCCCATATTTGGACATTTGGTATGGCATTGGTCCTACATTTTGACATTTGGTATGGCATTGGTCCCATAATTGGGCATTTGGTATGGCATTGGTCCTATATTTGGACATTTGGTATGGCCTTTGGGCGTTATTTTGGTTGGTATGGGGACATATTGAAATTTGACAGATTGGTATGGGAACCCCCGTCGAGTTTTATATACAGTGAACCCCGGGTCTGTCCAATACAAGAAAAGATAATTCAGTTTTTGTGATTTTGTAACATGGGGTCTATGGGGAATCAACCCGAACAAGAAGTCACATTTTCAAAAAAATTTAAAGTTTCAAAGTTGATAGACAATTTTCGAAACCATATTTCTAGATGTACTTTTACATGCAGGTTTCGAATATAACATCACTTCGACTGAATTTTGAATATTTAATGACTTAAATCAAGATTATTTCTACTCGCATCTGGTCTATAAGTTATCAACAGGTAAATGATTGACATTGCTGAAGTGGTAGCTAAAACAATGTTCTTGCAAATATGTATCTTTAGTTACTGAATCATATATATTTTACCTTTTTTTTATATTTGCAATGAGTAGTTTGTATTCTCTCCAGATTGAAGCTAAATGTTTTGAAAAATCAAAATATATGAATGTAAATTTTGTGAATTGTAACAATAGTATGAAATTCATTTGTACGATTTTTGTCTTCTAGCTCCAAGATGCACATTTTTAACAATACAGAACCTTAATGACCTTACGTTGTTGACTTAATTGTTGTAGTTTGTTTGGTAACAATCTGTAGTAGAAAGGAGTGCATGAATAAGACAAAGACACAGCTTGAAAAGAAGTCGCCAAATTAGAATACTAAATTTCTAGGCAACGTTATACAGTATACTAATAAATCTGAATTAAGAAAAATGGATAATTTAGGACAAAATGCTGATGAAAAATGATAGGAATAAAAGAAAGTAAAATCTTGGAAGAATAATACAAGTTAAAGTTGCGGATTTCAAGATACAGGGATAATTCAGTAAAGCGATTGTTAGAATAATTCTGATATGGTATATCATACACTTATAAATATTTCAGAATTCAGAATCAATATAGTTAGTTTGAAATTGTGCACACAGCTTGTTATGTTTTCAAGTACTTAGGTTGTCATATTGGACTGATAGCGTATATATACTTGTAGCTACAATGCTAAATAGTCTCATACATGATAAAAAATATACATGTAATAAGTATAGACGAGAAACTAGTGACCAGCTTTTGCCATGGGGTAGAGGGAGTCAATTTTGAAAATTCTTGGGGGGGGGTAAATTTTGGACTAAAATCACCTGTATAGGGCTCGAAATGGTAAAAAACTGCATGGTTTTGAAAGAATTTTGGGCCAAAGGAGGTTCTACAGGCCTGCCTTATGGGGTCAGGTATATAATGCAATATTGAAATAATATCTTGGGAGAGTGGGATGTTCTATAGCTCCCATTGCATTTTGAAGAATAACATACGAGAGAAAATTAGTTAATTGCCTTACTTAGGCGTAGGCGTTTTAGGGGTTGCTTATGCCACGATCGCATCCCCCCCCCCCCCCATTGAAAACTGAATTTTTTGGCGATCACACACCCCCTGACTGAAAGCTGGCTAAATCCCTGCCATATATGCAACTATGACTCCTCAGGCTCCTAACTTGAGTCCTGTATGCAAGCTGGAAAAAATATGAGCTCCTACTCAAGCTAGCTGCTGTCTCACAGCTGGGCACTTTTTCAGGCTTTAATGCAGAACTACAACAAGATTTTATTTGGCAGTAAGAAAAATTTAAAAAAGTTATTATATTGATACCGCTTCAATAAATATTTACTTTTTCTATTTTATACATTACAATTTAGCTATAACATAAGTTATTTTCTCAGTAAACTGCATACATCTTTGCAAAGTTTTTGATTTATGTTTCTCAGAACCATAGTAGCGAGAAGGTCAGTAAGGTCATGTTGACTCAATACAAATGGTTACATGGTCAATATTAAGGTATCACATGCCTAAATATCCCAGCAACTTTTAAAAATGACATTTGATATCAATGTACATGTACTTTTAAATGAAAATGTTTCAATTTATAATTATATTTTCTCATCTATCAAGAGTTTTCTCGGCAATCATTATTTTAATTGTTATTAATATATAAAAGATTGACTTTTGCCTGCTTTGAGGAAGGTCAATTAAATGGCAAGAAATTGATTTTCTGTATATTGTCTCTTACAATTGTTTTCATGTATTTTCAATATATGTGAAGTTAACCTTATGCTATACTTCCAATTGAACTCCAATTATGAATACTATTAGGATATTAATTTTAAATTTTTTCTTAATTATTTTAGAGACTCTTATTTAATTTTCATATATCCAGGAAAAGTCATAAATGAAGTGAATCAAGGGTTCCGCTATATTGAATTACATTTCAGTATATCTATGCAAAAAATGTCTTTCAATTTTGCGCTTTTCATGCTATTGCTCTATCAGTTTGATTGAAGTCTGTGCTTTCTTTACATTTTTATACTATTTAGATATATGTTTATTCACCTATATTTATTTCTATTTCTATATTTTATTTCTTGGTCATTTCAGTATTTTTTGCTTTAATTCATGTTTGAAAATATGACTGTTGTTTCTTTTTGCAAGAGAATTCTGTATTTCTTCCATAGACACTTGTTGAATATTCTACTTTTATATTCAACTTCCTATTTCCCGAATTAATCAATAACCCCGAATAAAAACGTCAATTTGTCATTTAAGACTCAGACTGAGAGAGAAATCAGTGAAATTAGCAAGGAATAAAGTAAACAGGTAATTTCATTTCTAACGTCCTCAAAAATATAATAAACTAGCTTTTTCAGATTATTTAAATTAAATATGCATGACCCTAAAAAGTAACATTTTACCGATCGATAAAGTACAAGAACATGGAAAATACAAAACCAAAAAAGAAATTTGTTACAAACATTATCAGATCACGGTTGAGTTACCTTCAATATTTTCTAGAAATGTCTCAATAAATCAGCATCTGCATTGGTTATATTTTCTCAATAATGTTTACAATACAAGATTGCAAATAATCGCATAATACAGGGTAAACAATGCAAAAACTCATTTTATGTGAAATCCTGAAATT
Source organism: Owenia fusiformis (assembly GCA_903813345.2). Lineage (NCBI taxonomy): Eukaryota > Metazoa > Annelida > Polychaeta > Sabellida > Oweniidae > Owenia > Owenia fusiformis. Next base: position 7,532,862 of record CAIIXF020000012.1, on the reverse strand, counting down.
CCAGATATAAGATAATCTTATCTTTAATACTAAGTCAATGATATCTTGTAAGATTGTATGAAATTCTTTAAACCTTGGAATATTTTGCTTAACATTTTCTGAAGACAATCATATTTCAGACCTTTTCTCTTTATAATTAGATTAAGGTAATAAACTTTTTGTGATATTTCTATACCCTTCAAAGTGTTATTTTCGATATATGTTTGTTCAATTCTTTTGTACTCTATTCCACATATTTATAGGATATCCTATGATTTTGAGGAATATCATTTTTATCTACGAGGTGATATTGATATCTGCACGAGAGAGCGAAGCGAACGAGTGCATATATCAATATCACCGAGTAGATTAAAATGATATTCTGAAAAAAATCATAGGATGTTCTTATTATCCTACACTTACAAGGAGTGTACTAAATGTATAATATCATTGCAAAATAAATTCAATGCCAAATAGAGTCAATTTGGCGGGAAATCAACAAGCGGAGTATATCGTCACAATATCCTCCGCATATTGGGTTTTCCCGAGTATATCGTCATGATATCCTCCGCCCGGAGTATATCGTTACGATATCCTCCGGATATTCATTTTGCCAATAAATATCAAATTTATTTTTTAATGTTATTTTACATATAGTACACTAAGTGTAGGATAATCAAGAATAATTGTTAAAATTTCATAATGATCATAATTTGACATTTTAATTGATATGATATCATTACATGAGGTTCATTCCTAATCATAAAATATCACTAGAATTATCTACCTGTTGAGGGTTACCCTTGCAAAATTGTCACGTTGGACATGTATTGATACAAGAAATTGTGGAAAAGAGTAGAATTAGCAAGGAATAAAATAATTTGGAATTTTATTATTACTGTGAAATATATAAAGACTAATGATGATAAGATTTTTGGTGAACATTTTAGTGGAAAATTAGAGGAATATACAAGATCAGTTAGAAATAGTAGGCCTAATAGAATTAATGGTAGAATTATCCTCTTTTGTAAATTCAGCTTGAAAAATATGAATGAGTATACATGTTTTAAATCCATGTGTTTATATTAGAGCTTATATTTATTGTTAGACGAAGCTTGTATGGAATAAATTCTAGATTACAGAACTATTAAATCATTGTGCAGATCGGTGGCAGATCTTGATATTGGCGCTCAAAATATGTACCAAATTTTAATCATAAAATTACAGTTATATTTTTTTGAAAATAATTATCTTGCCCAGTGTCAATTTCAAATTTACGATGTATGATTCTTTTTCCTTTTTACCACCTCAGGTTTTTTTAACCTAGACCTTGCAGTTGATAAATGACCATTCTAAAAACATATAACACGAAACATCTGAATCCGCCCCTGCCATGTGAAAAACACCAGATAATACCAGAAGAAGTTTTATATAAATACTTGGAGAATACGTCTGATTTTCTGACAATCTGATTTTTTACAAGAGTATGCCATATCTTGTACAATCTGTACTATTAAGGCTTTATATGCACAAAGTATGGATTAATTAAAAGATTCAATAAACAATTGATTTTCTCATCTATATAGAATCTGCAATTAATTTGTAGACCATGCATTACTGTATTTATAATATTTACAAGTGAACGCAAATTGTTTAAATTGTAAAGGGAGAGAGATGCTGAAACTGAAAGAAGACTTCAGAATGCAAATGGATTCAGTCGTTAAAGAGAAGTTGAATGCAAGTTGAGTTAACAACAAGTGAACGCAAATAGATGAAGTCGTAAAGAGAAAGATGTGTAAAACTGCAAGTGGGCTTCAGAAACTATATGCAACAAGTATATGCATCTGTTCTGTCTCTGTATATTATTTAGAGCATCATGATATACCATGACATCTCATTTCTTCTCAGCCCTGAGGTGAAACAGAAAGATGCTATGAGTATCAGAATGTATTTAGAGGGATAAACACGCAACTCGATTCATACTTGAATTAAATTTTGATGGGATACTTATATAAAGGCACGATGAATGCAAGAACATCAACAACTACTACAAATGGATTATACAATGATTCGGATTTAGTGAATGAAGTGAAAAACAAAATATTTCAAGAAGTTCTTTAACTCTATTGTCGATGCATATGTATAGCATGACAGTTAATGGAACCCTGATTACACACAAGAACCTCTAAGAAAAGGAGTTTTCTATGAAAAGTTTTAATGAAATACATTTTGAACTTAAATATAAACTTATGAGTGATCTAGCCAAAGCTAATGAGAAACAACAAATACATAGTCATTTCAATTGAAAATCTGGTAATTTGCCAGTTTAACATATATGAAAGTGTCATGATGAGCCACATATTTGTCAAATTCATTGGATTTTTTGCTGGGAGCAATTTATAGAAAATGTGGAATATTTTTGTTGTATCTAGAATCTGTACCGGATTGACTTTAGAATGAAACTTTGAAGTAGATCTCTATCATGCACAATGGATTATATGCGGGATACCAATAGCTTTACTGGCCTTACTTATCCAAAATATGGTACATCAAACATATCAGGTGGATATAGGGATGGTTTATCCCATGGATATAAAGATGGGATATCTCCTGGATATGACTTTGGGATATCACCTGGATATTTACATGAACGGATATCTTATGCCGACTATATGAGATTCAAACCAGGAATTCACGAGAGATTCATCAACAATTTTCGCTACCCGCATGATACATTCATAGAGCCATCTATTTACAATACATCCCCATATCCTGTCCACTCCTTAGGAGCATATAACTCATATAACCCTATAGGGAGATATCACCCAGGGGATATAACCCATATGTTGTCAGAAATGCCATATAGGGATCATGAAAGATCAAAAAGATCAAACACTTATGATTTCTCTGACACAAGTTTACCAAGCAGTTCGATATATCATTATGCAAGGAAAGATTCAATACAGGATCAAAGATCAAAGGATCGTAAGAGATCAAGCAGATCTAAAGTAAATGATATTTCTGATTCTAGCAGAAGAACATCACTGAACTCTACTGTTTACAGAAAGGTAAATCTTTAATTCTATAAAAATTGAATATTCCATTTTAGCTTTAAGTTAAATATTTTTGATTTTAGTACCTGTTATATACATGTATATGATTTCGGTGACAGGGCAGGGTAACAGCGCCCTTCCCCTGGTGAATATGTCATTTAAAATTGATAAGAGAAAATGTATAATCAGATTAATGTACTCAAAACTCTTAGGATGTTTTTCTGTTGTTCTGTTTCATATTTTTATATTAAGCCTCCTGTGTATTTCTATTTAGGGAGTTGATGTTAAGACTGTCAGTTTTTTAAAATCTAGAATCAATCTCTAGATAAACCGTATAATCGTATTCTTCAGTTTTGAAATGTTGGAGAAACAAAGAATGTCAGAGTGAAAGACTATAGATTACCTGAAGATATTATTCTTTATCCCATACTTGGACGTGTTACAGGTACATAAAGCCGGTTTGTAAAATCTTATATTTTCATCAGCGGGCAGATATAGCTTTACGTCCCGCTCCGAGCGGGCAGATATAGTATATCTGCCCGCTACGTCATAATCGCCGCTCGCATATTTGTTCATAATTTATAACGTTCGCGTAATGACTGTAAACGACAATGGAGAAAACACAGACTATCGGGATCCGTTTGATGGTTTAAAAAAGGGAAGGAGCATCCACTTAATCAGTCAAAGAATTCGAGAAAATAAATGTGGGAATATTTGAGAGAACAGGAAAATCCGCCCACGGCCAAGAAAACAAAACTGGACATGAATATTCTAAAATATTTCCACGATTGAACAATGTGAACCAGATGACCAAGATTGGTATGGGATAAACATATTATCCTATAGTCGGTTCAGGATATTGGGATTATCCCTTGGCCAATATAATATATTTTCCCTCGGGACCTGCGGCCCTCGGGCAAATATATTATATTGGCCTCGGGATAATCCCAATATCCTGAACCTCATATAGGATAATCTCTATTTACTCATTGCAATCTTACTATATTCTTCTAAAAACATTAATAATATGACAATTCACTCCTATTAGGTTAATCAATAGGATCAGATTTGTAAAATTCCAGGTTAGCCGCATAAGTAAAAATCAATCAATAAATACTTACATATTCTTAAATTAAATGTTGCAGGGCTGTGCTAAAAAAATGAGAGATGTGAAAAGTGTGATATATCCAAGGAATTAAATAAATATGCATGCAGAGTGACTTGTGCTTATTACCCTGTAGTGGTGGGACTCGCCACCAAAATCTCTACTCGAGTAGAATGATAAATTTGACGATTGAGTAGACGATTTTGGCGATTATTTTTTAAAAAAATTGAGAAAATTAGAACCTGGAAAATCAAGGCATTTGTCACTACTTACATCGATTTTTGGTTTAATGACCACTCAATGATGTAGTTCTGAACGGATTGAGTTCCGTTTTGGATGTTTTAGACGCACATTAACCGTATATTAGCAATGATATAAGCCTTTTATGGATTTTTTCGACTTTAAAATTCCCACTTCCGTCAAAATACATATGCGCATGCGCATACGATATACCGGATATAAACAAACATAAAAAGCAATGAATACGATTCTCATACTTTTTCTCATCAACTGACAATTAAATCAACAAAACAATCTGCCGAATATAGTCAGAAGTATGTAATTCATTAGAAAAACGTAAAGGCAGCTACAATCCTTGCTTAAATCGTGAGTATGGAGGGTAAATCGCGATTTTTCTCAGAAATTTTTAGGATTATGATTTTCAAATTTTCAATCGATTGATCATTTTTCTAGGCTCATTCGAGTTCTAGTCGATTACCCGAGTCACTCGATACACCACTATTACCCTGCAAATAGCCCTCTGATTATTACCTGGATTTTATTTGACAGTTTTGATCAATATATCTTAACCGTCTCAATGCATTGTCCCGAGTTTATGTCCTGAGTTTATGTCACCACCATAGTGACATGTTGTTATAGTCTCCACCTTTTTGTAGAAGTTGTTCGGGGCTTGATGGCCGGTAGCCAGCAGTTGGTGTTCGACATCTGAAACAAATGGCAGGTGGTGACATTTTGCATGTTAATGTATAATGTTCATACATGTATATGTGATGGCTTCTTATTTGCAAAGAATGAAATAAATGAGAGTTTTGAGACTATTTCCCATAAGATCAAATAATTAGGGAACAAGCTTGACATTTTTAAGAAAACTTGTATGCGAGTGTGCAGAATTATAAAGCCCTGAGATAACTGTCCCTCTCCCAATTGTTTTTTCATTGACCTAATTACAAATTACAGCTATGCAGTGATCTTCCCAGCATTAAAGCAAGTGGGCACAGCACCCACCTGATGTTTTAAAAATAATCTTGCACCCACCTGAAAATCCATTTGCACCGACTTGAAAATGAGAAATATCATGAATTGTGATATTGAGAGTTTAGCACCCACTTGAGAAAAAATACTGTGAAGATCACTGCTATGTGTATTTTCCTTAAATACATATGCCTTTATACTCAATTGGGCAAATGAATACGAAGTTAAGAACTAATTACCAATATGTAGCTTAATTCCCTTTTTATTTGTTGATTCTAAGAGTGTCAATCGAGACAGGCTCTCACAAAGAGTCGGGTTTATCAGTTAGTTCAACAAGTATCATCATTAATAGATAGTTAAGTATTTATTACTTTGATATGTTGTTAGGTTTAAAAATTGAGATACACTTCAAAGTTTACATGTTCATTTTAATATAACCATTCAATTATTAATTTAATAGTGATAATCAAAATGGAAAGATTGAAGTCAATGAATTCAAAATTGATCGCTTCTTAATTGGATGGAAAAGATACAGAAAATATGTGTGATATATATTTATATGAACAATTTATGGACATATTTTAAAATATAGAATTTAAGCTGTTATAAAGCATTGGCAATGGATGCAAATGTAAAACGTGTGAGGTTTGCTGATATGAAACCATACCAAAGTGAAGATGTGCTTTGTCTGGTAAGATTACCAAAAATAATGTTTAGTACAGTGTTCTTCCTAGAATTTTTTTCTTAAGTCGGTGGAAAATTCTCATTTTCACAATTCAGAAAAATATTGGTGATTTCATGATTTTTCCCATTTTCAAGTGGTTGCAAACTGCAAATGGATTTTCATGTGGGAGCAAGTCTGTTTTCAAAATCTCAGTTAGGTGCTGCGCCCGCTTGCTTTAAGTGTGACAATCAAGTGTCTGATCTGAAAAGAATTTCTTCATCTATTGAAGTGATAACATATTGTTACAGCACTCCTTTATTTTCTACTATTGAATTGAAGGTCAGCATTTGTAACATATTGTTACAGTTCCTGTAACTCATCACATACACAAGAACCATGCAATGTTCAATATTCTATATCTTGAATAATTAACCTTTCTGATTAAATAAAAACGATTTTGAATCTATTGGTCTAATTATTAAATATTAAAATCATCATAGCAATTTAAAAAATGCAAATTTTTTCTTACAATTTTTTTATTGTATGAGATCACAGCTGTTGTATAAGTGATCTGTAAGAAAAAATCCCTCTTTAGTCAAGAATTGGTTCTAGTTCTATTAAAAAATAGTTTCCTAGCCCTAAGATATTCAAGAACAGTTCCATCATCATTCAAAAATATTTACTTTCCCATTAACCTCTTGACTACCTGGAGTGACAAGATTTCTCGTCACCTCAGAAATGACCTTGAAACCCAGAGTGACGAGAAAATCTGTCACAAAAATTTTCACTAAAATTGCTCTTATTTGAACAATTTTCATCCAATTTAAACAAAATTTTTTTTAAAATGTGTAGAAATGCTCTCTGCCGTTTAATAATACTAAGTTGAGCATCTCAAGTTATATAGGTATGTAGTAAAATGTTAAATGGTGGCAAAAATGAAAAATTCTCTGGTTTCAACCGATTTTAGAGCCTGGGATTCAAGAGGTTAAACAATTATTCCATTCCCATTCAAGAATTGTTCCTTTTTTGCATGACTCATTTCTTGAATTAATTTTGAGATTCTGAGGTAGAGTTTCATGAATGAACTGTACTGTATTATGGTAAGCTGCCCCTTCTTCATCTCTGTCTTTCTGCATGCAAAGGAGATGCTCTTAGTATTGGAATGGCAGTTCTGATTTATACATCATGCTTCAACAGCTTGTCATCCCCCTTTAGTATCCTAAGGGATTCTGTAACAGTTGTTACAAATTGTAACAATATTGCAAGTCCTAATATTCATTTTAAAGCCTTGTTACAGATAAGATTGATCTAGATTTAGCTTGTTCATTTACTGTTTCCTGTTCTCTATTCTTAACTTAAGTGTTTTGTGTCTAACTTTTCAATTACCATACAAATGGACTCGTTCTACTTTCTAGATCTACTGCATATCCTGTAGACCCCCCCCCCTCCCTTATTGTGCACTTCGGATGATATGCATTTCCTCTTAATGTACATATACAGTAAAACCTTTCTAAGTGGAGCACATTTGGTACCTCTAAAAGTGTTCCACTTGGGAGGTATTCCACTTATAGAGGTTCATTTAAAATTAAGTCAGTTGGTCTTGGGACTCTGAAGTGTTCCACTTCTCCACTTTACAGATTTCAATGAACATTATTTTAATGAGTGGTCAACAGCAGGTAATATGGCCATTGTGACATTGTTCATCGCAAGGGATCAATATATTTTATGCACTGAACAGTGCATAACAATTGTGGATATTGATTTTAATATTTAATCCTTTAAATGTCATTACAGATATCAACCCAATCTGACTGAATATCATGAAACAATAAGAATTTTGCATGAAAATATATTTTGTTTCATACAAATGATAACATATATCCAAAAAAAGAGACAATTTTTGATTCATTTATTTAGAAATATGCGAAAATTAATTACATTTGTGAATTCTGCAAGAGTGAATTGCTATGCTGACTGGTGAAGGCGACCTTATAAAAGTGTCATGCCATGATGTCATGTCTCATGATGTCATCTCTCATTGATGTCATGTCACATCATCTCCAGAAAGGCAAAGACCAATTGGCTTGAATGACTAAGATTACGAGAAATGCCAAAATCTAGATTTTTCTATATTAAATGAAATAAACAAACCAGAACTTGATATTTTTTGTAAGAGTCATATATATTGCACATGTTCATTGAGAGATGGAGGTATTTATGATTGAATCCAGTAATTTTATTGAATATGATTCATTCAAGATGAAACTTTTACAAAATTAATAGTGGATAATTAGTCTTGGTTAGAATATTTGCGTTGTTATAAAAGATGGATAACTGTTTTTCTAATCTGTAGCTTAAGATAATTACTGTTGTCAAGGATAACTGCTGTTGCTAAGGATATCAAGCAGTGCAAAATCCCAAACAGTTTCTAAGGAGTATTACTGTTGCTAAGGTTGCTAAGGATAGCTGATTTTATAGAGGATTGTTACTGACCATACATCGCTAAGGAGGGACGCAGCTGTTGCTAAGGATATCAAGTTAGGTTACTAAGGATACCAAGATTTGTAATATGTGTTTTGCTATTGAAATTGCATCACAAATTTAAAATTCACCTTTGAAAGTATGTTGTCAAGGATACCAAGATATGTTGCTAAGGATACCGAGATGGGTTACTAAGATTACCAAGATTACAACCGATAAGTGTATCCAGCTAAATAAACAGCATTAATAATTTAAAAGCCATGTTGCTAAAGATATTTATTAACATATTTGAGACCTGAAACGTGAAGATCAATAGAGAAATAAATATATGAAATAATGTGTGCAACATGTGTTCTTCGCCATAGATACTCATCTCTGTAACTGGATGAATGCCTGTATATAGCTCTTATATGTAGCACTATTGACAACAATAGTTAGTTACCATGGTAAGTAAGAAATAATTTATTGTCATGCATAATCGAAACAGCCAAACAAAAAATATTTGGTACATGTACCGTATTCCCTCTAATGAGAGTACAGTATTGTTTCCAAATTGTTTAAGAGGGTAAGATATTGAGAGATTCCAATAAGTGCACAGCACATACTTAAAAAATTTAGTAAAAAAATATCGCAAATGATCTTTTTTTTATTTGTTATCACTATGGTTAGGGGCGGGGTCAAAATATCAATGTTCATATGGAGACGAAAGTAATTTCGTTTGTACAACAACCCCCCCACCCCCCCTCTAGACGAAAGCTTAGGTCACTTCAAAAAAACATTGATTTATGAGAGGCATAATCGTATCCTATTTGCCGGGTTATTATTACGGTGAATTAACACACGTTCGCAATTTAACTGCATTGAACTCTTCAAAAGGAGGAGGGAAAAGTACGGAATTTATTTGAAAAATGATCGAATTATCGTCTTCATCTACCGATATTTTGGACCTATCACACAAAAAAAGCTCACGAACTATTGAAAACAAGCCTTTTTATCAGAACATAGCGCCAGAAAAAGTCCAATTATTTTTTGTATATCAGATCCGAATTATCGATGTTTTTTTGGTCAACGAAAGTGCCCAAAAACCCCCTCCCCCCTCGCGAAAGTACTTTCGTCTCCATATGAACATCGGTATTTTGACCCCGCCCCTTATATACTCCACAGCTCCAATATAATTCTTTCTCTGCATAAAATATAATCAAACGATATCTTGTTATGAAATAATCAAAACTAATGCATCAAACACATATTTTTCTTGAGACCATATTCAACATAAAAGTGACACGTAGGCTCATTAGAACTGTGCGCTCATTAGAGAGAATACGGTACATAACATTGGCCTAATGTATAGTAGTAGTGGAAATAACAACTAGCATGTGGGTCTCAGGTCAGTTGTAGATTGATTTTAAATATTGGTCATTTCATTTGAAAATACTGGTTTTTACAAATTTATTACATTCAGCATAATCATCCATGTTTTCTTTAAATCAGACTAGGAAATGTTCCTCTTTTAGATGGTCATTCATCATAAAGTCAGTTTAAATATATGCAATGTCTTAATGAGACTATTTTGATGCACATGTTAAAAAAATTCAGATTAAGTTTGATATTTCCTTTTCAGTTTATCAAGTGTGTTTTTATTCGAGTTTAAATGAACTTTTTGTATGTCTACGATAATACCTGATCCAAGTTAATCATTTTGTTGCGAAACTGGTAACTTGGTATCTAACTACTGGCACCTAGTTGATCGCTGACAGTCACTGGATATATTGCATTTTGCATTGATATTTTGTGTTATTGCATTGGTTTTTGCCCAGGGTGAATCTGGATTTAATCAATCTATATTGATTTTTAAACCAGCATTTGATATATTAATTTCAATTAAAATGGAAATTATAATATGTCCTCACATGATCTACCAGCTTAAACCTGTTGATTAATTGGTATAAACACGATAATGAAACAGTTGATTTTGGTTTAAATACGATTAAATGAAAACATTTTTTTACTGAGAGCTGTTAAATATGGTCATTGCTATATATTGTACATATTAAAGTCTCATCTGAATTCCACCGGGGCCTGCCAAAATTATTCAGATTTCCAAGTGTTTTTAACATCTCTATGGTAGTAGATTTAAAAATTGGGACCAAAAAGTGTTCATATTTAGAATTGTTCTACAGGGTGACAAATAAATATGTTCTCCCCCTTAATTTCAAAGGGATAAACTTTTGTGCATAAAATTGCATCTAGTTGAGCTAATCATCTGTAACTTCTTGTAGAGTTGCTCCATGAAGCCTAGTTTTAATGCGCAAAAGAACAATTCAGATATCATGCAGACAAAATAGTTATGCAACATTATGTGGATGTTAAAGCTAGTAGGGGAGAACATGTTTATTTGACACCCTGTAGCAGATAATCCAGAAAATTCAAATTTCTCATTTTTTTTATTGATGTTTGTTTACAGAGTAAAAAACCAGAAGATCGTGAGCTGGAACAGCGAAAGATTCGAGAGTTAAATACGCAACTGTCACGACTTGAAAAGAGAATCTCTGGACTGCGGGCAGAAAATGAGGCTCTTGTAAGTTTTGAGAATAAATTTATAAAATGGCTTGTTAACCGAAGCTTCAGTCACATTTAAGGTGGGTATACGGTGGAAAATCAGGCTGTTCATTCAAATTTTAGAGAGAAATCAAGCGAAATTATTTGCCCCTTAACCTGAATAAATCTTTCCGAATTGACACGTTTTCTAATTGATTTTTGAATTTTCAGAAACGAAAGGAGGATGAAACAAAACCTGCTGAAGAAAAAATAAAAAAGTTGAAAAAACGCAATGCGGAATTGGCGTCGATTGCACGACGGCTTGAAGAGAAAGCAAAACAGCTTCAACAGGATAGTATTCGGGTATGTATAGTAAATGCAATAGCTTCAACAAGACAGTATACGGGTATGTTTAGTAAATGCAATAGCTTCAACAAGACAGTATTCGGGTATGTTTAGTAAATGCAATAGCTCAACAAGACAGTATAAGGGTATGTAATAGTATATGCAATAGCTTCAACTAGATATGATACATATCATACAGGTAATGTATGATGAACATGTAACAGGGTTCGTACACACCTGGAAATGTCAGGGAAATTGATTTATTTTTCCAGGTGCTGGAAATGTCAGGGAATTTTAAAATTGGGTCAAAAAGGGCCAAAAATGTCAGGGAATTTTGAAACAGTAGATGTGTCAGGGAAATGTCAGGGAATTTTGTATCAATGTTGAACGAATAATGTTCCAGCAAAATACATTTTAGGGCTATGACAGGATATAAGTTAAATCCAAAATCATCTAGTTGTTTCCACAAATTGCAAATCTTTTCATTAGGGTTGGTTGAATGACATTAGATCTGGTATTGTCTATTTGTAAGAACAGTGTGAACATTACACTGAAACCGAACAATAAAAGTAATGTATAGATGATTTAATACAATTATGCTTATTTATGTAGTAAGCTTAGTCTTAGGCCATTCAAAGTTAATTACTGGTATCATGGTTTGATGAGGGGTTAATCTGAGGGGGGGGGGGGTGGGAGGTGAAAAACAAAAAAAATTCTGGGAGCTCTTTACAATGTAAAATTGTATTTATATTAAGAAGCTGTCTGTTCGACAGTCCGATCGTACGGTACGTCAGTCTTTTCAACTTTCAGGGGCTTTGCCAATTTTGAAAACCTTAGCACATGGAAGTAGGCAACCAAAATGTGTGTGGGGTACTATTAACAGTTTTTGAATTTGTTCCAAATTTTTCTTCTTGTAAAGATGAACCCAGCATTTTACTTTGGCTCAAATTTTGTATGATGTAGCCTTAGGGACAAAGGACCTGCTCAACAAGAAATATTCAAGATGGTCTCTGAATTCAAAATTGCCACCATTTTTTTATGAAATTTTTGATAATTTAAAGAAATTTGATTCCTGATAACACAAAATACTGATTATTTGATTTGGTATCATAGGCCTGAGCCTTTTCGTGATCTGGTGATGCTACTTGAGAAGGAATTTCTAATATGGTGTCAATTGTTTTGGTGAAAATGTCCCAAAAGGGAGAAGACAATAGTAATGCCAGGTTATTGCTATCATATAATGTTAACAATGATAGTATTCAATAGAAATATGTTTCATTAGGTGGTAATTGCCCCTCAAGTGGGTTGCTATTTTTCTAGTAGGATTTAGATCAAAATTTTAAAGTTTCAGTTGTCATTTGGATTCATTACAAAACATTAACAAATTATAGTTTGAAATGCTTAGAATGCACCATATACAATTGTCAATTTTGAAAAATTTCCGGGGGTGAACCCCCGTACCCCCCTTCTGGTTTTCCTTCGCTCGCAGTGATGCAAACCCCAAATGATGCACCTCCTTGATACTTGTTGGCTATGCCCCTGTACATGTATGTTTACCTTTGGCCTTATGCAATGTAAAATATGTAATATTAAAAATAAAATGTATCAGGAATAAATTGGTGAATAAGACTGCCTGTACAAGTAGTTAAGTCATGAGAAATGGTACTGAAGGAGAAATCCCAAATGTTTCATAATAAGTCTTGAATAATACAGTTGTTTGAGACTTTTTAGAAAGCGCGCGAGGAAAATTAGATCTGGAAATTTCCTTTTTCGCCTGGAAATGTCAGGGAATTGTCAGGGAAATTCATTTTGAAAAAGGTGTACGAACCCTGTGTAAATGGAATAGTAAAATGCCATGCAGGTATGTGTATACGAGGGTTGTTTAGAAAGTTGAAATTTTTGCTTTTATCTCATTAAATTTTATTATTTTGACTTCATATTTCACTTTGATGATTTTCAAACATTATTGCCCAATTTGTAAAGTTTGAAGGAATTACACACAGAGAGTTTTTGGACAACCCTCATAATTATTTCTTCCATGTGCCACTTATGAATATAGTGTTTAATTTGTCAAATATGCAGTCAATATAGGGGTAACATCATGTCAGAAAGATACTTCATTGCCACACTGATTGGAATAGGAAAAGAATCACCAGAAACCCAAAATACAACTTGATTTGATTGATCGGATAATGATTTTTTTGCACATTTCAAAAGATGGCACATTGATTTATAATATTGTAACTGATTTTTATTTCCTCCCATTTTTATTTCTAGGTTTAGTTGATATGTTAGTTTTTAAAGATAGTGGAAGTTGTATGTTGTGAAATACATGACATTGTATTCATATTGTACAGTTGCATTATGGTCCATGTTATCACCATCTTCTATAATTCCAGCGTCCAAAGGAGGGGAACTCCCAAGATGCTGACCATGTGAAAAAAGTTTTTGCTCGCCAGAGAGCCAAAGATTTAGCGGAGCATGCTAAGAATATTCTCGCTAAAGATAAAGAAATCGAAGATCTTAAAGACCAGTGCCAAAACCTGACTGAAGAGCTCAGCAATAAAAGCAATCATTTAGAGGTTGGTCATGTTTAACTAAAAGGAGGTGGAGTTACGCATCAATACTGCACTGTTTTTCCAAACTTGTTCTATACAAAGCAAAACAAAAATTCCTTTCTGTTGGTACATTATTCTGTTCTGCATAGTCCAACCTGTTTGTGTATGTGATCATGTAAAATTATGCCCTTCTATGGAGCACTTTTCCCCTTGTTATTTTTTCCCCATTGAGTATAAAGGTATGAGGGAAAAAGTTTAAAATACTTTCCTGAACAAACCATTTGAGAGAGACAGTAATCCAAAGGAGCCTCGTAAATATGTGTAAAGCTTAAATATGTGTAAAGCTTAAATATGTGTAAAGCTTAAATACATATTTTCAGCCTTTCCCTTATGAAGAGTATACTAATTTACATATGGTTGTTTAATATGCAGGTTAATGTACAATGAGCTAACAGAGAAATGGGAATAAATCAGGTGTTTTCGTTATTTCACAAATATTTAGTACACCCTCAGTGTATTCACACAATATTGACCATTTGCTTTAAGTAAATTCAGAGATGGGAACACTCTGATTTGTTATGCTTATTTGAGCAAGAATGCGTTATTAGAAATATATAAACTGTAAAATGTAACACATAATGATTGAATAGTAAAAAATGAATTGACCTTTCCTTGGCATATTGAAAAGATTACAGGTCTCTTAAGAATTAATAAGCAAGACATTCTTTTATCTTTCTTAGATCAAGTAAAATTACCTTTACTATCTTCTTTCTATGTGTTATTAAATATTGTCTCTGATAATGTTAGCATATTCTTTTCATTTTTACAGAATGGCCATGTTTATGAAGAAAAATCTGAGCTTGAGTCTATTATCAAACAGGCTGCCAAAGAACGATTACGTCTTGAACGTCAAGTACAATTACTACCTCCATCCAGAAGAGCTTCCCTAAATGTGAGTACATCTTTGAGTAGGACTAATATTTTTGAATGCACTAATTTTGCTTGGATGAGTCATGATTATAACACCCCCCCCCCCCTCTATCATATTCCTTCCTATGCCATATGAACATCTTTGAGGAAATGGGAAAGAGGTAGAAATATCAGAACTTAAGTGTTCAGTTATTTGTGGATAATATATCTTTCAACAAAACTAAGCATGCATTATGGATATAAATATAAGTTAAATCAGCGAAATGATAAGTATATCTGACAGCATGTTAAGGGATATTCAATTGGTATGCCATTTGATTAAAATGATTGTTATTTTACTAGATTCATCCATATATAGATGTCACTATATGTGTCCTTAAGGTAATATCTCATTGAAGGAATTGACTGTAAATATTGGCTCTACTATACAATTGAGTCATATCATCGTCAAGCAATATAAAGAAGCCAGTTCAGGTTGTCGTAGTTACAAGTTGTGTTGACTTCTGAAAAGAATTATCTTAACTGATTGAAGAGTAAATTTCAAATGAAAGCGAATTTATCAAGTTTTCCCATGTTATTTCATGAATGAAGTTTTCGCTGATCGAATTTGATTCTTTCAGCTCTTTAAGCAATTCTTAAAATCGCGGATTCGGTAGTATTGAATCTCTAATAAAGATGGCGCGAAAGTTTTTCCTTATAAGGTCAAAATATTTCCCATGATGCAGTTCGCGGGGGAACAAAATTTTTCTACCTTGTTTTTCCCCGTTGGTTTAACATGGGGATTTTCATACCCATTTTTCAAGCGATATTTTCGATCGAATCTCCATGCGATCGGAGAAAACAAACTATCAGAAACAATTAGTCTTTTAATAATCTTTATATAACATATATTTTTTTCATTTTATTGGCTCCTAACGGGGTGAAAACAATGATTGAAAATGGGAGTATATTCCGGAAGAGAAGAAGTCACGTGACTAGTCGCCATATTGGAAAAAGCAATTCCATTCGACTTTCAACACGTTCATGCCAATATTACCGCACTACAAACTGTAACATCGATGCAACAACTGAATAAAAGTACTCATCTTCATATTACATTATAGAGTTACGTTGAAAACCCACAAACAACTGAGCATTTGACCAAAGAAGACACGTCGCTATTATCTAGGTCAAGTTTAGTGGTTCGAAAGCAAATCTTACATACTCGTTTCCGAATTTTGTTGTTAATTGTATAATCTTTTATTGATTAAATCTGGTATACTGACTATTAATTCAATGACAAAGAAGAAGAATTCCGATGGTGTCATTTTTTTATTTAGCTTGCGGGTGTAAAAACAAAATTGCGTAATTAATTTGATTTAGAACTTTCGGGTCTCACAAATAGCTACACGAAATGCATCGTTGAAAAATATTGACCAATCAAATTTTGTCCTTTTTGAGTACATATATGCACCATATATGCGAACGTTCTGATTCAAAGAGCGAACAGCGAAATGGAGAATTGAATATAGTATGTAGATTCTATGGGGAGAAGGGACATTTATACGAGTATAAAATAGAATAACTTTGAATTCCTATACGAAAAATGCTGATGGTGAAATGTAGAATATAAAAATAGAATGGTTTAAGAAGGCATAGAGTAAATAAGCTTGTAATCAACACTCTAAATTATGTAGAATTCCTAGAAATTCTCATTTTTAGAAAATCTCATTTTTACATTTTAGAGAGAAATAGTGAGAAATAGGCATGAATGCATGATTGATATTATCAGTGTTTCTCTTTTGATTTTTGCAAATACAATACTGCGTAAGTGGAACACACCTTTGTTATCTCAAAATAATGTTGATTTGATTTGATTTGAAAACTATATTTATTCTGGGTAGCTCTATCAGTACAGTACTGGTCTTCCTAGAGGCCCAGGTTCTATTTTTGGAGGTGTTCTATTTACAGAGGCTCATTTTATATTAAATTAAAGGGTAAATGCATTTTGAATATTGAGCCACTACAAAGGAATTCCACCTACTGAGGTGTTCCATTTCACAAGTTTTACCGTTATTGATTTCTCAATAAATTGGGAACAAATGTCTTCACTTGTCTTTAAGCAGATTTGGAAAACATGGTTGTAAAGCTAGAAAAATGGCCTAACTATCATCTGTCTGTGGTTAATATGCCACCAGCATCATCATTAATAATTGCAATTTCGCATTAAATTCTGAGAAATGTGTCTTATTTTCTAAATTTTCTACGCCATTAAGCATGTTGGTTAGATGTTGATGTATTTTATTTTTTATATTAAAGTGCTTTCGGATAGTATTTTGCATTTTGAAGACAAGCAGCACTCACATTTTGCGCCAAGTAGAAGCATTAGAAGGCAAGGTCTCCAAATTAATGACCTGTAGATTGCACAAATTGATAGTGCTACTGTACGGCAATAAAGCTGTTGAAATACTCACCATTGACGTCACACTGGTCATTTTTTAAAATCCAAAATTCAGGCTGAGTATTTAGATTTTAAACGAAACTAAATAAACTGCCATAAAGTAGATGATCTTAATCATATAAAACTGATAGAAAATCAGAGAGTTTAATCAAGTTTTAGAGAGGAATAGCGGGAAAAGTAATAAGCAGACGCCCTTTTTGAGCAAGGCTGGTCATTAGCCTGAATGAGATATCAATATCTATAGATTGCAATTATCCCTAATACAAATATATGCTCAGGAATGAACTGTATTTAGGGTCATGTTTTGAAATGCAAAATAGGGGGAAAAAGAGTGAAATAAATGTTTTAAAGATGAGATAGGATGCAACAACATCAAACTAAACATTTACAGATTTTATGGAGAGTTTCAGGACTGGTTGTTTTGAGATAACATAGAAAACTAATTGTATTCCGTAAGGTGTATGGATAGTCAAAGTTGTCAAACCAAACATGGCTGAGTCTAATTTAAGTATTTGATTTGTGCATGTATATGGCACCTATACTAATTGAAGTATGGAAAAATGGACAAGGAGACCTATAGGTAGCAGTGCTCTCCCCAGGATTTTTTCTCAGGTGGGTGCAAAATTCCCACTTTCACAATTCAGATCAAAATTGGTTAAAAATTTTCATGATTTTTCTCATTTTCAAGTGGGTGCAAATGGATTTTCAGGTAGGTGCAAGCCTATTTTCAAAATCTCAGGTGGGTGCTGTGCCCACTTGCTTTAATGCAGGGGAGATCACTGGCTAGAGTCTAAATGTTACCAAAGTAATAATAACTATTCCAAATAGCTGAAAAAGGAATCCCCATGCATTTTTTCATTGAATTTCTTTTCATTTAATGCAGAATGAATGTTCGCTTTCTATGTCTGAAATGTAGAATCCAACTGCATGTTCTGATTGGATATAGGCTAAATCAACAAATTATCTCTAACTTAAGAGTGCAGATCAAGGTTAGCACTTTAAAAGGGTAATTACCAGAGGTTGTCGTTCCTAGATGAACGAAACAACTCACCTCATCCCAGCATCACGACTTAATCTGACATTTTGCCTAGCTACCTTTTGTATTAATTATTATGCCATTTGCCAGCCAGAGTGATATTCATTGGAATTAAAATCTGCAGATTGTAGAAGGTAATCATTTTCTATTGATTTTTATGTTAATCTGTAACAAGTAGGGGAATTATATGAAGCTATTTGTCGGATTGAATTTGTTAATGTATTTCGACTTTTTCATTGTTGACACTTGTTGTATAATTTCTCTTTAAAAATATCGTGGTGGTTCTGTTTTAAACGGAATTTTATATGTATTATATCGAGAGGAGCAGACTGGAATATGCAAGAGATTATTGTAAACAGGAAATAGGTATGGAGTCGGGTTCCATCTGAATTATTAAAAAACGGCAGAATCTCAGGTGGTGTAATTCATGGGAGGAGCAAGGCCAGGAGAGATTTAGCAACCAGTGATGGAGGCGATTTTTTGCTTTGAAATCTTTCTTTTTCTCACAATTTTGAGAAACTGTAATTTAGCCATGTAGATTTTATGTTTATTGAAATCTTAAAAGCGAGGTAAAATTGTTCATATTGTTCATTTTGAAAAAGCTTACAGAGAGGTGTAGGGCTCACAGAAGTACCATAATTATTACAGTAAACCTGCCTATTCTTAATGATACTGCAGGGACCTGTTAAAAGTGTTTGGATTAGCGTGTATTCACTTTTTAAGTTCCTAAATTATAACGCAAAAAGTGTTCATATTGGAAGGTGTTCTGAATACAGAGGTGTTCAGATATACAAGTTTTATTGTACGCTTTGATGCATACAAGTCATATGTTATTCTTCCTATAGCATCACTGAGGATATAATCTCAAGGTGTCTTAGATTGAGTGAAAGGAAATCAAGACACAGGGTGTCAGAAGCAGAAGAATTTATTCATTGAAATTGAAATCTATGGATTTGCTTTTGTGTTGTCTCATAGCTGGAATTGTGTTGTATAATATTACGAAGAAAACATTGAAGCTTGGAAAACATAACATGGTTGTCACGGTTGTAGAATGCAAGATTTTGAGAGGAATTAGCAAGGAATGAAATAACAGGTATGACACCTAAGTGGGGAATTATACAAAATGAGGCATTTCATTGAAATCTTGACCGAAAAAGTGGTGTGAAATAGACGTGAAATTCCATGACTTGTACAGTAAAAACTGTTTAATTTAGAATCGTTACTCTGATATTTGGAATAAGGAACATGCAAATTTGTAATCTTGAAGGAAAAAGAGGAGTGAAATAGACGTGAAATCCCATGACCTGTTTTTATGGTTTCAATAAAAAACTGAATTTCATTTTGGGTTTTTCATTACATGTACAGTAAAACCTGTTTAAATCCAATGCCATTTGGACAGCATTGTCAAAAGTGTTCTTATTGGCAGGTGTTCACATTTCATGGTTCAATGTGAGAAAACAAAATTGGTCATTCCTTGCATGATCTAGACATCCTCTAAGAGATAAATATGAAAGAATCAGATGGAAATTCAGAATCGTTACTCTGACATTTGGAATAACGAACATGCAAACGTTTAAATGGAATCATTAAATCATAAATGACATATATGATTAGTAGAGTATCTGCAAAGGAAATGGGAAAAGAATAAGATATACCCTTGAAGAAAATTTTAAAATGGAAAATACTGTGAAAAAGAGTGGAATCGGAAAGATATAAATTCAACATGGATGTAGGCTACTCTAGATTATTAAGAAATGTTAGATAATCTAGCAGAAAATTGTGGATTAGGAATACATGCGTGATATTTTTGTGATTTTCTCGCAAGAACTGCTGATATAATACAATTGCTTACGAGTGAGAATAACGTTGAGAGTATCTATAAAGGGACTTTACCTTATCAGAAGGATTTATTATAAAATAGTGTATTATTAGGAAGCACGAAGGAGCATAATAGAAATTCTGTATTCAAATGTATACTACTTGACTCCATAGGGAGACAATGGTAGACTCAGCTCCTGAGGGAGACAATGGGAAATAATCATAAAATGGCTTAATAACATTGGAACCTTACAAACAATACGCAAATAAAAAGAACAAACTGACATTTCGTTATCACTTTTGTTCCGATGTTAAATCATAAAAGGTCTCCTATCACAACAACTGGGATCCATTAAACAGATCTGGAGCTAGAGATAATACAATAACGAGAGCCCTTATAACTCTAGAGTTTACACCCGGGGAAATTTTTTGCTGAAATTATGATTTCTCTCGACACATTAGGTAAGTAATGATAAAAACTATATAATGCTCACATATAATTTCTAAAGTATATGTATTTTATGCAGACTGTTCTGTAAATAAAGCCAATATTGTCTCTGTGTTCGTTCATTTGGGACTCATAACGGGAGGGAATAGTCCCATAGGTGTTGCTCTTTAATCTTTAATTATACTTTTCCGCATGTAACAATGTTAGTTTGCCATTAAGGTAATAGAAAACCGTATGTATTGCACTTTATTATGTATTGCACTTTATTTCATTATTGCTTGTTATTTTATTTATATCAGACACTGATGGTACTAAATTAATTGTGACAATTTCATTCATATTTGTTGCTTGAAATCTAGGACCAAATATGTACTGCAATGGACTGCAGGAAAAGAGAATGCCCGATAATATCAGAGAGAAAAAAGAGATAAAAGAGGAATGCATTATAGGGAATATATATTTGCATTCATATTTTAAATATTATATTTATTATATTTATACCTCTCACTTAACCGATATTGAAAGTTTGAACACGAGCGACCAACCAAATAATTCAATTTTTTTAAATTGTTCACTTCAAACAGTAAAATATGAGTGCAAATTGCAATGCCTGCTTTTGAGCTCAGTATTACTAAAAAACTGAATTTACAACAAAAGTTCTCTAAAATCTGGTATTTTATATTTCTCACATGTTTGACAGTGTGCAACCAATTATACATTTAGATACATGGTAGACTCACTTGTTTTCAAATTATCTGCCCTGAAGAAAAAAAAACTATTTTCAGTTGTTGTTTGTTTCTAATAATGCATTTCGTGTTCTGTATAGTTTGAATGAACGCAAGCCTCAGGTGTTCAGTGATGCTTAATTAATTTGGATTGTATAAATAACTAGTACTTTAACCCTGTCCTAACTGATACCGCCACACTTCACGCTACATTGTAATCTCTGGGGCACAGGACCTCCATGTATTTCACATCACCAAAATTGCTGTCCATTTATTTAATCTAGCTGCCTTGTAAACAATTGGAATAAAAAGAAGAAAACCCTTAAATGTTGCATAAAGAATTACGAAAATCTGAAAATGTATATTGGAATAAACAGCCAAACCTGTCTATCAGAATGCTAATGAAACCAGTTAAAGTGTTTGTATTCACATTTTAGGGTTTTCTCAATATTGGAGTCAATCGGAGATAAAAATTTATTTAGGACTGAGAAAAAGTGTTCACATTGAGAGGTGTTCCGATTCGAGAGGTGTTCAGATATCCAGGTTTTACTGTATATATAGATGTTGATATTAAATAACCTCAAAAGTAACGGTCATGATCTGTCATGTGTTTCTGCAGTTCTGATTGGCTAGCTGGATTTTGATTGACTAATTCTGATTGGTTAAGATAGGATCAAATAATCAAATGATTGTACATGAAGCTTTCTTTTAAGAAAACAAAATGAAACTATATCGAAAGGGTAATTTGAGCTGACCCTCTATTTGTTTTTAAATGATTACTTAATATTGATCACCCTCTTTGTAGAAAAAGCAGTGGGAAATAAGTGTTTTAGCTGAACGATATTTTCGAACACCCGCCACTTCGATTATATATCCATGACAAGAGACTAAATTCCTATGGATTTGAATAGATTGCCTTGAGCAATCGTCGAACAACTAATAAATGCAAGTATAGTGATTAAATGTTATAAATAAATGCTATTCATTCATATTAATTATAAAGTATTAATGGTTCAGGGTCAAGACATTGATATCTGATTGAGTATGTAACTTTGAGTTACTTTGCTGTAAACCCCAAGTTTTGATTTTGTGTGGAAAAATATTTCTTTCTCTGGATTTACATTTTCTAAATTTCTCTGTAAACTCACTTTATCAAATGCAGTCTATGGATCCTGGCAATATAGACATTTCTTTTAAATGAACTTGTATATTATAGCGTTAAAGGAGACTTATTATGTGAAAATCATCACCTCAGCATCAAAGGAAATGTGACCTGCGTGCATTGTAATAAAATTTGCAATAAAATGTTGAATATTGGGATCTTTTTGCCAGATCTGTACATGTAGACACCCCCCCCCCCCCCCCCCTCTGTAATATGAATATTTGTTTCTTGCGAACAATGGTTTTTACAAAAATTTCTCCGAATGTCTATTGAGAACTTTTCATCATGCAGATTATATTTAATATTGGCATTCTGATTGCAACTCCGCTGTGTTAATATCCGGGCAATGAAAGAGCTAAAAATTCCTCTACCGTCATGCTTATTTCACTCTATTTCTCTCTAAAATTTGAATGAACTGCCCGATTTTCTTGCATTTCTATACAATTTAGAGTGTTTACTACATATTTGGTTACTTTATTCCTTGCTGATTTCACTCTTTTCACTGTATTTTCCATTTTAAAACATGCCCACCACGCAGTTTTTCCCGTGGGTGCAGACTGTATATCGTAACTGAGGAAGCAAGGAAATGACAGGTATTATGCTTAAATCAATCTTCTTAGACACGCAAATTGACAGTTTGAATATAACAAAGACCAAGAATATACAGCTGAAGAAGAGAATAGAGAATGTTAGAAGATATGATGACTTTTAAGGAGGCTTTACGAGGATCAAGTCTTTTCATTGTTAATTCTTCAGCTAAGTCACTGCTTCTCAATGTAACTTCCTTTCTAAAGCCATCATATTCCGACTCATCAAAACACAAAATTTTGATGGAAAGTAGAAAAAAACGTCCCTCTACATAATTTATACACAAATGGAAGTAAATTGGGTCATTTATGAAATTTTTATGTAAACGTAACTTCCTTTCTAAAGCCATCATATTCCGACACATCTAAACTCAAAATTTTGATGGAAAGTAGAAAAAAAACGTCCCTCTGCATAATTTATACACAAATGGAGGTAAATTGGGTCATTTATGAAATTTTTATGTAAAAATGGTGTGTAATGAAAGAATAGGAGGAGAAAATTCCTAAAGTAATCTGGGAGGTGAAATCAGAACTGATGTCACATTCCATTTGAATAATAATGTCATCAAAGCTTACAATAACCTTCCGTAATATATCATGGCAATCATGTTTTGAAATGAAAATTGAGTGAAAAATCGTGGAACAAGCAAGGAATAAAGTAAACAGGCATGTACTGAACACTCTAAATTGTATAGAAATACAAGAAAAGTAGGCAATTTGTTCAACTTTTAGTGAAAATAGTGTAAAATATGCTGAATCTTATTTGAGATTTTCTCAGGGGCTCCCATGTTTTTAAATGTGAGTGGATTACTAAATGTAAGAGCAGATTTTACTAAGTGGGACATTTTATACGGAATGAGATTTTCGTAATTGATGAGAGGTGTCTCTCAAAAAAAGTAAGCCCATTTATTTTCAATTTGAATCTGAGTATTCTGGAAAATATTATATAGAGCATTATCCCTAATTGGGTCAAACTTTGTAACTGGGATAACTGTGACACCCTTTTGTTCATTGGTCAATTTTAGATCCTGAAGAACATGTCAACATGTATTTCACTATATTTCTAATCTTGGTTGAAAAATGTGATTTTTTGATTTCTTTGACACATTGCGGAAATCAGAATTTCTTATCTTTTAACAAATAGGGGTCAAGATGACTCCACTTTTTGACAGTATACTCTCAAATGGCTTAGCTCCCTTAGTTTTCTTGAAGACAAGATCATTAAGATGGAAGTCTAAAGTAGAGATCAACGCAAGATATGATATTTCAGGGGTTTCACTAGAATTTCTCACATCAGGCTAAATAAATGAAAGCAACTGTACAGGCAAAATTAATGGAAATCATGAAATTAACATGGAAAAGTTGAAAATTCCCTAAAAACAACATCCAATTTTGGTGAAAATTGCCTGTTGCCTGCTGCTAATGAAACCCCTGTATTTTATCTTCATTTTTTAGAATATGCAGTCTTAACTGTTTTAACATCACCAACAAATGAAACAATATTTCAGTTTATGTTGAAGAATATATGTACATTTATACTTCTAAATACCATTTATTTATGGATACTGTGTTTATTAGATAACGTATCTCTTGATGGTGCCAAAATTATAGGATCAATGCAATACTGTTTTTCATCAATATATTGTCTGCATTTGTTATCAAGAAATCCTGTTAAGATAGGAGCTTATTCATGAATGAAATTTCCGACTTATTAGACATTTCTTTCCAGTAGCATGAAATAGAGAAAACCCAGCGAGGAATAAATTGTTAACACCCATGTCTGTAACACTCTGGATTGTAATATGATACAATAAGAATGTTATATTATTGTTATTAATAGTAAAAAGTGAGAAATTTGTGCTATATGTGTGGTATTTTCTGGAAGGGACAATTTCATATGCTTCATTGAAAATGTAGTCTTTCTCACTCAAGAAACGGAATGTCCGGATTTATGTTTTCGATCTACGAATAATCTTACGATTTTATGTTGCTCCATTGCGAATCATGCTCATTTTAAACTATTTTCTGGATATAATGTAGTGGCACTCAAAGACTGATATTATTGCCATATTTCAGCATTATATCTTTGTTATACTCAAATTATGACATTTTGAAGAGTAAGGTACACTGATATTACCATATATAACACACCATTCTGAGGATGAAATATCATAAATTTTTCACACTTAAAAATATAGTTTCTAAATGCTGTCAGGTTTTATGTGACATTTCACAAAAATTCACAAAAATATTATATTACTTTAATCATCTATGCTGTTGGGTTTTATGTGACATTTTGAACAGCAAGATAGACTGATATTACCATATAAAACAAACCATTCTTAAGATGAAATATCATAATTTTTGTATTCTACTTAGAAATATTCTACTTTAATTATCTAGAGCCGGTGGGCTAGCAGGTGCATCACATAATTGGCGCTTTCATGTTAAGGTGCTGACTGAGAAGCCTTGCCTAAGTCAGTATTTTCTTTTTAGTATTGCTGTTATTGGCATTCCCCTTGAGCATCTTATGGTACCTAAAAAAGGTTTAATATTGTTGTGAGCTTGGTAGGCGGCGTCTCACTTTTCCTGTTGTAACTGCAATCAGTTGGTGACATTTTGTCACTGATTTTAAATAGAAATGTGAACACCTACCAATTTAAGCACTTTAGGCCAGTCTCAGTGGCAATCCAAGGTTTTTCTGTATATATATTTTTTTAATTAAAATATTTATTCACAAAAATAAAACAAAAATATTTACAAAACATATCAAGTAATTAGTTTTTCTGTATATAGTATTTCAACACCTCTAGAAGTAGAACACCTCTGTTAGTGGAACACTTTTCAGAGTCCCTACAAACGTACCTACAAGGGTACCAAAGGTGTTCATTTAGACAGGTTTTACTCTGTTTAGAAAAAAAAGTACTTCACCTACAAGGAATTGAACCTGGGGGGGGGGGGTCTCTGATAAATCAGAGGGCAAATCAAGATTAAGGATTAACTACTTGATATATTTATGTCAATTGAATGCACTGTTAATTCACTATTGTGAGGAGATATATTATGAAGAAAGGATGAATGTTGAGTTAATTGCCTCTTGAAGCCTGCATCCTATTGTTCTCTACAGGTAGATACAAATTACAAGGATATGTCTTGTGATCTATGGGGAAAATATTGTGCTGATTTTGTTTATTTAATTTACTAGGGACTGACATAGGCTAACACTCATGGCGTAGAATTCTTTGTGAATTCCGTGTTCTTTCCATGTTTATCAATCACGATGTTGAAATAAGAAGGATGAATCTTGCTAAGTCTACTAGCTATGGGATAATACCAAGAGTTAACTTGAAAATGCATGAAATAAGGGTGAAAAAGAATGGAATGCAGTGATAATAGAGAATAGAAATGTAGCATTACATCTACCTGTCAATTCAGATTTATAGGAATCCATATTTATCTAATGTTGGGGTGTCCACTTAAGAGACATGTGTTCACTAGAGATAGGAGTTCATTAAGACAAGTTTTACTGAACATGTTTATAGAGAAACTTTAAATTATTTTAATTACATATTTTTCAATGCAATATTATTCTTAAAGCGCAATTCAATTTAAGAGAGATAAGAAATGCAATGGAAGAAAGCCATTGAGATATCCTATAGTACTCCTACACTTTCTAGTAGTTTTGTTTTGTTATAATGTTCTAGGCTGTTACAGTATATCTTGCTAATTCTATGTTCAAGTCCTGTAGATCACAAAATCAAGCAAAAATGCCATAGTTTTGTACTTAAGAGGCCTTAATCCGTATTTGATGACTTCTTAGTATTATAACATGCAAGGCAATGAAGTTCAGACTTATTAACTTAAAGCCTCCCACCTTATTCACACTAATCACTCATTGTGAAGTTCAGACTTATTAACTTTAAGCCTCTAGCCTCATTCACACTAATCACTCATTGTGAAGATCTGACTTATTAACTTAAAGCCTCCCACCTTATTCACACTAATCACTCATCGTGAAGTTCAGACTTATTAACTTAAAGCCTCTAGCCTCATTCACACTAATCACTCATTGTGAAGTTCAGACTTATTAACTTAAAGCCTCTCATCTCTTTCACACTAATCACCCATAATGAAGTTCAGACTTATTAACTTAAAGCCTCTTTCACACTAATCACTCATAGTGAAGTTCAGACTTATTAACTTAAAGCCTCCCACCTCATTCACACTAATCACTTATTGTGAAGTTCAGACTTATTAACTTAAAGCCTCCCACCTCATGCACACAAATCACTCATTGTGAAGTTCAGACTTATTAACTTAAAGCCTCTCACCTCATTCACACTAATCACCCATAGTGAAGTTCAGACTTAGTGTTTTCTTAACTTAAAACCTCTCCCCTCATTCACACTAATCACTCATTGTGAGATTCAGACTTATTAAGTTAAAGCCTCCCATCTTATTCACACCAATCTCTCATTGTGAAGTTCAGATTTATTAACTTAAAGCCTCCTACCTTATTCACACTAATCACCCATAGCGAAGTTCAGACTTAGTGTTTTATTAACTTAAAACCTCTCACCTCATTCACACCAATCACTCATTTTGAAGTTCGAACTTATTAACTTAAAGCCTCTCAACTTATTCACACAAATCACTCATTGTGAAGTTCAGACTTATTAACTTAAAGCCTCTTGCCTCATTGGCACTAAACATCCATAGTTAGATGAGGGATTTCAACTTTCATATTGCTTTTATATTGCTAGCTACTAATTGAGTTATAAGCCCTTGTGGTCCCCCACACCACTACTCACCTCCTTACAAAATAGATAATAGAGGAGATAAGTCAGGGAGGTCCAGAGACTTGAATCTACCCCCACCCCTATCAGGCGGGCAGGGGGTAACTTACGAAAAATACATTCTGATCTGCCAGATATTATTTTATATTATTCAAAAATACATTTACATTTGATATTAGTCCCTTTAAATGCATTTATAGTTTTATCAACTTAATTTGTGAATCAATTCTAAATCAAAGACGTTTATTGTTCTCAGTTAGAATTACTTTACTCATAACCTTACAAGTTAACCCAGTTTAAAGTTGCCTCTTCGTAGTTTAATTTTACTCATTTTATCTCAAAAATATAAAAAATATCCTCAATTTTCTCACATGTTCTTATGAACCAAGAGTATAGCTATATTGTACATGTGTATTTTCTTTCAATATCCCTTATTTCTCATGCAATTTCATGTTTTAATCATGAGACATCGACATTTTCTGCCTAGGTTTATTTTTTCTAAATTACATTAGTTGCTGTTACAGAGTAATGAAAGGAAAAAGTCAATTTGTTAAGTTGACACAATCAATCGTAACCCATTCTTATCAAATAGTGGAATAGATTTGTGTAAGACTTTTAAGATTACATACTCTCTTATAAGATAATGGTATCAGAAACTGGTTTTAAAGAGGCTATGTACCTTAGAAATTAGGTTTTCCGTGTCTCCCTTATTTTTTTTATATCAAGAAATGGTAGCTTGGTAGGTGGGTGGATGTCGAGCAGGGGCATCTAATTGAAGAAGAAGCTCTCTTTTAAGAAGTGAAGTCGAATGAATGCAAATGGTACTTATTTTACTTGTTTGTGCATTTTCAGACAAATCGCTCGATGGCTTTTATTGCAGACTTATTTGCAAATATATTTTTGAGTCTACTAAAAGTAATTGATGCCAGATGCTATATAACACAAGACACTTAAATAAATTAATCACATTTCGCGAACATAATGGAGTATTGGAAAGGGAATTGTTATCTGCTTATACAAAATTAAACGTTCATGAACTTGGAAATGAAGGCCATACAATCTTGTCTTATGCAATTTGAATTGGTAGAATTCATTGTAAGTCATTTAACAGTTCATGGGTTTCTTTCCTTTATTTTGATTATAAAAATAAACGTTCATCAACTTGGGAACGAAGGCCATACAATCTTGTCTTATGCAATTTGAATTTGTAGAATTCATTGTAAGTCATTTATATCAATTATTCTTTGTTAGATGTATACTCTGTCCAAGGGCATTGAGAATAAATTAATCCAGGAATTATTTTTATTTTATTTTTAATTATTATTGATATCATGAATTACAGTTAAACCTTGGAATGAGAACACTTCTCTTATGTGAAATGAACACCTTTGAACATGAACACCTGTGAATATGAACACCTTTTATGGTGTCAGTTTTCAGAAATTCCATTGACCTCCATGATTTGTCTGTTTTCATTTCTTTTTGTAACATATTTATCATTTTTCTCACTTATGACGCTTATTTTACATACAGTAAAACCTGTATATTGAACACCAATAGAGCCACAAAAAGTTTTCACTGTAAATAGGTGTTTATATAAAGAGAGGGGATTTGATACAGGAGTCAATGTAAAAATGTGTCTTGAAGTTGTGCCTACAGGGGTTCAAGAGGGAGAGATGTTCACTAAGACAGGTTTTACTGTATTTACAAGTGTAACAATCCGCACCAGATAATTTGGTGCAATTCTGTGTGCTCTCAACTGCACTCAGTCAACCCTGGTGTTTGATTAATATTCTAGTCAGTTAGAATGTCCTAAATAAGTATTCTCAAGAGAGCTTCCAGGTTCAGGCTAATATCTTGAGAGGATTTGATGTGTTGGTTTAAGAGATACCTACCCTGTGATCATCATCATGTGTACTTTGCTCTGAGTTCTTCAGATCATTCTAAAGTCAAGCTTCCAGTCAATGAGAAAGCACCAAATAGCATATTTATGAGTTGCATCTTTTACAAGCAATAGTCTGTGATTGGTCAGCTGAGTTCAGTCATTTATCAGTAATTATGTCACTGCCAGAAGTGATGACATACTGTTATTTTCTTATACTTTACTTTTTTGTGGATGGTGTTCAGTGGTCAAAGTTCAGCAGTTGGCATTTGGCTGTTGGTGTTTGGCTGTCAGCAATGGCAGGTTCTAACATTTTGCATGTTAATGCCTTGTATGAAGAGTGTTAGACACATTTCATTCTTAAAAAGGGTACAGATCTGGAGATATTCAAGAACACTGCATAATGGTGAGATCTTATCATTTGGAATTGGCAATGACTTTCTTGGATTCCCATTTGAAAATGTTGTTGTATTATAAGTTCTCAAATATAACAGAAAAGGGGACTTAGTTTAATCACTAATAAGGAATAATGCTAATGAGCAGCTGACCAGTATTCCAAATTATATAGAAATGTCACAAAATCTGGAATACAGTAAAACCTGTCTAAGTGAGCATCTCTCTCTCTCTCTCTCTCTCTCTCTCTCTCTCTCTAGTGAACACCTGTCTCTAGTAGACACCCTTGCTCCGCACATACTCTATTGACGTCTGGACAAATTACCCTCTCAGTAATGAACACCTACCAACACTGAATGTTTATTCTCGGCAAAAAAAGTTCAATTTACACAGGTTTTACTGTATTTTGGTTTGTAATTGAAATTCTTGGAATTCTTGAATTCTTGATATTGATTGGCAAAACCAGACTGAGAATTTAAACACAGAACGGTGTAACAGCAGCCTTTTATAGAATTGATATAACCCAATATTTCAATTTCTCTCTGGTCAAGTTGTGCTTATATAACTCAAAACCTCTGTGAAATCTGAATAATGTATATATTTTCTCCATTTCTATACAATTTAGAGTGTTATCTACATGTCTGTTTACTTTATTCCTTGCCGATTCCACTCTTTTCTATGCTATTTTACAATTTAAAACTCAACTGTTGGGATACTATCAACAAGGGTTGTAGATTATACAATGCTGAAGGGAGCTCAATTTTGCCACTTTACAATTCAAGAGCAGACTTTATAGATTACTTGGAAGGATGCTATTAGATAACCAGTGTTAGTCTAATGGACTATTGTACAAATTTGATAAGATATATTTCTTAATCTTAGATTTCAGACAGTTAACAGTGATCTCCTCAGGATTTTTTTCAGGTGGGTGCAAAATTCTCATTTTCACAATTCAGACCAAAATTGGTCAACACATGCCAATTTTTCATTATTTTCTCATTTTCAAGTGAATGCAAATGGATTTTCAGGTGGGTGGAAGCATATTTTCAAAATCTCAGGTGGGTGTTGCGCCCACTTGCTTTAATGCTGGGGAGATCACTGGTAAATCATTTATACTATGTTGTAGAATATATCCACGTCTAATGACAATCGTTTCAAAAAGATAAGGACAAGAGGGAAAATAATTTATATTTATTCTTACCCACCATTTATTTAGATTTTTTTAATCTGGTGTATGAATCTGAACCAACCTAACAGCATGTGTTAAATAGTGCCATCATTTTTCTAAAAGAATAGAATTCTCTGAAAATAACATTTATTCAAAGATATATAGACTAAAAATGTGAATAATAAAAGTCTCCACACAGAACAAATTGAGAAGAAGAAGTGATAATCAATTTCATGAATAAGAATTTTTTATAGGCAGGCATGAATTGTCAATATTCAAAATTAAATATTTGATAAAAAAAGGAGTTTTATACAAATATTTGAAAGAAAATACCGTATTGGTATCTAAGGTGACGATATATCTAGTCTTCCAATAGAAATATGAAACCAATCCTTATGAGTTAAATAAATGTCTCACTACTGTATATGTCAAATGATCATATAAATTCTTAATATGGGCAGACAGAGGTTGTTACCCATAACCCTCAGTTGCTAAATAGACCAATCAGAATTGACGATTTCTATAAGATCAGACAACAGAGTCATGGGATTGATAGGTTAGTATATGGGTAATCTAGCTCAAGATAATGAAGCTCTTCTTCACATTTATCAAAAACACTATATCAAAAAAGAAATATCATTTTTCATTAGGTTTTATACATAGCCTTTAGCAAGAAAATTCTTCTCTGTTTAATAACTGCTGCAAATTATCAGTTTTGCTTATTAGGGTTAAAGATAAAGATTGGACAGATATCAGGGGGATAACAAAGCATTGAATTATACAAAGCCAGGAAAGAAAACAAAAAGGGGGACATAAATATAAATGACAATTAGTGAATTCCCTATTGCATTAGTGTATTACCAATCACCTGCACTTCGATCTCCGCTTCACCCCTCCCCCAGAAAGTGTCACTTAAGTTAATTTATTGAGATGTAATTTTTCCATCTCAAATCACAATGTTATTTTTGCATGGATAGATTTGCCATTTTATTTAAGTCAAATAGAGACATCTTTCTAAAGTACCAAACGAGTCAAATTTTAAAATGTAAATAAGCATGAAAAATCATGGATTTAGAGGGGACTTAAGGGTTCAGATGTATGGTTAATACACTTAATTGTATTGAAATGCCTGGAAATCAGATATCTCATCCAAATTTTATGGAGAAATAGAGCGGATTAAAAGTATTAGCAGACGACTTTTCGTTGGAGATATATTCTCACTTTCATCTCATCAATCAATGTTATACTACTTTACCCGATTACTTCTTAAGTATAACTGCATTCGGAAATAGCTTTAATTCCTCCCTAAGTGCTGATGGTCATCTGATTCACCAATCGTCTAAGAAAACAGTGTCTCTATTTATACCCATGCAATACATGTACTTTGATTTTGCTTAAAAGAGCGCTTCACTTTCCATATTAACATTCAGTATACTATTTGCTGTTGTGTTCGGCAATTGGTGCTCGGAATCTGTAACAAATGGCAGGTGGTGACATTTTGCATGTTTATGCCTTGTCTTATGAGGCTGAAAATTTTAAAAAAGTTCTTTGTGACAAGAATGATCATTTCTATTTAATAAATTCATGACAGGAATAATCATATCTATTATATATAGATTTCTATACAATTTAGAATATTGACTACTAATTGCTGATTCAGCTCTTCTACTTTATTTGTATTTCATAACATGGCCATTTTAAAGTACTATTTTTTTATTTTTTTATTTCATTATAATATAACAATGGAATGTACAAAGCATGTGCACTCGACACCCTTAGTAATTGGGCAATGCAATGCAAGAGCAACAATTGTCAGTTTCGACATATTTTAAGAAGATAATCAAATACCCCAATAGTAAATGGAAAAAAGATACTAAAGTAATAAGTGATGTCGTCAACACTGAAATTATACCGGAATTTAAGGAAATCAAATTTTGTCGATAAGAATGGAGTGAAAGAAGCGTCTCTATGGAGATATCAAGGATGAGGTTCATTCTGTGACAAGTTTAATTAAGAACTGGGCTGCTATTATACAAAGTGAATACATTACTTATAATAAGTGGTTAACTTGATTACTATGCAGTTGTCCTCAGAAACATCCTGAACACTGAAGGATGGATGAAACTTTTGTAAAGGGTATTTTTTCAGATATTGGTATTGGTATTGAAACCCATAATCGAGGTACTCAGAAATTTATATATACATACATACACTGAAGGATGGATGAAACTTTTGTAAAGGGTATTTTTTCAGATATTGGTATTGGTATTGAAACCCATAATCGAGGTACTCAGAAATTTATATATACATACATACTGTTTTT
Organism: Owenia fusiformis; assembly: GCA_903813345.2. Lineage (NCBI taxonomy): Eukaryota > Metazoa > Annelida > Polychaeta > Sabellida > Oweniidae > Owenia > Owenia fusiformis. The sequence continues at coordinate 7,499,219 of CAIIXF020000012.1, read as the reverse complement.
ATTGTCTCCAACCTTTTTGTGAACAGTTTTGGGGGTTGATATTCGGGATATGACATTCGGTGGTTGGTGTTCCACATTCGGTGGTCAGCAACTGTAACAAATGGCAGGTGGTAACATTTTGCATGTTAATGCCTTGTTTTTATTATGGTTGTCATGTGTATCGGATGTATTAGTCATCACAAATTGAATAGGTCTTACCCCATTGTGCTAGCTAATGATGAACTAATAGAGGATGTTGTTAATTTCATTTATTTAGAATTCTAGATGAGATTGCGCTTCATGTTTTGTGTTATGATAACAACATGTTTTTGTTTGAAAAGGTTTGAGGAACAGATTTTCTCAGCTATTTTAATCGCTCTTAAACGTGCCATACTATTGTCATTTTGCAGAACTTTTAAAGATTTTTGGAGGATGAAGGATACTCCAATATTTATTTACAGGCTACATGTAAACATTCACATGTTTTCGCAGATGGATACAAACGTCTTTAAATCAACTAAGTAAATGTAAAAGATACCCCAGAATTGATAATTCAATAGACTTCATCCTCTTATGTATTGTTTTGTGGATTGGAGGTACTTGACTTCATATTAACGTTTCCAATGGTTTAACAAAGAACATTGTCTGCATAATGAGAACTAGGGACTATGTCATGGGGCACTAAATGTTTTGAAGAGATCACTAAAGGGCACCCTCCATTTAAATCAGGTATAGTTCTTGAAGCCCTGAAACCTGTGTAGGGTGGACTACTGATGATGCACAAACGACTACTGAAAAGGACCTTGACAACTTGACCTTGACCTTGTTTATTGAGTTCTTCTCATAGAGAGTAGCAGAGCATGTTTATGATTATGTCATTGCATAATTTAATCATATATTTATTATATATGCATCTAGCCATCTGGTGACTTCACTGAAGTATATGCAAAGCCCATTTTTGTAAAAGTATTGAAATCATTTTGATAATGGTAAAAACTATATCTAATATTAGCCACTAAAAAAAGCTGTTTATTATTAGAGGGAGGTAAAGGTGTTCACCAGAAAGATGTGTTCGCTGAAGGGTGTTTACAATCCCTTGACAAAAAAACATTAGGATTTTTGTCAAGCTTGAAACTGGGTTGCCTTGTACATAACTTGAGCACTGGTCCTCAGTTTTGTATGTATACTATGTATTTCTACAAATCTGTTCATCGAAGAAGGACGGGTTTTTCACAAGAGTGTGGTATTCTAGAACTAGGTGTTCACTAGAGAAGTATTCGTAAATAAACAATGTTAACTAGAAAAATGTTCATTTATAAAAGATGTTCATCAGATTATTGTTCATTGATGAAGAGATTCATCATACAGTTGCATATTATCATCCGAAAGTGTTCACTGGAGAGATGTTTGCTATAGGGTTGTTTTGAGAGATGTATTCACATGATATGTAACTCACAATAGACGAGTGTTTGTTGTTTTAATAGAGATGCTCTCTAGATAATTGGACCCATACTATAAAATGAGATCTTCTCCATGCTCTGTGGTATAATTATGATCAACATATAATTATTCTTCATAGGGAGACCCTCCTTGTCAACACCTTACAATTAACACCTTTTTAAATAGAAGAACATGATTTATAACTATATCTGATAGTGCCCTGGAGACTCCTTTAGAACAACAGAATAGTTTGCCATATTGATTTCTTGTCACCTACTGTAAGCAGACCGGCAAATAAAGTATGAGGAGGTATCGTTTTAAAACGGAAAAATTGGATGAAACGGTGGAATAAACGAGGAAATAAATAAACAGGGTCGTAGCTTAGACTCTAAATTGTATGAAAATGCAAAAAAATTAAGCCGTTTATTCAAATTTTATGGAGATATTTAGCGCAAAAGGCAGGACTTTGGGAATGTTTTATGGAGATATATAGGTAAGCAATATAATCAGTGTCAACAATTACCCAAAAGGAACATTTCAGTTGGTCATGTTTTGAAATGCAAAATAGAGAGGAAAATAGAGGAAGTAGCAAGGAATAAAGTAAACAGGCATGTAGTCAACACTCTAAATTATATAGAAATCCAAGAAAATGATACAGTCCATTCCAACTTTACAGAACAATAGGAAATAGACATGATTGTTCTCACACGGGTTCTGTACACAATTCCATAAATTTTCCAATATATTTCATTTCTTCATGTGTATAAATAACACAAACAATATATTTTATCTCTAGTATTAGTTTTTATACGAGCAATTAAAATTATGGTATATGCCGAAATTTCAAAATTTGTCAAATATGAGAAATTATCGGAAACATCCAAATATTTGAAAACATTGATATCGCGTAGAACACATTGCTTCTTAGGAGTCAATACTTGTTTATATCAAGGGTCAATAAAGATTTAGACACCCCTGATGAATAATATACCCCAGATAATGCTAAATGTACCCCGTTTCTATTACAAATTTTAACGGGCTTCTGTGTTTGCTTACAATTTAGAAATTTATGATCGTTCTGTTTATTATAATCCTTCCTAAGTCTTCTTTACTTGTTTATTTTCATTTTGAAATCATAAATGTTGTCACTCTTTTTTCGGGGGTAGTTAAGTTGTGTATTGATATTTCTTTGGGGGATGTATTATCCATTGATTTTGGGGGAACATTTTAGGATCTTAACAGTTTACTGGAATTATTCTTCACTTAAGGTGTTAGAAAATTAGCTGGACTATGATTAATTAAAGAAGCATCGAATTAGTTTAAGAAGCATACTTAAATGTACTTATTAATTCAATGGAATTTTATAGATAATGTAATTTTCGGCAAAATATGCAGAAATTATTGAAGAATTGCAAGCAGAAATGGAATAAGTCAAAAAGCATAGCTATTTATTTGAAAAAAAGATTTGTGCAGTTTTCGGAAAATTATGCAGATGCTGTTGGAGAATTGAATGCAGAAATTGAATATGAAAAGTTGAAATAAACACATGTAGATATTTATTATACAAAACTTATAGATTTATGTCATTTTAGGCCAATTATGCAAATGCTATTGAAGAATTGCATGCAAAAAATGCAAGTAAAGCATAGCTTAAATGATTGATGATAAAGAAGTATTTTTAGGAAATCTGATCAGAGAATATTACTTACGAGGTTTTTCTAGAAACAAATGGAGAATTAGAATTTAATAGAAGTATATTCAGATGAAACTGTCATAAAACAAGTAATTGCTCTAAAGAGTTTCACTCGAAGAAGAAATAAACTTGACATTTCTAATTGGATAATTCTTCACGAGAAGTGCTGTTTCAATACGTTAATTAAAATGTTCATCTCAAATTGGAGAGCGCAGGATTCTAATAGCAACTGGGTTAATAATGAGGAAAAGGTAGGTTTCAAGTTCAGGATACTACACATTTTTATTGAAAGGGTATTAGGTTAAGTCAGAATGATGTCTCAGGAAAGTGAGGAAAGTACTTTAATGTACTGTTGCAACATACATGTATTCTCGAATTTGGTACCGTTGGAAAGCTTGAGATCTGCTTGTTAGCAATTACGAAATGTGGGCCGAATGTGTCTAAAACGCCCATTAACAATATAATATACTTATGTCACCACAGTTTATTAGGCAGGTGTTTGATCATCCAGGTTGTTAATTTTTTGTGCTATTCTAAACATGACTTCACAAATTGATTTGAAATTTTTAGAGATGGTTCTTGGTATGTCAATCTAGATTCTAGAATTAATATGATTTTGGGTATGCTCATTAATTCTAGCCAAATGTAGTGACATATTTTATGGTTCCCAACTTTTTTTGTGGATGGTGTTTGGTGGTTGGTATTCGTCATGCTGTAACAAATGGAAGGTGGTGACATTTTGCATGTTAGTGCCTCGTATATGTATAAAATTAAGGGTTTCATTAGCAGCAGGCAACAGGCAATTTTCACCATTTGTTTTCACAAAATCGCCTGTTGTTTTTAGGGACTTTTCAATTTTTTCATGTTAGATTTATGATTTCCATTAATTTTGCCTGTTGTTTTCATTTATTTAGCCTGTTGTGAGAAATTCTAGTGAAACACCTGTAATTTAACAATTTTGACTGTAATCTCCACACGTGATACCACCATTGTTCACTGTGCCTAATGTTTGATTCGGCAGATTCCACATTCATAGATGTCACCGCCTACTATTTTTTGTAACTGATGTCAGCAATCAGCACTTTATTAACTCACCAGGGGTAACATAGTCATGTCAATGCATAGTTACGTTTTACATGCCTACATTCAAACAAGTCATTGCTCTCATTAGAAATGAGAAATAAGAAACGATTGGCGTAAACATGAGGGGGGAGGTAATAGTAATGTGGGAGCTGATGCAAGTTTCATTGTCTAATTTCACAATGCCTAGATTTAAACAAGGCATTGCTTTCATCAGAGATGGCCTAGATTGAAGATTGACGTAACCATGAGGGGGGAGGTAATAGTAATGTGGGAACTGATGCAAGTTTCATAGTCTCATTTCACAATGCCTGGATTTAAACAAGTCATTGCTCTTATTAGAGATGGCCTCGATTGAAGATTGACGTATATATGAGGGGGGAGGTAATGTAGGAGTTGATGCAAGATTCTAATTTAGAGATATTCATCTAGAGATACATAAGAATAATTTACCTCAGAGAGTGTGGTCCAGAATCCAGATCAATATTTAATTTACTTATATTTAATATTTGATATAGCTTGTAGGAATGTGTCTATGTGGTCCATTCTAATGGTATGGTTTTGAATTTGATCACTTCACGAAATCTTGGATGCTTGGATATTTTTCATTTTTGTCAACTCATCTCATTTTATAGCAATGTACAATAAGGCAAGCTTTCTAAATAGGTATAATTTACAGTAAGCTTTCTAAATAGGTACACTATACAGTAAGCTTTCTTTATATTACTTTTGAAAGATAATTTCTATAAATAGGACACATATTGGCATTAATAAATTGAGAAAATCTAGTAAAATGAATTGCGATGCAATTTTTGTAGGTCAAGGGTATTTAAGATTATTTCAGAAGTTGGGTAGTTAAACGTGGAACAATCCCACATGCATACAAATTCTTTCTGGTTTGGTAGAGATGATGGGGAATTGGTCCAGGGATTGTTCTATAATTACTGTTGTTGTTATATTGCTGTGTTGTCATAGTATTGATCAATAATGCTGACTGTGTGGTGCCACAGGGTTTCTTCTATTTTGCAGGTGATTCTTATTTGCACAATTATAATGATTATACATGTGCACTGTAGCTCAGGTGTCAGGGGTTTCACTAGAATTTCTCACAAGCTAAATAAATGAAAACAACAGGCAAAATTAATGGTAATCATATTTAACATGGAAAAGTTGGAAAGTCCCTGAAAACAACAGGCAATTTTGTGAAAACAATCAGTGAAAATAGCCTGTTGCCTGCTGTTAATGAAACCCCTGGGTGCGTTTCAATCCTCATGATTTTGATAATTTTGTCAATATAGTGATCTCTCCAGTATCAAAACAGAAGTCCTTGGTGCTGTTCCTCTTGAAAATTAGGAAAATTACTTGCCTCTCTGTTAAAAATCTGTTAGCACATATCAAAAAATGAACGTTTGAGAAATGAGAAATGGGAGTTTCTGACCTTTATGTTCACCCAAGATGTGGTTACATATTGTTAAGTCTCCAATCTTTTGCGGATTGTGTTCAGCATTTGGCAGTTGGTGTTCGACTGTCAGTGTATGTAACAAATGGCAAGTTGTGATATTTTGCATGTTAATGCCTTGTTGCTCCTTCATACGAGTGATTTAACCCTAAGTATCGAGCATTAGAAAGAGTTATTACTTTTTTTGTACTTTATACAAAACATGTATATACTCCATTATCCCAACGAACAGAGTTCGGTAGGGATATAGTGAAGCCCTCCGTCCGTCAGTCCATCAGTCAGTCCGTCTGTCCATCCGTCCGTCCGTCCGTCTGGAAGAAAACTCAAATACTAGTGGACGGATTTTCTTCATATTTAGTGGAAAGATGTATATTGGTGAATAGTTTTACGCAAAAAAAAAATTTTCAAGATGGCCACCGCTTTAGAAATGACGGGACTTTTTCGCAAACATCATACATTTTTCATTCTAAACCAAGGGAATTAATATTATTGTTTGAAATTTTGGCAGTATATTCACAACATTTATCTATTTCACATATATTCTGTGTTTTTCATCCTGGCCCCCAGAGGCTGTGTATGGGGGGTCAGGAAAACAGAAATTTTCGCTAATTTTTAGATCTTTCTGAAGTATAGCTTTATTATACTCAAATGAAAGACAATTAAGAGTAGATTGCAAATATTGTCTCTTTTTTCTGATTCAAACCTCGTAAAATTCAAAATGGCCGTCTAATTTACGATTTCGCAATAATTTTTCGATCCCTTCAAAGTATGGCTATATTGTACTCAAATTGAAGGAATTTTGGAGGAGATCACAATTATGGTATTATTTTTCAGATTTGTACCTCAGAAAATTCAAAATGGCTGCTTTGCAGGAATTCGCAGGAATTCGCAATTCTAAAATCTAATTTTTTCAATTTTAACCAAAGTAATGAGTATAATTGATTTGAATTTGGTAAATGATATTTTGTTCGTTGGGATTTGCTACTCCGCGGAGTTGCCATTATCTAGTTTTATTATATACCTCCTATGTATTCTACATACTAATTGGCTTATTCATGGTCACATGATATGAAATAGATGAACTAATTCCCAGGAAGTCCTAAATCCCTGGTATCAGGGAAGATGAAATGTACTAATTACCAGTTAGGTCATGTGACCACTCATTAGTACGTTTTATCTTCCCCGATAGGTGAGATTATTGGAGTTGAAAGGCAAAATGCCTTTAAATCCGCCTGCAGCCTTGGGAAATTGTCTGTGGACAGGATAATTCCTCTTGAAAAATATTTTGCACTATTTCCCTCAATAACAGTCACTATTTGTATAATAACATTTGGGCATAAATAGTTTGTTACAAAAATATGTTTATATTGTTATATAGTGCTAATAATAGATAAATAAATCTATAAATATGGATAAAAAGCTGTGATTTATACTCCAAAAATGTATGATACCTGTATAGTATAAAAAATAAATGGTACTTAGTATTTTGATCAAATTGGAATATGATTATGCTTAATTCTCTTACTTTTAGATGACTATGCTTTATTACGTAATGGTACAATAATATTCATTTATTAATGGCCAAATTATAGTAACTAGTAGACATATGTATACCGTATATATAACTATATAAAGTCACTGTTTAATTCATATAATTATAGATAGAATTATCACGTTTTTGTTCTATATTTACAGGTGTCTTTAGAAAAAACCCACAACGAAGATGATGTCACAAAAATCCACTTACTTGAGGAAAAAAATCAAACTTTACAGTCAGATATATCAAAACTTGAGTCTTCCATCGAAGAAAAAGTTGTGTTGCAGCTTGATCTTGAACGAGTGAAATCACGACTACATCAATTAGAAAAATATGTAAGTACAGTATAAATATAAACCAAGCTGCAGTAAGAGTTTTCTAAATGCCACTGTGATCAGGCAAAAGTGTTAGAATTGGCAAATGTTCACATTTTGAGGTTTTGAATATGGAAGTACATGGCAGATCAATATTTTGAATGAAAAAAGTGTTTAGATATATAATACTTGTAGTTAAGATATAGTGTCTTGGATATACAGGTTTATGGCCGAGACACTAGTAGATAAAATTTATGTATAATTCCTGACATTAGAGCGGACTGATCAAACATGTCATCTCCATATGCAAATTAAAATTCTTTAAAATTGAAATTGATTTTTATGTCACCAGCAAGAATCAATTGATTTAAAAGTCCCAGGGATGTATTCTGGTATGAAGATCTAGAAGTGATTAGTTTTTGGGCATGCTGGGTAAATTTAAAGGTGGCCATTTTTATTTTTTGGTAAATATTCTTCACCTTGTACATTGTAAATTAAATGGTTAATAAAAAAGAGTATAAACAGCAAGGAATAAAGTAAACTGGCATGAAGTCAAAGTCTCAGTCACATTTCCTCTGTGACGGCTGTACGGTAGTTGTTCGGCAGTTGTCGTAAGGGTTTCCACTAGAGACAGGTGTTCACTAAAGAGAGGTGTTCACTAAGACAGGTGTTCACAAGAGGGAGGTGTTCACTAGAGACAGGTGTTCACTCGAGGGAGCTGTTCACTAAGACAGGTTTTACTGTAGAGAGAAATAAAGTGAAAAATATGACTTCTCTTTAGTAAGTGTACTTACTGGCAAGGATATAGAAATATGCATACCATTTTTCAATTTCGGAAACATTTTTGACGAGATTATTTTAATGGTGAAAATCGAACATTTATTGCTGGGCACGGGTAATTGGCCTTAAATTGTATGGCTAAAAGGTTAGATAATCTTCCTAGCTACAATTTATGATATTCAATATCTAGAATTGTTGCCATTATTAGCAATTATCCTACTCTGGGGGTTGCATATCAGTAATTTCTGGAATGCTGGGTCAGAATGCCTTTTAGTCAATTTTCTCTTTAAGTCAATTTTTATTCTTTATCAAGCCTGATCCTATTTTACTTGTTCTTGCTGCAGGGTAACTGGTTTGATGCTAAATTTTCAATTTCATTTCTGTCAAATTTTATATCACCACCAGAAGTGGTGACATATTGTCCGTCTGAAACCTTTTTTGGATGGTGTTCGGTGGTTGGTGTTTGGCATTTGGTATCTGTAACAAATTCTACTCATTTCCATTCCAATTTTGATTTTAAAACATTGGACCATGACATTTTATATGCATCAGCATAGCACAAATATCCCAATATCCTGTAGGTCTATTACCTATGCTTTAAAATTCGCAAAGGTCTTAATCTATTTCTCAAATTCTCTCAAAAATTTGAATTAAATGTTTGAATTTCTTGCATTTTTATACAATTTAGAGCACAAACTACATGTCTGTTTACTTTATTCCTTGCTGATTCCACTCTTTTTATTCCATTTTCATTGTAAAACACAGAATTTTCCTCATTGGTAATATCAAATTATTAGAGATATTACTGAGAAATATGATACACAATTTCCAGCTAATAATATGTGTGTTAACTAGATCAAACAAATATGGACTCCTGTGAAAAGTGTCATGTTTTCAATGTGCAAAATGAGAGAAATTACCATGAAATAGAGAAAATAGGCAGGACTTTCAATGCTAAAATTGCAGGAATTTCCAAAAATCAAACAATTCCATTTTAACAAAAACAATTTTTTAAGAAAAATTGCACAATTAGGAGTGTGATCTTAATTAACAATTGTGGCCTATCCTTGTCAACAATTTCCCCCTCGTTACATTTTTTCACTTAAATTATCACAAAACTGGTTGATTTTCTTGCATTTCTATACAATTTAGAGTGTTAGCTACATATCTAGCTACTTTATTCCTTGCTTATTCCACTCTTTTCCACTCTATTTCGCAGTTGAAACATGACCCCGATATCATTTTACTCGAGGGATATATTATCTCTACATATCCATTGTTTTAAATCTTGTCATTTGGAGGGCATCGGCCATAGAGATCAGATATTACTATAACTCGTAAATCGTCATTGCCACTTTGGGATTAAAAAAGGTTCAGTCATATATTTTGGAACGCAGAATGGCTCATAAAAATATATTAGACTTACATTGTTGTTTTTGGGTAAGCTATTTTTTGTTTTCCACGGAAACAGAATGTGAGGAACACATAGTTACAAACATTTTGAATTCATCATAAAATTAATCAAAAGTTACTGTTTTTGAATATCGTACAAATATGTATGAATTTATGTGTTTTATTTTCAGGAACTCGAAGCAACTCAAAAGCGAATAGAATGTGAGAGTTTGAAAACTGAAATAGAAAACCAAAAGACAAAATGTGCAAAACTAGTAAGTTGTAAATATCATCCTGTTGAATAATAACCTATTTCATGAAATTAAATGTACAGACTGTAACTTGAAAACTAAATTATTTTATTTTATTTTGAGAATCTAAATCAAAATCAACCTGTTACAAGTAACTGAACTATATTTTCATTTGATATCATAATCACATTTGCTTGTATGGTTCATTGGTGATAATTTTTTTGGTGTTGTTTTGTAGGAATTTAAATCCCAACAAACAATAGAAGAAAGCAGAAAAACCCAAAATGAATTAGAAGCTCAAAGAACTAAATGTCTTGAAATAGTAAGTAATAAGTAGGCGGCAGCCGAGCCCAATATTTTTTCGAGGATAGGTATTCTGGCCATATCCAGCTCCTGATCATCCAGTATTTGTTTTATTATGCACCTCCCAATCAAAGTTAAGTGGAGTACTTACTGGAGTACAGGCTTAAACTGTCGTTTAGTTGACATTATTTTGACATTTATTTATTTTTTCTTTCAAAATTCAGACGACTTCAGGCCAGTTTATTCGCTACACTGGACGAAAATATTTGCCCCGGGAATTTAATTTTTATTTATTCGAGACGTTCTTGCAGAATTATATGTAACTTTTGAATGATAAGAGTAATTGTGATTGATTAAGTTCATTTTATTCTTCTATTTTCCGCCAGTTTCAGATGTAAGCTTTAAGTAGTACTCCAGTTATTAAGAAATAAAACTCTGAAGCGGGAATGTTGCAAAAACATTGAAAAAAATATCCGACCCTTTTTCTCGAAAGGGTCAGATATTAAAAAAATATCCAGGAGTTTTCAGAAAAGAGCAGAGTATTGCCAAATTACAAGCAACTAAGAATCAATCAGATTTGAGTATTTTAACGAGGTGCATAATAAATGTATTTACTATTCTAATATTAAAAGAAATAAGCTTAGTACTATTAAAAGCAAAATGCATATAATGTTTACTCACCGTATTACTGTATCAGGGTATAGGCAACCAGTGTTTTTTTTTTTTAAATATCACTATTGTATTACTAAAAATGCACTTTTGTAAAATCTGAAACATCAAAAATGGTGAATGATTTTGCAGTTTGTCAGTTCAGGAATTTGAGTAAATTCTGAAATTTTGAGAGGATCCCGTCAATTGAGGAATATAATTGTACACAGGAAGTTTACAAAATCAGTCGATTATTTTGTCTCTATAAATCATCCAAAAATCAGTTGTAACAAGTAGGCTTATTTCTCTGCATTAGGGGATGTAGCACTCCACCAGATGAAGATTATAACCCTCCTTCCCCTGTGAAGTTAGATATAACTGAACAAAATTGTTATTTCAGGAAAAAGAATTAGGAAATGTGTCCTTAGCAAACCAGGATTTAACATCACAAAATGCTGATCTCTTGGAAAAAATACAAGAACTGGAAAAGGTAAGAATTATTTTCATCAGATTGAAGCCCTTGTTTCACTTTTATATTACTATCATAATTTTGTTTAATGTTTCCATTGAGCACTCCATCCTACTCAGAGGAGGGAAAACCCAGAGTTTAGAGATGACCCCATACATACCTCACTTGCTTACAAGCTTCGTTTGTCTCAAAATTTCCACCATATAGTTTCTGAATACCATACGTCAATGTGATGTTTTAATGGAAATAAACATATTCCTTACATCTTTCTTGATCTTGATGTGAAATAACAAGCTATAGTATTGGTAAATATTTCAGTAATGTATTAATTGAAGCGTTTTTACAAAATTTTGAATCCACCATTTTGTTTCCTATGTCATTTGACCAATCAGGGATGAGGGTCACCTCTACATAAAGATCCATTGAAGATAAGGTCACCTCTGGAGTTTCCCTCGTGTTTTATTCCATATGTTTGTTTCAATCGTGGTGGTAATGTATTGAAATATATGTTTTCAATCTATCTATAGATGTCATCATAAGCAGGTTCTCACTAATCATTGCCTACCCTGGTTCACAATGGCTGAATCACCCTACCCTCTCACTATCAGAATATATCATAGTTTGTGCACTAATAAGATCTGTTTAATCACAAATTCATTGTTTTGTGCCTACTTTGACAGCTATATTGGTCTTCCTTAAAATTTCATTCTAAGTGTATTTGAATGTAGGATTTTGTATTGTACTAGACATTTGATGATTGCCCCTTTTCTCATCTTGATCAATAATTGAAGTTTGGAGGCATTGAATTCATTCAGTAATATTCTTGCAATTATCAGGCAGTCCAATTTCAGAAAAAACGATACCTTGAAGATATTTCAAGGACACAGTGACCAGTTGTTGTCTGCTTATTTTTATCTCGGATTAATCAAGCTAGATTATGGCACAAGAAAAATTGAATTGTAATAACTAAGAAACACAATGACATTAATTAAGGTAGATTAATTAAGTAAGATTAATTTAGTTGGATTATAACTAAAGCTTTAAATTTTTCTTTTAGGTCATTTTGACCCTTTAATATCTCTCTCAAAAAATTTTATGAAGCGTCCGATTTTCTGGTATTTTTATGAAATTTAGACTGTAAACTTTGTGTCTGTGTACCTTACTCTTTGATAAGTCATCTATTTTTCATAACATTTTGTTTCTTTCGCATTACATCATGATATTTATTGGTGACTGGTAATTTATCATTTTATGTCTCTGGTCTTGATATGTTGTTTTAATCATCATGAATAATCAAATATTATATTATCAGAATTACCATTACAAATGATCTTTTTTTCCTAATCATACCACTCAATTTTTCATGGCTTGAGATATGGAAAAAATATGAAATTAGAAATATACAAAATGTGAATTATTAAGAAGGTCACTGCGACATTTGACTTTGCCTTTATGAAATATATCAAAATGGTCATGTTTTCAAATGTGAAATAGAGTAGAAAATAGTGAACTAAGCAAGAAATAGAGTCAACAGGCATGTAGGGAGCACTTTAAGTTATATAGAAATGCAAGGAAATTAATAGTTCATTCAAATTTTAGAGAGAACTGGAGAAATTAACCAGGATGAAAGAGAAATTTTATCATCTCACAGTTTCAGTAAAACTAATAAACATGTGCTATGATGTTATTTTAATCAATTTATGAATTTAAAAGCAAAGCCTTAAGAAGGTATATAATCCTCCCCCCCAAAAATCAGAAACCAGACTCGCTTGCCAGATTAATTTTCAATCACAGATATGAAAACTTCATACCATGATAATCCAATATGCTGAAACATACCAAGGCCATGTTTTATTGATGCTAGAATGTGCTAAACTGTATGTGAAATTCTTTATAATGATTTACATATCTCTGATGCAAACATATTATAGAATAGGTCATAAGCCAAAAGTGTAATATTAATAATGATTACTTGTTAGAAAATTGTCATGGACGGCTTACCTATTTTACTGGTTTTCTCTCTAAAATTTGAATAAACTACCTGGTTTTCTTGCATTTCTATACAATTTAGAGTGTTGACTACATGCCTGTTTACTTTATTCCTTGCCAATTCCACTCATTTGTACTCTAATTAGCATTTTAAAACATACCATCATGATATTTTTCAAGTTAGTTTTACATTCTTGATAAGCAATAAAATAGGTTTAATTATCGTACTGGGATTATCTAAAACGTCTTTCTCGGAAATTTTACATGCAAATGTTTTAGTCTTTATGAGTTTAGTCTCTAGTTGTATTTTATGGATGCTTTTAAGGTAATTACCTTGTATAAATCTGGTAATATTGTGTTGAAAACTAAGAAAAAGGAATCTCCAGACATCTTTTCACGTCATTACTGAATACTGCAACAATTGTAACTTTGGGCCTTTATTTCAATACCATATTGCAAACAAAATTACTTGTAAGAATTAATTACATAGAATCTGTTGAAAAAAAATCATCAAATAAAAATCACTAAAGACTTCAAAAAATCATCAAATAAAAAACTCTAAAGACTTCTGAAACTAAGATAGTTTTGAAAAGGGAGGCTGTAATCACCATCGTTATACCACCCACTCCCTTATAAATTTACAATTATCAAAGTTCATGGAAGACAATGAATACAGAAACAGTGAGGAAGATTGATGTTTTTAAAAATCAGGTGGGCGATAATAAAGTAAAAAGAAATAAGATTTTCCAATAAAGTGAAATTATTTGATATTCAAGTTAATATTTCACAAGTTCCTATTGATCTGTTTTATGTATAGGCAAGAATTGCCAAAATACACACAATAAATTGAAATTGAAATTAAAACTAGGAAAATATTTACGTTATAAATGAATATATTTGTGTTAATTGAATCATTATTTAATTTGCACGAAACAAAGTAAACAATTTCCAAGTCCTAGTTAATATTCGTCAATATTAAAGAAAATTTGAGTGGATTAAACGTGCTTTGGTATATAACCTGAGATCAACAGTACATTTATTATCTGAATACGAATCTAATGGATGTTATTAGAGATTGGTTTGGCATTAGGGATAAAACAGTTCATAAGGTATGTTTATTAGTCTGTAGACTGTGGACCCCCACCCTCCCCCCTTTATTTACTTCATCAACACAACACTGTCTAGTATAGTGGGGGAGGGGGCTCACAAGGCTATAGAAATTCCGGTTCGGCGGCATCTATAACAAATTTTTCCAATAAAGTAACATCTTGTCATGTTAATGCCTTGCATAAATATGTTACATTTAAGAAGATTTTGAAAGAAGCAAAAACTGGTAATGTTTTTGATAATTATGCTAGCCCAGATGCAAGACTTTTAATGCTCAACATAAAAATTAATGAAAACATTTTCACTATTGTAAATATGTATGCACCTAATAATATGAATGGTAGAACTGAATTTTTTACCCAGCATGCAAAGCGTATTAAAACTTTTGCATCTTTTAACAGTAATATTATAGCATTTGGAGATCTTAATTGTTATTTGACCAAATACGATAAATCATCTAGGGTATTAGAGGCAGATACAAGCCGTCAAAAACTAACAAATATGATAAAATATCTAAATTTGACAGATGAATTCAAAAACTATGGTTATACTTGTATTTCTAAAGGTACAAAATCAAAATCACGAATAGATTATATTCTATATAATGAAAACCCTACATTTAAAGTGATAAAAAAAGAAAAAATTCATTTTCCCTTTTCTGATCATAAAGCACTCTGCTTACTAATAGATGTCCAAAAGAATAAAAAAGGTCCAGGGTATTGGAAATTTAACAAAACACTTCTAGAGGATAATATATTTGTTGAGAAAATCAGAGATCTTTTAAAAAATAATGAAGAGATAAATGAATTAACATCTAAACAAATGAAATGGGAATTTCTTAAAATAAAAATCAAGGAATGTGCAATAAGATTCTCAATAGACAAAAACAAAGTTAAAACAATGGAACTTTCATTACTAAAAGAAGAATTAAACAACCTAGAAAATAATTCAAATTTAGACCAAAAAGAAAAACAAAGAGAACAGGAAATCCTCCTGATTTTTGAAAAACAGCTCGAAGAAAAAACCAAAGGTGCAATTTTAAGAGCAAAAGAACAGAACGTTGAATTTGGTGAAAAAAATTCAAAATATTTTCTTAGTTTGGAAAAATCACGACAAATGAGTAATACCATTACTTCATTAAAGACTAGTAACAACTCTATAATCAGTTCTGACAATGAAATTCTTGAAGAAGAGATTAAGTTCTATTCAGAACTTTATTCCTCAAAAGCTCAAAATACAGAAAAAGTTAAAGCATATTTAAATACGATTGATTTTCCAGTGAAACTTAGTGAAAATGATAATAAATTATTAGAAGGTGAAATCACAGAATCAGAATGTTCAACTGTCATAAAAAAGATGAAATCTGATAAATCACCTGGTTCTGATGGTTTGACATCAGATTTTTACAAATATTTTTGGTCTGACATCAAGCACTATGTTTTAGATGCAATTAACGAATCATTTTATACTGGCACATTGCCAACCTCATTTAGAAAAATCATTATTTCACTTTTATACAAAAAAGGTGATAGAGAATTGTTAAAGAACTATAGACCAATAAGCTTATCAAATACTGACTATAAAATATTAGCCTTTGTACTTGCAGACAGGCTACAGTTAGTAGTTGGGAAACTTATCAGTTTACATCAAACTGCATATATAAATGGTAGATACATTGGCAATAGTTGTCGCTTAGTAATAGATATTTTTGATTATTTTAACAACAATAACACGGAACAAGGAACAATTCTATTTTTAGATTTTCAAAAAGCGTTTGATTCTATTGAATGGAACTTTATGTTTGAAACTTTAAAAAAATTTAATTTTAATGATAACATCATAAAATGGCTCAAATTATTATATACAAATCCATTTATTAATATTAAACAAAATGGATGGCTATCTCATAATATTCCTATGGAACGCTCATGTCGGCAGGGCTGCCCCGTTTCTGCAATCGCATTCATATTATGCTGTGAAGTTATGTCTTTAAAACTGATTCAAAATGAAAAAATCAAAGGAATTGAAATTGATAACACAGAGTATAAAATATCACAATCAGCAGATGATACATCATTATTTATGAAAGACAAAGCATCCATAAGTGAAGCATTAAAAACCATTAAACAATTTTCAAAATACTCAGGCCTACAACTCAATTTAAATAAAACAGAAGGAATATGGCTTGGAACCAATCGTGCTTTTGAAAGTAAATTTGAAAATATTAATTTTACAGATGAACCTGTAAGATATTTAGGCATATACATAGGTCATAATGAAAATAAATGCTATGATTTAAACTGGAATGAGAAAATAAATGACCTTGAAAAAACATTAGATTCTTGGAAAAAACGCTACCTTACTTTATTTGGAAAAATCACTATTATAAAGTCTTTAGCCATATCAAAACTTGTATATTCAGCATCTATTTTATCATTTAAAGAAGAAATTATTAAACGAATTAACAATTTAATATACAACTTTTTATGGGATGGGAAGAAAGACAAGATAAGACGAACTATTGTAATAAACTCTATAGACAGTGGAGGTCTAAACATGTTAGATTTTCAATCACAGCTAAATGCTCTAAAAGCTGTATGGATTAGTCGTATATATGACAAAAAAAACACATTTAATAAAATTCCGTACTTTTATTTTAGCAAACTGGCTCCGAATATGGACATTTTATTAAAAATGAATGTTTTCTCTAATGAGCATCTTGATAGACTGCCTGTGTTCTATAAACAAGTTCTAAAAGCATATAATAGTTGTAAAGACTATGATATAATCAATAAATTAAAACACCATGAAATAATCCAACAAACCATATGGAATAACAGATTATTTCAATTGAAAGGCAAACCACTTTTCTTCAAATCTTGGATAGATAGTGATATTATCTATGTCAAAGATCTCATAACTCAAAATGAATTTTTAAATGTTAACTATATTTTTGAAAAGTTGAAAAATAAAAAAAATTGGATTTCTGAATATTTTCAAGTCCTAACTGTAATGAAATCAATAAAATGCTTTATTAATATAGAACAAGTAAAATTCACAAATATACCAAGAAAACCCAACTTTAAAGTAAAAAACATCCAATTAGACTTTAGAGGTAAAAAATCCAATTTCTTTTATACAATACTGAAAAATAGAAAATCTGAAAAATGGTTTACCTACAAGAAATGGGAAAGAGATTTTTGTATAACAAATGAAGGTAAAATAGATGAAATAAATTGGCCAAATTTTTTTACTAGCAAGATAATAAAAGTTAAAGACAAAAAAATTGCCAATTTTAACTTCAAAATAATTAACAATATTCTTCCTGGATTAACTGACTTATTTCTCTATGGGATAACAGATAATTATCATTGTAGTATTTGCAATAATTTATGTGACTTGAAACATATTATTTTTGAATGTTCCTTAGCAAAAGATATATGGGCACTGATACATAAAACATGTGGCCTTAATATTTCTTACAGAAAAATTATAATTGGTTATAATGGCCATGACTCACATACACATTTTTTAAATTATTTTATCAGCATTGTTACAAACAGTATTTATAAATCATATATTTTAGAATTGAATAGTAAAAAACAAAGAACATTTGAAAGCATGATTTCATTGATAAAATATGAAATTAATTACAGAAAAAATGTATTTTATTGTTCAAAGTGGAATTTTGTATCAAAACTATTAAAATGAAAATTGTATGAATTATCTACTTTATGTCATTGTTTATGTTATGTAAAATAACCAAAAGTTGAATAAAGACTATTTTAAAAGAAAAAAAAAGAGCAAAAACTGGTTGAAATTTGTATGAAGTTGCATTTGAATTTATAACATGGAATTTTTTGCAGATATTTGACTTTGAAAGCAATAGTTTGGTTGAATGGTTTGGGCTCAGATCACGTACATGTAGTACGTTCTTCAGAATGTGATAAAATAAATAACTTATTCTGGCATAAGTGGAAAAGTGTTTTAAATGAATTTAAAAAAAAAACTAATCTTGAATATAACAGGCAAGATGCCAAAAAAGTTATCAGGTCGAATATCCTTCCTATTCCCAGGCCATTCCCAAGGATGCTGTCATTTGAGGCATTCATTAATCTAACTGTAACAATGCTTTCCCTGAAAAGTATTCTTAGTTGATGACATTTAACTTTTAACACAGAAAATGATTTACGAATACATGGAAAACAAATTGGTTTGCTTTAAAGAAAATGTCCTGTCACAACATCACTGGATCGGAACATTAGTCATTTCTCTAGAGATATCTTCTTGATACTGTTTTATTACCAATTGTTAAATCTTGGGATTATCAATCCTATTTTACTCCATTACTCTTCAAAATTTGATTGAACTACCTGAGTTTCTGCCATTTTTATACAAATCAGAGTGTTTACTACATGCCTAGCTACTTTATTCCTTGCTGATTCCACTTTTTTCACTGTCTTTTCCATTTTAAAACTTGACCTGAGTGACATAATTCATGAATTTAGGAACCAGTTCAGTATTCCCTTGTTGTCTTAAAACATATTGTCAACATTCTAAATTGTGTAGGAATACCATCATTTTATTAAAAAATAGCGCAGAATTAGATCTTACAGTTGATCATTCAATGCAGCCATCATTTTTTAGATGCCAAAAATGAAGAATGAATTTTGAAATTTCATAATCAGCTGAGAATTTTTAGTGAAATAAAGTTCCTGGAACTTAAACGGCAGACTTTTGTTATTGTTACGTTCGAAAATAACAGAAAGTAAAAACAGCAATTAAAATATGATAACAATATATTTATACTTTGAAAACTAAATAATATAACAATAATATAAAGGAGGTTTAATACTTAAGTGATGTCCAATCAATGGTACGGCTTATTCTTGATGTCGATAAATGTCGTTGACGATCCTTGAGAATGATCCAGATCACGAAATGTTTCAATAATCGTTAATAGTTCTCCAATGTTTGTAATAATCCAATAATGTTTGTTGTAATCCTATAATGTTCGTATCCAATAATGTTTGATGATAATCCACAAATGTTTGATGATAATCCACAAATGTTTATGATAATCCACGAATGTATATGATAATCCGTATATAGTGTGTGTTGTAATATATGTCCATATGAAGTCCTCAGGTTGTATATTTGTAGTGTTATAAATGTTCCCACAGTAGGTGTCTATAATATTCCGCTAAGAAGATGTCCTTTTGATAAACTTTGAAATTCTGCTTTATTTAGTTCCTTTGAGATGTCCAGTTATGATTACTTAATTATCTGCTGCTAGCCCAAATCAGCTCTCTCATTATATAGTGCAAAGGCATAGTCCAGATGTTTCAAGAAGTTACGATTTCTAGAAAATAACACTGATTGGACATCTTAAGTCACATGATTCAATCTTGATTAAATGATTACAGTTCCAGTACTTTCTAGAAGGCCAAGAGTTAATGAGTCATTCAGTTCAGTTATGTTTACAAGATATAATGTCATTGTGACCTTGACTTGACCTAAGATCTCTAATGAAGATCAGTTACAGTATATGCATATTGATAAACTAAACTTAATGTGAATATAATTGAATATAATACTGTAACACCTCCCTCCTTAAAAGAAAAGTTTTGAATACAATGAAAAACTTTTACAATAATATCTGGTGTAGCGAGGGTTACAAATTTTTTAAAGATGAGGTTGAGACTTACATAACTTTTGTTTACAATAGTCAAATACAATAATATTTATACTGTTTCAGACTGAGTAAAACCCAAAAACATATTACAATAATATTATCAAATCACATTTGAAGTACAATCTCTTTTATCATATCAACATAAAGCCTCAAGCATATGCAATATAAGCCAAATAGCCTCTTTAAAATAGAGGTATTACACTCTTGAAAGAGTATCAGCAATTAAATTATCCTTGCCTTTGATGTGTCTTATGTCAAGATTGTACTCTGACAATAACAGACTCCACCTCAACAATCTACGATTCTTGTTCTTCATTCTATGAAGGAATGTCAGCGGATTGTGATCAGTAAATACAGTAACTGCATGAACTGGTGCACTAACATATACTTCAAAATGTTGTAATGACAGAAGTAATGCTAGACATTCCTTTTCTATGGTGGAGTAGTTTTTCTGATGTTTATCAAATTTCTTTGAATAATAACACACTGGATGATCAATACCATCCTTTTCTTGTAATAGGACAGCCCCCATTCCTACATCAGAAGCATCTACTTGTATTTTGAATGGCTTGCTAAAATCAGGTGCAACAAGCACTGGTTCTTCACTTAGTATGGCCTTGATTTTATCAAAGGCTGTATGACATTGCTCAGACCACACATATTTGATGTTTTTCCCAAGTAAATTGGTCAATGGAAGAGCAATTGAAGAGAAATTTGGACAAAACTTCCTATAAAAGCCAGCCATTCCAAGACTTCTCATCAACTCTTTCTTGTTAGTAGGAACTGGGAGTTGTATTATTGATTCCACTTTGGCACTCACTGGTTTAACATGCCCTTGACCCACCACATGGCCCAGATATTCAACTGTGGCTTTACAAAATTCACTTTTAGCCAAATTGATGGTTAAATTGGCTAAAGAGATTCTTTCAAACAACTTACGCAGCAAACACATGTGTTCATCAAAAGTGTCAGAATAGACAATTACATCATCGATGTAGACACCAGTGTTTTCGAGATCTGCTAATAAGCCATTCATCATTCTTTGAAATGTGGCAGGTGCATTTTTCATACCAAATGGCATAACTTTGAATTGGTACAAACCATCAGGAGTAACAAAGGCAGATACCTGTTTTGCTCTTTCAGTTAATGGAACCCCTAGGAATCCTTTGAGGAGATCAAATTTACTGACATATTTAGCAGTTCCAATTTTGTCAATACAGTCGTCAATTCGTGGTATGGGATAAGAATCGGTCTTTGTTACTCGATTCACTTTGATATAATTAACTACTAGCCTACGTCCACCATTTGATTTTGGTACAATGAAAGCAGGTGAACTCCATGGGCTATTGCTCTTTTCAATTATGTCATTTTCTAACATATAATTGACCTCAGCTCTCAAATCTTCTGATTTTGATGGATTTACTCTGTAAGCATGTTGCTTAATAGGGGTTACATCTTGGACTTCAACATCATGATAAGCTATAGATGTCTTAGTCGGTACATCAGAGAAGATATCAGTGAACTCATGAATTAAGTCTGTGACTTGCCGTTTTTGATCATTTGTCACATGGTGCAATTTATGATCTAGATTTGATAATACTTCAGAGTTCTTTAACCTAGACAAACCTTTGATATCTTCATAGTCTAAATCAGTACAATTGATATCATCTGAATCTTGTAGAGCATATTCTTTTTCAAGGACAGGTGCCAAAGTGACTACAGGTTTAATTGAGTCATGCTCTTTGTCTGGCTCAAAGTACCTTTTCATCATATTGATGTGACACAATTGTGTTTCTTTGCGCCTATCTGGAGTTTTGACAATATAATTGAGGTCATTGACCTTGGAATCCACTACATAAGGACCATAGAATTTTGCTTGTAGCGGATTTGTCTGAAGTGGCAGTAATATAAGAACTTTGTCACCCGGCTGGAAAGATCTTTCTTTGACTTTTCTGTCATACCAAGTTTTCATTTTATCTTGGCTATTGAGCAAATTTTCTTTGGCTATTTCACAAGCCTTTGATAGGCGCTCTTTAAACCCAGTGACATAGTTCAATAAATTAAACTTTTCAGTTTCTGTCAGCCACTTTTCTTTTAGCAATTTAAGTGGACCACGCACAGAATGACCAAATACTAGCTCAAATGGACTGAACCCTAATGATTCTTGCTTAGCCTCCCTGGTAGCAAACAGAAGCAAGGGTATACCCTCATCCCAGTCTTTCTCATATTCAAAACAGAAAGCTCTAATCATGGTCTTAAGCGTCTGATGGTAACGCTCTAGGGCTCCTTGAGACTCTGGGTGATAGGCACTTGACTTACACTGCTTGATACCCAAGGTATCCATGACTTGTTGGAATAAGCCTGACATAAAATTTGAGCCCTGATCAGACTGAAGATCTTTTGGCAGTCCAACTAAGGTGAAAAATTTGATGAGTGATTTCACTATATTTTTGGCTTTGATATTTCTGAGTGGAATCGCTTCTGGAAACCGTGTGGCCATACAAAGAATAGTGAGTAAATATTGATTACCAGATTTTGTTTTTGGTAATGGACCAACACAGTCAATAAGAACCTTACTGAATGGTTCATCAAATGCAGGTATAGGGTGTAAAGGAGCAGTTGGAATTTTCTGGTTAGGTTTCCCTACCATTTGACATGTATGACAAGACCTACAATACTCTTGGACATCTTGTTTTAATTTGGGCCAATAGAAATGATTGAGTATTTTATGGTATGTTTTAGTTACTCCTAAATGACCTGCCATGGGAGAATCATGAGCTAGACTCAAGATTTCCTTATGATATGATTTTGGGACAATAATTTGATGCACAATTGCCCAATCGTCTTCAGGGGAAGCTTCAGGAGGTCTCCACTTTCGCATTAATATGCCATCCTTTTTGTAGAAACAAACAGGGACCTTGTCAGCTTCATCAATAGTAAGACATCTTTTATGAAGATCAATGAGTGATGGATCATGCTCTTGTTCATAAATTAACATGTGTTTAGAATGAGGATCATTTTTCAAAGAATCACTATCAGAAATAGAGGATGAAACCTCAGAACAAGGAGGAGATGAAACCTCATGAACACTAGCAGAAGAAGATGAAACTTCATCGGGACTAGCAAGAGCGGGCGAAACCGCATCAAAATAGTGATCCTGCTCAGAAAGTGAATCACCTCTGGCAATAGGCTTTTTCAATGAAGAATTTGCCTCAATAGATGACTGCTTGGCTCGAACAGAAGGCTGTTTCAATGAAGAATTTGCCTTTAAAATAGGATAAGGATCATCTTTAACAAGTGGTGAGTGACATTCATCATCAAACAAGGAGCTTAAAAACCCACTATCAAAGTCATCTCCCACAGACGAATCCCCGCTATCAGCTAACCTTTTAGCCATAGCCCTAGTAACAGCACAAGCAGGATATATATCAGAGTCCTCTTGGACAGAATCCTCAATAGAACAAGGCTGATCAGAAACAATGGGGTCTAATGATACCTTACCCCCAGCTAAATCATTGCCTAAAAGCAATGCGACTCCTTCAACAGGAAGTTGTGGCCTAACACCAACAATAACTGGCCCTTTGACTAACTCTGATGTGATATGAATACGATGGAGGGGAACTTTAGTAAAACCTAATTCAATGCCTTGCATCAAAATATGGGTACCCGTGAATGACTCCTCAGATAAAGGAAGGACACCTTCTAACAACAAAGTCTGAGATGCACCCGTGTCTCTAAGAATCTTAACAGGCTTTGAATTGGTATCATCACTTGACAGTGACACAGATCCTTCCGACATGAAAGGCTTATAATCCTCCATAATATCACTATGAGTAGATTTCTCAGTATGAGTATATGAATCCCAAACAATGGGCTTTCTTGAAATGGGAACAGTAGCACAACCATTTGAATGAGCAGAACCAGACATCTCTCTTCTATTCTTAATCCTATAGCATTCAGAAATAAGATGACCAGGCTTTTTACAATAATTACAGGTGACATTTGATTTTGGACCTGAAGAATTTGATTGATCAGATTTTGAGCTAAAACTCTGTGATGAATTAGACTGGTCTTTTGCTTTGTTTGATGTATTTGATGATGAGGACTGATTTGATTTAGAGTCATATGAAGGTTTGTTACCCTGATAACCCCTATAGTTAGGATTGCCCTTGATAAAACTACCCTTATGAGTAAGAGCATAATCATCAGACAGGGTGGCAGCTTGACTTAAAGTTTCTACCTTGTGTTCATCTAAGTAAGTTCTAATGTGATACTGAACACAGTTTTTGAATTGTTCTATTAGCAAAAGCTCTCTGAGCTTTTTGAACTCTTCAGATACATCTTTAGAGACAAGCCACCTGTCAAAAAGCTGCTCTTGCTCTCGGGCAAACTCAACATGTGTTTGGTCACTCTGTTTGTGGGCATTTCTAAATTTTTGTCTGTAAGCTTCTGGCACTAGTTCATAAGCTTTAAGAATCGCATTTTTAATAAGGTCATAATCAGAGCATACTTCTGCTGAGAGAGAGGCAAATATTTCACTTGCTTTACCAGTGAATACACTCTGAAGCATAACTGGCCATGCAGATTTAGGCCAGTCTAGGCTCTGAGCGACTTTTTCAAAATGTGTAAAGTATTTATCAACATTTTTCTCTTGAAATTTAGGTACAAATTTGAGAAATTTTGAAGCGTCAAACCTATTTTCAAAATGTTGATGCATAGTAGCATGTTCATCAGTTTTTGATTGAGCTTCTAATTCAAGACGTTTTAATTCAACTTCTTTTTCTTTTTGAATTTCTTGTTCTCTCAATCTTATTTCTTTTTCATTTTGCATTTCTTGTTCTCTTAATCTTATTTCTTTTTCATTTTGCAATTCTTTCTCTCTCAATTCTCTAATTTCTCTTTCTTTTTGAATTTCTAACTCTTTTTCTCTCAATTCTCTTTCATTTTGCAACTCTTTTTCTCTCAATTCAAGTTCTTTAAGCCTAACAGGATCAGTATGCTCGACATGCTGGGCTGGCTCCTCAGGCAGAAGTGATTCTGCGACCAAATATTGCAGTACAAAGTTTTTAATTGTACCTTTATTGTATGAGCTTTTGACTGACAGGCCAACATGTTTTGCAATTGCCAGAAGTTCAGTTTTCTTTAAATCATCAAATTCCTCCAAAGAGGGCGCTTCTAAAAATGTCTCAACCTCAAAACTCATTTTCAATTAATTGCTGTCTTCACAATTTAAATGTACAAGTTTTGGATTTCTAATTTTGAAATATTTGAATTTTAGCTTGTTGTAGTTGTATCCCGGACGAGCCCCCAATTTCTGTTACGTTCGAAAATAACAGAAAGTAAAAACAGCAATTAAAATATGATAACAATATATTTATACTTTGAAAACTAAATAATATAACAATAATATAAAGGAGGTTTAATACTTAAGTGATGTCCAATCAATGGTACGGCTTATTCTTGATGTCGATAAATGTCGTTGACGATCCTTGAGAATGATCCAGATCACGAAATGTTTCAATAATCGTTAATAGTTCTCCAATGTTTGTAATAATCCAATAATGTTTGTTGTAATCCTATAATGTTCGTATCCAATAATGTTTGATGATAATCCACAAATGTTTGATGATAATCCACAAATGTTTATGATAATCCACGAATGTATATGATAATCCGTATATAGTGTGTGTTGTAATATATGTCCATATGAAGTCCTCAGGTTGTATATTTGTAGTGTTATAAATGTTCCCACAGTAGGTGTCTATAATATTCCGCTAAGAAGATGTCCTTTTGATAAACTTTGAAATTCTGCTTTATTTAGTTCCTTTGAGATGTCCAGTTATGATTACTTAATTATCTGCTGCTAGCCCAAATCAGCTCTCTCATTATATAGTGCAAAGGCATAGTCCAGATGTTTCAAGAAGTTACGATTTCTAGAAAATAACACTGATTGGACATCTTAAGTCACATGATTCAACCTTGATTAAATGATTACAGTTCCAGTACTTTCTAGAAGGCCAAGAGTTAATGAGTCATTCAGTTCAGTTATGTTTACAAGATATAATGTCATTGTGACCTTGACTTGACCTAAGATCTCTAATGAAGATCAGTTACAGTATATGCATATTGATAAACTAAACTTAATGTGAATATAATTGAATATAATACTGTAACATTATCCACTGTTATTGCTCGGGGAATATTTTCAGAACATTTTCTGAATTCATTTCTTTTTAATTACCATAAAAATTATGATGTCATAGAGCAGTTCAAAACTTCATAAACTTTTTTTTCAAATATTTTCGTTTTGATATCCGTAGCAACTATTGATACAGACAGGCTCAGATCATAAGTTGGTATGGGAAAGTAACATCGCAACTGACTTTTCATTTTAGGACTGGCATTTTTCATTTTTTGGTCAAGCATCACTGAATCAGAACAGCAATTTTTTCTCAAGAGATTTTATATTGTCAGTTAAATTTCATATTTCTTAGGATTATGTCTCAGTTAAAATAATATATCTGGTATAATGCAGCGAGTTTACTCAGTTATTCTATCGAGGGGGCTTAGAATTCTCATTTTCTCAATTTATTCCAAAGTTGGCTAGAATATACTCACTTTGCATTCGTTTGACTTTGATTCTGAAAAGAGAGCTTTTTCTACATTTAATAACTCTACTCAGTGCTCAGGGTAGCCAAAGTTTGTCAATTTTTATTAGTCTTTTCACTTCCACTATTTTGATCAATCGGGAGAGGCCCATGTAGTGAGGTTTGAAAAATTCTAGTGATGGCTCAAATTTTACAATTTTGGCCGAAAATCTCTTGAGAGTGCTCATTATGGTGAAAACTGCATCATTTTGAAATAAAAATTGGCAAGGAGGGGTTTTCTCCCCCCCTGGCTACAGACCTGCCAATGTTGGTCCAAATTTTTCAATATTCATCATTTTCATGTGAGTGCCAATGGCGTGTTAGGTGAGTGCAAGTCTGTATTTCAAAATTACAAGTGGTATTGCATGTATTGCAGCGGAAATCACAGCAGGATACGTGTCATCATTATATTCATATTAATTGCTATTTATTGTTGTATCATTCAAGTCTATGTCACAATGGTTAGGTAGACAATTGTCATAGTTACATGTCGATTGTCGAGACACCTTTGCAACCCCATGAGCTCATGTCACAATGACATTGTATATTACAATGAGGTCATGTGGCTATTGGCTTGTTTTGAAATCCGAAATAAATGAAATTAGTGGAATATGCAAGAAGTTGAATATTCATTTGTCACCAAGCTAGGAGTTGATTGAGTTCTGTTACCTGAAATCCTCGAGTGTTACGAAATTAAAAAAATAACCTATATTATACAAGATATTATATGTTACCATCAGAAGTGATGACACATTGTTTTACAGTCTCCAACTTTTTATGTCCGGTGTTTGGTGGTTGTTGTTCAGCATTTGGTGTCTGTAGCCACCTTTTGTGTTTGTAACAGTGATCAGTGTCAGTAACAAATGGCAGGTGGTGACATTTTGCATGTTGAAGTCTAGTATTATATTATATAATTCATAATGCTTTTTTGAAGAATATTTTACTTTGTATTCTCAAAAACAAAAATTAAAGTGAATATCTAGGGCTATTTTTCTAGTCCTGAATCATTTTGAAGGACCCCATAATTATAAATATAAAAATTGTGATTCATTATGATATATAGTACTTTTGTGTAAGTTAGCAATAGTATATTGATGACATTTCTAATATAATTACTGTTAGTGATATACTATGTTCTGTGTATTCAGGCTCACCCTTTCTGAAACATCCCCACTGATCATGCTTATTTCACTCTATTTCTCTCTAAAATTTGAATAAATTGTCTGATTTTTTTGCATTTCTGTACAATTTAGAGTGTTAACTACATATGTGGTTATTTTATTCTGTGCTGTTTCCACTCTATTATTGTTTATTTTCATTTTAAAATGTGATCACCGTGACGTTTTTTACGTAGGAGTATATTATTGGAGATACATGGATCATTGAAGGCAAAGATAGCAGTTATGCCATGATAGAGTTAAGGGGGAGATTTGTCATTTTAGTATTAACCCATCAGGAAGTTGTCATGGTGATCCAGTTAAAAAAGACAACAGTGGAATCAAGAAGGATTATTATAAACAGACATGAAGTCAACACTCAAAATCATGCAGAAATGTCATTGAGGTAAAGTTTTAAAATGGAAAATAGAGAGGAAAAGAGTGGATTCTGCAAGGAATAAAGTGATCATGCATGTAGTTAACACTCTAAATTGTATAGAAATGTAAGAAAATCAGTCATTTCATGCAAATTTTAGAGAGAATTTGAGTGAAATTAGCAAGGATTAAAGTATTCAGTCAACACTCTAAATTATACAGGAGCACCAGAGATTTATTCGAAATCATTCAAGAGAAAGATACTGAATGAGGCGTCATTCACCAGACCCAGCCAGACTAAGAAATCCAGAACGGCCATGCATGCATTTTTGTTATGCATGGATGTTTAGAACAATTGCCATAATGATAAACAGTATTTAATTGAAAGATGAAGATGGTGCAATTAATGATGGATGTTACCCTTGGATAAAACTTGAACAATCGCTTATCTTTAAACTTGGACCAATAGACAAATAACTCCAGAATGATATAAGGATACAAATGAGGATTTCTGTGATTTACAATTCTTTGGAAATAGCCTTAATGTGTGGAATCGTGAGAAATACAGTGAAATAAGCATGATTAGATGTGATATTTAGAACAGGGGATTGTTTTGTCATCAGTAAATGAAACAAATTGCAATTATTGACTTTATTGTTATTATCACACATATGAGACACCTGATCATAATGGAATATTACCTGTTGACAAATTGACACCTTCTATTACAGAAATGTATCCGCGGTCATGTTTCAAAATTGAAATTTGCATGGAAAAGAGTGGAATCAGCCAGGAATAAAGTTGCTAGGCATGTAGTCAACACTCTAAATTGTAAAGAAATGTCAGAAAATTTGGCAGTTTATTCAAATTTTAAAGAGAAATAGAGTGAAATATGTGACTGGAGAGATGTAGACATGTGTGATATTTTCAGTGTTAAACTGTGGAATATTAAGCGCAAGCCCAAATAGGAAATATCATGATGACATTTGTAGTTGGGAAGCATTCAAAAACTATAAATTCAAATGACAGATTTCGGAGCTGTTGAAGAAGAACGACAAACTGACAATTTAATAATAAGAAAATACATTGAATTTTTCCAGCTATGAGTAACCAAGTTACGAAACAATTACCGAGCCCAGGGCTTTACCAGGAAATATTTCGGCTGTAGGTGGAAACAGTTTCGGTGTAATAGCTCCGTGGCATTAAATCATATTTATTTTTTACTTCATCCCTTTAACACTATATAAATGAGGCTAGGCAAGTTCATACTGTGGCAACAACTGTGGCTTGTCAATAGTTTGTGGATGGTGCAGACGAGACTGGGGTGCTCCACAGTCTAAAAACTATGCAGGAGCCGTAGCATCCTCTAGTTTTGACGATTAATTTTGAAACAGTATGGATGTGAATCCGTGGATTTGTTATGCCATTCAGTTTTTAATTATTAGTGTTGAATGCTACAACAAATTATAACTAGGATTAAAAGATTGATATTACCCGTCAAAGAGCAAACAATTCCATTTGGGAATCAAGTCAGCCAATTTGATGCCTCGGAGGATGACCTTACTTGAAACAAAATAAAATCTGAATTACGACAGGGAGGTCATATCAAATGTTAACGCAGTCTCAAATTCGTTATATCGCTCAACTTTTGAGCATGGAACATAACTGGAATGGATCAACGAACACTGTGAACTACCATATTGGGATACTGCACATTCTTAACGCAGTATGGCATAAGTTCACAGAATTTAAACGAAAGGTAATCACATTTAAAACCGTTTTTATGAAAAAATATTAAAATTAGTAATTTGATTTTTCATGAGATTACAATCATGCATGGTTTAACGTAGTTTCGCTAAAATTGGCTAATCTTCTATATTTGTTGATTTGTGTTTTGTCATTTTGTAACATTTCCTCTTGGGAATTCAAAATTATTGATATGGAGTCATTTTTGATTGATAACCTCCATGATTGTAATAATTATAGCTTTTAGTTTTCATTGCTGTAGTTGACATATACAGATAAATTTATTTTATGATGCCTGGTTCTCGTTAAAAATTGCACCAAAGCCCATCATTTATAGAACTATACTTTTGTTTACTAAAGTTGTACAAAGCCATTAGATTGGGAGGAAAGTACATAGTGGAACTTTCAATAAAATAGTTTATAATAGATTTGAATTGAAAATGGTACAATGTATCATCAGAAATCAAGGAAGTATAATGTTTTCAATTGCAATATATCCAAGAAAAGAGTGGAATTAGCAAGGAATAAAGTTTAAAAGCTCGCAGTCAATATATCATACTGAAACACCTGCAAAATCAGAAAGTTAATGAAAATTTCAGAGAAAATCATGTGAAATAATAATACCATATTAGGTAGGATACATCTGATACCATATAAGGGAAGATAAATCTATTATTTTCTCTTGTTTCATTTTGTGGTGTTGTATTTATGTAATTGATGTTCACCCACGTTTACATGTATTGTACTTGTGATTCTACTCAAGTATCCGTTGAATGGCATATTAGACACAGGAATATACTTTATAATGTCACTCTGTCTGGCAGGTTTTTCTCCTTTGAATTTGCAACTGCTACTCCCGCTGCTACTTTACCTATGAAAAAATAGCTATTACATAAGCTAAGATAATGTCAGATAGGTTAGATAGTACTTCATAACTGTTTGATATCAATTTCATAGTCTTCCTATTAATAATCAACTTATTTTTTATAGCACTTTGGAAAGGTGCTATGTTGTCATTGTATTGTGCTGCTAGGGGGCGAGCATGTGGGCACCACTTGAATCTTGCCATCAAATTTCGAGGAAAACTGATCCGTTGATTGAATTGGCAATATTAACACATGCAAGAGCAGACCTAAGTACCAAGATCTTATTGGATGGACATCCTATGCAACGTCAAAAAGAAAAATAAATATCTCTGAGAAAGAAAATCAACGACTTTGTAAATAGTACATTACTACCAGAGAGATGAACATTCATAAAAGATCTGATTAGTTTTTGGGCATATATGCTTGGTAAATTACATGGTAGTCATTTTGCTCTACAAACAGTGATATTTCTCACTCTGTGTCTTGTTTTATCTCATTGTCACTTGTGTAAACTTGTGTAAACTCTCTAAGAACTTCCCTCCCCCTCAGGGCCCAGACATCAGGAAGGAACATATTGGATGATGTCTGGAGTCCTTGAAAGTTCAGAGGATGTATTACAACCCAGGACATGATGTTGCCACGCCAGCATCAGCAAATTGACTGCATGATCATTCATGAACTGTATTAATAGTGTCATGTGTGAATTAGGAAACAGAATGGTGTGACCATCAATCAGAAGAAGTTAACACTGATACTTATGTCAAGGAGAAAATCTCATGTCATGAAAATTACCCCTATATCTACTACTACAGTAAAACATGTATATATTGAACATTATTTGCTGAGAGAAAACATTCAGTGTTGGTAGGTGTTCATTACAGAGAGGGTAATTTATACAGAATTCAGTAGAGTATATGTGGATGAAGAATGTCTACTAGAGACTGGGGTTTACTAGAGAGAGGGTAATTTATACAGAAATCAGTAGGGGTCAAACGGTTCAAAATTCCAACGGTTCGGTCACGGTTTTTAGGTTCACGGTTCGGTTCTTTCACGGTTCTTGCGGGTCTCGTAAATTGGTAATATTTCCTTATAAAATTGTAAAGACAGCTCATAAAAAACAGGTTTTAGCTTTCTTTCTAGCCTTGCCCAAGTTGGTCACTTTCTGGTCCCACTATCCTTTTTTATTAAATTGACTTGACAAAGCAAAGTTTATTGGCCTAGTGGCCCACTTTAAATTTTAAACTTTAGATTTTTCTGTCCTTGATAAGATTTTTGTCAGATAAGAGCTGAGATCTACATGTAGCACAAGCAGTAACATAGCCCAGGGAAAATGCATAAAAAGATCGAGTCGAATACACCAAGTAAAGAGATCTCTTTTTGGTGTATTCAACTCATCTTTAGACTAGATCTATTATACATTTTCCCGGACCTATGAGCAGTAACTTGAGGAAAAAATTTACTTCATGACCTCCCTACAGATTCTGCATATTGATACATTGTCCTCTGGTTTCCCATTTAGGATAGGAAAACCCCAAAAATTCCAAACGTTGCTTTTGTATTTCAATAATTGAGATTTAATCTCGCAATTCTTGTAGTCTGTCAAAGCAGCTGAATCAGCACAGATGGCGCTGCGATTGTGCGGGAGATTTAAACACAAATATGTTTCAAGTTTTTAACAAAGACATTAGTAATGTTATAATTTCTGTAATTGCAGTATTTTTTATTTAAATAATATTGATTAAAAACTAACTCATTATAACAGACAAAACACCTCCACGAAGCAAAATTAATTGTACTATGAATAGCGTAATCGGGCGAGACCAACTTCCGGTCTATTTATATGTCACAAAAATGTAAACAATCACTTGTCTATCGATTTGTGAGCGATCTGTTTCATATCTAAGGTAAGAATTGAATGTTCTCTATTGCTATAAACATGTTTTTAAGGAATATATACATGAAGAATATGTTCATATCGAACGAAAGAGAGAATAGTGAAGTCTAAAAAATTTCATTTTTCAATTTTTCCTCGAACCGTGGATGAACCGAATCTCATATTTATGAACCGAAAATACTGTCCTAGCATCATTAACCGCGGTAACCGCGTACCGCGGTTAACCGTTTGACCCCTAGAAATCAGTAGACTTTGGTCTACTTGAGACAGGTGTTCATAAGAGAGGGGTGTTCACTAAGCAGGTTTTACTGTTTCCTAACATATTCATTATCATTATCCCTTAAATATATGCCCATATTAGGCGATCAGCCTGGGGGGTTGGTCGGTACCAAATCAGGGGAATAATGGCCATGGTGATTTTTGGGAAGGTCTAGACCCCTAGAGTAAGAAAATATGTGATAGCATTGCAGAAGTGGTAGCTCAATAGGTGTTATCACCCATTTTTCAAAATGGCCGCCGGTGTGCTTGCTTCCAAATAAAAGAAGTTATATCTAAGCATACTGAGAGGCAAAATCAGTGATTTTAGGGTCTAATTCTGGGTTTTAAGAGTCAATGATTTGAGTTATGCCTAAATCCAAGTCATTAAAACATCAATTCATATGAAATTCCAAGATGGCCGCCAAATTTGGTTCAAAAACAAATATGTACTAATGATACAAGTTAAAAACGTTTCAACATGATTTTGAAGAGTTTTAGAAGAGGTTTTAGAGTCTAAAGATTTTATTCATGTCTAAAGCCATGTCATCAAAGGATTACCTTATATTGAAATGCAAGATGGCCGCAAAATAGGTGCCAAAACGAATATGTTATTACAGTATTGATATATATGCAAGCTGAAGGAACATATAAAAAGCAATTTTGTAGACAATGAAAGGGTTTAGGGATCAAGGATTTCATTTATGCCTCATTTAAGTCTAAGTCAGCAAAGAATTGCTTTATATGGAAATCCAAGATGGCCACCAAAATGAAAATGCAACTACATGTATTGATATAAGCTCAAAGAACAGATAAAAATTAATTTTGTAGACCATGAATGTGTTAGGGGATCAATGATTTTATTGTCTTAGTCATCAAAGAATAACTTGATGTGGAAATCGAAGATGGCTGCCAAAATGAATATGTTACTATTAATATATGTTCAAAGTGATTTTGGAGACTATGTCTAGGTTTCAATGGTCGAGAACTTTAATTATGTCTAAAACTTAGTCATCAAATAATTCTTTTAATTGGATAATATATTCAGGATGGCAACCAAAATGGCTGCCAAAAGAATAAGTAATTTTGGAATACATTTATTTGAATATCCAAGATGGCCCTGATGGGATGTACCATCTCAATTGTACCCTCTTCATCGCAGCAATGAACTGGATTGTGAAAGCAGAAAAGTCCAAGTAAAGAGGTCTCAAAGTAAATGATGACACAAAACATCCTTCTTGCCAAGCCTTTATGGACATCATCACTGTTATGACCTAGTCATTCCCTGGAGCACTACGGATTCTAAGCTGCCTCGAGATGATGGCCAATTGGGCATGTATTTAGTGCAATCCAGGGAATCAACAGAGAAAGAAGGGGTAACTTGCAAAGGTTACCTGGGAGTAGATAGGCGACTTTGGTTCCAATAATCTCAAACAAACACACACCCAAAAAAGGTTAATAGGTATTTTAGCACTCTGGGAATCAGCTCTTGACAATGGACCAAGTTAAATTTTGGTGTATCCCGAAAGATCTAATTGACTCTAATTTCAAGAAAAAGGAAAAAGAGAAAAAAAAAGAAAATGAAAAACAACACAAATAAAACAAGAAAATTGAAAGGCAGCAAAGAAAACAGAAGAAAGAAAACAAAAAACAAAGACAAAAATGAAAACAACAAAGAACACTGAAAAATATAGAGGTTATAACAGATAAAGAGAGAAATAAGCTAGAAAATTGGAAAAAACTTAACCAACAGCCAATTTGGCAGCGATTTTGGCAGCCATCTTTGATTTTCATCAAGACAATTTAACAATAAAAGTAAAAAGAAAAAATTTCAGTGGTAACTGAAATCCTCGATCCCTAGATCCTAGTTAACTAGTCAAAGATATCACAATCACTTGCCAACATCCTCTGTTAATGCTTATAGATATACATGTATGTACATGTAAATTTTCATTTTGGCAGCCATTTTGGTGATCATTTTGGATTTTAATATGAGGAAAGGTTAAGATGACTTTGGTAGAGGCTAAATTGAAACCATTTTCCCCTCAAACCTAGTTTCAGATATCTATTACGTACATTACTTTTCTAACTTTTTTTATGTGCGTATAAATTCAATTTAGCAGCAATATGTTTGGCCATTTTGGCAGCCATTTCAAATTTCTATGTAAAGGTATTCTTTAATCACCTAGATTTATCCATGGATGGAATCTGTATTAACCTCTAAAACCCTATCATGGTCTGCAAAAGCACTTTTTAACTATTCTTTGAGTTAATATAAATAGTTGACATATTCATTTTGGCACTCATTTTGGTGGCCATCTTGGAATTTCATGTAGAGGATTTCTATTATTACTTAAATTTAGACACAAATAAAATACTCAGCCTCTAAAACCTATTCATGGTCTCCAAAGTCACTTTTTAACCGTTCTTTGAGCTTTTTTTAAGCTTATATCAATAGTAACATATTTGTTTTGAGACCCATTTTGGTGGCCATCTTGGATTTCCATATAAAGCAATTTTCTGATGACTTATATTTTGACATAAATGGAATCCTTGACCCCTAAAACCCAGAAATAGACTTCAAAATCACTGTTTTTGCCTCTCATTATACTAAGTTATGATTTCCTTTATTTTGTAAAAAGCGCAATAGCAGCCATTTTGAAAAATGGGCGATAACACCCATAAGCTACCACTCCTGCAATGCTATCACATATTTTCTTACTCTGGAGGTATTTACCTTGCCAAAAATCACTATGAGCATTATTCCCCTAACTTGGTACCGATAAGCTAAATTTTGGGGTGAAGCTGATGGCCTATATACGTTGGGCCTTGCTTGAAAAATTAGATACCCTCCTGATGAAAATTACATGGGGACAATAACAGGTTGATGCATGGACCGATTCAAAAGCAAAAGGTGTCACATGATGCAAACCTTAAGCCAGTTAGCTGAGATGCCTATGACTAGACAGTTCAACATATCCATCATTGTCATTGTTTTAGAATAGGATAATCATAACATAAATGCCACCTTACAGAAAAGATCTCATTGAAGAAGATTTAAAATTCAAGATAAATCAAGAAACGAATGGAATGAACTTACTGATTTGTAAAGAAGGGACAAAAAATGAAGCAATTCATTCAAATTTAAGAGAAATAGAGACATTGTATCTGAATAAGAATGTCTAAATAAATAGCTAGGAGTGGGTAGCAGGTATCAGCAACGCTACAAGGCAGATGTTGCAAAAGGTACAGACAATAGTTTGAATTACAATACAACTTTGGATTAAAAAGCCGTCTGCAACTGCGTTTTCTGCTTATATCTTTTGAAAAGTTGAATGAAGTGTCTGATTTTTGGGCATTTCTTTACAATTTAAAGTCCTAGCTTTATGGCTGGTTATTTTATTTTTTGGTAATTTCTCTCTCTATTGCAATAGTTTGTGTTTTAAAATGTACCTGTTTTGTGATTTTATTTCAAGGCTTGAAATAATGAGTAGGAAGTTTTACATCACTTACTGTCTGAGATTGCTGATTATAGAAATTATATCTGCTATGATCATGTCTCATTTTATTTTATATAGTGTAAGTCATTTTATCATGCTACTTGGATGAAATGTTTATGGTTTTATTTGATTGGAGGCTTCTGCAGGAGATGAAACTCCTTAACGAAATACTAGATTTTAGGCAATTTCTGACTCAATTCCTCACTATTTTCTGGCATTCTTTGCAAATATCAAAAATGCCTGATATAGAAAAGGAAAGAAAAGGAATACACCCCCCTCCCAGATGTAGGAGTACATCATTGTGCTTGAAATCAGCCGTGGCCCTATTGCCCATCGTCAGTTCCCACGCTCAATCACTATGTCACTCTATCAAGGACAGGTCTTGATGAAGCATGATACCTACCATGACGATAACTTTGGCCCCTTTGTCTTGATCTTTTCTTGTAAACGGCAGATAAGAGGGGTCTGAACCAGAATGAGATGCCTATCTTCTAGCAGTGTGTGATCTGGCAGTATACAGGCTGTTCTCTGTTCTATTCACTTGCTACCTGTATTACAGGTAATCATAGGTATTCATGATTTAATTAGATTTCTACTTGAGAATGTTGATGTCTTCATATTGACCTTGTTATCAATTAGCTGTTTAATGTTACTAGGCTTGAAGCTAAACTCATCTTCTCCCTTAGGGACATATATTTACTCCATCGGTAGAATTCTTTCTTGCATGCAGAAATTTCGGAATCACCTTTCCTCTGAAGGAAAATTCACATATGTATGATAAAGGATGGGTCAAAATCATCATATATGTGAGAATCAATGTTTCCATGAGAACTACTCTCGAGATCAATTGGTGAGTGCAGTAGTCAATTTGGTGAGTACATTAGTCTATTTGGTGGGTACATTTGTCAATTTGGTGAGTGCATTAGTCTATTTGGTGGGTACATTAGTCTATTTGGTGAGTGCATTAGTCTATTTGGTGAGTGCATTAGTCTATTTGGTGAGTGTATTAGTCTATTTGGTGAGTGCATTAGTGTATTTGGTGAGTGCATTAGTCTATTTGGTGGG
The DNA here is from genome assembly GCA_903813345.2 of Owenia fusiformis. Lineage (NCBI taxonomy): Eukaryota > Metazoa > Annelida > Polychaeta > Sabellida > Oweniidae > Owenia > Owenia fusiformis. The sequence continues at coordinate 7,461,578 of CAIIXF020000012.1, read as the reverse complement.
TACATTTGTCAATTTGATAGGGGCATTAGTCTATTTGGTGAGTGCATTAGTCTATTTGGTGAGTGCATTAGTCTATTTGGTGGGTGCATTGGTCAAACTGGTAGGCACATTAGCCAATTTGGTGGGCGCATTTATCAATTTGGTGGGCACATTGGCCAATTTTGTAGGTGCATTGGTCAATTAAGTGGGCACATTGGTCAATTTGGTGGGTACATTGGCCAGTTTGGTGAGAGATATACCTAGACCATGGAAACATGTTCATCTTTTAGAAAATTGAAAACTAAGAAAATGGTGAGGAATAATATTTCCAATCTATTAGCTTGTTTTCTAATATGTTCTTGTCTTACGAAAACATAATATTAACACAACACCCTCGGGTCATATTTTTTGCTTCTGTTATCACCAGTTTATACGATACTGTGTTAGTGTGTTTCATTATCTAATCAAACAGAGAATGTGATCCTGTTTATGAGAAATATTGGATATGAGTTCAAATGGAAGAAAGTGAATAGCACACCTCTTGCAATCTACCCTTGTTCTATTGGTTTGATTTTGTTTCTGATTTTGATAGAGCTCCTACATTTTATGAGGCTCTGGTACTCAAGGCACTCACTTAATCTCCCTACACTCACTTAATCTCCATGCACTCAATCTTCCTGTACTAACTGAATCTTTCTGCACTCACTTAAACTCTTATACCTAAGGTTTTCATGGTTGTGCCTTTTTTTATCAATTTGTGGGAAAAATTGTGTACATGTAAGCATCTAGCCTTTTTTAGGTCAGGAGAGTCTGTATATTCCATAAGTTATTGTTAGAAATACAATGTATTGCATAAAATGATTCCTCTATTACCCCATCTTTCTATTATGACATTCTTTTGGGATATTATATAGGGAGAGGACTTAAGCCTATCAACAAATCTATTTTGCTTACTTGTTTTATTTTCTGTGCTTAATGGGTCAGTTCAACTTAATAGCATATTTTGAATAACATTTTAGGACACTAGGGCTTAAATGATTGTCTCCACTGGGCTGCTTGTATTCATAATTTTGTGATTGTATCCATTGTAGTTATTTCTTTCTTAGATCTTTGATCTCTACTGAACCCCTATGGATTCTGTTTTATTTGAAACAGATCTATTAAATGGCATAGGAATTGCTCCTTTAGCAACCAATTTGACATTATCTGTGAACAAATGGTCAGTTTTATTTCATGTTTGTCATATTTTATGGTGAAACTTTATGAGCATGTTGAGGCAAATTGATGGGAAAGTTAGTGCAAATTTGATGGCGATTTGTTTGGGAATTTTCCTAGTAAGTTGCAAGTACGAGGGGTGATCCAAAAGTCTTGGACGCCCTGCTCTATTTTTGTTGGTTTTTGATAAAATTACTTTAAACTTTCCAATAATAACGACCAACAACCTAACTACTTTGTGTATTAATTTCATGGAGAAATGATATATTTTGTATAGTTTTCTAGATAGTTTTTAATACAGAGACCCTGCCACCCGGAACGGTATTCGCACATGGCAACTTTCAGCCTTAAATGTTACCGCCATTTCACTTGTTTTCCAAGTCTTGACCACTATATTTCTTTGAATTTTGAATGTTAAACAATCATAGTTTACTCTCTTTGTTACTAGGCAACCAATTAATTGTGTTTTAATTATAATGTCACATATGACAATGGCCGCACATGTCAAATTCTAAGAAATGCCATCAGACAAGCAACCCTCATTCTGGTATCATTTTTGCTGCAAGATAGCTGCTGAAATGCAGAACACGAAAGAAATCAAAGTGAAACAAAGAATACTACAAGATATTTTCACTATTATTGACCTTGAGCAGCTACCATATGCACGATACAGTCTATCTATGGCTCTGTGTAATCTTCTTCATTTTCTTTAAGTTGAAAGGATGGTTGAAAGAAAATGTTTTTTACTCATTGAATGAGGTTTAGAGTAGCATTCCAGCAGCATTTGTATCACATAAGCAATGACGGTTTCATGAATGTCTTCCATTCATTGGTAAACTGTTATGAAAAATGTGTTCAAATTCGTGGAAAATATGTTGAAAAGTAGGTCTTAATATGTGAAGATGATGATGGCAGATGACACTCAGATTGAAAATCAAAAATTCTCTCATATCATGGCTGGTGTTAGGTTGTGCACCTGCACCTAAAGTATTTGCGATATTATAACAGTTGTGACGTGATTTGCTTTATTTATATACCGTTCCGGGTGGCAGGGACCCGGTATTAAAAGATATGTAGAAAAGTAGCTAAAATATATTATTTTCTGTTGAAACTTATACATAAAGTTGTTAAGATGTTGATCTTTATTATCTGAAAGTTTCATGTTGACATATTAAAAGATAGCAAAGTTAGAGCGGGGCGTCCAAGACTTTTGGATCACCCCTCGTATATGTCTGCTAGACTTGATATATATTGAATTGTGATTTGTTTGGGGATTTTCCTAGTAAGTTGCAAGTATATGTCTACTTGACTTGATACATATTTAATTGTGATTTGTTGGGGATTTTCCTAGTAAGTTGCAAGTATATCTGCTAGACTTGATACATCTTGAATTGTGATTTGTTCGGGAATTTTCCTACTGTATATAGTAAGTTGCAAGTATATGTCTGCTAGACTTGATACATATTGAATTGTGATTTGTTTGGGAATTTTCCTACTGTAGTAAGTTGCAAGTATATATCTGCTAGACTTGATACTTATTGAATTGTGATTTGTTTGGGAATTTTCCTAGTAAGTTGCAAGTATATATCTGCTAGACTTGATACTTATTGAATTGTGATTTGTTTGGGATTTTCCAAGTAAGTTGCACGTATATGTCTGCTAGACTTGATACATATTTAATTGTGATTTGTTGGGGATTTTTCTAGTAAGTTGCAAGTATATATCTGCTAGACTTGATACATATTGAATTGTGATTTGTTGGGGAATTTTCCTACTGTAGTAAGTTGCAAGTATATGTCTGCTAGACTTGATACATATTGAATTGTGATTTGTTTGGGAATTTTCCTACTGTAGTAAGTTGCAAGTATATGTCTGCTAGACTTGATACATATTGAATTGTGATTTGTTTGGAGATTTTCAAGTAAGTTGCAATTATATATCCTAGACTTGGTGCATATTGAATAGTGGTTTGTTTGGGGATTTTCCTACTGTAGTAAGTTGCAAGTATACGAGTATATATGCCAGACTTGGTACATATTGGTTCAATGATGTTTTATTCTGGTAAGTTAGTTACAAGTTAATAACAATCTAGAACTAATCCATCAATGTCTTTGTCAACATGTGTAATAACTGTGTATATATTGATCATTGTTGTCTCTGGGGAGTCAACATGAGAAGAAATAACACAGTCCTCTTTCTATTCATTGGCGGATCCAGAAGCTAGCAAGGGGGGACATTTCAAGTCTTTTGAGGCCCTACTAAATTTTTGAGCCTAAAAATTTTGAGGTTCATATTTTAAAATGTGGCCTGAAAAGGCCAAGTTATTCCCAAAAAAAAATTTTTTTGAGGCCCTACAAAATATTTGCCCCCCCCTGTGTTATCTACCTCTATACCACACATTTACAGTAGCTGTCACGTGTGCCGGCTCACTCTACACCACCGTGTCACTAATATTAGGCATTAATTTTATGTATTTTGTGTGATAGGGGGTACCTGCTATAAAACTGTTTGTTTTTCCCACTTTGTATCTATGATGTGCCCTACTGTCTGCCCCAAAGTATTAATTATCCCATCAAACAGTCCGATGTCCATCTGTCAAGGCAATAACTCAAATACCATTTGCCCAATTTTGTTCATATTTTGTACACATCCAATGGGAGTACTGCTTGAAAGCCAATTTTCAAAATGGCCGCTCATTCAAAAACGGCGGCCAAAGATAGTATAAAATTGCCTTTGAATAGAGCAGACCTATAGGCCATTTTGTAAGATTTGCGTTATTGTAATACCATTCTAATTTCAAGTAGTGTTAATTAGTTATTAGGGGATAATAGGTTATGGAGATACTGTATAATCAATATGGTTCAAAGTCATGAATATCACTATAACCTCATTTGTTGAAAATCAGAAAGAATGCCTGGAAAGGGAGAGACAGGACCCATGGGATAGCTCATTGGTGATTGCAACACCCTATAGATAGATCCTGTAATTGTTGGACCCTTTGGGCAGGTCCTAGATGTTTTTAAGACCTTTGGGACAGTTACTAGGGTATAGGGACAAAAACATTCATAGTTTAAGTCCTTTTGTCTCTTAATGCCCTAGCCCTATTTCATCCTAGCCCTTTATCACCCTCAGGCCCTCTGTCCTCATACTCTGTTTTTATTTATAGGTCAGTGAGGAGAGTCATGATTTGAAGCTAAACCTATTAGAGGCATAGACTGAATGCCAGGCTGCAAGATTTGCCCTATATCACTCTAGCCCTATGCCCTCATACTGTGTGTTTGTATTTATAGGTCACTGAAGAGAGCCCTAGCCCTATATCACTCTGCCCTATGCCCTCATACTGTCTGTTTGTATTTATAGGTCACTGAAAAGAGTCATGATTTGAAGCTAAACCTAATAGAGGCACAGACTGAATGCCAGGCTGCAAGATCTAAGAGTTGCCCTAGCCCTACATATAGCACCCTATCCATATGCCCTCATACTGTGTTTGTTTTTATAGGTCACTGAGGAGAGTCATGATTTGAAGCTAAACCTAATAGAGGCACAGACTGAATGCCAGGCTGCAAGATTTGCCCTATATCACTCTAGCCCTATGCCCTCATACTGTGTGTTTGTATTTATAGGTCACTGAAGAGAGCCCTAGCCCTATATCACTCTGCCCTATGCCCTCATACTGTCTGTTTGTATTTATAGGTCACTGAAGAGAGTCCTAGCCCTATGTCACTCTGCCCTATGCCCTCATACTGTCTGTTTGTATTTATCTATAGGTCACTGAGGAGAGCCATGATTTGAAGCTAAACCTATTAGAGGCACAGACTGAATGCCAGGCTGCAAGATCTAAGAGTTGCCCTATATCCCTCTAGCCCTATGCCATCATACTGTTTGTTTGTATTTATAGGTCACAGAAGAGAGCCATGATTTGAAGCTAAACCTATTAGAGGCACAGACTGAATGCCAGGCTGCAAGATCTAAGAGTTGCCCTATATCCCTCTAGCCCTATGCCATCATACTGTTTGTTTGTATTTATAGGTCACAGAAGAGAGCCATGATTTGAAGCTAAACCTATTAGAGGCACAGACTGAATGCCAGGCTGCAAGATCTAAGAGTTGCCCTAGCCCTACATATAGCACCCTAGCCTTATGTCTTCATACTGTTTGTTTGTATTTATAGGTCACTGTAGAGAGCCATGATTTGAAGCTAAACCTATTAGAGGCACAGACTGAATGCCAGGCTGCAAGATCTAAGAGTTGCCCTAGCCCTACATATAGCACCCTATCCCTATGCCCTCATACTGTGTTTGTTTTTATAGGTCACTGAGGAGAGCCATGATTTGAAGCTAAACCTACTAGAGGCACAGACTGAATGCCAGGCTGCAAGATCTAAGAGTTACCCTAGCCCTACATATAGCACCTTAGGCCTATGCTCTCATACTGTCTGTTTGTATTTATTATAGGTCACTGAAGAGAGTCATGATTTGAAGCTAAACCTATTAGAGGCACAGACTGAATGCCAGGCTGCAAGAGTTGCCCTATATCACTCTATCCCTATGCCCTCATAACTGTTTGTTTGTATTTATAGGTCACTGAAGAGAGCCATGATTTGAAGCTAAACCTATTAGAGGCACAGACTGAATGCCAGGCTGCAAGATCTGAGATTGACCTCCTCAAGTCTAAAATTGACAACCTGGAGGCCGTCATTAAAGTAAGTACATATACACCTATTGTACTATTCTCTGATTATCATAGGTGATATGAATTACAAGATTTTAGAATATTTGACCTTGGGATAAGGCCATTAAGGGATGATGCCCATCTGTCAGCAATTGTGGAACAATAAAATCAATTTCATAATGGTTTAACCCCCTCTCCCTAACAGCAATAGGGAGTTTAAGCTTTCAATGTTTTCCACAACCTTAACGTGAACGCAAAATACTTAAGCGATGCATTTGTATGGGCAATTGGTCATACGTATACGTTGTCGTTTCGATTTTATATGCAAGCTTAAACTCCCTATTAACTTCTACAACTGTTTATGGTTGGACATCATCCCTTTAATATACAAACTAAGGAGCGTGTCATCTTTATGTTAGGCTCTCTTAGGGTCATGTGCAGACTGTAAAACATATTTATCATAAAATGTAAAAAAGAAAAGTTAAAAGCTATACAATTACAACTATAGTTTTTAATACACCAACAATGTTAGAACTATCGTTCACGTCATGTCAATTATCTCTGAAGGTATCACAGTTGAATTAATTTCTCACCTCATGGAATATCTTTACTATCAATTTAGGAATGCCCAAATGTCTCAGGAAAACATAGATACTTGAATGATCCTGATTGTACATCATGGTGCAGAGAAATCTGAATTTTACTGAGTGGCTCCACAAAAAAACAAACAAGGTTATGGGCTACCTAAATAAAATGAGGATCATTAAACCAGTGACAGTTCACTAAGTACTTGTTCAAAGTCATTAAAAATGAATGACCTGACACAGTTCTTTTCAACTGGATGATTTAGTTTTAATTTCACATTAAAAACAACAAGTACAGACTATAAGTGAAAAGAAATATTTTTAAGGTATTGCCGCTTCAGGTCATCCATTAGGTTAGAAGTCACTGAAAACTTAAATAAGAATACCGTTTGCATTGTATTACCTATAACTGGTTTAATCGTCTTGTGGACTTGAAGATTAAAGAATGATGGATATGGAGTTTCTTGGAAAAGCAGTTATAGTAACAGGTTCAAGCAAAGGTATTGGAAAAGCAATAGCTTTAAGTTTTGCGAAACTTGGAGCAAGTGTACTTATTCATGGACGTGATGAGATGTCGTTAAAGTCAACCCAGAGTGAATGCCGTTCTTTTGGTCATCAAGATGCAAAGTTTCCTATTGTCCAAGGTGATATTCTTAATGAAGAAACATTGAACTCTATAGTTGATAGAGCAATCGATGAATTCTCTAGAATTGATGTACTCGTCAATAACGCGGGAGTGCCTAACAAACTGGTGTCACTCTTAAATGGAACAATGGATGATGTTGATTTTAACATCAACATGAACTTCAAAGTTCCGCTGCGCATGACCCAACTTTGTTATGCCGAATTGAAAAAATCACAGGGAAATATTGTAAATATTTCTAGTACTGTCGCAGTACGACCAACAACAGCGATGCCATTTTATGCGATCGCTAAGGCAGCAATGAATATGTTCACCCGATGTGGAGGGCTTGAATTCAGCCCAGATAATGTGAGAATCAACACTGTCGCCCCAGATGCTGTTGGAACCAATGTCCTTTTAAATACAGGGGTGCTATCCACAGAACAAGAAATGAAGGGTTTCCAGTTTGCCTCAGCGAAGGCAATTCCCTTGAGAAAGTTAATTTCTGAAGAAGATGTTGCGAAAGCTGTTGTGTTTTTGGCATCCACTTCCTCAATGCAAGGTGAGTGTGTGCTGGTAGATGGAGGGCGTTCATTGCTAGGAACTGATCCAGAAACCATGGCGAATGCAGCTAAGTGCAACTAAAGAGTAAAATAGAAGAACTGAAGTAAAGTGCATTTCAGTAATATGAAAAGGGAATCTTAGTATAACTATATACTAATGAGTTATTCACGTAGTAGTAACTATACAAATGGACTATGAACATCATTTAACTTTAATGTGTTATGCAGATTAAGTTAATGAAGTGAAAATGCTATAATGCAGTTTTAATAACTATACCAATATGTTATAAAGAGTAGGAAAAATGTACCAAAATTGATGCAGCTTCATGTAACTATATCATTGGATTATGCAGCTTCCTGTACCTATATCATTGGATTATTAGATTATGCAGCTCAGTATAACTTTATTATTGGATTATGCAGCTTCATGTAACTATATCAATGGATTATACAGCTTTGTATAACTATATCATTGGATTATGCAGCTTTGTATAACTATATCATTGGATTATTAGATTATGCAGCTCAGTATAACTTTATTATTGGATTATGTAGCTTCATGTAACTATATCAATGGATTATACAGCTTTGTATAACTATATCATTGGATTATGCAGCTTTGTATAACTATATCAATGGATTATGCAGCTAAGTATAACTATATCATTGGATTAGGCAGCTTCATGTAACTATATCAATGGATTATGCAGCTTTGTATAACTATATCAATGGATTATGCAGCTAAGTATAACTATATCATTGGATTATGCAGCTTTGTATAACTATATCAATGGATTATGCAGCTAAGTAAAACTATATCATTGGATTATGCAGCTTTGTATAACTATATCATTGGATTATGCAGCTTCATGTAACTATATCAATGGATTATGCAGCTTAATGTAACTATATCATTGGATTATGCAACTATGTATAACTATATGAATAGATTATGCAGCTTAGTGTAACTGTATCAATGTATTGTGCAATTTAGTGTATAATTAGAATTTTTGCCTGAGTGTAACAGCTATCAGTGGATATTTAGTGTAATTATGCCATTGTACTTCATGCAAAAAAACAGATTTCATTTTTTATATATTTAGTTTAATGTGCATAGTCTTACATGCGATTGGTATAGTGTTAATTAAAAGATGGCACTTCAGTCAACCTCTATCTAGCCAAAAACCCTGTCATCTTTGCAACACCATGGTAACTGAATTTTATCTTATCAACTCACTCACAATTAGAAGGACCTTGTTTATGGCATTATTTTTGCTTCTTTATTCATTAAATTCAAATATATTCGATATATGAAACATTTATTGTTAAGTTTGGAGGCCTAATATATACAAGTTTTGTCAATAACAAACACAGACATCATTTCAGTCTAAATCAATGGTGGTATGTATATTTTGCCTTATATGGCACACATGTGCTTTTTCCCAAGATTCAATTTATGAGCGACATCTATGAATTAATAATATCTTATAATTGAACATACATTACATCTTCTCCTCCCCTATATGAAACTTCTTGTTTCATCAAAAGTTCAAATGGGAGTGAAGCCTTTAAATGTCTTAAAGTGCATTGATTGTCTTTACTTAATCAAATGAGAGAAAGTCAATATGTTAATTCTCAAAATAAAACTATATCATTTCATTAATATTGATTTAGTCAATATTTACTCATTGACTATGATATATTGTCATTTCCAGGAATACATACATGTACAGATGCAGTTAACTCAGTAATCTCATAAACAAGATAATAAAGCATTACATGTATTTCTGAGCTGAGATAAAGCTGCTTTAAAACTTCAATCTATCGGGAGGTTTTCGGGACCTGGTTGGATACCGGGGTGAGGTATCAGGCAAGGAGACAGGGACATCCAATGTGTTACCTTTTGGCTTGCTCTTAGGACTTGTCACTTGTGTATCTTGTGAAATTTCACTTGGCAATTGCTTGCTAGGAGTGACAGAAACAGGTGTATTTTTACTTGGAGTAATACCTGTAGATTTTCTTTGTGATTTCTCACTTGGTCTTTGTAAGTCAGGACTATGAATTATGTCAGGACTTTGTATGTCTGAACTTTGGTGTTTGTCCGGACTTGGTAGTTTGTATGGGCTTTGTAGTTTGTCTGAACTTGTCTGAAGCTTGTCTGGTCCAGTCTGTATATCTGGCATGTTTTCAAAGAGATCAGAGGATTCATTTGTTTGACTTTCCCCTTGAGCCCCTATTAGATGGTCAACATGAACAAAACGTGAATTGTTTCCCACCTTTACCACATATGTACGAGGACCACAGACTTTCACAATAACTCCCAAAAGCCACTTCTCCTTCCCCCCACGGAAATTTTTGACACGTACATGATCATGAATTTTAAATGATCGGTCAATTGAACGGTTCTTTTGAAGTGCTTGACTTTGTTGTTTATTCTCGACTCGGTTGAACAAATTTGGCTTCAAAAGAGTGAAACGAGTACGCAACTGACGTTTTAGGAACAATTCCGCTGGACTAACTCCTGTAGTTGAGTGTGGTGTATTCCGATACATTAACAGGAAATTTGCCAATCTCTGAGATAGCGTACCTTTCTTTTTGTCAAGAACATTTTTGAATAGAGCATTTTTGATGATTTGTACCGACCGCTCAGCCGCGCCATTCGTGCTTGGGTGATAAGGAGGGCTAAATGTGTGCTTAATGCCATTATGAGACATGAATTTCTGAAATTCCTCGGATGTAAATTGTGGACCGTTATCTGAGACACACTGTTCCGGTAAACCGAACTGGGCGAAACATGACCGCAGTTTATCAATTGTTTTAGAAGCAGTTGTGCTTTGCATAGGAAAAACTTCGATCCATTTTGAGTACGCATCGATGAGTATCAGAAATCGCTCATTGTCTTTCTCCGCAAAGTCTATATGTTCGCGTTGCCAAACCCGACTGGGAAAAGACCATGGCATTAATGGTGCTTCTGCAGGCATATTTCTGGATGCCTGACAGGTGTTACAGCTTTGTACTATATCTTCTATCTGAGAGTCAAGGCCTGGCCACCAAAGATAGCATCGCGCAAGAGATTTCATACGTACAATCCCATGATGCTCTTCGTGTAGTTCTGCGAGTAATTGATCGCGATAAATGGGTGGAATGACAACACGTAATCCCCACAATACGCATCCTTGGTCTGTGGAAAGCTCATTTCTTCGGCGGAAATACGGTTTCAATTCATTGTCATTTATCTGATTAGGCCAGCCATTAAGAGTGTATTCATAAACCTTAGACAAAACTGGGTTTTTCCGAGTACGTTCTTTGATATCAGTCGCTGTGATTGGTAACTGATCTGTGAACGACAACATGTGCAGAGGTAATTCTGCATCTTCTTCGCATGCTTTAGCGGACATGTCCGGTAAACGACTTAAACCGTCAGCATTAGAATGCTCAGCAGATTTGCGATATTCGACGTTATAATCGTAAGCGGACAAAATGAGACTCCATCGTTGCATTCGTGCAGCCGCTAAAGTAGGAATACCTGTTTTTGAACCCAAAATTGTGACTAAAGGTTTGTGATCAGTCACTAAAGTGAACTTTTTCCCATAAATATACATGTGAAATTTCTTCACTGCATAAATGAGAGATAGAGCCTCCTTCTCAATTTGCGCGTAATTTTTCTCCGCTTTGTTGAGACTACGCGAGGCGAAATGCACCGGACGTTCACTACCATCCTCCATTATGTGCGAAATGACCGCGCCTATTCCTACACCGGACGCGTCTGCGGCAACTTTGATTGGTTTCTGCGGATCATAAGGCGTCAGACAACTGTCTTCTTTGACTGAATTTTTTGCAGATTCAAAGGCTAGTTTTTCTTCATCTCCCCATCGTCATTTTACATCTTTCCTCAAAAGGTTGTTCAATGGATACAACACGGATGAGAGATTTTGAATGAACCGCCCATAGTAATTTATCATGCCTAGAAAAGCCTTGAGTTCCGAAACATTGCTGGGAGTAGACACGTTCAAAAGAGCCTCAATGTTTTTCTTATTTGGATGTATTCCATCACCATCCAATACGTGTCCCAAATATTCTACTGATGGTTTGAGAAATGAGCATTTCGCGATACGCACACGAACGTTGTGTTTATTCAACCGTTGCAAAACCTGCTCTAACTTACCATAGTGTTCCTCCTCCGTCTCGGAATATACTAGAATGTCATCTATGTAACAACAAACATCCAGATCTCGCAAGATTTCATCCATTACGGATTGGAAAATTTGAGGTGCGGTTTTGATACCGTATGGCATGCGTTCATATCGAATCAGACCAATCATAGTATTGACCGTAAGTAGTTCCTTCGATTTTTCACTAAGCCTTAGCTGTTGAAACGCATCCGCCAAATCAATTTTAGAATAGTAACGTGCGTTACTTACCTGTGAAAACAATCGTTCTAAAGTCGGAAGTGGGTACGGGTCCGGTTCTAAAACTGTATTGACCGTTACCTTGTAATCCCCACAGAGTCTAAGACCCCCGTTTTCTTTTATGACTGTTACTTGTGGACTTGCCCATGAACTTTTTTCAACTTTCTTAAAGATTCCTGACTCCACCCCTTTCTCTAATTGAGCTTTAACTTTGTCTTGAATAGGGTATGGAACTGGATATGCTTTTTTGAAAATTGGAGTTGAGTTTTCTGGAATTTGAACTTCAGCTTGAAAGCCTTGAATGTCACCCCTTTCCTCAGAGAAAACATTGTGATATTTCGTCAGTAGGTTGTCAAGTCTAGTATTGTCTTGCACTGCAAAAATTTGCCCCCAGTCTAATTTGATCTGAGAAAGCCAATTTCTTCCAAGTAATGCAGGCTTATTACCCTGAGCAACTATCAAAGGCGGTGTCTTGGTAACATTGTTGTAAGTTACAGGGACTTGAATTTCACCCAAGAGATCCAACAAGTTACCACAATAGGATTTTAGCTTGACTTTTGGAGGTTTCAATGGAATGTGGGCTAATTTGGACCTATACAATGATTCACCAATGACAGAAACTGATGCAGCTGTGTCTAGCTCAAAATTACATGGTTTATCATCTACAAACATTGAGACATTGTACTGAGTTACCTGATCCTTTAATGCATGTACGCCATGATTGTTGACATTGTCAGGATTCATCGTTCCCAGTCTATATATGCAGTATGTCGGGAGACCATCATCTGACCCATCGTCCTCTTCGAGAAGATTCTGACGATGAACTTTTCTACGGAATTTTGGCTTAGGTTTCCCTTTCCTAGCCTCACGCCATTTTCTAACGTCATCACAGCGGGATTTCAGATGTCCAGGTTCACTGCACTTATGACAAGTAGTTGAACGGTAACGGCATATATTTGCCTTGTGGTCGCCGCCACATCTCCAGCAAGTTAGTTTATGAATCATGTTCACGGATGCATTTGTTGATGTTTCAGTGTCAATTTCTTTGCAGGAAGCAGTTGCACTTTCCTCTGCTTGTGCTATAGATATAGCTTTAGCAAATGTAAGTTCCGATTCTTGGATTAGTCGATTCTGTGCTTTCGGAATATTTAGTCCAACAACAAATTGCATACACAATGCATCCTCTAAAAATGTCCCAAATTTGCAGGTTGAAGATAATTTTTTCAAATCTATGACAAAGTTTGATATCTTTTCATTGGGTTGTCGAGTCCTTTTCCCAAATTTGTATCTTTCAAAGATTAGCAGAGGTTCTGGTTTGAAGTGTAACTTTAATTTTGTGCTAATATCATCAAAAGTTTCATCAGAAACTTTGTTTGGCAGACATAAGTTTTTCAATGTGTCATACGTTTTTGCACCACAAGCTGCTAGGAAAACACACTTACGTTTATCCTGTTCAATGTCATTTGCTATGAAATATTGTTCAATCCTTTCTATATAATTTTCGAATGGCTCCAACTCACTGTTGAATTCTCCAATTTTTCCTATAGGCATTTTGAAAATTGTTTTTTCCAGAATTTTTGAAGTCTCAATTAAGTTCAATTTTTTCCACTTTACAGTCTATTTATACTTTATTTCACACATTGAGTTGTTGTTATACTGTTCTTACTTGTTTTGCCACTATCCTCGTCGCCATTGTTAAGTTTGGAGGCCTAATATATACAAGTTTTGTCAATAACAAACACAGACATCATTTCAGTCTAAATCAATGGTGGTATGTATATTTTGCCTTATATGGCACACATGTGCTTTTTCCCAAGATTCAATTTATGAGCGACATCTATGAATTAATAATATCTTATAATTGAACATACATTACATTTATATTCGCTAAATCTTTTTTCCATTAGGTAAAAACGTTTATATGTTTGTTACAGCAAATTAAGTTTTCAAAATAGCCAATCACTTAATACTATGTGCAATAAATTACATATTTCATTCGTTAAATTATATTTTTTTGCGTAAATTGTTATGGTATTCCTTAAGAGTAACACATTATATGCACAATATTGAATTTCTATTTGAACCCTACCGAAATAAGTTTGCGTATATTTACCAAATGGTTTATTTTTCTATGACATAGTTAATGCATTTTACCGAAAGCTAATTTGCTATTTACAGAATGCAATAAAGTAATATTCGATAACTTGCGTTGTTGTTCGATATTTTGTCACGTGACTTCGAGATTTGCAAAATGGCCGCGCAGCTATTCAACATCGTACAAATATATCACGTGACTGAAAGTCTCGTAAATTATCGAAAAATAACGAAATTTATCGAATGTGGCATTCGGTAATTACCGAATATAAATAATTCAAATACCGAATGTACAAATAATTCATTGAATTATACGTACGTTAAGGAAAACAAATTGATTCGCTGCATCACACAAATACATGTATAAATATCAAATGTGAATGTCAATACAAAGAACAAGTGAAACTATTTAGCGAATATAAATTGTATAGATTATTGCATTTGATAAGATAAAAAAACATTCGAGAGATTGGGTTAGGGTTTGGTAAATTGTTTGTTTTATTTGGTATTTATGGAATATTAATGTACCGAATAAAGAAGCAGTTTAAACACCATACTTGTTATCAACTCACAATTACTTTTTGAGATAAACATTAAGGCTAAGAAAATAAATGAAATGTTTCCCAATTTATTCCAATACTTCTTTAGAATAAAAATTCAGGGAGTCAGGGATATTCTTCATATGTAGAGGTTAATAAGTGTTTCTAACATTTTTCATGTATTATAAGCTAAATATATATTACATATCTGACATAAAAGTTCCTTTCATCCATTCATTCTGTAAAGAAGCACACATGTGCTAAACTTAGTATTAAACTACTCAAGCCTCAAGGCAGTAAAATTGTTGTCCGTGACCTGATATAGGGGTTCACACTGCCCCTTCAAACAATGTTTACACTTTTACAAGCATACTACATAGCACCGACTGGTCAATATGAAGAACATAGTTAACTGTGTAAAACTCTACATATGATATGCAGCTTGGAATTTAAAAACTTGACTCTTGTAGTGTAAAGATGGAATTTTTAAGAAAGGCTGTTATAGTAACAGGTTCAAGTCAAGGTATTGGGAAAGCAATAGCTTTAAATTTTGCGAAACTAGGAGCCAATGTGCTTATTCATGGACGAAATGAAAGTGCGTTAAAAGCAACACAACATGAATGCAGAACAGTAGGCCAGCCTGATGCAAAGTTTCCAATCGTTAGAGGTGATATTCTTAAAAATGAGACTATGAAATCTATAGTTGATGAAGCAATGACTGAATTCTCCAGAATCGATGTTCTTGTGAATAACGCTGGAGGAGCCAAACAAATGGGATCAATTTTAGATGCAACAATGACTGATTTGGATTATGAGTTGAACATCCACTTCAAAGTTCCGCTACATATGACCCAACTTTCTTACCCAGAACTGAAGAAAACACAGGGAAATATTGTGAATATATCTAGTTTCTTAGGAGTACGACCTAACACGACTATACCATTTTACACAATGTCAAGAGCAGCATTAAATATGTTTACCCAATGTGCAGCGCTTGAATTCAGCCCTGATGGTGTTCGAATCAATGCTGTGGCACCTGGATATGTTGAAACCAATGTTTTTCTAAATATGGGCTTTGTGTCGACCATCCAAGAACAAAAAGACATACATACTGGAGCAGCCAAAGCTGTTCCCTTGAGGAAACTGGCTACTGTTGAGGATGTTGCAAAGGCTGTGGTGTTCACAGCATCCAGCCCATCAATGCAAGGTGAAATCTTGGTCTTAGATGGAGGTCATTCATTGGTTGGACAAGATGCCGAAACTTTGGCAAATGCAGCCAAGTGTAATTAGAAAGTTTAATAGAACTTTGATGATACAAAAAAGTGTTTTCTTAAACATTCATTGGTTGGACAAGATGCAGAAACCTTGGCAAATACAGAAAAGTGTGATTAGAAAGTGTCATAGAACTTTGATGACAATAAAGTATTTTTTTAAACATTCATTGGATTGTCAAGATGCAGAAACCTTAGCAAATACAGAAAAGTGTAATTAGAAAGTGTCATAGACCTTTGATGAGACAAAACATGTTATCTTAAACATTCATGGGTTTGTCAAGATGCAGAAACCTTGGCAAATACAGAAAAGTGTAATTAGAAATTGTAAGTAGAAATTGGATAATATAGAAAAAGAAAGTGCTTTCTCATATATGGAGGACATTCATTGGTTGGACAGGATGCCAAAAATGCAGCTCAGTATAATTACAAAGTGGATTTAGAACTTGGATAATACTGGTATAGAAAAGTGATTTTTTTCACACATGGAGAACATTCATTGCTAGATGCTTAAAGGCTGGCAAATGCAACAACGTTTAATTAGGGAAAGTACATAGAACTTCATTGATATACCAAAGGAAAGTGCTTTCTCACATAAAAATCACATCCAACCTGACCCTACCTTGGTAACCATAGCAACCAATAAAATGAAAATGTGATGTCATAGAACAATGAAACTTTGTCAGTGTTATATTCAATGTACAAGTGATATTGTGTGAAAAAATTACATAGAAAGTGTTAATATTGATGAAATTAGAGCGGACGGTCCATTACTTTCTGATCGCCCCTTGTACATGAAGGACATTTATTGGTTGGACAGAATGTGGAGACATTGGCAAATGGGGCAAAGTGTAATTAGAAACTATACATAGCTCTTGGACAATATAGAAGGTACTAAAGTACTTTCTCATACATGGATGACATTCATTGGTTGGACAGGATGTGGAGACATTAGCAAATGGGGCAAAGTGTAATTAGAAAGTATACATAGCTCTTGGACAATATAGAAGGTACTAAAGTACTTTCTCATACATAGATGACATTTATTGGTTGGACAGAATGTGGAGACATTGGCTAATGTGGCATCTGTAATTAGAAAGTATACATAGCTCTTGGACAATATAGAAGGGTTGGACATAATACTGAAACATTGGTAAATGCTATTGTACATCTAAGGGAATGGATGTGTGATTATTCAAAACATGCAACTAGAAACTAGACTTACAGGGAACTTATTGAACTTGAGCTGCTTCTTCTGGCTTGGCACTTTGGAGAATATTGTTAAAGTTATTGTTACTTATTGTCTATCTTGGACTAATAAATGTATAATGCTGAAACTGTATCTATGTAAAGATAGTGTTGATCGAATAATTAATTTTATATGCCATTTCTGTAACAATTGCTTTGAGTGTAATTAAGTGTAACTGTCACTACAATTACATGTATGTAGGTAAAAAACATAATGGAACTAAAATATCCAAAGGATTATTCAGTTAAGTGTTATTGTGCATTCTGGAGTCACTTAAATAAAATATTAATTTTAGAAATAGAAGCCTTTAAACATAAAGTACTTTCACTTAAATAAAAGATGGGTTGCCCCCACCTTGTCTGCATATTATTAAATGTTAACTTCTATTACTTTTTTTATGGTCTAATAGTTTTAATTTTACTGTAACCTTGAGAGAAATGTTAGGTTTTGGCTGTAGCAAAGACATTTTAAAGTAAACTCGGCGACTGCAATATAGGCCTTAATGTCAAGAAATAAATTGAATTGAATCAAAAATTGGAAAGACGTATTGAGAGTAGACTTTTGAAACGATAACTGAAAACTAATAAGGATGGAATTTTTGAGAAAAGCAGTAATAGTTACAGGTTCGAGTCAAGGTATTGGGAAAGCAATTGCTTTGAAATTTGCCAAACTTGGAGCTAACGTTGTTATTCATGGTCGTGATGGAATGGCGTTAAAAGCAACACAACATGAATGCCATTCTATTGGTCATTCAGATGCAAAATTTCCTATTGTTCAAGGTGATATTCTCAAAGAAGATACAATGAAATCTTTAGTTGAAAAAGCAGTTGATGAGTTCTCCAGAATTGATGTTCTCGTGAATAATGCTGGAGGTCCAAATAAAGCTGCGTCACTTTTAGATGGAACAATGGAAGATCTTGATTATAACTTGAATTTCAACTTGAAAGTTCCTTTCCGCATGACTCAACTTTGTTATGCTGAACTGAAAAAAACACTTGGAAATATTGTGAATATTTCTAGCTCAGCAAGTATACGGCCTAAAAGCCTTGTCCCATTCTATGGAGTGTCGAAAGCAGCACTGAATATGTTCACTAAATACGGAGCTCTTGAATTCAGCCGTGATAAAGTCAGAATCAATTCTGTTGTCCCTGGTAATGTGGATACTAAGATCTTTCAAAATGTTGGCATCGTCTCAACCGACCAAGAACTGAGAGAGCTATTGGATGGAGCAGCAAAGGCAATTCCTCTAAGGCAGTTGGTCCCTGTGGATGATATTGCAAAAGCAGTGGTGTTTTTAGCATCAACTGGCTCAATGCAGGGTGAAATTATTATTGTGGATGCATTCATTGCTAGGAATGGATTTAGAAACAATGACTAATGCAGCAAAATGCAATTAGAAAGTGATAATTTTGATGATACTAAAAGATATATAGAGAAAAATACAAAAAGGAAAGTGCTTTCTTACATAACATGGAGAACAATATTAAGAGAATAATTTCAAAGGAAAATGCTTTCTTATATAACATGGAGAACAATATTCAGAGAATAATTTCAAAGGAAAATGCTTTCTTATATAACATGGAGAACAATATTCAGAGAATAATTTCAAAGGAATATGCTTTCTTATATAACATGGAGAACAATATTTATAGAATAATTTCAAAGGAAAATGCTTTCTTATATAACATGGAGAACAATATTAAGAGAATAATTTCAAAGGAAAATGCTTTCTTATATAACATGGAGAACAATATTAAGAGAATAATTTCAAAGGAAAATGCTTTCTTATATAACATGGAGAACAAAATGTTTAAGAGTAATTGTTATAAGGTTCAGAAACAGAAGCATGTCAAATCACTTAGATATAACAGGGGTTGCCTCGGCCTGAGTCTGTTTATAACAGTTTGTTTTACTTCAACCTTGAGAGTTATATTAGGATTAACCTTCAGCACATACATTTTAAAGTAAAGCTGATGACTGTTATGAGGCCTTAAGTTCACCATTGTATTGAGACTAGACCTCCCAACCAAAAAGAAAACCAATTAAGGATGGAATTTTTGAGAAAAGCAGTAATAGTTACAGGTTCGAGTCAAGGTATTGGGAAAGCAATTGCTTTGAAATTTGCCAAACTTGGAGCTAACATTGTTATTCATGGTCGTGATGGAATGGCGTTAAAAGCAACACAACATGAATGCCATTCTATTGGTCATTCAGATGCAAAATTTCCTATTGTTCAAGGTGATATTCTCAAAGAAGATACAATGAAATCTTTAGTTGAAAAAGCAGTTGATGAGTTCTCCAGAATTGATGTTCTTGTGAATAATGCTGGAGGTCCAAATATAGCTGCGTCACTTTTAGATGGAACAATGGACGATCTAGATTATAATGTGAATATCAATCTGAAAGTTCCTTTCCGCATGACCCAACTTTGTTATGCTGAACTGAAAAAAACACTTGGAAATATTGTGAATATTTCTAGCTCAGCAAGTATACGGCCTAAAAGCCTTGTCCCATTCTATGGAATGTCGAAAGCAGCACTGAATATGTTCACCAAATATGGAGCTCTTGAGTTCAGCCGTGATAAAGTCAGAATCAATTCTGTTGTCCCTGGTAATGTGGATACTAAGATTCTTCAAAATGTTGGCATCGTCTCAACTGATCAAGAACTGAGAGAGCTATTGGATGGAGCAGCAAAGGCGATTCCTCTAAGGCAGTTGGTTTCTGTAGATGATATTGCAAAGACGGTGGTGTTTTTAGCATCAAATGCGTCAATGCAGGGTGAAATTATTATTGTGGATGGGGGGCATTCATTGCTAGGAATGGATTTAGAAACAATGACTAATGCAGCAAAGTGCAATTAGAAAGTGATAGTTTTGATGATACTAAAAGATATACTATAGAGAAAAATACAAAAAGGAAAGTGCTTTCTTACATAACATGGAGAACAATATTTAGATAATAATATAAAAGGAAAATGCGTTCTTATATAACATGAAGAACAATATTTAGACAATAATTTCAAAGGAAAATGCTTTCTTATATAACATGGATAACAATATTAAGAGAATAATTTCAAAGGAAAATGCTTTCTTATATAACATGGAGAACAGTATTTAGATAATAATATGAATGGAAAATGCTTTCTTATATAACATGGAGAACAAAATGTTTAAGATACATCTTTGATGAGTAATGTTATAAGGTTCAGAAACAGAAGCATGTAAAAATCACTTCAATATAACAGGGGTTGCCTCGACCTGAGTCTGTTTATAACAGTTTTATTTTACTTCAACCTTGAGAGTTATATTAGGATTGACCTTTAGCACAATCATTTTAAAGTAAAGCTGATGACTGTTATGAGGCAATGAGTTCACCACGTGTATTGATATACCAAAGGAAAGTGCTCTCTCACATAAATATCACATCCAACTTGACCCTACCTTGGTAACCATAGCAACCAATAAAATGAAAATGTGATGTCATAGAACAATGAAACTTTGTCAGTGTTATATTCAATGTACAAGTGATATTGTGTGAAAAAAATTACATAGAAAGTGTTAATATTGATGAAATTAGAGCGGACGGTCCATTACTTTCTGATCGCCCCTCGTACATGGAGGACATTTATTGGTTGGACAGAATGTAGAGACATTGGCAAATGGGGCAAAGTGTAATTAGAAAGTATACATAGCTCTTGGACAATATAGAAGGTACTAAAGTACTTTCTCATACATAGATGACATTCATTGGGTGGACAGAATGTGGAGACATTGGCTAATGTGGCAAAGTGGAATTAGAAAGTAACATAGCTCTTGGACAATATAGAAGGGTTTGACATAATACTGAAACATTGGTAAATGCTATTGTACATCTAAGGAAATGGATGTGTGATTATCCAAAACTTATAACTAGAAACTAGATTTACAGGGAACTTATTGAACTTGAGCTGCTTCTTCTGGCTTGGCACTTTGGAGAATATTGTTAAAGTTATTGTTACTTATTGTCTATCTTGGACTAATAAATGTATAATGCTGAAACTGTATCTATGTAAAGATAGTGTTGATCGAATAATTGATTTTATATGCCATTTCTGTAACAATTGCTTTGAGTGTAATTTAGTGTAGCTGTCACTACAATTACATGTATGTAGGTAAAAAACATAATGGAACTAAAATATCCAAAGGATTATTCAGTTAAGTGTTATTGTGCATTCTGGAGTCACTTAAATAAAATATTAATTTTAGAAATAGAAGCCTTTAAACATAAAGTACTTTCACTTAAATAAAAGATGGGTTGCCCCCACCTTGTCTGCATATTATTAAATGTTAACTTCTATTACTTTTTTATGGTCTAATAGTTTTATTTTACTGTAGCCTTGAGAGAAATGTTAGGTTTTGGCTGTAGCAAAGACATTTTAAAGTAAACTCGGCGACTGCAATATAGGCCTTAATGTCAAGAAATAAATTGAATTGAATCAAAAATTGGAAAGACGTATTGAGAGTAGACTTTTGAAACGATAATTGAAAACTAATAAGGATGGAATTTTTGAGAAAAGCAGTAATAGTTACAGGTTCGAGTCAAGGTATTGGGAAAGCAATTGCTTTGAAATTTGCCAAACTTGGAGCTAACGTTGTTATTCATGGTCGTGATGGAATGGCGTTAAAAGCAACACAACATGAATGCCATTCTATTGGTCATTCAGATGCAAAATTTCCTATTGTTCAAGGTGATATTCTCAAAGAAGATACAATGAAATCTTTAGTTGAAAAAGCAGTTGATGAGTTCTCCAGAATTGATGTTCTTGTGAATAATGCTGGAGGTCCAAATAAAGCTGCGTCACTTTTAGATGGAACAATGGAAGATCTTGATTATAACTTGAATTTCAACTTGAAAGTTCCTTTCCGCATGACCCAACTTTGTTATGCTGAACTGAAAAAAACACTTGGAAATATTGTGAATATTTCTAGCTCAGCAAGTATACGGCCTAAAAGCCTTGTCCCATTCTATGGAGTGTCGAAAGCAGCACTGAATATGTTCACTAAATACGGAGCTCTTGAATTCAGCCGTGATAAAGTAAGAATCAATTCTGTTGTCCCTGGTAATGTGGATACTAAGATCTTTCAAAATGTTGGCATCGTCTCAACCGACCAAGAACTGAGAGAGCTATTGGATGGAGCAGCAAAGGCGATTCCTCTAAGGCAGTTGGTCCCTTTGGATGATATTGCAAAAGCAGTGGTGTTTTTAGCATCAACTGGCTCAATGCAGGGTGAAATTATTATTGTGGATGGGGGGCATTCATTGCTAGGAATGGATGCAGAAACAATGACCAATGCAGCTAAGTGCAATTAGAAAGTGATAATTTTGATGATATAAAAGATATACTATAGAGAAAAATACAAAAAGGAAAGTGCTTTCTTACATAACATGGAGAACAATATTTAGAGAATAATTTCAAAGGAAAATGCTTTCTTATATAACATGGAGAACAATATTAAGAGAATAATTTCAAAGGAAAATGCTTTCTTATATAACATGGAGAACAATATTTAGAGAATAATTTCAAAGGAAAATGCTTTCTTATATAACATGGAGAACAATATTTAGAGAATAATTTCAAAGGAAAATGCTTTCTTATATAACATGGAGAACAATATTTAGAGAATAATTTCAAAGGAAAATGCTTTCTTATATAACATGGAGAACAATGTTTAAGATACATCTTTGATGAGTAATGTAATAAGGTTCAGAAACAGAAGCATGTCAAATCACTTCGATATAACAGGGGTTGCCTCGACCCGAGTCTGTTTAAAACAGTTTTATCTAACTTCAACCTTGAGAATTATATTAGGATTTACCTTCAGCACAAACATTATAAAGTAAACCTGATGACTGTTATGAGGCCTTGAGTCCACCACGTGTATTGAGACTACTAGACCTCCCAACCAATAAGAAAACTAATTAAGGATGGAATTTTTGAGAAAAGCAGTAATAGTTACAGGTTCGAGTCAAGGTATTGGGAAAGCAATTGCTTTGAAATTTGCCAAACTTGGAGCTAACATTGTTATTCATGGTCGTGATGGAATGGCGTTAAAAGCAACACAACATGAATGCCATTCTATTGGTCATCCAGATGCAAAATTTCCTATTGTTCAAGGTGATATTCTCAAAGAAGATACAATGAAATCTTTAGTTGAAAAAGCAGTTGATGAGTTCTCCAGAATTGATGTTCTCGTGAATAATGCTGGAGGTCCAAATAAAGCTGCGTCACTTTTAGATGGAACAATGGAAGATCTTGATTATAACTTGAATTTCAACTTGAAAGTTCCTTTCCGCATGACCCAACTTTGTTATGCTGAACTGAAAAAAACACTTGGAAATATTGTGAATATTTCTAGCTCAGCAAGTATACGGCCTAAAAGCCTTGTCCCATTCTATGGAGTGTCGAAAGCAGCACTGAATATGTTCACTAAATACGGAGCTCTTGAATTCAGCCGTGATAAAGTCAGAATCAATTCTGTTGTTCCTGGTAATGTGGATACTAAGATCTTTCAAAATGTTGGCATCGTCTCAACTGATCAAGAACTGAGAGAGCTATTGGATGGAGCAGCAAAGGCGATTCCTCTAAAGCAGTTGGTCCCTGTGGATGATATTGCAAGGGCGCTGGTGTTTTTAGCATCAACTGGCTCAATGCAGGGTGAAATTATTATTGTGGATGGGGGGCATTCATTGCTAGGAATGGATTTAGAAACAATGACTAATGCAGCTAAGTGCAATTAGAAAGTGATAATTTTGATGATATTAAAAGATATTTAGAGAAAATACAAAAAGGAAAATGTGTTCTTATATAACATGGAGAACAATATTTAGAGAATAATTTCAAAGGAAAATGCTTTCTTATATAACATGGAGAACAATATTTAGATAATAATATAAAAGGAAAATGCGTTCTTATATAACATGGAGAACAATATTTAGATAATAATATAAAAGGAAAATGCTTTCTTATATAACATGGAGAACAATATTTAAAAATAATTTCAAAGAAAAATGCTTTCTTATATAACATGGAGAACAATAATCAGAGAATAATTTCAAAGGAAAATGCTTTCTTATATAACATGGAGAACAATGTTTAAGATACATCTTTGATGAGTAATGTAATAAGGTTCAGAAACAGAAGCATGTCAAATCACTTAGATATAACAGGGGTTGCCTCGACCTGAGTCTGTTTATAACAGTTTGTTTTACTTCAACCTTGAGAGTTATATTAGGATTA
Organism: Owenia fusiformis; assembly: GCA_903813345.2. Lineage (NCBI taxonomy): Eukaryota > Metazoa > Annelida > Polychaeta > Sabellida > Oweniidae > Owenia > Owenia fusiformis. The sequence continues at coordinate 7,437,107 of CAIIXF020000012.1, read as the reverse complement.
ACCTTCAGCACAAATATTTTAAAATAAAGCTGATAACTGTTATGAGTCCATGAGTTCACCAAATGTATTGAGAGTAAACATTTGAACCAATAAGAAAACTAATAAAAGGATGCAGTTTTTAAGAAAAGCAGTAATAGTGACAGGTTCCAGTCAAGGTATTGGGAAAGCAATTGCTTTGAAATTTGCCAAACTTGGAGCTAACATTGTTATTCATGGTCGTGATGGAATGGCGTTAAAAGCAACACAACATGAATGCCATTCTATTGGTCATTCAGATGCAAAATTTCCTATTGTACAAGGTGATATTCTCAAAGAAGATACAATGAAATCTTTAGTTGAAAAAGCAGTTGATGAGTTCTCCAGAATTGATGTTCTCGTGAATAATGCTGGAGGTCCAAATAAAGCTGCGTCACTTTTAGATGGAACAATGGAAGATCTTGATTATAACTTGAATTTCAACTTGAAAGTTCCTTTCCGCATGACCCAACTTTGTTATGCTGAACTGAAAAAAACACTTGGAAATATTGTGAATATTTCTAGCTCAGCAAGTATACGGCCTAAAAGCCTTGTCCCATTCTATGGAGTGTCGAAAGCAGCACTGAATATGTTCACTAAATATGGAGCTCTTGAATTCAGCCGTGATAAAGTCAGAATCAATTCTGTTGTTCCTGGTAATGTGGATACTAAGATCTTTCAAAATGTTGGCATCGTCTCAACTGATCAAGAACTGAGAGAGCTATTGGATGGAGCAGCAAAGGCGATTCCTCTAAAGCAGTTGGTCCCTGTGGATGATATTGCAAGGGCGGTGGTGTTTTTAGCATCAACTGGCTCAATGCAGGGTGAAATTATTATTGTGGATGGGGGGCATTCATTGCTAGGAATGGATTTAGAAACAATGACTAATGCAGCTAAGTGCAATTAGAAAGTGATAATTTTGATGATATAAAAAGATATATAGAGAAAAATACAAAATGGAAAGTGCTTTCTTACATAACATGGAGAGCAATATTTAGATAATAATATAAAAGGAAAATGCTTTCTTATATAACATGGAGAACAATATTTAGAGAATAATTTCAAAGGAAAATGCTTTCTTATATCACATGGAGAACAATATTAAGAGAATAATTTCAAAGGAAAATTCTTTCTTATATAACATGGAGAACAATATTAAGAGAATAATTTCAAAGGAATATGCTTTCTTATATAACATGGAGAACAATATTAAGAGAATAATATAAAAGGAAAATGCTTTCTTATATAACATGGAGAACAATATTTAGAGAATAATTTCAAAGGAAAATGCTTTCTTATATAACATGGAGAACAATATTTAGAGAATAATTTCAAAGGAAAATGCTTTCTTATATAACATGGAGAACGAAATGTTTAAGATACATCTTTGATGAGTAATGTAATAAGGTTCAGAAACAGAAGCATGTCAAATCACTTAGATATAACAGGGGTTGCCTCGGCCTGAGTCTGTTTATAACAGTTTGTTTTACTTCAACCTTGAGAGTTACATTAGGATTAACCTTCAGCACATACATTTTAAAGTAAAGCTGATGACTGTTATGAGGCCTTGAGTCCACCACGTGTATTGAGACTAGACCTCCCAACCAATAAGAAAACTAATTAAGGATGGAATTTTTAAGAAAAGCAATAATAGTTACAGGTTCGAGTCAAGGTATTGGGAAAGCAATTGCTTTAAAATTTGCCAAACTTGGAGCTAACGTTGTTATTCATGGTCGTGATGGAATGGTGTTAAAAGCAACACAACATGAATGCCATTCTATTGGTCATCAAGATGCAAAATTTCCTATTGTTCAAGGTGATATTCTCAAAGAAGATACAATGAAATCTTTAGTTGAAAAAGCAGTTGATGAGTTCTCCAGAATTGATGTTCTCGTGAATAATGCTGGAGGTCCAAATAAAGCTGCGTCACTTTTAGATGGAACAATGGAAGATCTTGATTATAACTTGAATTTCAACTTGAAAGTTCCTTTCCGCATGACCCAACTTTGTTATGCTGAACTGAAAAAAACACTTGGAAATATTGTGAATATTTCTAGCTCAGCAAGTATACGGCCTAAAAGCCTTGTCCCATTCTATGGAGTGTCGAAAGCAGCACTGAATATGTTCACTAAATACGGAGCTCTTGAATTCAGCCGTGATAAAGTCAGAATCAATTCTGTTGTTCCTGGTAATGTGGATACTAAGATCCTTCAAAATGTTGGCATCGTCTCAACTGATCAAGAACTGAGAGAGCTATTGGATGGAGCAGCAAAGGCGATTCCTCTAAAGCAGTTGGTCCCTGTGGATGATATTGCAAGGGCGGTGGTGTTTTTAGCATCAACTGGCTCAATGCAGGGTGAAATTATTATTGTGGATGGGGGGCATTCATTGCTAGGAATGGATTTAGAAACAATGACTAATGCAGCTAAGTGCAATTAGAAAGTGATAATTTTGATGATATAAAAAGATATATAGAGAAAAATACAAAAAGGAAAGTGCTTTCTTACATAACATGGAGAACAATATTTAGATAATAATATAAAAGGAAAATGCGTTCTTATATAACATGGAGAACAATATTTAGATAATAATATAAAAGGAAAATGCTTTCTTATATAACATGGAGAACAATATTTAGAGAATAATTTCAAAAGAAAATGCTTTCTTATATAACATGGAGAACAATATTTAGATAATAATATAAAAGGAAAATGCTTTCTTATATAACATGGAGAACAATATTTAAAAATAATTTCAAAGAAAAATGCTTTCTTATATAACATGGAGAACAATATTAAGAGAATAATTTCAAAGGGAAATGCTTTCTTATATAACATGGAGAACAATATTTAGATAATAATATAAAAGGAAAATGCTTTCTTATATAACATGGAGAACAATATTTAGATAATAATATAAAAGGAAAATGCTTTCTTATATAACATGGAGAACAATATTTAAAAATAATTTCAAAGAAAAATGCTTTCTTATATAACATGGAGAACAATATTAAGAGAATAATTTCAAAGGAAAATGCTTTCTTATATAACATGGAGAACAATATTTAGATAATAATATAAAAGGAAAATGCTTTCTTATATAACATGGAGAACAATATTTAAAAATAATTTCAAAGAAAAATGCTTTCTTATATAACATGGAGAACAATATTAAGAGAATAATTTCAAAGGAAAATGCTTTCTTATATAACATGGAGAACAATATTTAGATAATAATATAAAAAGAAAATGCTTTCTTATATAACATGGAGAACAAAATGTTTAAGAGTAATTGTTATAAGGTTCAGAAACAGAAGCATGTCAAATTACTTAGGTATAACAGGGGTTTCCTCGGCCTGAGTCTGTTTATAACAGTTTGTTTCACTTCAACCTTGAGAGTTACATTAGGATTAACCTTCAGCACATACATTTTAAAGTAAAGCTGATGACTGTTATGAGGCCTTGAGTTCACCATTGTATTGAGAGTAGACCTTCGAACCAATAAGAAAACTTATTAAGGATGGAATTTTTGAGAAAAGCAGTAATAGTTACAGGTTCGAGTCAAGGTATTGGGAAAGCAATTGCTTTAAAATTTGCTAAACTCGGAGCTAACGTTGTTATTCATGGTCGTGATGGAATGGCGTTAAAAGCAACACAACATGAATGCCATTCTATTGGTCATTCAGATGCAAAATTTCCTATTGTTCAAGGTGATATTCTCAAAGAAGAAACAATGAAATCTTTAGTTGAAAAAGCAGTTGATGAGTTCTCCGGAATTGATGTTCTCGTGATTTATGTCTAACAACAAAACAATCAATTAGAAACAAGAACATATGAATATATTTAATTCTGCATCCAAATATATACAATCAACTATTAATTGGCTTTATTCCCTATGCCTCAAAAGAATGTTCATTGAAAAATGATAGCGAAGTCACCGTTGTGACGCAATTGCGTATATGCATAAGTCATTAAGTGGTATTAACTTAGGAGACAATCGGTGCTAGAGTTGAGACCATGCGCGGGGTCCTCCAGCCAGCTCTGCGGAACTGTGGCCCTGCGGGACCGTGATTGTCGGGAAACAGCCCAAGTAAACCTAATTCACTTTCAAACAATCATGACGGTAAACCGTAGAGTGTACCTGTCTTATCAGCTAGATAAGTCGCGTTGCGAACATGATTGTTTGAAATAGGAGACAATTATGTACATAGAAAGCGATATATATTTACATAATCGAATACTATGAACTGGTTTATCTTGAAGCAGCTGCACTATCATTAAAATGTAATGAATTGCAGTTGGGGAAGAATGAGTTGAAACGAATAATTGCAACTTGAAAACAAACTATGCCAAAACGTTCTAGCAAAATTCAATGAAGGTGATGAGGATGGGGATGGCGGTGGATACTTGAATTACAAATGTAGACCAACGTGTATTCAGCTTGGTTACATTTGAAAGAAGAAAGAACTTTACAAATATAGCTCTAGTAATACGTGTGCATCCGTGTGCAACCACAACATGTCAAACAAGTCACGCCAAACTTTATATAAGGTTAGGCAGGCGTGGTTTATTTCGTTATCCATAAACTAAACTTATTAAAATAAGTTAAAATTTATGTCTAACAACAAAACAATCAATTAGAAACAAGAACATATGAATATATTTAATTCTGCATCCAAATATATACAATCAACTATTAATTGGCTTTATTCCCTATGCCTCAAAAGAATGTTCATTGAAAAATGATAGCGAAGTCACCGTTGTGACGCAATTGCGTATATGCATAAGTCATTAAGTGGTATTAACTTAGGAGACAATCGGTGCTAGAGTTGAGACCATGCGCGGGGTCCTCCAGCCAGCTCTGCAGAACTGTGGCCCTGCGGGACCGTGATTGTCGGGAAACAGCCCAAGTAAACCTAATTCACTTTCAAACAATCATGACGGTAAACCGTAGAGTGTACCTGTCTTATCAGCTAGATAAGTCGCGTTGCGAACATGATTGTTTGAAATTGGAGACAATTATGTACATAGAAAGCGATATATATTTACATAATCGAATACTATGAACTGGTTTATCTTGAAGCAGCTGCACTATCATTAAAATGTAATGAATTGCAGTTAGGGAAGAATGAGTTGAAACGAATAATTGCCAACCCATGTGCGAAGCAGATATTTCACTGGGAAAAGTGAAATTAGTGAAGCATATGGGAACCCCAATTGTAATAGAAGTTGGTTTATATTTGGTTTGTAAGTAGGTAATAAAACATTATAAAATAATTGTCCGGAATAATTGCTATTTTCAATCTGGGAATAATCAAGCTACACTAGATAAACATTCACGTTAAGGATATTAAAATAAATTTAAAATTATTCACGCTGATGATTTCAGTCAAATGTCAAAAGTGGTATATTATATTATATACAATGCACATTTACACAGCCTTGCGTGACTTAGTCCATTTTTGAGCATCTTAAGTAACATTTGCAAGAGTTCGGATGTACCGCCTGTAGGTGTCGAAAGACCACCGACAAAGTGTTTTTATAAGATGGTCCTTGAGGCGAGCCGATGCGCATTCCGTGCTTGTACCGATTCTGATCTGACTAAATGACCACTATAATTGTTGAAACATATCACAAATAGGAAAGGTGGTATATAAAGTATGAGATGAAACGGTCCCGTGATAAAGGCTGTACTCCTTTTGTAATGTGGAAGTGACTTTTTACACAATATTGGGGAAGCGTTTCACTCGGCTGGCTTTGTATTTCACTGACACGGTAACGGGCAAATAGCTGCATCTGTTTGATATTCATATTAAAGTTATCAACAACTCCGTTTCCAAAAGGGTCGGTTTTTTAGGCAAATAAGTTAATTACTACTAACACACAATCAATTAACAGAGGAATGTGACTGTTGTGTCTAGATGATGAATTAATTGTAAATTCACTACACTTGAAGAAATACAAACTCGCTAAATTACATGCCGTTTCTTTCAACAACTCCGTGTAAGAGTCAAATAATCCGTGCCTCAATATTTGGGAAATACGTTGATGTCGGTAAAAGTTGTTTTGACGATGGTTTCTCATTCTTCTTAATTGACAGTGACTAATATGCTTGTATAAAGCAAGTCTATACATATCCTTCCCTCGATAAAGAAAAATCAGAACAATGGACGTATCAATTCCTTATCCCACAAAGATATGTTTTAATTGTAGAAATGAGATATTAATACGCTATTGCAATGTGCAACAAAATAAAAAGAAGTAGTTTTTCGCTGAAACATGGAATATTGTTTTTGTATGGCTACTATTGTTTTGCATTAAAAAATAACGTATACGAGTTAAATTCAGATTGATACACCGTTGCCCTGGCCTTGCTTACTCCACTCTCAGAGAGATCATTAATCCTCTGTGTTAACGTCAGACTATTTCTACCCGATGATTGGGTCTTTCGCTATGTCTGGCTCTAGACCTTGGAACGAATTTTTAATGAGATGGTCCCCTATTCGTGCGGTAGCAGCTTGTATACTTAGACCGGTACGGAGGAAAATCCCCTTATATTAATGATGGTCAATGCCTATATATGCTGAGATTGTTAGTAAAACGTGTGCGGAATATATGTCCAGTCTTTCGTAACAATGAAATAGCTCTCGGCTGTTGATGGTTCAATTCGTTTTCTGGCCAAATTATGTTAATGTTTTATGGATCTGTCTTCGAAGAAGAGAAGTGGATAGTTCATTAAGCTTGTTTTACCAGACAGGTGCAATGACTTTCACCCGTAGACCCTTATAGTTCGTTTGAGTCGAACTAGTGAAACTCGGAGGAAGGCGAGGGTATGTGCTGTTTTCACAATAATGGTTGCATAAGGGTCGAAGAATCCTTTCTAAGGGTGTCCACTGGTGGTTTATGTTGCTTTTGTAGCCACTGATAAACTATAATCTGCCTGCTTTATGTTGATGGGATGGGATTTCATCGAAACGCCAGAGAGGCAGAGTTAATAGAAGGGTCGAATCCTTTGAACTATTCTTGTGCAAAGGTGCCATTGCGCAAATGCTTCTAATCCGGTGACCTAACCCTGTTAAAAACTGTAGTGTATTACAGAAAAAGTAGGGGGGTCAACTCAGACCCCATGCGCACTGAGTAAGTCCAATGAAGAGAAGCATGTGGGGATTTAATATAGTTGAAATGTCCAATGTTGTGAATACGTAGATGAATATCACGCCAGCAGCTATCCGGTGGACTTCCGAGGATTGTCTTGAGGAATTCTGTAACATAAATCACCAAGCAGTATACAAATCTTACAAACAATTAACCTCTGAAAATCGCAAGTTAGAAAGTATAAACAATGTGACTTGTAGATCGTAAGAGCTGTTTTTACGTGCCATGAAGAAGCTAATTTTTTATAGATACGATAAAAAATTAAAGGTGCAACAATTAATGCTGACCGATCAAGGACCAGACTAAAAGATATTCCAGTTTGGATATTTCATGAAGACTAACTTATACTTTCATAATCCCCAAGGAAAACCCTGGATGAACATTATTTTAGCTGATTTCCCTCTTGAAAACATGGTAGATGTTAAAATCTATAGGTGGGACTTCTTTTATAGAAGCCCTGAACTGAAGTTACTCTCCCTAATGCTGAAAATGATAGCTTATCAATAAATTTACGAAAATAGGTATCCCAATTGAAATGTTAAGCCAAACGTTGCCCTGCTAGCTCAATAAGTAAAGAAAAGGTTTCTCTCTACAGGCCTTGTTGTCCCTTTAATGCAATCAATCGTTCATCGGAGTGCTTTGGAAACTGGCTCCAAATGGTACCCTGCGCGCAGAGTCTAGTTATAAACTAGGAAGATCTCTTTCAAGAAGTGAAGTCGAACGAATGTAAAGGGTATTCAAATGGATGCACTTATAACTGAAAGACTCCCTTATAAGCATAAGCTGCTGGTTGTGTGTATCTGAATATGAGTACTTAGTTATAAGTATCGCATCTTGATCATGATCTTCACAATTATTTATAATAGATACCCGTATACTATTCAAATAGACTCATCTTATACGGGGATCAAATGCAAATTCTGAAAATCCGTGAATATCTACACTTTAGAACATACATGTAAGTATAGTAAAATGTAACATTGAGTATGGCGTATGTAGACCATGTTTGAACGATACTACGTAAATATTGTCAACATGCTAGAATGACATTACCTGAGTTATAAGTTATATCTTTGTTGGAGGACCTGTCATAGTTTCTCACGTGGTGACTTGGTGTCATGGTTAGTATTATTATAGCCCCAAACAGTAGCTCCTTGGTTCTGAGGTATGTTCTGTGATGACGTGTACTAGGTTATGCCGTGATATCAGCCGCTTCATCATAAGTCTTAGAAGCAAGCGCGACATTCGTTTCTCGAGGTTCTTCATTTCCAACTGATGTGCTATGAGCGGTAATATCATTACCATCGTCCCGAATTTGTTCAACAACGTCGTTTTTGTTAAACGTGAGAGAAACCTATATCCCAGCATCTTCACGGACTCGTCTGCTATTTGTTTGTTAGGCATAGTATTTCTATGACTTCTATTTATTTATAAGTGATAATACTTGAATTACAAATGTAGACCAACGTGTATTCAGCTTGGTTACATTTGAAAGAAGAAAGAACTTTACAAATATAGCTCTAGTAATACGTGTGCATCCGTGTGCAACCACAACATGTCAAACAAGTCACGCCAAACTTTATATAAGGTTAGGCAGGCGTGGTTTATTTCGTTATCCATAAACTAAACTTATTAAAATAAGTTAAAAATAATGCTGGAGGTCCAAATAAAGCTGCGTCACTTTTAGATGGAACAATGGAAGATCTTGATTATAACTTGAATTTCAACTTGAAAGTTCCTTTCCGCATGACCCAACTTTGTTATGCTGAACTGAAAAAAACACTTGGAAATATTGTGAATATTTCTAGCTCAGCAAGTATACGGCCTAAAAGCCTTGTCCTATTCTATGGAGTGTCGAAAGCAGCACTGAATATGTTCACTAAATACGGAGCTCTTGAATTCAGCCGTGATAAAGTCAGAATCAATTCTGTTGTCCCTGGTAATGTGGATACTAAGATCTTTCAAAATGTTGGCATCGTCTCAACCGACCAAGAACTGAGAGAGCTATTGGATGGAGCAGCAAAGGCAATTCCTCTAAGGCAGTTGGTCCCTGTGGATGATATTGCAAAAGCAGTGGTGTTTTTAGCATCAACTGGCTCAATGCAGGGTGAAATTATTATTGTGGATGGGGGGCATTCATTGCTAGGAATGGATTTAGAAACAATGACTAATGCAGCAAAATGCAATTAGAAAGTGATAATTTTGATGATATAAAAGATATACTATAGATAAAAATACAAAAAGGAAAGTGCTTTCTTACATAACATGGAGAACAATATTTAGATAATAATATAAAAGGAAAATGCTTTCTTATATAACATGGAGAACAATATTTAGATAATAATTTCAAAGGAAAATGCTTTCTTATATAACATGGAGAACAATATTTAAAAATAATTTCAAAGAAAAATGCTTTCTTATATAACATGGAGAACAAAATGTTTAAGAGTAATTGTTATAAGGTTCAGAAACAGAAGCATGTCAAATCACTTAGATATAACAGGGGTTGCCTCGACCTGAGTCTGTTTATAACAGTTTGTTTTACTTCAACCTTGAGAGTTATATTAGGATCAACCTTCAGCACAAATATTTTAAAATAAAGCTGATAACTGTTATGAGTCCATGAGTTCACCACGTGTATTGAGAGTAGACCTTCAAACCAATAAGAAAACTAATTAAAGATGGAATTTTTGAGGAAAGCAGTAATAGTTACAGGTTCGAGTCAAGGTATTGGGAAAGCAATTGCTTTAAAATTTGCTAAACTTGGAGCTAACATTGTTATTCATGGTCGTGATGGAATGGCGTTAAGAGCAACACAACATGAATGCCGTACTGTTGGTCAACCAGATGCAAAATTTCCTATTGTTCAAGGTGATATTCTCAAAGAAGATACAATGAAATCTTTAGTTGAGAAAGCAGTTGATGAGTTCTCCAGAATTGATGTTCTTGTGAATAATGCTGGAGGTCCAAATAAAGCTGTGTCACTTTTAGATGGAACAATGGATGATCTTGATTATAACTTGAATATCAACTTGAAAGTTCCTTTCCGAATGACCCAGCTTTGTTATGCTGAACTGAAAAAAACACTTGGAAATATTGTGAATATTTCAAGCACAGCAAGTGTTCGGCCTAATAGCTTTGTCCCATTATATGGAATGTCGAAAGCAGCACTGGATGTGTTCACTAAATGTGGAGCTCTTGAATTCAGCCGTGATAAAGTAAGAATCAATAGTATTGTCCCTGGTTATGTGGATACTAAAATCCTTTTAAATGTTGGCATTGTCTCAACTGACCAAGAACTGAGAGAGCTATTGGATGGAGCAGCAAAGGCGATCCCTCTAAGGCAGTTGGTCCCTGTGGATGATATTGCAAAAGCTGTGGTGTTTTTAGCATCAACTGCATCAATGCAGGGTGAAATTATTATTGTGGATGGGGGGCATTCATTGCTAGGAATGGATGCAGAAACAATGACTAATGCAGCTAAGTGCAATTAGATCATCAACTGCATCAATGCAGGGTGAAATTATTATTGTGGATGGGGGGCATTCATTGCTAGGAATGGATGCAGAAACAATGACTAATGCAGCTAAGTGCAATTAGAAAGTGAAATAAAAAAGAAAGTGCTTTCTTATATAACATAGAAAATGATATAGAAAGAATAATATAAATATAAAAGTGCTTTCCTCTTGTATAACATAGAAAATGATAAATAGAGAATAGAGATTAAAATAAATGCTTTTTTATATGACGTTGAGAAAACTCATTTGACTTCTTTTCATTGCGCAAAAACCACGACAAATGCAAATGTAAAAAAAGTGGATGCTGAACAGTGTAACTTGAAAGGAATTCCTTTATGTACATGTTTGCTTATTTAATTTTAAACGCTCATAGATTTTGAGTTCAATTTCACTCATGGACTCTGGGGTTAAAGAGTGATAATATGCATGAATGTTCTAGACAACCAAAGTATGACACATATATAGCAATATAAACTGATAAAGTATGAACACTAGTATAGTATTGATAGTATTATTTCATAAACTTATATTAACACAGAAAATATATTTGAAGTGTTCTGCCGTGTATGTCTCTGCTTTAAGAAATAAAGAATGTGATCCACTCACATTCCCAAGCTCCGCCCACTAATTATAATAATGACTGTGATAATAGACAAGACGCTATGTTCATAAAAACACTTATTTGGAATAAGTGAATATTTATGATTCAGTCGCTCAGATTGCTGTTAGGTACTTGCTCGTTGCATAAAGATGATAGCACAAGAAAGCATATGTTGCTGATAATATTTTATTTTGCACATCATAAGTGCAACAAGACGCTATACATAATTATGCAAGTTGGGTCTAAAACAACTGGGCAAAACCATGACAAGATTTTAATCTGTAGTCATGACAGCCCATTATTGTTTTATAATGTATCGTTTATTTCATTTTGTTGCGAAAATCCATCTGCAGCATGTTTTGCTGGATAGGTGAAATTACCAAAATAAAAAATACTTGTTTTATGACATATATAAAATGTAAATAGGTCATCTGATTATTCAATTGGAAGGTAATATCTCAAGGTAATATATTTGAAGGTAATATATCTCAAGGTAATATATTTGAAGGTCTCGAGGTAATATGCTTTGGGTGGATACCTGTAAAACTTTCTTAACTCATTCAATACTGGGGCAAGAAGCACTAAAATACTGACGAATTTTTGAAAATTGCCCTATATGGTACCTCTGAAATAATATATGTAGTGTATACATGGGCATACATATATAGTGTTATATATCATTTTAAAGCATATATGATATACTCTTTCAGAATGAACAGGCTTTTAAGTCCCATTTTATAAGTTGTCATGGTTACAAGATTCCAAAATACATTGAGTTTGTGCTTGGACGTGATATCACGTCCTTAGAAGTCAACATATGTGCTTTATGACGTCATATCACGTCCTTTGTAGCGAATGAGTTTTTGAAAGATGCACAGGTATTCACCTCAATAGAATTGATTATCAGACAAATTGAATCGATTCAGTTGATTAACCATTTCATATGATTATTATATTTTAAGTATGCATATCACAAGAAGAGAATAACTAGGGTGATGTTTTGAAATGCAAAAAATGAAAAAAGTCAAAAAATAAGTAAGGAATAAATCAAATGATCCTTTTATTAAGTGAACATGCTATATTGTGTGGAAATGTCAGAAAACGATAGATTAATCAACATTTAGAGAAATAGACATGAAATAGACATTGGACAATTTTGTATCATTATGCTTCTTTGATTGTATTATAATTCAATATAAAAGAGAACTAGTAGGTCCATTTGATGTTTGTTATATTTAATCCCTTATGTTGCTTAAACAAATAGAGGAAAGTTATTAATTGACATTGAAACGATCTGTTTTTGTTATATTAAAGTCTCTTGAGAAATAAATAAAACTACAAAGCTTTAATAAATATTAGTTTTATGTTTTGATTCCCATTGTTTCTTATCAACATATGCCCTTGAATGTTTTTGAATGCCCAATTGTGTAATAAAAATATAATAGAATGTAAAAACAATGGCTTTTATTGCAATGTTATTGTTTTGAGTGACCTTGTTTTCAATAGTTATTTTGTTGATTTTATTTGATTGCCATAATGAAATAAAGTATGTTAAATGGAATTTAGAATTTAATAGAGCAAAAAAGCATAGAATTTGGGCATGGTACATAGTTATGACTCCCATGCATGATTTCCAAAGCATTTCTCCCATATATGACCCCCCCCCCCTAGTAGGCCATCAGCCTGGGGGGTTGGTCGGTATCAAATTAGGGGAATAATCGCCATAGTGATTTTTGGGAAGGTTAAGACCTCTAGAATAAGAAAATATGTGATAGCATTGTAACAGTTGTAGCTAAATGGGTGTTGTCACCCATTTTTCAAAATGGCCGCCAGTGCACATGTCACAATATAAGAGTGGGTATATCTAAGCACACTGAGATGCAAAAACTGTGATTTTAGGACCTATATCTAGGTTTTAGGGGTTAAGGATTTCATTTATATCTAAATCTAAGTCATCAAACAATTGTTTCTTATAGAAATCCAAGATGGCCACCAAAATGGGTGCAAAAACAAATATGTAACTACTGTTAATGCTCAATAAACACTTAAAAACAGTGATTTTGGAGCCCATGTCTACGATTTAGGGGACAAGGATTTGATTTATGTCTAAATCTGAGTCATCGAATAATTACTTTTCATAGAAATCCAAGATGGCCACCAAAGTGGATGCCAAATCGAATATGTAACTATTGATTTAAGCTCCAAGAACAGTTAAGAACAGTGATTTTGGAGACCATATCTAGGTTTTAAGGGTCAAGGATTTGACTTATGTCTAAATCTAAGTCATCAAACAATTACTTTAAATAAAAATTCCAAGATGGCCACCAAAATGGGTGCCAAAATGGATATTCAACTATTGATTTAAGCTCAAAGAACAGTTAAGAACAGTGATTTTGGAGCACATGTCTGCTGATTTTATTTATGTCTAAATCTAAGTCATCAAACAATTACTTTATATAGAAAACAAAGATGGCCACCAAAATGGGTGCCAAAATGAATATTTAACTGATTGATTTAAGCTCAAAGATCAGTTGAGAACAGTGATTGTGGAGACAATGTCTAGGTCTTAGGGGTCAAGGGTTTCATTTATGTCTAAATCCGAGTCAACAAAATAATTGCTTTTCATAGAAATCCAAGATGGTCACCAAAATGGGTGCTTGCAATAACAAGCGAATGTTGATTTAAGCTTAAAGAAGTTTATAACAGTAATTTGAGACCATGTCAAGAATTTTGGCGTCAAGAATTTCAGTTACGTCTAAAACTATAAATAATTCCTTCATTTGGATCCAAGATGACTTCCAACATTGCTGCCGAAGTGAAAATAAGATTTATTATATAAAGGAGTTAGAACATTAATTTTTGATATTTTAAGTTTGTGTGGTCAATGATTTTAATCTTGTCTTCAATAAAATTAACAAACATTTTATTTATATGGATATGCAAGATGGCTTCCAAAATGGCTGCCAAAATGAATTCGTATAACTATCCAGTTAACCACATAGATCACCAAGAACAATAATTTTGTAAGCAATGTTTACTTTAAGGAGGTCAAGAATTTCAGTTATATAGAGCTATTCCATGAAACAATCTGTGATTTATATCAGAATTAAAGATGGATGCCAAAGTGTTAATATTATAAAAGGTCAAATAAGAAAAAACAATTACATAAACATTTGCGTAATAAAATCTTAGGTATAATCATCGCATTAGCAATGTTACTGTAAGTTGCCTTCCTTTTCCTTAGTTTTGTGGTGGCTCAGTATCATAAACATTGACTATAGAAAGAAGTTGACTGCCCATAGGAAGAAGTAGATTATTGGATGGAGAAGATCAAGCACAAGAAATTCCTCAAAGACAAGTGTATCATACACCAGAAAGAGTTTGATGAAAATAAACATTTTAATCAGTCCTCAAAATCGTGACTGCAGCCATTTTGGTGGCCATCGTGGATATCAAAATAAAGGAATGCCTTAATTATAGACAAAATTGAAATTCTTGACCCTTAAAACCAAGACATGATCTCCAAAATCACTGTTCTTTGAGCTTAAATCAATAGTTACATATTCATTTCAGCACCCATTTTGGTGGCCATCTTGGATTTCTATAAAAAGTAATTATTTGATTACTAATAGATTTAGACATAAATGAAATCCTTGGCCCCTACAAAATAGACAGAGTCTCCAAAATTACTGTTCTTAACTGTTCTTTTAGCTTATTAAATCAATAGTTACATATTCATTTCAGCACCCATTTTGGTGGCCATCTTGGATTTCTATATAAAGAAATTATTTGATTACTAAAGATTTAGACATAAATGAAATCCTTGGCCCCTACAAAATAGACAGAGTCTCCAAAATTACTGTTCTTGACTGTTCTTTTAGCTTAAATCAATAGTTACATATTCCTTTTGGTGGCCATCTTGGATTTCTTTAAAAAGTAATTCTTTGATGACTTAGATTTAGACATGAATGGAATCCTTGAACCTTAAAACCATGACACGATCTCCAAAATCACTGTTCTTTGAGCTTAAATCAATAGTCACATATTCGTTTTGGCACCCATTTTGGTGGCCATCTTGTATTTCTATGAAAAGGTAATTATTTGAAGACTCTGATTTAGACATAAATGAAGTCCTTGACTCTAGAACTATGACATGATCTCCAAAATCACTGTTCTTAACTGTTCTTCGAGCTTAAATCAATGGTTACATACAGGTGTTCATTTTGGCACCCATTTTGGTGGCCATCTTGGATTTCTATAAGAACTAATTGTTTGATGACTTAGATTTTGGCATAAATGAAATCCTTGACCCCTAAAACCTTAACATAGACCCTAAAAGCACAGTTTCTGCATCTCAGTGTGCTTAGATATACTCACTCTTATATTGTAACATGTGCACCGGCGGCCATTTTGAAAAATGGGTGATAACACCCATTTAGCTACAATTGTTGCAATGCTATCACATAGTTTCTTACTCTAGAGGTCTTAACCTTCCCAAAAATCACTATGGCGATTATTCCCCTGATTTGATACCGATAACCTAAATTTTGGGGTGAAGCTGATGGCCTATAGGCATTACATTTGAGAAAATGAAGGCATAGATATTCATGTTACATTTTGAAATATTTTCTCTATGAGGAGAACATAAAAAGTAAAGTACAATAAATATACATTAAAAATTCATGAACACATATTGTATTTGACATTCATTTTATTTGACTATAATTCTGTTTGAGTTATTTTTATTGATCATTGTCAATCAATTTTCTTATGTATGATTTATGAAAATGTCTACCTATTATTTTTCCAGTTTATTTGTTTGTTGGATTAATTAGACAGGTATAAGGGATAGATTGCAGCACAAAATACTACATTATGTGGTTTACCTTTTCAGCTCACATATTAACGACTTTTTGACATTATTTACTCACACTTTTTATTACTATTTGATGATGTATTGTTTTAACATGAAAACAACTCGATGTCATAATAAATCTAAATTCTATACAGAAAATAGCACATTTTGATTGTTAAATAAGTGGAAACAGAGTGATATCGGCAAGGAATTGAGTAAATAGGCATGTACAGTTCATCTATTAACGAAAGTGTCACTTTGCCGTCCGCCGTACACTCCTTTGCCGTGCGAGTGCGATACCCTTGTTTTACTTGAGCGGCGCGGTCGCTTCGCGTGTGTGACTACCTCGCGTTTACCTTGCTTTGCGACAGGACTTAACCCGCGAACCGTTCGTGCTTACATAGCTTAACGCCAGTGTTGCCTTCGCTCAACGATTGCATACGCATATTAATTAAACTAAACCTACATTATTTTTCATTTACATATGTAGTAGAGACTACATTAACTCAACTTTCAGACAAGATTCTAGTGTTGCGTTTTTCTCAGTTTCAATGAATATTTGATTCGTCTAATCTGTTTTGAAAAATAATACAATTAAAGTGGTTACGGATCATTCCATTTCACATTGGTCCAGTGGCACACATGTACAAACATTTGAAGCAGTTGTATACGCTTTTCGGTGATTTAATTTTTCTTTAAAAATTACGTTTATTAATAAGTCGACAGGAATGTTACGCCTATTCTTTACAGTAGTTTCGTGCGCGTGTGTACAGTCCCGGAGTAGTTTTGATGAATTAACCTTTTTGGGGGGACGGGAATACATTTTAAATACCCGTGCTCTAGTTGCACTCCGGCCTTCAATACTACATCATACACGGGCGGTCGGCTCTGACGAAACCCAGAGCAATATAGCAACCATGTTGCAGTCTGAATCCACTTTTCTGGCTCTAAACAAGCCATTTGAGAAACTGCATTAATCGGTCTATAATTCTGCAATTTGTCGTCGGAATTCTTAATAAATAACACCATGGTTAAGCTCGGAACGATAGCTTCCCGATGGTAAAAAAATAAATTGAGGGAGGGACAGGAAACCCAGGGGATCATATTTATTATATGTTCACGTACAAGTTCTCTGAAATACGTGTACATGTAGCTAGCCTCTCTGTTTCCACGTACACAACATCCTGTAAATGCACAAACTGTACAAAGAATATCCATATTTAATTCATCTTTTTAAAGTACTAAAAATTCCGGATTTCAAATTCGAATTTAATCTTATATCACATCCATAGTAAGAACAATGTAAAGTATTTTCCATAAATAAGGGGTTTAAATTTAGTGACATGAAATATGCTGTCATAGATATAGTTTATTTCTACTCCCGGGCACAAGGGCCGATTACAGCTTGAAATTGCGAAATTGCAACAGACCCCTTGTACATAATTTCGGCAATATCAAATACACCAAACGTGTGAATTTAATAACTACATTATATTTTGTCTCGATATTCTGTATTGTCACTCGACTTCGTCATGTTCCAATACGGAATTTCTCGAGCAGAATATATCCTGTATTGCACTTCAAATCATTCAATAACTTTTAATATTATTTACATCCAAAACGTATCGCTCTTACTCTATTGATTCACAACAAGCAAATCTAGGGAGTATCACAAATAAAACAAACATTTCCTCGCGTGCATTTAACTTCTACAGTGAGTAATTACATGTACTCCCGTGGGTTCTCAAAGTTTCACTTATTTTAGGCACCCCCCCCCCCCTGGCCAAAAACTCTTTCAAAATCATGCAGTTTTTCATAATTCTGACCATTTTTCGTGTGATTTTGGGTCAAATTTGCAAAATGAAGTCTTCGAATGAACATTCATTTGTCATGATAACCACCGAGATGCAATGGTCAACTTTTGCTTTTACGTTTAATTATAATCAACGCCTTCCCTAAATTTCTTGTTAGATCATGAATGCCTGACTTCACCAAGTATTTAAATTATATTTTGCGTTTTATCATCTTTCCCAAAAAATACAATTCATGCATATGGTACAACTACTACTAACTGACTTTTATCATTCTTTTGTTGCAAATATCACGCCCGGTGATCGTACAAAATGGATGGAGGGGGGATTAGGCGATTTCTGCAGGAAAACTCAACTTTGGAAGATTTATTTTTTCAAGAGAAAATTTACAACTGAATTGCCAAATGAATAGGCGCAGTGCATGGCAAAATATGTTAGGTCATCTAGTATTTTTTTGAACTGATACCCTTCTAAGATATGAGATCTATTAAAAAAGGCGCATCATCATCAACGTGCAAAAGTCAATGTTTTTGCTATAAATCGGGCATCAATGGTCTACATACCCTTTGCATTCGTTTGACTACACTTCTTAAAAGAGAGCTTCGTCTTCACTCTTTCAAACTAAAATAAACCTGTGAAGTCACCGCGCCAATCAGTGTTCGTCGGCCAAATTTGACCGACGTTCTTTATATGGTCATTCCTTCTGACGTCATCGTTGAGCCCAGAATTGACCAATGACATGCGCATTTTTAATTAGAACGCATTTGCCGTATGTTTCTTCAAGCTCGCTGATTGGTGGAAGGTCAGCGCGTAGGTCAAAAGTGATTTACCCATACTGTCACCGGTACCCGTCATGGGGCGGGGCTACTAAACTGTAATATGGTCTCTACTAGGCAGAGTGTAGTTTAACTAGACTCTGCACGCAGGGTATGGTCTACACGACCTGTAATAAAAAGGTATAAGGGACGTTATTATCACAATACTTATGACATTGCTCACTTTTTAAAATTAGTTTCCATGCGTTATACAAAAATAATCAAAATAAATTAATATTAGATGGAGGGGGGGGGGATTGGATGGAGGGGGGGGGGGATCTCATGTATGTAAGACATGATAAGACATGCTACTAGAATTTATTCTTGTGACTCCAAATTTTCGCAATTTTCATTCTCCAGAGATATAATATCCAGTTTCTTAAAGGGGTACTGATTTTAGTTTTTTTTCAAATACATGAGTTCTTGTAAATTTGTTCCATCGTAAAGACATATTAATCCCCCCCTCCATCCACTCCCCCCCCCTCCATCCAAAATTAATTTATTTCGATTATTTTTTGTATAATTGTATAACGCATGGACGCTAACTTTTAAAAGTGAGCAATGTCATTAGTATTGTGATAATAATGTCCCTTAATCCTATTTATCACAGGTTGTGTAGACCATTGTTGCCCGATATATAGCAAAAACATTGACTTTTGCACATTGGTGATGATGCGCCTTTTTTAATAGATCTCATATCTTTGAAGGGTATCAATTCCAAAAAAAATACTAGATGACCTAACATATTTTGCCATGCACTGCGCCTATTCATTTGGCAATTCAGTTGTAAATTTTCTCTTGAAAAAATAAATCTTCCAAGTTTGTTGAGTTTTCTTGCAGAAATCGCCTCATCCCCCCCCCTCCATCCATTTTGTACGATCACCGGGCGTGGGATGTTTCAACGACTTCAATCTAGGGATTTATATAGACGGGACTTCCCCTTTTGATAATGTAATTATATATTTTTCTGTTTTGTAGGTTCCCGTGGGTAGGATACACACAAGAACAATATACGGCCCATCCTAAAGGGGTACAGACACAACCATGGCGTTCTTCAAGTTATAGCCGTGGAATTATATAGTTTATGCATCTTGCCTCAAGCGACGTGTTAAATCTGACGTGATAACCTTAAAAAGGTTAATCCCATATTTGGTTTGAGAAACACAGTTGCTGAATACAAGTGCAAACTATGAAATAACCATAATATAACAATAGATAATGTTTGGCATGCATTGTGTTTCTGTTTCATTGTTAAATTAGTTGAAAGTATATACAAAGAAGTTAATCACCAGGAGGGATTTCATATAGGGAATATCGCATGATATGAATATATCCCGAGGGAACGCAGTGACAGAGGGAAATATTGATATCATCCGAGGGATATTCTCAATATCATCCCGACAGGTGAATAACGACCTTATACCATGATCAAGAGCAAAATATATCTAAAATCCTTTGAATGAGAGAAAATGTTTGAAAAAATTAAAATTTTTGTTTTTGAAAAATGAAATTTTTTAATAATACCCGGGTTGATATCCATATCATCCCTCTAATCCCAATATCATCCATATCCTAAATATATGATTTATCACTTGCTATTGAATACTGAAATATTGCTCTGACCATGGTATAAAAAGAATAACTTATCATAAGCAGATTTCTTTTCAGGGTGTTCAGCGGCGATATAGGACTGGAAATAAGCGTCACACACCCCGGACGCACATTTCCTCGGATATTAGATCAAATAAGCAGTTATACCTGTTTGCATGTTTTACTTTTGATTTGATTTGATTGTTTAAATTAGATAAAGTCTAATTTGAATTCTAATTTAAATTAGATAAAATGCGTTCAAATGTCACCAGTGTCTGGAGGGTTGAGACTTGATTTAGGAATTAAATTAGAATAAGACTTTTTACTATCTGATTTGTTTCCATCATTGTATAACGTTGATCTCATTCATTTATTTTCTAAACCATTTTCGGTTTTGTTGCATGAGTTACTATCTTGATTTCTGTTAAAATAGATAATGCGTTGCAACCATTTAAATCCTTTTATATATCCTTTTTATATCCTTTTTTGCTTGTAACCATATTAATTAATGAGCATATGTTTAGAGGGGCATGCCGTTTTATTTTGCCATCTACATTTTATATTATCAGCCGTATCTTGATATGTTGAGAATTCTTCAGAGACAACTCCCAGACACTATCATGGACAATATCATACTTTCTTTAAAGTATAAGCTGCGGCCTTCTTGCCAAGGGGATTTTTTATTTGACAACTATGAAATTAGACTGATAAAGGCAGAACCAGATCTTTTAATAGGGGTGACAAATTGCAAGCAAAATGTACAAGTGACAACTAACCGATCAATTTATTCCTTTCAAATTTTTAAAAATAAACATGACAAGGATCGGAATGATACAAGCAAAAAAATATTCAAAAATTCTTGTTAAGTCTCGGAGTTTGCTTGCTAAATCTGATTTTCCCCTTAATTAATGAGCATAGGTTTTTATGTTTGTTTCTTTGTTTTTATTTCTTATTTGACAAGTCACATGCATGATGGGTTTATTTTACGCGTTTATTTTGCCATCTACATTTAATATTGTTATCTGTCTTGATAAGTTGGGAATTCTTCAAAGATATCTCCGAGAAACTAACATGGACTGGCTACATTATTCATAATCTGCTTTTGCCGAGGGGGGGGCTCAGCCCCGTCAGAAACTTTTCTTCAAGGGGGTGTGGTTTTACCCCCCCCCCCTTGGGCCTGATCCGTTTCTATTACTTGGCAGTCAGAAATTGTTTACGCCACCCCCTCCCTCTATCAAATGAACTATGCATGTAGATTCCTCACATGCATAGAACTATGCTTTATGTGCATTGCAATAATATCAAAATCAGAATTACGCCTTGTTTTCTAGTAACATTCAACAAAAACAAACGCTCAACTAATTGAGACGTTTGATTACTTAATCCAGCGACCATTTCCCGTCATTACATTGCAATGGTATGGTGGCCAGAGGAAATGAGCCTGTATTGATATGTGATTATGGGTTAAAGTGAGTTACCAGTGGCGGATCCAGGAACCAACAAGGGGGGGGGGGCTCAAATAGTCGGTCATAGAAAAAAACTTCCGTGCTTGCGCGGAAAAAAATTTTGGGCCCCTAAAACCGAAAAGTGGGCCCAAATTTTGAAAATTTTAGGCCCATTTTCTTCAAAATTTGGCCTGAAATTAAAAAAATAAGGCCTTAGAAGGCCTAGTAATGACCAAAAAGGCCCACTTTTTGGTGCCTGAAGGCCTTTTTTGGCCCAAAATTTTTTGGGCCCAATTTTTCTTTTTTCTGCAACTTTGAGAAATCTAAAGTATTTAATACCATTCGCACAGACATTCAATAGGCTAGTTTTTTATTCATTTCATTCCTATCCAACAGCAATCATCCATGACTTTTGATAAAGAGTGAAATCAACTGTTCAGGCTTCATGATCTTGTGAAACTTCAAGAAGGGAACTTAATTTACATCTGTTTTACTGGTTCAATTTGAATATTCAACTAAGGTTTTATCTCAATTATAGATCTAGGAACTGTTTGGGATGGGTTTGGGGTCTTATATCTATGTCACCACCACAAGTAGAGACATTTGTCTCCAACTTTTTTTGTGAACGATGTTTGGCGGTTGGTGTTCGGCGTTCGGCATCTGCAACAAAATGTTATCACACAGGCAGATCAATAGTACTTTGATTAATGATTATTATGGTTATACTTGTAGTGTCATCTTGTAGTATCATGGGAACCAAGGAAACTTGCATGGTATTGATAATCCTAAAAAACGTTTAACCCATATAATAATAAGCCTTTTGATAGCAGTTTGATTTTTCATCGAACATAATTGCAATCAACTCCATGATATTT
Source organism: Owenia fusiformis (assembly GCA_903813345.2). Taxonomy (NCBI): domain Eukaryota; kingdom Metazoa; phylum Annelida; class Polychaeta; order Sabellida; family Oweniidae; genus Owenia; species Owenia fusiformis. The sequence continues at coordinate 7,414,428 of CAIIXF020000012.1, read as the reverse complement.
GGAAAGAGCAAATATTTTGAAAGCAAGTGTAATCAAGTTTCGAGATTTCTGATAAAGTTCAATCAAGCTATGACGAAATTAACTTCATTTCCCCATTGCATTGTATCCCCAGAAAATTAAACAGGTGGAGGCATTATACTGTTTTTAATTTCAAATTGATATATTATTACGCCTTTAATGTAGGCCGAGACCATCGTAACTAATCATCCTCAATTTTCTTATTCTTATTATTTAAAATGCAACTGTATTCTAATATCCATTCCTGCACTTTATTGTGTTCAGTACTATGCAAAGGCGTAACCATGGGGACGGGTGCGACCCCGATAACCAATGAAAATAGAACCATTGGATAGAAGAAGAAAATAGCTTTAAAATGCTCTTTATTGAAAGCGTCTAGCTCAATTTTGAAGTCAGTTGCATCAATTTTTGTAAAACTCAAAACTAATCTTCGAAAAATTTGTTTTTGCCTTGCTTATGCCAAGATCGCCCCCCCCCCCTGGGTAACCTGACTGACTGAAAGCTGCCTACGCCCCTCCAGTGTATTAAAATAACTCACGACTTTTTGCTGGCGGGAAGAGCGTCTGAGGATCAATATGATGCAAGCTTTTCCTATTTTTAATTTGAAAATTGAGAAATTGAATCATTATCTGGTCAGAGAGTGGAATGCATCGTACATGTACATGTACAATGTCCAGTTGGAACTGATAATTTAAATTTTCCCTGATCAATTTGAAGCAAGTTAAAAAAGTTTGATCTCCTTCTGAGAACTTGTAGATTTTTTGGTCAATTTGAAGAAACTTGCAAAAACTTTGGGAGCGGTTGCCCCCCCCCCCCGGCCTATATTCCTTTCAAATCATGCATTTTTTGACCATTCTGACTACTTTTCGCATGATTGCTTTGCCAAAACTGTCAAAAGTTACTCCTCTTGGTAATAGCCCTCCACCCTCCTAAATGCATATTTGCAGCCGATGAAGAAAAAAGATTATATTTGTTTATCAAACAATTTTAAGAAATCAAAATATCCTGTTTGTGCCGGAAAGAGATCGCCGTGCTCCAGACAATTAATTAGTATTTGTTTTGTATACATGTAGTTACTGATCAAAGATGTCAAATTGTGGGAATCATGAATAATGACCGTTCAGACCAGCTTTTAAAATACCAACCACCGAACTCCGAACACAAACAATCGAGCACCGTCCACAAAAAGTCGGAGACTATATATATAATTCTAGTGGTGGCATAATAACACTTTCATCCTCCCATGGATATACGAGGAGTCTTATATCCAATATCCAGTCTCATAATAATCAGAGGCATATTGATAATTTTTCATTTGACTTAATACGCCTCTGTTATAATCATGGACGTCTATCCCCGTCAGATTATTCCTGGTCAATCATCATGCTACATGCAGGTATATAAGCCATGCACACAGGTATGAAAAAATAACTGTCACAAGAAATGAAAACAAGAATTTTGGAAAGCAACTATAGGTCAAATATCAAAAATATATTTTAACAACAAAGCAACACAATAAACCGTTGAAAACGTCATTGATTAAAGAAGCACAGAAAGTAATTAGCTTAACTAAATATCTATAATCGTGCTTTAATAATCTATATGTATTTTTGCAAGAGTTTGTCCCCGTCTGCTAAGGTGATAATAGGGTTAAGACACACGTTTCTTAAAAAAGAACGTGGTTCTTTAGATAACTATTTCTCCCATTTGAACTGTTTACTTGGTCGATTGAGTATAAAAACATACGGAAAACAGTCCCAGGTGAATATGAGAGTGGAACAGTATCCCCCGGGAACGAAATAGTACACGCTCGGGTACAAGTTCTTTTAAAAACGTGTAACTTAACCTTCTTATAAAACCAAGCAAAGGAAATGTAAAGCTAGCTTAACATCGTGAAATGAACAGCCTTTACTATTTTTGGAATATGAAGACTCTCTCTTTCAAGCAATCTAGTGCATGGCTCTGATAAATCAGAATGCTAGCTCTAATAAATTAAAAATGTATAAACTTAAATAAAGTACGCAAAATGCCTATCTAAAAATTAATTATTTGAAATGAATGTAGAGCTCGTCATCAAAATTGTCATCATCACCGTCAACGGACCTGCGCCAACTATTTATGAATACCTGAAAGATACATTAAACCCTTAATTATTAAATTTTAAGTGTTAACAATAAAACAAGAAACTGCATGCATAACATGAAGTATAAACACCCGGGTATAAACGCATTGTTGGGCGTCGAGGTAGCATTCGCCAATTCAACTGACGGCTGACAGATTCACCAACCAGGCTAATTCATGTCCAAATCATTTAAATATGAATAGTAACTGTCACTATTCCTTCATTTATGTTTAAAATGGCTTAAAAACTAGGTTAAACCACCAGCCGGCATCCGGCAGATGAATTAAACTCCTCATTTAACTCACGAGTAGTACCTGCCATTATAAGTAATTTAGTTTACCACTGATAAAAAGTAGGTTAAACCACCAGCCGGCAACTGAATTCATGAATGCAACCTTAGTTCTAAATTATATCTGAACTGTTTCTGCTGAATCACATGATGCGTTTTACACATTTCCTTGAGTGAAGACCCCCGCCCTTCTTTACGTTGTGCCTTCCTCGCATGTGTCCATGTATAACCCCAAAATTCATATGTCCGTCATGTCTGCAGCATTCCATTCATAGAAAGAACCTGTAAAAAGAATATAATATTTAGCAGATTAGATATCAAACGGTGACTGAGACATCAAATGTTTTAACAATGGGCCGGGGTTAAATATTGTAGTTGCTTAAAAGTATATATGATGGGGCATGCAGGCTCAATTAATGTGGGACAGGTATTTTAAAATCAATAACAAAAAATAGCTGTCACAGTGTCACATTCGCTATATGGGCTCACCTCTCGCCACTGAGTGGTTATTTCGGGCATACATTTTTAATTAATTGTTTTAATTGGTGTGACTGGATGTATCTTGTTGTTTAACGATTTGTTTTGCCCATCGTGTATACATGCCGTGTCCCGCTGTCTGCCCCAGCAAAGTATTCACACGTTGTCGGACGATGAGCCCATATGTCATAAGTGTGATAGCTCCATAATAATAATGGTTTGTTTTAAACCTTAAAAATACTCAAACATGTCTAAAATGAAAATATTATGAAAACCAGAAGCCTTGTTTCAGTTGTTTTAAATACTGAACATTGTATTAACGTTTAATGCTGTTTGTAGTATGACACGGGGACTTTGGTATATTCAGGGCTGGAAGTCCCATAGAACAAGAAGGGGATTAGGCTATTTCATTATTATGTGGACTTAAACATAATGTTTGAAGTGAAAAAAATCATATTTTCGTATATTTCTGTTTATCTTAAAAGAATATCGAATCATTGCATTACACAAATGCGTTGCTTGCAAACATAAGCGAACCTTTAAATTCGACAGACAGTAGTTAACTGTTATTAATTTGATTTAAATCTGTAAAAATGTCTTGAGTTATTTCATAGATTTATTTGTAAAACTGCCTGGGAATTGAATGTCGTGAATAACTCGGTCTCAAATACTTTTCCGAAACGAATGCAAACATATAAAATAGTATGTACTTGTCAATACAGTGTATCATACAATGCCACTGTATGTGCATGGCAAACTGGTTCCCCTGTAAGTATCCGCCCTGTTCAATTGAGTTATTTCATAGATTTACTTGAGAAACTGCCCGGGAACTGAATGTCATGGATTATACTACAAATCTAAATACCTCCCCGAAATCAATGTATCACGCGTCCACCCTGTTCAATTGAGTTATTTCATAGATTTATTTCTAATTGAAAGCCTATGGTAAAACTGCCATTGGAATTGAATGTCATGAATTTCTACAGTCTCAATACTTTTCTGAAACCAATGCAAAAATATATGTTCTTGTCAATACAGTGTATTACACAACGCCACTGTATGTGCATGGCGAACTGGTTCCCCTGTAAGCATCCGCTCTGTTCAATTGACTTATTTCATTGATTCATTAGTGAAATTGACAGGGAACTGAAATACTACAAATCTCAATACTTCCCAGAAATCAATGTATCAAGCGTCCGCCCTGTTCAATTGAGTTATTTCATGTAGGCATATTTATTTTGTGAAACTGCCAATAGAGTAGTGGTGTATCATACAACGTCATTGTATGTACATGGCGAACTGGTTCCCCTGTAAGCGTCCGCCCTGTTCAATTGAGTTATTTCATAAATTTATTTGTGAAACTGCCCGGGAACTGAATGTCATGAACTACTACAAATGATCTCAATGATTCCCCGAAATCAATGTATCAAGCGTCCGCCCTGTTCAATTGAGTTATTTCATAGATTTATTTCTAATTGAAAGCCTATGGTAAAACTGCCATTGGAATTGAATGTCATGAATTTCTACAGTCTCAATACTTTTCCGAAACCAATGCAAAAATATATGTTCTTGTCAATACAGTGTATTACACAACGCCACTGTATGTGCATGGCGAACTGGTTCCCCTGTAAGCATCCGCTCTGTTCAATTGAATTATTTCATTGATTCATTAGTGAAATTGACCGGGAGCTGAAATACTACAAATCTCAATACTTCCCAGGAATCAATGTATCAAGCGTCCGCCCTGTTCAATTACCCAAATGCGAGTAGGTAGTTACCAGTTTCACCACCAGGTGGCTGATTCGGGTCAATTAACATGGCAGGTATATAAGAAAGTTCCCTTAAACTTGAATATTATCAATTTAAGTGGCTCGATTTTCATATAACCCTTATGTGTCTGATACTTATACTAATGAAAATATGTCCAGTAAAGCAAAATATTATCTGTCCACTAAAAGCAAAGATATTTCATGTTTTGTGATTTTATAGCATGGGGTCTATGGGGAATCTCCCCGAGCTAGAAGTCACATTTTCAAAGAAAATTGTTTTTTCAAAGTTGATAAACACTTTTTAAAACCACATTTCTAGATGTAATTTTACATGTAGATTTCAAATATGATATTACCTTGACTGAATTTTGAATTTTTAATGACGTAAATCAAGATTATTTCTACTCGCATCTGGGTTATTGAGTTATTTCATGTAGGCATATTTATTTTGTGAAACTGCCAATACAGTAGTGGTGTATCATACAACGTCATTGTATGTACATGGCGAACTGGTTCCCCTGTAAGCGTCCGCCCTGTTCAATTGAATTATTTCATTGATTCATTAGTGAAATTGACCGGGAACTGAAATACTACAAATCTCAATACTTCCCCGAAATCAATGTATCAAGCGTCCGCTCTGTTCAATTGAGTTATTTCATGTAGGCATTTTTATTTTGTGAAACTGCCAATACAGTAGTGGTGAATCATACAACGTCATTGTATGTACATGGCGAACTGGTTCCCCTGTAAGCGTCCGCCCTGTTCAATTGAGTTATTTCATAGATTTATTTGTGAAACTGCCCGGGAACTGAATGTCATGAACTACTACAAATTATCTCAATGATTCCCCGAAATCAATGTATCAAGCGTCCGCCCTGTTCAATTGAGTTATTTCATAGATTTGTTTGTATAACTGCTTTGAAATTGAATGTCATTATGTGCATGGCGAACTGGTTCCCCTGTGAGCATCTGCCCTGTTCCATTGAGTTATTTCATAGATTTATTTTGAATGAATTACAACAAATCACAATTCTTTTCTGAAATCAATGCAAACATATAAAATATTATGTACTTCTCAATACAGTGTGTCATACAACGCCACTGTATGTGCATTGCGAACTGGTTCCCCTGTGAGCATCTGCTCTGTTCTATTGAGATATTTTATAGATTTATTTTGTGAAACTGCTCGGGAACTGAATGTCATGAATTACTTTTCAATACTTTTCTAAAACCGAACTGAATGTTTGTGTCGGTAATTTTGACCAATAGCGCACAATCTTTCAATGTCTATATTTAGATTATAAACACATGAGGTAATGCTCATGTTGATTTTACTCCAATCAGCAAGTTAGTATTTGAACCTTTGATAATGGCATTATGGGAAGTCCTACCTCGCTTCACTTTCATCTAGGTAAATTTAAAACGACCCTCGCAAAATCGATAAACGTTTTATTTGCTAAATATAATCGAAAGTAATTTGATTGAAGTGAACCAATTTAATTTAATATCAGAAGTTGATGACTGTTCAGTTCACATATAAACACTTATAGTTAAGATATGCTGTAAAAAAGATATCGAAAAGTAATTATATTTTTGGAGAATGCATTTTATTTGGAAGGGAGATACCTGGATTTGCAGACTTGTAAACATTTGCTCTAAAGACAATATTAAGACGAACATGTATTTAAGATTCCATCATGATTGATATTCCTGCGATCTGCACTGCTTGATCTTATTATTAATTGAATTTAATTCCCTTTCAATAGTCTGAATTCTATTCGAGCAATTTCTGCAAATAATACTGGTACATACTATTCGTTTAACGTCAATCATCTAATCTAGAAGTTGACCGTGAGCAGTTCTTTCACCGTTTTTTATTAGTTTTGTTTTTCCTGAAATCAGTCTTGGCAATGAAGCTCAGTACACAAGGCAAGCATGTTGTTTTTCAGTATTAAGAGTATACTTTCCCGAAATCATTGCAAACAAATTATAAAATATTATGTATTTGTCAATAAAACATACAACGCCACTGTATGCGCATGGCGAACTGGTTCCCCTGTAAGCATCTGCCCTGTTCCATTCAGTATTTTGTGAAACTGCCCGGGAGTTGAAAATTCTAAATTACTACAAATCTCAATACTTTTCCGAAATCGATGCAAAAATGTAATATAGTATCCGCTGGACAAAGGTGCGCTGTAAATATTGTAGGCTACTTTAGAGAACTTGTACAATATCATACAACGCTACTGTATGTGCATCCCGGGATGTGCATTGCGAACTGGTTCCCCTGTAAAGCATCTGCCATGTTCTGTTGAGTTCTTTCAAGTATTTTGTTAAACTACCCGGGATCTGAATGTCATGAATTACTACAAATCTCAATACTTTTTCGAAATCAATATGCAAACATGTAATATATTATCTACTGGACAAAGGTGCACTGTAAATATTGTAGCCTACCTTACAGAACTTGTACAATATCATACAACGCTACTGTATGTGCATCCCGGGATGTGCATGGCGAACTGGTTCCCCTGTAAAGCATCCGCCATGTTCTGTTGAGTTCTTTCAAGTATTTTGTTAAACTACCCGGGATCTGAATGTCATGAATTACTACAAATATCAATACTTTTTCGAAATCAATATGCAAACATGTAATATATTATCCACTGGACAAAGGTGCACTGTAAATATTGTAGGCTAGCCTACTTTACAGAACTTGTACAATATCATACAACGCTACTGTATCTGCATCCCGGGATGTGCATGGCGAACTAGTTACCCTGTAAAGCATCCGCCATGTTCTATTGAGTTCTGTCAAGTATTTTATTAAACTACCCGGGAACATAATGTCATGAATTACTACAAATCTCAATACTTTTTCGAAATCAATGCAAAAGTTAATGACTAATCCATGTTTTTGGGGTGTGTAAATCAAAATTGCTGTATACTATTGTAGCTATGCTCCAAACTTCAAGATCTGATCATTAAATAGGGATTAACGTCAAATCAATTCTAAAAGCAAAAATATCCAATGGGTTAAATAATCTTTTCTTTTTTTCAGTATTATTTTTGTAAATGTTGTTAAAATTAAATTAGATATTGTAGGCCTATATATGCACCTGGTTAGGGGAAGCTTAGCTACTAGACCTTGTCTGCCAGGCCCCCCGACCGAGACCTCTCACCATAAACACAGATTGCATGACATGTGCGTGTTTAATACAGGTGATGTCTCAAGACATTGTCTAAGTCACCACTCCCAAAAATATGATATTAGTGCTGTCTCCATTAGCCATAAGGATAAACCCATAATAAGTGAATAACCTGCGTACCAAACCTTCGGGCTAGGTCCCATCGCTCAGCTTATGGACAACTACCTTGTATATTTCATTAAAGATCATACATATTTTCGTACAGGAGGGGCTGCACCATCTTACCATACTTGGTGTTTCGAACTTTCCTTAGCAGCGTGCCAAACATGTAACAATCTTGCCGACCTGGCAACAAAAAACATACACACCTTACAACAGTTTGGAGACACACACAAACTCCAATTCGCAAATTAAAACAATACACATTTACTCATAAACAACCAACCAAATAATACCCCGACTGGAAAACACTTTCCAAACCAAAATATAAACAATCACTTCATAACAACCAACACGAAACCAACACTTCAAAATTTACATTCTAACAAGGGAATCTCCCTATTGTCTTCTTAATCACTACTCCCATAACCACACTTAATTCAGGAACATACCTGATACACACATAGTTACAGTGACCTAGATACATAATTGGCCACTGATACACATATAACACGTACCACTGACAACTAAGAATCAACCTAACTACCAATATGGCTAGGAAACGCAACAACAAACTTTACAAAGCCAAAAAAACAATACATCCTTTCAAACACTCATAAAACACACAAAACCAAAGCAGCGAAAACTAAGCTCGTTGTTAACTTGTCGGATTACACACCGTCAGAAGCAGAACACTCTGTTCTCTCTAAGGGACTCAGGCCCGTAGCCAGGGGGGTTCGAAGGGTTTGGGCGAACCCCCCCCCCTGGCCAAAAATTCTTTCAAAATCATGCAGTTTTTCACCATTTTGAGCACTTCTCAAGTGATTTTAGCCATTTTTGGGCCAAAATTGTCAAATGTGAACCCCCCTGGAAATTTTGGAAAACTGAACCCCCCCCCCCTTGGCAAATCCTGGCTACGGGCCTGGGACTCAAGTTTATTCCCACCCCAAACTTAAAAACACTAGAGCGGGAACTCCCGACTGACATTCTAAGTTTTACCAGAAAACTTATATTAAAATACTTATTTCATACAAAGAGTAGAACGAAACACCCGTTCTCTACAACGAAAAAACAACACAACCAACCAGACTTAAACAATAAACCAACCACACACAGACACAATCAACCAATATGCATCACCCTCCCGATACAACACAAATATGGGAAAATCAAAATATTTGAAATACGGACGATTAAACCCTACATTCAAGTTAATATCTCAACAACAAGATATACCACGAACATAATACACACACCAACAGGAAGCAAAAACATTAAACAAGCCGCCTGAACCAACAGAAAAACGATTTACCTATCATAGACCTACCCTAAACACCGCCAAACTCAAACCAACTTAAAGAATCGAAAATACCGCAAAATGCCGAAAACACCAAAACACGTCCAAACACGGAAAAGTTTACAACCCTTCTAATACACACAATATGAACATAACATATACCTGACCATGAAGCTGACACAATGAACAAAACAACCAAATTAAAATTTCAACATCGAACTGACCATACCATGATGCAATTAACTAATACGCATACACCCTCCCGATAAAACACAAACATGAGAAAATCAAAATATTTGAAATACAGGCCATCAAACCCTACATTCAAGTTAATATCTCAACAACGAGATATGCCACGAACATAATGCACACACCGACGGAAAGCTAAAACATTAAACAAGCCACCTGAACCATCAAAAGACAATTTACCTACCATAGACCCATCCTAGTCACCACCAAACTCAAACCAACTCAACAAATCGAAAATACCGCAAAATGCCGAAAACACCAAAACACGACCAAACACGAAAAAGTCAACAACTCTTCTAATACACACAATATGAACATAACATATACCTGACCATGAAGCTGAAACAATGAACAAAACAACCAGATCCAATTTCAACATTGAACCGACCATACCCCGATGCAATTAACCAATACACATACACCCTCCCGATAAAACACAAATATCGGAAAACCAAAATATTTAAAATACGGGCCATTAAACCCTACATTCAAGTTAATATCTTAACAACAAGATATGCTAGCAACATATCACATATACCAACGGAAAGCTGAAACAGTAAACTTACCACCTGAACCACCAAAATGTAATTTACCTACCCTCAACCCACCACAGACACCGCAAACGCACACCAACTCAACAAATTGAAAACACCACAAAATGCCACAAAATACAACCAAACACGAACAAGCCAACAACCCTTTAAATACACACAATATCAACATATAACATACATGACCATATGGCTTAACCACAAACAAACCAAACTAAAATTCATCAATAAACTGACCACGCCTTTATGCAATAAACCAATACGCATAAACAACCACCCCCCTCCCGCTAAAAAACGAATACGGGAAACCTATTAAAATACAACAGAATGATAGAAATAAAACAGCATTATCATTCACAATAAAATCACAATAAATCACATACAACATTCATTCGGCCGCTGAGGAAGAACAATCATGGGATACCCCCATGAGTTCGAAACATCTTGGGCCCTTATAATGACCAACATATAAGGGAGAAGATCCGCTACAGGATAGGGAATAACACACCAATGTCATTACCCTAGGATCTACCAAATATACACTACCCGTCACATGAGTACTGACGGTGGTTAGGGGAAGCTTAGCTACTAGACCTTGCCTGCCAGGCCCCCCGACTGAGACCTCTCACCATAAACACAGATTGCATGACATGTGCGTGTTTAATACAGGTGATGTCTCAAGACATTGTCTAAGTCACCATTCCCAAAAATAAAAAAAACTTGATTTCAAGTTACTATGGCAACCATTTCTTATTCAATGTTTCCGTTATTCTAAATATTGTTAGCTGGATTAATAAACCATTCCATGCTGCACATTCTGTGAAATTTTCATAGGAAAATATTGAAAAATAAAGAAATTAGAGAGATATTATGAGAACTTTATGATCAACCCTCGTATGTCACATTGCTCAGCTTATGGACAAATACCAAGTATATTTCATCTCAAAAACGATCGGACACATTTTGTAGTAGAAGGGCTGTACCATCTTACCACACTTGGTGTTTCGAACATTTCTTATCAGCGTCCCGAATATTCAACAATCTTTTTCTGCCGACCCGGCAATACAAAAATATATACACTTTATAACCCTATGGAGATAAACACTCACTTCAATTCATACTTTAAAAAACAACGCATTTACTCACAAACAACCAACCAAACCAGGTTTCCTCAACCGGGAACCCTATTTAGAAACATCATATAAAACTCATATCAACAAACAAAACAAACGAAACAAATTTTAACAAACAAACCGACAAAATCGTGATCTACAATTCACCAAAACGCATACACCATCCCGACAAAACACAAACACGGGACAATCAACAAATTGAAAACACGGTAAGACAGCCCCCAGAAACAAGTTAATACCTCAATAACAAGAGATGCTACGACCACAACATATACATCGAAATAAAGCTTAGACATGACACTACACACCCAAACCGTTGAAAAACAACTTACCTACCACTTACATACCAAAAAAAGCCACAAACAAACACAAAATTTACAAACCAAAATACCACAAAACTCCGATAAAACCAAAATACCGTAACCAATCGCGAACGAGCTAACAACTTCCCCAACGCACACACTATCAAAATAAAAAACACCTCACCATAAGGGTAAACAACAAACCAAACAAACAAAACAAATTCAAGCAAACAAATTGACAACAACTTGATGCAATTAATCAATACGCATACACAATCCCGACAAAACACAAACACGGGATAATCAAAACATAATGAAATCACGGGAAGACAGCCTCCAAAATCAAGTTAATATCTCAACAACAAGAGATGCTACTACCATAACACACACACCAAAATGAACCTCAGACATGACACTACACACCCAAACTGTTGCAAAACAACTTATCTACCACTATATAAAAACGCCACACAAAACAAATAAAACAAGAAATTTACAAACCAAAACACTACAAAACTCCGATAAAACCAAAATACAAACAATCGCGAACAAGCTAACAACTCCCCCAACGCACACACTACTGACATAAAAAACACCTAACCATAAAGGGTAAAAAACAAACCAAACAAACAAAACAAATTCAAACAAACAAACTGACCATAACTTGATGCAATTAATCAATACGCATAGTTGCATACACGATCCCGACAAAACACAAACACGGGATAATCAAAACATAATGAAATCACGGGAAGACAGCCTCCAAAATCAAGTTAATATCTCAACAACAAGAGATGCTACTACCATAACACACACACCAAAATAAACCTCAGACATGACACTATACACCCAATTCATGGAAAAACAACTTTTCTACCACATACATACCACAAACGCCGCCAAACATACACGAAATTTACAAACCAAAATACTGCAACCCGACACGGGAAAACATATCCCCTGTCAAGTAAACATATTAACAATAATATATACTACCACCACTACACACTGTCACACAAATCAACACTAAGCTCAAACACAAGACTAAACACCCAAACCTTTGACAAACAGGGAACCCACCACAAACTCACACTACACACATCCAAACCAATTACCATTTTTATAAACGAAAATACCGCAAACTCCGATAAAGCAGAAACGCTACTAAAGACAACGAATTTACAACTCTTCCAATTTACATACCATGAACATAAAACATACACCACTATATATGAAACTTAAACACAGAACCAAACCACAACGTCATCTTAACCAAAAGTTATCTCTAGCACAACTGAATGATAGAACTAAAACCCAAACAGCATTCTTTCGGCTGCTGATGAAGAAATATAAGTTAGTAATCATCGAATAACTCGATGATTATAGGCAATGACACATCAATGCCATAACCCTAGGATCAACCAAATATACTCTACCTGTCACATAAGTACTGACGGTGGTTTGGGGGAAGCTTAGCTACTAGACCTTGTCTCCAAGACCCCTCGACCGAGACCTCTCGCCAGAAATGACACTTGTACTATGTACTGTAATGCGCCAGGCTAGCTGCGTTAGATACGCTAATAAGAGGCATTTCCAATGAAATCAGTTACAATGATTACTGGGATTGTTCACATACGGCATCTGTAAATTTCATGTAAATTCATCGCATTTATTAAATTCACTATCCAATAAAAATGTGCATTTATACTGTGCTGCGGTTAAATGGGAACAGATGATTTAAAACGAATTTCGAAAAACGCTTTGTTAAATTATTTGTTTCCGTCTAGGGCGACTTATTTAGAGAGTCTTATCAATTGTATAATAAAATGTGATGTACATGGAAAGCATACATCTTCATTCATCAGATGTTTATCGGGATGAAGAAAAGAACTTAATATCCACTGGGAATGAAAGATCGTGTAATTGTACGTTGAAAGATAATGGTTTTAAACCTGATTTACCATTTGCCCATCGGGTAAGTAAATGGAATCTCATACACTTACAATGTAACTACGTGAAACTATAATGTGGCGTCCGTGGAACGAATGGTGAGCGAAAGCTACGCGAATGAACCAACTCCGTGGTACATACGAAATTACCCCGCGATGAGCTTGAAGCGCACTCGTGACGCGCCCGCGGTGACCACGAAAAGCGTTCGATTTGACCACGAAATTCGGGCGGCATGCCGACGACATGGCAGGGTGTAAGGCTAGTAATTAGATGTACGGTAGTTCATACACTAAATTATACAGAAAATAAAAATTTGAAGCAGTTTAATCAAATATTTAAGAGAAAAGTAGATTGGATTAGATAAGCAGACGGATTGGGTTTATGCAGACGGACACTATATACAGGGGTAGAAAACACCCAATGATACCAATACAAACACGATGACGTACATTAGGCTGTTGGAGTTAGACCTTCAATCTAGGTGGTTGTGTTCTTGTTTAGGTTTCGAAAAAAATTAAACTGGATATTTTGGAAACTGAAAAATTTCTTCTTAATTATCAATCTACATGGATTAATAAGCAGTCATTGGATATATGTTGTTTAGGTTTCAAAAATTAAAAAACTGGATATTTCCAAAACTTAATATTTCTTACTTGTAAAACAAGACGGATTATTAAAAAATCATTGGATATAGTTTGAAATCGTAATTTGTAAATGTTATAATGCCTCGAGAAGTATTTGAACGTTACGTTGGACCCAGAGTAAGAGATATGATTGGCTGTCTGTCAAAAGATAACATTGTAAGTCTTAGTTATAGGAATATCAGGTCTTCCCTTTGTAAAGTTTGATTTTGCATAAGTAAAAGAAAGCTTCATCTGCATTCTATCAATTATGTAATTTTATATGTTTTGTATTTTTAGCACATGCGTGAAACCGCTGAAAAGCATCGCAGTTTGGAACAAGACCACCAGGTGGCGGTAGAACAGCTCAAGGTCAAACAGGAGGAGATAAAGATGTTGCAAAAGGTATGTAAATATGTACCCCTTTTGATCACCATGACGACCAAGACTATTCCATAAATTGTTTGCATCTGTGTGGTGTTTATCTAGATCATCATTGATTGGACAACACGTCCATGTTATTCTCCCATAGACTGGTGAGAATATTTCGGGACTTAGTGGGAATGGCAAAAAACAATTTATAAATTACCCCTAGATCCTCTCCCAAATGCCCCCACTCCATTCTCCATCTCTCACTCAGAATGCCATCTATTGTGAAAAGATGTGATTAAGATAATGCCATCTTTATGTAAAAAATGTCCAAATAATGACAAATGACAACAGGAAGAAAAAATATCTCAATGTTTATATTTGAAAATGGAAATATAACAAATCAAGTATGCAAAAACTTAGTTGATACGTGTGTAGTCAACATTCTAAATTATATTGAATTCCAAGAAAACTGATCACTTCATTCAAATATTAGATAGAAATTGAATGAAATATGTGGGCATATATCCAAATATGTTTTACTCTTTCAGACGCAGGTTGAGACAAGGAGGGAGAACGAGGAAGTTATCTCAACACTACAGGTAAACTACCCTTTTGAAAAGTTTGATTTGTCTCAGTTAGAGTATAGAAATTATTTGCTTCTGGCTCAAAGGGTACATGTAATCTTGTCCAGTGGTATCCCATCATTAAACAAGAACAGAAAAAATGGAAGCAGTGATCTCCCATGTCACTTTTACCGTGGAGCCCCCCTAATTGAAACAAAAGGCCACCCAGTTGGCACCCTGCACTTCAACTTCTAATTTAAAGAATGAACGAAGCAGCCACCTGGAGTTAGCGTGAGTGTAGCAAGTGCTGATTATATTAAGACTTGAAAAATTGCACCCAGTTGAAAAAAATGTTTTGGATAAAACACCGGGAACACTTTTCATATGACTTATAAACTTTATGTTAGATGAACCTCTTTAAATTGAACACCTCCACAGTGGAACACATTAGAGGTCCTGGTACCAAAGGTATTCCAGTGTATGAAAATACAGGCAAAGTTAAAGGAATAAGAATCACCAGTTGACCTCAACAGAGGTCTACAATTGTATATTGTACCATAGACTCAGAGTGATAACTTCTTGTTTCCATTCCAGGCAAAATTACGTGAATTGGAACGAAAGTACGAACTACAAGCCATAAAACATGAAGAGCTTACACTTGAAATGACTGTTATAAAACAACAAACAGAACGTGCTAAAAATGTCAAAAATTCAAAATCGGTGTCTTCAATTGAGATTCAGACTGATGATGATGTCTTTCTACCTGATAAAAAACAACCTCGTTTGATGAATGGAATATCTTCGTTTGATTCAGGTAAGTGGAGTTTAATTGGAAAATATGTTCATTTCATGTATTGTTATACACAGCCAATATAATTCGACGCCGTTTCGGCATTGAAAAAACTGGCACTGTTCCGGCACCGTTTCGACACCGTTCCGGCACCGAAACCTTTCAACACCAAAATTTGTTACTGGACCAGTCAGTCCATTTGGTGCCGAAACGGCACCGAAATTTGGCACCGAAACGGCGTCGAAAATCAGATTGCATTTTATGTACATGCTTTTTTGCCTTGGGTGTATGATGGGGTGACCATGTTACAATATGGATGGGAATTCACCAGTTGATTTTTTCATTCATTTTTTCGTAACATGGCAACTCAAAAAATGCAACTCTAATTTTGGAATAAATAATAATAATAATTTCTTAATCATAGGGAATCTTCTTGAATTTTATTGTGAAGATTGTTCATTGTTTGGAACATTGGTGTATTGAAAATACATCAATGGATCAATCGATCAGATTATTCTATTTAGAGAAATCACATTTTCCACCTGGCTGTGCTAAGTTATTCCAAAATTAGATGATTCCATTTTTTGGGGTCACTCTGAATTAGTGAAATAATCATATCCTTGGGTTTAAGGCTAGAACATTTAATGTTTAGCATGTCCACTTCCCCTCATTTTTAATCTACATAATATATATGGTCTAATCAAGCTTAATTGTTGAAAATAATCAATGATAAACAGAATTTCAGGTTAAGTTTGATTGAAATAAATGTTAAAGTACCCTTTTGAGGTTATAAGAAAATGTAAAACAAATTCATGCTAAACATAGAATTTAATTGCTCTAGCCTAGGTTTACAGTGACCCTGGCTTAGGTGTGCATTTTCAACATACAGAAGTCTTGCTTCAAGCCCTTAACCCTCTTCCCCCACAGATAAAGGGGGGGGGGTTCCAGAGACATGGAGCACGACATAATTGTGCCAGTATAGTATTGCAGTTTTGAACATCAACTTTTTGTTTTTTTTAAAAGAAATGTGACACTTGGTTCATTTTTTTATTATCAGTTGTATGATGCCAATTAAAGGTGCTTGCTAGAATTATGCCAGTCGTCGCAAATAAAAGGTTGTGTAGGTCAAAAGATATTGTGATGATCATGTATTCTTCAGCGTGACATATTAAGTCTATAAACCAACTGGAGTTGCTTTTCTTTAGTATGGAGACATCTATTTTATCTTCATAAAACTTCATAATTGTGTTAGTAGATTTTTTATCAAAGTATAGATGACTGTTATTCTGGGATCGCAGTTTACTAGGCAATATAATGGAGAAATCATAAGAATACAGACAGACCACAGAATTGTTATTTTCTGAAAATATTCATAACATGTTGGGAGACTACTTATTAGGGTCATGACAATAGAAGACTTAAGCCTCAGTCAGATTTGCTCTTTGGATTCACATATAAAAATGTACATCGTGCTGCTTACATCCCTATATTTTAGGCTGCTTATTTCTCTTCATTTTGGGAAGCTAAGACTGCTGTGTGGCTGCCGTAGATCAAATCTGACTGAGGCATTACAGTGCAATCGATCTATTTCTCAGGAAATCTCAAAAATATAAATCCAATAGATGGGAGCAGTGAACGTTTTCTTCGTTAACATTTTATTTATTAAGGAAGTGCAGTACAATGAAAAATAAAAATGGCTCCTTCATTCAATTTTTTTGTTACACTGATTTTAGTTGCCTGGTCAGAATACACGCTTGTTTTCTTTATTCCTTGCTAATTCCACTCTTTTCCACTCTTTATTTCAAAACATGGCCAACATCAGATCATTTCTAGTTTAAAGTCCAGATCGATCAGATTCAAGAACCTTGAATCTCCAAGATGCGTCCATCTGATATATAATTGACAATTTTTCATTTGGAATCAATATCATTTTGTGTAACTTGAAATCTGGCTTATCTTCGTCTGTCAGGATGGTCTGTAAATTAGATCAGTTTCATAAGAATAATGCTTCCATTCGTCTAAATTACGATATACAGAAATCGCCAACTTTTTGACCTGTAGACCGAGTACTACTTACCATTCTCTGATAAGGAAAGACAATTTTTCAGTTTTGTGACTGATTTTCGACTGGAAAAAATGAAGGATCGTGGGTTCAAACCCCAGATTTTTTGTTGGCCCTTTTATTTAATTTTCTTTGGAATAACTGCTATAGAGTGAGCTAATTTTAGTAATACAATTTTGAATTTACAAATTTCTACATTTTTAATCATCAGTTACTTCACAATTTGAGATCACAGATCGTTTAGTTAGGGGGCTATTATTTTGGGAATTAGATAAAGGATGTATATGTACCAGGTATTTATTGGAAAATCATAGATGTTTTGGAATATTATCCTCAACATCCCTATACTTCATAGTATTTATTTCAATAAAGCATAGCCAGAATTCAAAAATAGCTGAGGCAAATTGAAATAGCTGAGGCAAATTGAAATAGGTGAGGCAAAACTTAAGTCAAAGAGGATATTATACTCTATGTGACATCATTTTCACATATATTTGGATGATAAAACATCTAATTCTGTAAAATTTTATTGAAGTGATATCTAGCCTGCCTCATAGATACTTCCTGTAGCAGACATGATTTGAGAGTAATTTATTTCACTGTAGCCTTATAAGCGGTTATTTGAGAAGAATTTATAATGACTTTATGTACTACATCCTTTCCATTATGGATATTATTTGGATACCTGAACATGAGTTGTCATGGTAACTATGATTCAAAATACTAAATACAGTGAATTATAGCAGGAAATATTTTAAAGGTTGAACATTTTACTCTCAGCCGATCAAAATGTAAGAAAATTTGGCTGTTCACTTTGGTTATTGAGAGAAAAGACATGAAACGGCAAACCTGACTGTCGGGGAATGTTTTAATCAAAGAAAGTCAGTTTTTGATGAGTTATTTTTCTCATATTTGCTATAATTCTATGGCAATCTCTAAATTAGCTTTTAGTTGATAACACTAGATGTCCAGCAATCCCATCACCCCCATTACATATGTATGAATCTGATTGGTCAATAGCATATGTCACATGGTTCAATGGAGTCCAATTGAAAACGTCCTCATCTGGACTGGGCAAAATAACCAATGTAAAAGGAAGGTTAATATTACGTGCTTCAATGAAAATATAATGGTCATTTTTTAAAACACAAAATAAAATACAATAGCTTGAAATTATCAAAAAGTTCAACTAACAATTATGACGTGAACACTCAAAAATGTATAGAAATACAAGCAATTTGGGAATATATCAATATTTCAAAACAAGGATTGTAAGATTTAAGTGCAATTATGGAGATATTTTTAGTACAGGCAGTGTCAAAATTGTTTTTATTGATCAAGATATTCCAATGTGTACTTCATAGAACAACCGACTCAATCTCTGGAGATCTGACCACTGAATGAAATTGTTCTTCTATCCAGGGACTTACATTGATGTTTAGCCTTGCTCCTTCATGCGGTTCTTGGCTTTTTAAGGTTGTATGATTCCCATGATTTGCAGATTTTCTTTACAGTTGAGAGCATAATTGCTCAGAGTTAAATACCAAGTTTAGTTCCTTCATTATGTTCCGAAGCATTTTAATACAAAAGCTTCATAACATAAATACTTTGTACGAAGCTTTTGCCAAACTGTAACAAAGCAATTAAACCCCACTGGTGGATTCAGAAAAAATTTATAGGGCCCAAAAAATTCTGTAGGACCTCACAAATGGGCCTTTTTAGCAAAACTTGGCCTTATTTGGCCTCTATGCCAAATAATCAAAAAATTGGCCTTAAATTTTCAAAATGCAAGCATGGAATTTTTTATCCTGATTTCAAATGTGCCCCCCCCCCCCTGCTAGCTTTTGGATCCACCAGTGAACCCTGCTATGTAACAAATACCATGCCATGTGTTTTAATTATGAGAATGACCTCTATACCCAGGACCATGAATCTAGATGTTCAGGGTTTTATTGGTTTAATCCCACTACTTAGGGACGAGGGATAGGTTTAGCTTTGACTAAAGTATAAGAACTTGATCTATGACTAATTCTTATTGAACATAAAAAGGTATGATACTGTCGTCTTCTTGATTAGTGGATGGGCAAAGCTAAAGGGTGATAATGTCTGACAAACAACATTGCGGATTGATTTGAAATCATTTTCTACATTGTTAAGTCACCACCACAAGTGGTAACATATCGTTAAGTCACCACCACAAGTGGTAACATTTGTTAAGTCACTACCACAAGTGGTAACATATTGTTAAGTCACCACCACAAGTGGTAACATATTGTTAAGTCACCACCACAAGTGGTAACACATTGTTAAGTCACCACCACAAGTGGTAACATACAGTATTGTTAAGTCACCACATATTGTTAAGTCACCACCTCAAGTGGTAACATATTGTTATAGTCTCCAACTTTTTTTATTTATTATTTATTTATGAATGGTGTTTGGCATTCAGCATTCAGGTGATGATATGCATTTTATGCCTCGTTGAGTATTGTATGCAGACTAACAAACCAATTCTGTTTGAGTGCAAGTTCACAAATCCTTCAGTACACCACCTGCAAAAGTTTGGCAAAACTAACTCACCCGCTGCCAAACATTTGGCGGGGAGTATACATTCTACTTGTTAAATCTTGAGCATTCTTCTGTCAATATGACCACATAAATTATTTATGAATTATATTTGTGTATATTATCATCAAACTTGACTGATGAAATTGTGATATTGATATTCATACTGATTCTTGAAAAGCAGCATGTAACAGTGAAGGCCTCGGACTGTATGATGAACCAAGTGAACCCATATATGACCAATTCTTATTTGTGAACCCATATATGATCAACTCTCTTGTGAACCCATACAGATCAACTTTGATGTGTGAACCCATATACCGTATTACCAATTCTTATATGTGAACCCATATATGACCAATTCTTATATGTGAACCCATATATGACCAATTCTTATATGTGAATATGATCAATTTTTATATAAGGACACAATTCATTTACATTGTACATGAAATTATGGTCACTTTTATTTCACCACTTATCAGTATTATATACATTTTATTTTATGGCATATTTTTAGAAAAGATAAGTTTTCTCAAGAAAGTCCAAAATAACACTTGAACAACCCCTATCTCTCTGGTAAGAGGCTTACCTTGGTTTCTGAAGGAATCTAATGGTACATCCAAATCAATATGCATTATATACATTTACCTATGATTAGAATTAATTGTATTTAAACATTTATTAATTTGATTAAGCTCTATAATTCAATTAGTTAATGTACGTGTACATAGTATTAAATATCAATTAGATTTTATTTTTCTTGTTTCTAATAATAATTAGAGTCTAATTTGGGCCCCTTAGCCACACTGCAATCAACTGTGATTTAAAGAGAAATAAATACCTGGAGATTTGTTGATTAGTTTGGAGATTTGTTGATTAGTTTGGAGATTTGGTGATTAATTTGGTGATTTATTTCTCAGATAGCTCAGATAATTAATAATGCATATTATATTCCTATATCCCTTGGTCAGTGATGTAATCTAATTCATATTGATTTTCCAATTATCATTTCATTAATTTGTGTGCAATTAGATCGTGCTTTTCTATAATTAATTGTACAAACTGTGCAAACCCCTTAAATAAAATACCACCTACTCGTATTTAAATCTAACAGAACAACAAAACAAAAACGAACTGACGTGTTTAATACAGTTAAATAACTGATGTATTATTATTCCAAAATACACAAATTTTCATCCTTATTTTATTTTACATATATTTTGGGATCGGGTAAAATGAACCAACCATGATGGTAAATTTTATTTGAGGACTAAGTATTCAGTTGTTGAGAAATTCCAATATTCAGCAGAACTCTAGCAATTTTACACTTGTATGCCCCTCTTTGATCTTCTATTCGGCCATTTTGATAAATCTGAAGTAATATCTTGAATATATAGTTTCCATGGCAATTTGATTCATGATAAGTATAAATAGGTTACATTTAGTATTTTTGAAAATGGTCTCCATTGACACTACAGTAAAACCTGTTTTAGTGAACGCCTCTCTCTAGTGAACACCCGTCTCTAGTAGACACCCTACCTCCAAACATACTCTACTGTCTTCTGACTATAAGTTACCCTTTCTGCAGTGAACACCTACCAACGCTGAACATTTTTTTTCAGCAAAAAATGTTCTATACTGTATATATAGGTTTACTATACATGTATATGTGATCATGTTTGGGCAATGTACTGGGCAATGCAATAATTTGTTACATTGCCCAGTACATTAAAAACTGTCATACCAAACACCATTGGGATCGGCCAAAAGTGTTCTCCTGGTAGGAGTTCATATGTCAATGGCAGATTAAAAAAATGGAATAGAAGTGAAGAGTATTCAACATATTAAGAGATGTTCAGATTAGAAGAAAATCTATATAATGCAGAGTATGTATTAATTTTTTTCTAAATTTTTTGTCAAATTATTATTCAATTACCGGAAGTAGTGGGAAGATATGCCCACAAGCGGGAGATATAGCGTGAGTTTTGGAGGTTCTGGATACAGGATATATCTTACCACTATCTCCCTAAAACTACTGGGCAAAGGTCCTAATGCAGAGTATATATTATACATTGCATATATCATTGTAACATTGTGTACATTCGGTAAAAATATGCAACAATCAGGACCCTTGTTAAATTATTTTGGGTGTACTTGTATTTTTGTACCCTGTTACTTTTGGAACACCCCGTATGTGTACAGATATTCAAAATTCACAATTGTGTATGCCACTGTTAAGAATTATAGATAATGAACTTCAAAGAAAAATAACCAATTCCAAATGACATAATAAAAAAAGAAACAATTGAACATTTCTGCATCGTTTTTATGTTTCATGACAAGAAACATAATGACAAACAATATAATGACAAGAAACATAAAGACAAGCAGCATAATCCTTATTGATTGAGTAGGTTGTTAGGTTATTAATTAAATCTGTTGTAAAGAAAAATCCTGCCTTGTATTGTCCATAAAATATCAGATCAATATAACTTATTAAAGGAGGTTGAAGAAGGTCGAGCTAACCTACACTTTGGCTTAAAATAACAACTTTCAACTTTTTCATCTTCTATTTTCTCTAATTCTTCATATTGATGAGTAAAGGTATCAATATATAGAACATATTCTCTTACGTAATTACTTACGTTTTTATCAATCGTAAATCGATATATTGGAACTAAGATGCACACTGCTCTTTTGCACGTCCCACATATTAACACTCTCTTTCGATGGGATTTACGTTGGTATACAGCTTTCATTTGGTATACATTTAATTGAACAAGTTGAGCCAAAGCATGTTTAACTCTGGTCAATTTAAGATTTGTATATCTTTACTTGCAAATCGAAATAATATGGACATACTCTTGTTGAAGTTGTGACATGATGTTAGTCTCCAATTTTTTTGGCCGGTGTTCGGCACTTGGTTTTCAGTGGTTGGTGTTTGGTTACTGTAAGAAATGGCAGGCTGTGACATTTTGCATGTTGATGCCCGGCTGTGACTTCAACTTCCTTCAGTTTCTACTCAACCCTTAGGAAAAAAGTTTAGGGCACTTCCCTTGAGTTAAGGAAAGTTTGGGGTTATTTTAAGATTAATTTGTCCACAAACCTTAACATTAAGGTGAATGTTAACCTTAACCCATTTTTTACCTTATCTTCCCCTTAAATTTTAAAATTAAAACCATGAATAACCCATGATGTTGATTTTGGGGAATATTTAGGTCAAGTTTGGGTTTAGTATCTAGGTTTAGTTCAGGCTTAGTTTACCCTTAATTTCTAGAATGTACACTTAAGATATATGGAGGCTACTGATTTGAATACATATTTAAGATGAAGTCATCCAGCTTAAAATTCACAAAATACATTATTTCCAATGAAATAAAATACTAGTAATTACTTTTTTAATGAAAATGGCTCAAAAGGCCATGCTTAGAGTCCACCAAATCATTCCTATTAGTAGTTGACAATGTGTCTTCTAGTCAAATATTATTGAGCTGTAATAAAAGACCTCTAGTCTCACTAATAAACCATACACATGCCTTCCAAAACAACTTCAGGGAGGATTACAGCATGTTATATAATGTAAAAGGCTAGATTGGCCATGTTGATACATCTTACATATCATAAGTATCAGGTAGTTGTCACTTTTATTTTCATTTCATGTTAGTCTAAAAGCCAAATATTATTCACTTGTTATATTAGACATCCATCTCACCTAATATCCAGATAGAATATTAGTATGTTCATGAAAGTGGAGCGCTCATGAGAGATTCAAATTATGATTTCAATGTAAGTGGCTAGATTGGCCATGTTAAGATGTCTTACAAAGCAGAACTATTAGGTAGTTGTCAATTCTATTTTCAATTTTGCTAACCTTAAAGCAAAATCTATTTCACCAGTGATATTAGGCATCTAGCTTAAAAGATACATGGGCTTCAAAACTGCCCCAGAGAGAATCTTACTATGTTTTTAAACAAAATGGCTAGATTGGCCATTTTAAGGCCTCTTATAAAACAGAACTATCACATAGGCAAATTTTTCTGATTATTTTCTTGCCAGCCATGAAGCCAAATATAATTCGCTTGTAATATTAGATAGCTAGGTTAAATAACAGAAGAGATACATGGCTCTCAAAACAGCTCCAGAGAGAATCAAACTATTTTGACAATGTCAATGTCTAGATTGGCCATATTAAAATGTCTTAAAAACAGAACTATCGGGTAATTGTCATATGTATTCTCATTTCTCTATAGCCTAAAAGGCAAATATAATTCACTTGTTATATTGGAGATCTAGCTTTAATAAAAAAAGAGATTACTGGCTCTCGAAATAGCTCCAGAGAGAATCAGAGTATGTTATCAAGGGGCTTAGATTGGCAATGTTTGGAGGTCAAACAATTCACAATTTTCAAAAAGTTGTAATTTATGTTTTCATTTCCATTGTGCCTACTAGTCAAATATTAACAACCTTAAATATTAGACCCCTTACACATATATTGAACAAAATACAGGTCCCTCAAAACAGTACAAGGGAGTACAAATCTAGTGTGATGGTATTAGGGATTCCTAACAAGGGGTTCAAGTAGAAAACATTAAATTACCTAAGCAGTCAGTGAATCCCATTTCCTGTA
This sequence comes from Owenia fusiformis, assembly GCA_903813345.2. Taxonomy (NCBI): domain Eukaryota; kingdom Metazoa; phylum Annelida; class Polychaeta; order Sabellida; family Oweniidae; genus Owenia; species Owenia fusiformis. The sequence goes on along the minus strand of CAIIXF020000012.1, from coordinate 7,389,361 downwards.
AGTAATATTAAATGATAGGGGAAGTTATGGTTGCCTGGTGTGAATCAATGTGAATATTAGGGAAACTTAGGGAAATTATACATGCACTCAAGGGATAATTAAGGTGCACTTAAGGGCAAATTAAGGTGAACTTAAGGGACAATTAAGGTTCAATTAATGTTTACCGAGGTTCATGTCAAGGGTAGATCATGATAAATTATTATCAGAAATGAGGGTCACATTGATTTGAGCCATATATTGAATACATATTTAAGAGTAAGTCATCAGGCTTAAAATTAACAAAATACATAATTTCCAATGAAATAAAATACAAGTACTAGTAATTACTTTTTTAAGGAAAATGACTCAAAAAGACATGCTTAGAGTCCACTAAATCATACCTATTAGTAGTTGACAATGTGTTTTCTAGTCATATGTAACTGAGCTGTAATAATAAACCTCTAGTTTCACTAATAAACTATACATATGCCTTCCAAAACAGCTCCAGGGAGGATTACAGCATGTTATATAATGTAAAAGGCTAGATTGGCCATGTTGATACATCTTACATATCATAAGTATAACGTAGTTGTCACTTTTATTTTCATTTCATGTTAGTCTAAAAGCCAAATATTATTCACTTGTTATATTAGACATCCAGCTCAACTAATATAAGAGACATGTGACCCTCAAAACAGCCCCAGATAGAATCATAGTATCTTCAAGAGAGATTCACATTATGATTTCAATGTAAGTGGCTAGACTGGCCATGTTAAGATGTCTTATAAAGCAGAACTATTAGGTAGTTGTCATTTCTATTTTCAATTTTTGCTAACCTTATAGCTAAATATTATTCACCTGTGATATTAGGCATCTAGCTTAAAAGACAAAGGAGATACCTGGGCTTCAAAATTGCCCCAGAGAGAATCACACTATGTTTTAAAACCAAATGGCTAGATTGGCAATTTTAAGGCCTCTTATAAAACAGAACTATCACATAGTCATAATTTCCCTGATTATTTCTTGCCAGCCATGAAGCCAAATATTATTCACTTGTAATATTAGATATCTAGGTTAAATAACAGAAGAAATGCATGGCTCTCAAAACAGCTCCAGAGAGAATCAAACAATTTTGACTATGTCAATGCCTAGATTGGCCATATTAGTATGTCTTAAAAAACAGAACTATCGGGTAATTGTCATATTTATTCTCATTTCTCTATAGCCTAAAAGCCAAATATAATTCACTTGTTATAGCAGAGATCTAGCTTTAATAAAAAATAGATTCCTGGCTCTCAAAATAGCTCCAGAGAGAATCAAGGTATGTTATCAAGGGGCTTAGATTAGCAATGTTTAGAGGTCAAAAATGCATAATTTTCAAAAAGTAGTAATTTATGTTTTCATTTGCATTGTGCCTACTAGTCAAATATTAACAACCTTAAATATGAAACCCCCACCGCATATATGGAATGAGAAATAGGTCCCTCAAATCAGCACAAGGGAGTACAAATCTAGTGTAATGGTACTTCAGTGACTCCCCCAAAGCGGTTCAAGTAGAAAACATTAAATTGCTTGAGGCAAATGAAGCATTCAGTGAATTCTATTATATAAATAATATGAAATGTAAAATACAACCATCATTTTTAGAATTATTTACTGAAAAATCAATAGCTACATTATGAGTTTGGTACAAGGGGTCTTCAAAGTTTAGGGTAATTTGAGGGTAAATTCAGGGTAAATCATTTACCTTTTACATAGATCAAACTTTATCTATAGGGGCCTAAGTCTGATGGAATTTCAGAATTCAGTTTCAAAAAGGTGAAATCATGGTTGACTGAAGTAAATTTAAGAATAATTAGCTAAAATAAACAAAATACATAATTTACCATGAGATAAGTATGATTATTTTATTAAGGAAATGACCGAAAAAGCCATGCTTAGAGATTCACCAAATCATACCTATTGGGTAGTTGTCCTTTTTTCATTTCTTTCTCCCAAGAAAGCCAAATATAATTCAGTTATAATACGAGACATCTAGCTTAACTGCCCTAAAAACAGATCCTGAGACATTGACATTATAATATCAAGGTAAATGGCTTGATTGGCCATGTTAAGAAGTCTTTCAAAACAGAACTTTTGGGACATTGTCATTTTTATTTTCAATTCTTGCTAGCCCTAAAGCCAAATATAATTCAATTGTAATATAAGACATGTAGCTTATAATACGAGACATCTAGCTTAACTGCCCTAAAAACAGATCCTGAGACATTGACATTATAATATCAAGGTAAATGGCTTGATTGGCCATGTTAAGAAGTCTTTCAAAACAGAACTTTTGGGACATTGTCATTTTAATTTTCAATTCTTGCTAGCCCTAAAGCCAAATATAATTCAATTGTTATATAAGATATGTAGCTTTTATAACAAAAGAGATACACTGCCTTCAAAACAGCTCCTGAGAGATTCACATTATAATATGTTTTCAAAGCAAATGGCTATAGATTGGCCATGTTAAGGCCTCTCATAAAACAGAACTATCAGAACTATCATTTCTCTGATTATTTCTTGCCAGCCATAAAGCCAAATATAATTCACTTGTAATATTAGATATCTAGGTTAAATAACAGAAGAGAACAGCTCCAGTGAGAATCACACTATCTTGTCAATGTGAATTGCTAGATTGGCCATATTTAAATGTCTTAAAAACAGAACTATCGTTTTATTGTCATTATATTTTAATTTCTCGATAGGCTAAAAGCCAAATAAAATTCACTTGTTATATTAGAGATCTAGCTTTAATAAGAAAAAAGATTCCCGACTCTGGAAATGGCTCCAGAGTTATCAAGGGGCTTAAATTGGAAATGTTTAGATGTCAAGCAATTCATTATTTTCAAATAATTGTAATTTCTGCTTTCATTTCCATTGTGCCAACTAGTCAAATTTTAACTACTTTAAATATTAGACCCCTAGCACAAATATTGGAAGAAATACAGGTTCCTCAAAACAGTACAAGGGAGTACAAATCTAGTGTGATGGTATTAGGGATCAGTGGCGTAGCTACGTGTACGCCAAGTACGCCCAGGCGTACTCTCAAATTTTAAGGAAAAATAAAATTTACCTGATTAATTGTGATGAAAAATAAATATTTTACCAAGAGATAGAAATCGATAGGAGACTATTCAACAGACCCCCCAGCCTCTTTACCCCAATGTCTACACGTGTTTGGTCCAGCTGCTAACATTGCCAGTATCCACTTGCGTGGCTGAACGAAGCTTTAGCAGTTTGAAACGCATTAAGTCATACTTGCGTTCCACAATGAACGAGACAAGACCTTCTTCCTTGGCCATGATACATATCCATAGGGAACAGGATATAAACATTGATACTGTTATTGACATGTTTGCAAATGCAAAAAACAGAAAGATAGAATTTATTCTATAGATTGTTAATCATCTTATGAGCTAGATAAAAACAAACACAGAAAAAATAATAATATTTCATGGAGAATGACCACAAAAGCTTAAAACAATGAGCCTCATACATACAGTTTTAGGTAGCCTAAAAAATAAAATCGCCTTGATAGACGGCTTCGATCGCCGATGGCATGATTATATAGAATTTGTCTATTTTGTTTCCCGAATATTATCTGTAATACAGTTAATTCAATCCCTTTAAAAAGCTATGTCAAAATGATCAAACAATACATATTTCCTTCATTGAATTAAGAGTGTTTGACTAGTGTGTCCCCTATCTTCTGAACACCCGGGATCTTCCTATTTTATGGAACCATCGTTTTGTTAATTTTGATAAAACCGGGAAATCATACGGGCGTACACTCGCAAAATGGGCTAGCTACGCCTCTGGGGATTCCTAACAAGGGGTTCAAGTAGAAAACATTAAATTACCTAAGCAGTCAGTGAATCCCATTTTCTATAAGTAATATCAAATGATAGGGGAAGTTATGGTTGGCTGGTGTGAATCAATGGGAATATTAGGGAAACTTAGGGAAATTATACATGCACTCAAGGGATAATTAAGGTGCACTTAAGGGCAAATTAAGGTGGACTTAAGGGACAATTAAGGTTCAATTAATGTTTACCGAGGTTCATGTCAAGGGTAGATCATGATAAATTATTATCAGAAATGAGGGTCACATTTATTTGAGCCATATATTGAATACATATCTAAGAGTAAGTCATCAGGCTTAAAATTAACAAAATACATAATTTCCAATGAAATAAAATACAAGTACTAGTAATTACTTTTTTTAAGGAAAATGACTCAAAAAGACATGCTTAGAGAATCAAGGTATGTTATCAAGGGGCTTAGATTGGCAATGTTTAGAGGTCGAACAATGCATAATTTTCAAAAAGTTGTAATTTATGTTTTCATTTTCATTGTGCCTACTAGTCGAATATTAACAACCTTAAATATGAAACCCCCACCGCATATATGGAATGAGAAATAGGTCCCTCAAATCAGCACAAGGGAGTACAAATCTAGTGTAATGGTACTTCAGTGACTCCCCCAAAGCGGTTCAAGTAGAAAACATTAAATTGCTTGAGGCAAATGAAGCATTCAGTGAATTCTATTATATAAATAATATGAAATGTAAAATACAACCATCATTTTTAGAATTATTTACTGAAAAATCAATAGCTAAATTATGAGTTTGGTACAAGGGGTCTTCAAAGTTTAGGGTAATTTGAGGGTAAATTCAGGGTAAATCATTTACCTTTTACAATAGATCAAACTTTATCTATAGGGGCCTAAGTCTGATGGAATTTCAGAATTCAGTTTCAAAAAAGTGAAATCATGGTTGACTGAAGTAAATTTAAGAATAATTAGCTAAAATAAACAAAATACATAATTTACCATGAGATAAGTATGATTATTTTATTGAGGAAATGACCGAAAAAGCCATGCTTAGAGATTCACCAAATCATACCTATTGGGTAGTTGTCCTTTTTTCATTTCTTTCTCCCAAGAAAGCCAAATATAATTCAGTTATAATACGAGACATCTAGCTTAACTGCCCTAAAAACAGATCCTGAGACATTGACATTATAATATCAAGGTAAATGGCTTGATTGGCCATGTTAAGAAGTCTTTCAAAACAGAACTTTTGGGACATTGTCATTTTTATTTTCAATTCTTGCTAGCCCTAAACCCAAATATAATTCAATTGTAATGTAAGACATGTAGCTTATATAACAAAAGAGATACACTGCCTTCAAAACAGCTCCTGAGAGATTCACATTATAATATGTTTTCAAAGCAAATGGCTATAGATTGGCCATGTTAAGGCCTCTCATTAAACAGAACTATCAGGAAGTCGTCATTTCTCTGATTATTTCTTGCCAGCCATAAAGCCAAATATAATTCACTTGTAATATTAGATATCTAGGTTAAATAACAGAAGAGATTCATGGCCCTTAAAACAGCTCCAGTGAGAATCACACTATCTTGTCAATGTGAATTGCTAGATTGGCCATATTTAAATGTCTTAAAAAACAGAACTATCATTTTATTGTCATTATATTTTAATTTCTCGATAGGGTAAAAGCCAAATAAAATTCACTTGTTATATTAGAGATCTAGCTTTAATAAGAAAAAAGATTCCCGACTCTGGAAATGGCTCCAGAGTTATCAAGGGGCTTAAATTGGGAATGTTTAGAGGTCAAGCAATTCATTATTTTCAAATAATTGTAATTTCTGCTTTCTTTTACATTGTGCCAACTAGTCAAATTTTAACTACTTTAAATATTAGACCCCTAGCACATATATTGGAAGAAATACAGGTTCCTCAAAACAGACAAGGGAGTACAAATCTAGTGTGATGGTATTAGGGATTCCTAACAAGGGGTTCAAGTAGAAAACATTAAATTACCTAAGCAGTCAGTGAATCCCATTTTCTATAAGTAATATCAAATGATAGGGGAAGTTATGGTTGGCTGGTGTGAATCAATGGGAATATTAGGGAAACTTAGGGAAATTATACATGCACTCAAGGGATAATTAAGGTGCACTTAAGGGCAAATTAAGGTGGACTTAAGGGACAATTAAGGTTCAATTAATGTTTACCGAGGTTCATGTCAAGGGTAGATCATGATAAATTATTATCAGAAATGAGGGTCACATTGATTTCAGCCATATATTGAATACATATTTAAGAGTAAGTCATCAGGCTCAAAATTAACAAAATACATAATTTACAATGAAATAAAATACAAGTACTAGTAATTACTAATATACTACCAAAATTTCAAATAATAATAGACTATTTATTATTTTGATATTACAGGTATTTGTTATGAGCAAGATGTCTAAAATATAAAGTATGTGTACATAACTTCATCAAACACATCTCGATTAATGACATCAATTACTTTTTATCTATCCTTGACATGGACCTTAGTTTATTTCAATGTTCCCTTAATTTCCCATTGAGTCGACCTGAATTGTCTCTTGGATTTCCCTTATATGGGACCTATAGTTAATCAAAATTTTCCCTCAATTTACCATTGAGTCTACATGAATTGTCCCTAGTATTTCCATTATATTTTTATATGATTCTTCCGAGACAACCTTACTACAATTTTTAGAATAAAACATGGACTCTCATCTAGAATTATAAATAGAGATTGATGTACCTGTAAGATACACATTTCATCCTAATGATTCCATCAATTTACACTAAAGACCCATTAACCAAAATCACAAGGAAGCATGAGCCTTGTTCCAATTAATACTTACTAAATTATTGTTTATTTCCTTCAGATTTATGCTAAGCCATCTACCCTTTGCATTCGTTTGACTTCAATTCTTAAAAGCGAGCTTCGTCTTCACTCTTTCAAACTAAAATAAACCTGTGAACTCACCGCGCCAATCAGTGGTTGTCGGCCAAATTTGACCGACGTTCTATATATGGTCATTCCTTCTGATGTCATCGTTGAGCCCGGAATTGACCAATGACATGCGCATATTTAATTAGAATGCATTTGGCATGTTTCTTCAATCTCGCTGACTGGTGGAAGAAAGGTCAGCGCGTAGATCAGAAGTGATTTATGACACAAACTGTCACCGGTACCCGCCGTGGGGGCGGAGCTACTAAACTGTAATATGGTCTCTACTAGGCAGAGTGTAGTTTAACTAGACTCTGCACATCAAGATTTTCTCCCAAATATTTATTGTATACCAGGAATTTCTTCTGATTCTTCTTCACCATCCTGACTTTGTTTTGTAAACCCCTATTTCTTCCTCTGATATTCTCTTCATCATTCTAATCAATCCTGATTTTTATCCCAAATTATTTTAGGTTTATTGATTTATAGTATTTCTGACTCTGATTTCCTCCCGAATTATTTCATGATATCCAAATTTGATCCCAATTTATTTTTAGTTACCCTGAATTATTCATAGTTATCACGATTTTCCAGGCTTTTTAGAATTGCTGATCTAGTATTTGTAACCCTGCTTTTCTTCCCTATTTCCTTTATAATATCACAACTTTTTAGAAAAAATCCAGATTTATCTTCAAAATATCCTGATTTATCCAGATTTTAAAATAAAATGTTTTAAATATTTTTAGGTGACAGGTATGGAACAAGGATAGTTCACTACTTCAATAGTTGGGTAAATAGATTTCAACATGGCATTATCAATAACATATCAATGATTTGGTGGCCTTCAGATATTTTTAGGTTCACATGTCTCTTCTATCAGTTAAGCCAATGGCCTTATATTACAGGTAGTAGCTATCAAGAACCAGGATAACAGGAAACTGAATAAGGAATTGCAATGACAATTAGGTTCTACATGTAAGATCTTTAAAATTTTCAATCTTGGCATATGTATTGCTAACATATTGTTGTGGCCATTGTAGGAGCTTTTTTGGGGCCACGTGTCTGTTTTGTTAGTTAACAGGTCATCTTATACAATAGATACTTATTATTTGACTGGTAGACTATAGTTCTTTAAGATTAATGATATTTATAGACAAAAAAACAGATAGCATAAAGTAACCTAGAAAATAGGGTAACTGAGGTTAATTAAGGTAAAATAAGGTCAATTGGGGTTTATTTAGGTATATTAAGATCACACATATTTAGCCCTTAACTGACCCTTATAATTCCCCAACATCTAGTTATGAGTAAAGTTAGGTTAATTTCCCAAATATTGAGGGTAATTTTGAATTAAGGTCGACATTAAGGTAAGTTAATGCTACATTCGGGTAAACCAGGGGTAATGCCCTAAACTTTTTTCCTAAGGGAATTTTGTAACTTTTGTATTTTAAAGTATTGGGTAAATGTCATCAATTTTCTCAACAAAAGCAGGCAATTAAAATGCACACTGCAGGGGGAAGTGTATAATCCACGCTAGGAATAGGAATCCAATACAAAAAGAGAAAGTTATCGTAATAAGCTTGTAGTGTGTTCGTCATATTGCAAAATTGACCTCTACTCAGGCTTAAAATATCTCTCTGGTCGTATTTAATCCCAGACGTTCTCCCTGAATTTTTTATGAAACGTCAAACTTTTCGTTATTACTATACAGCTTGAAGTAAAGACTAAAGATCTATATTCTTCATTTCACTTCAATCTTTCTATTTTTACTGTATTTTATTTCAAAACACGACTGAAGGGATATTGTTTCTTCTGGTATTGATGTTGTAGAACTGTAGAGTGAGAGCTGAGGGTATTCAACCTTGCAGACGATACTTCCTGATCACTAGATTTTGTCAATTTTCTCGAAAAAAATTGGAAGAAGTGTTTCGTGTTTTTGCATTTCTACATAATTTAGAGTCTGTTCTTCGTGATTGTATCAACAATTTCTCGTTTTTTCCTTCAGTTGCCATAGTAACATCAAAAATAAAACATGATCGTCATGGAATCTTGTAAGTGCAAAGAGGAATATTAGATTCTTACTGGAGCATATTGGCTCTGTGTTCTATAAATGAAGCAGTTACGATCACAAGGGACCTCAGAAAAATGTCACAGCCTGTCCTCGTATGTGACAAAAGTACATCAAATTGATTGCGATGTTACGTCAGGTGTGACTTTGATTACTGATTTATAGGACCCTAAACACTGTGGATAACAAGACCTTTGACTCAGAGGAAAACTCTGGATATGGTACTCATATTGTCAAATAAGTATTATATTGGATACTGAAATATCATCGTGAGTGGTCATATTATGAAATCGTAAATAATGTTGAAAAGAGTGGAATCAGCAAGTAAGAAATACATAGGCGTGTAATTTCCATGCAAAAATAGAAATGACGGGAAATTACGTAGTTCAGTCACATTTTAGCAAGAAAAGTGTGTAAAGAAGGCATATCAAAACACATGTTGAAGATAAAGCATTAAATGGTGAAAAGTAGGTGTCTAATATTATGGAGATATTGGAGGGCCTCAATTTTATCATAATTTAATTTAGATATACTGCATGAGTAGATCAATAGACAGTTCGGCTGTGAGAGGAATCAAAAATGTAGAGATGATGATTTCTGAAATATTGAAGATTTGGATTTTTCAATATCTTTGAAGTATTGTGAGGAAAAAATACCTTGTTGTGGTATTCTAAATTCTTGCCATTTCATGTTATTTCATAGAAATAATTGAAGGATTATATCTGGTTTTACTTCACCTCCTTATTGAGGTATATGGTTCTACTTCACCTCTTTATTGAGGTATACAGGAGGGGGTCACTTAAGGGCTTGTGATGGGACCATAATTGAAAAATGATATTAAGTATATATTTATTATTTGCACACATGTAACCTTAACAAACATAAGCCTGTTTACTGACCCATGTTATATCCCATAAAACACAAGGAAAACTGGGAAAATCAATAGACTCTGTGAGCCCTTTGATACTAATTAAGAAAAAATGCAGTGAGACACACAGGAAAAATCCAATTGATAGCTAGTTAATTCAGCGCAGATGAGAAATGTCATGGGTCGCATTTTGAATTGTGAAATAAAGTGGAATAGATATCTGAGAGAGAGAGCTTGATTTATTCTCTTGGAATAAGGCATTTAATCCTTACCCAACTGGTCTCATTTTCCCCAATTTGGCAAATTTTTAGCTCATTTTTATGAAACCCTTGCCTAACTGGTCTAATTTTTTCGCCACCAGGTGGCTGATTCAGGGGAATTAACATGGCAGGGTATTACAAAATCCCCTTAAACTTGAATATGCATCAGTTTTAATGGTTCACTTTTCATATTACCATTATGTATAGTTATGATAGTTATACCAATTAAAATATGTCCAGTAAAAGAAAACATTATTTGCCCAACACAAGAAAAGATATTTCACTTTTTGTGGTTTTACAACATGGGGTCTATGGGGAATCTCCCCGACCTAGAAGTCACACTTTCAAAGAAAATTAAATTTTCAAAGTTGATAAACTCTTTTCAAAACCACATTTCTAAATGTAATTTTACATGAAGATTCAAAATATGACATCAGTTTGACGTAAATCAAGATCATTTCTACTCGCATCTGGGATATTTGGCAAATTTTTAGCTCATTTTTATGAAACCCTTTGGCAGTGTTAAATACAGATTTTCAGTAGTGTGGCATATACAGAGCTGTACTATCTATACAGGGGTATACAATCTATACAGGGCACAACACCCTATTTCTTCAATTTTTGGAATATTACTGTTTTATTTTGTGAATCATCCATTTTCTCATATTGATCTAAATCTTTCTCACATTTCTGGTCAATCTTAAGTGCCCTTTGTTCATAAGAAGTACACTGTATAGTGCATTATATCTATAATGCCCAAAGTGATCAATATTTATGTAAGCCTGACCCCAAGTGTTATCCAATACTCCTATATGTTTGCAGGGAATGAAAATATATCCATATCTCTATATCTTACCTTTGCATGAAACATTTACACTGCACTGGAATTTTCTTAAAATCATTAGATTTTAGATTTGTTTCAATATTTGTAGCTAGGTCATCCTGCTAATACTAAATAAATAACTTCTGGAATAAAAAGGTGTCCCAATACCTATTTTTAACATTTAGACTTGAATTTTCTGGAAGTTGCTGTTTTTTTTTGTTTTTTTTAATTTTGTTGCTTAAATTATGAGGATAGTTCATTGTGAATGTCCAATTTCACTAAAAAAGGATAAGAATAACTAATCTTTCTTTCCGCTGATTTCCACTTGTGGCATTTGAAGATTTCTAAACATGACCCCTCATCTGATATTGTCATAGAATATAGAGCAGATTCAATCAAAGTACAGTATCTCTAGTAGCATCTATTTGGTTTAAGGACAAAAACAGGGCAGAGCTGCGGGAAGACTGCTTTGAGCTTATTTACAAGACTTTAAGTCACAAGCTTGACAAAATCAAAATCAAAATGACTTCGGCTCTAAGTTTGATAAAAATCAAAATGGCTTGTGTTTCTCTCTTTCCACTGAATTCTACTCGTGGCATTTGATATGATTTCTAAACATGACCCCTCAGCTGATATTGTCATAGAATATAGAGCAGATTCAATCAAAATGCAGTATCTCTAGTAGCATCTATTTGATTTGAGGACAAGACACAGGATAAAGCTGAATACAAACTGTGGGAAGACTGCTCAGATTTGAGCTTATTTATTAAAAGACTGCTTTAAATCACAAGCTTGACAAAATCAAAATCAAAATGACTTTGGCTTGTATAATAAACTGGACACAGCACTGAGTAATTTTTATCAGACAAGTTATAAGAAGCAAGAATGTCTGGCCATAAGGTTCAGGATTAGTACAATTGGAGCATTGAAAAGGTATTTATTATTCATAAAAGTGATGGCATTAATCATTAATTGAGTCCAGATACACCAGACACATAATTAATGGGATCGTTAATCAACTAGCCGATCTATATCTTTTGTCCAAGTAGGAATGAAAACAATTTGGAAATCATAAAAATCATTTTACAGATATCGTGGTATATGTGCAGGCATACATGAAGTGAATGCTTGGATATGATAGCATATCAACTATAGACCAGAGCTCGGTGGATATGAGATATATCTCATGCTTAAAAGAATACAGCTATGTAGGATGCTGAAATCATTTTCAGAGGATAAATTAAGATTTAGCTTCGAGGAAATAAGAAGTGAACTAATATCTATTTGAGATAAGATGCATTGGAAACAAGATAACATACATATAGTGGATAAATATCATATTTCATGTTCACATATATGGGATAATACCAAGGAGATATGCTGAAAATAAACCATGGCAAGATGAACAGGTTAGTCAATATTTACTTTCTCTTTTTCTAATAACTCAAGTTGTTTGTAATAACTCAAATTGTTCATTTACTTTGCTAATGGTTATTCATACTCTCCGAAATTGAAAAAACACTAAATGGCCATGTAGAAAGACCCTAAGCAAGTACGGGTGTGATGTATGGCTATATTATTATGAAGGAGGAGACCATGAGCTGCCGGACAGAGCCAGGACAGATTTGACCAAAAATTCTTTCAAAATGTTATGCAGTTTTTCAACATTTTTGAGTGCTTTTTAAGTGATTTGGGCTAAAATTGTCAAATTTGAACCACCCTGGAATTTTAACTGACCCTCCCCCCTCCCCCATTGGCGAAAGCTGGCTATAGGCATATACGGTTCTCGGCTCAGGTATGGGTTTTCGTTGTTAATACTCATTACAATAGCTTAACAACAAGAACTAGTTATATCCAATCAAGTACATGTATAAGGCATATTTATCCTATGCCAATTGAGTTTTAGGGAGATAAGTTTGTAAGATATATCCCGTATCCTGATTTTGAGGTTTCCATATCCAGAACCTCCATATCTCCCGCTTCAGTGCATATCTTCCCGCTTCGGTGTATATCTTCCCGCTTCCGGTAAGTAGTGGAAATGCAATAAAATGACTTTGCATATGAATGATTTGTTTATTTTTTTTACTATTGAAATGGCCATATGCCCCTGAAAACTCTACTTGGTATAGGATAAAGCAGTTATGTACGGTCGGTTTGGCTATTGGGTTTATCCCTCATGAAATATGCATATCTACCTGAGGGACCCTCTGGATAAACCCCATATCCAAAACCTCCCAGTACATAACCCTTATATATTGGAACCTTTGCTTAATAATTAGAACAAAGAAAGAGGAATTGTTCCTAAGATAAATCAATGCAGGGCAATAAATGTATAGAATTAAGGATAATGTAAATCTATTGCTAAGTGCTATAGTACTAAGAATGCCAGTAAAGAGTCATACAATGATTTAGGAAAGAGCTTTTATGAAGAAAATACCTATAAATAAGTTACTTTTCATGATTAATAATCGTTGAAAGAATACTAGAAGTACTATAGTTAGGAATAGATAATGATAGGTCATTCAATATGGTGAAATTCAGCACGAGTTGGACAGAATGTCGTAGAAAGCACTAACCGAAGATGAGTGCATTTGTACTGGCATTCTACCTAACGAGTGTAGAATTTCACCATATTGAATGGCCTATCATTTCTTCATTCTGATTCAAACATAAAAATGAAAACATTGTTCAGATAATTCGGAATGGGATCTATAAAATAACCAAACTTGCTGTTATTTTGGCCATTCATAGGTGCGACGTCACAATATATAGATACCCTGATGATTGAATAGAGCACAGTTGTGCATGTATGGAGTATTCTGCAATCTGATTGGTTGAGAAATTCAATTAGAGCACGGTCATGTTTGAATGTACAGCAAAACCTATTAAGTAGATAAGTGGAACACCTCTGTAAGTGGAACACCTCCATATTTTTTTTAATGTAAAATGAACCTCATTTAAAGTTCATTGCTCCCAAGTGGAACACTATTTCAGGCATCAGTGGAGTTCCACTTAAACAGGTTTTACTGCACTGCATTTAAACATGAATGATAGAGCCTTTAAGTAAACACTTGAATGTTTCCCATAATGCAATTTATTTGGCAGAAGGTAATACCCATAATGCAACATTTGAGGAAACACTTCATTTTAGTCTTGCTTCAAGTTCTAACTTCCTTATATACCTCTTATGGGAGGTAGAAAGTGGGAGCTCAGAGTCTATATGTACGACTTACTTGAAAAGGGTATGAGTTGGAAAAATGCTGTGAAGAAAAAGTCTGACTGGTGAATATTGATATATTTGTCAATATTCTTTGGAGAAAATTATCACAAGGTCAAATTATAAACTCAACAATTGAGAAAAATCAGTAGAACTAACGATAATGGAATATATAGTATCACTGTCAATAGATTTGAATGTTAAGATATGCAAGAATTAAGGTGATATGTAGTGATTTTAGAGAGAAATGATGAGGAATAAGTGTGATTTTGTGCTAGTTCAAGAATGGGAAAATATACAGAATATTCAGAGTTGGCACTAAATAGGGGAATTAGGAGTGATTGCTGTAACAAATGAATGAAGTTATGTTTCCAATAATGCAATTTATTTGGCAGAAGGTAATACCCATAATGCAATTTATAAAGCAGATTGTAATATCCATAATGCAATTTATGTTGCAGAAGATAATGTCAATGTGCTAAATGAGTAATGTGGCTTGTAAAATATTTGGCTTTAATTACTGTTTGTCCTGAGAATCCGGAAAATCATAAATAATTGAATCTTGACCCTCCAGACAATACCCAGGGGTACTGGATCGAGTATTTCCGCAAGTGATAGAGTGCCAGAGAGGAGGCATTAACCTATGAATCCAGATGACAGATGTATCAGTCTCACTAAAATGGCTCTAACTTTGACAGTCTTGTCCAATTTATACTTACTATGTAATTAATGCCTGGGTCACATAGCCGCCGGGCGCCGGCCGATGAGTAGTCATTTCTAAATCGACCGGGCGCCGGTGACTTTTCACCGATGTCTTGATCTAATCGTGAGTATGGTCGCATTAGTACAGGCATCGTACGGCGCCCGCAATCAATTGAATCTGAAAGACATCGCACGGGTATCGCAAGGCTATCTGCCGATGGCCGTACGGCACCCGCCAGGACATCGGTCGATCGATCTACAGGTCTCTAGATTTATACAAAATTCTTGTATGACCCGGTATGCCTGTTCCACATGGCGTGAATGCAAGATTTGAAAACGAAATACTTCGATAGACAGGACTTCCAGGATAATAATGTTTCCATCCAATAAAAATCAGAAAGATCCTCTTTTGAGTAAATAGGTTCAATATTTAGAAAAAATGCTGACATGGGGTCCCTATTCATAATTTTTCAAATTGTTTGATTGATATTTTTATTACTATATCATGGGTACTTCAATTGAAAGAAAACATATTGTTTTAATAAAAACACTGTATTTATGCCCAGAAAGTGCTCATGGTGAAAGATATGACCGTCTAAAATCACTTGCCATACTGCACGTGGTCTTTTCATTAAAGTGAACCCTGACCTTAATTCATTTTTAGATCTTTCATATAAACAAATACTATGTCTACCTGTCCATCCGATGCTATAAGCAAAATTCCATATTTCTGCATCTTTCTTTTGACTGTTCTCGTGAAGAGAATTTGTTTGGTCATAAAAATATGGCCTATCTTCAAAGAAATTGGCGATTTTTTCTTCTATTTCAAGTGGAGTACTCTCTTCCCTAGACACATCTAAATCTTCATCATCCACCAGCTCACTAGCATTGTTATTGTCTTTTTCCACCTGTCTTCCCAAGGCCTTCCTGATATATGGCCCATTGGCCTTATCCCCTCTATCCTTAGCCTTTGGCATATTAACTGTAATTGAGACAGTGAACTTTCAGAAGATTTTTAGAATATAGATTTGTAATGGTTTATGCATGAGTGGATATACGCATAGAAATGTATCACTCTATTCATTGTGTATGACAGACATACACGATTAATGTCAATATAAGAAAGACTAGATCAACCCATCCACCCAGTCATTCAAATGTGTGTCATTGTTTTACAGTAAGCCTAATCGTTCCATTTATATTTTATAAAAAATCTCTGACAGTGTGTAGTAATTATAATTCCTTACCTCATTATTTTTAAAACCTTTATATTACTTTATAAGTAATCATTATTAAGATTTATCAAACAAATCAGCACGCAAAATCCCAAGATGACCGTGCGATGCCACCGGGCGCCGTAAGATAATCGTACGATGATCGGACGGGACACAGCCGGGTAGGTACCGATGAGTTTGGTTGAGAAAAAATCGCCAAGACATCGGCAACTTTTATCTCTGCGATAAAACTCTGCCGGCGCCCGTACGATGTCTAAAAATCGGCCGATGAGTGGCGATCATCGCCCGGCGCCTGTACGATGCCCGGGCTCACCAGCCGATTTTGAACAAAATACTCATCGGCCGGGCGCCGTAGTGAAAATCGGAGCCTATGTGACCAAGGCATAAATGTGTGATACAGATCTTTCTTCACTTATCTCATCAAAACGAAAAGAAAATATCCTGTAGTATGAAAGTAAAATAGCAAAAATTGGTGAAAAATGTAAATGCATTCGGGTTTTCAAGGGGTTAATGGTGGCAGCACCCTCAGGGGGAGAAATACCAGGGAGGTAACTTTCTTCATTGTTCATCCCTTTATTCTCCCTGTTCTCTATAAGTGAGAGATAGAGTGGGAGGAGGTTTTTCTATACAGGACCTAGATGCGTTTAGCAACTGTAACACTTGAGTATTCTTACTACAAAAGCTCAATTTTATTACATGGTAATATAAGCTATGAGTGAGCTACATATTTGGGCAAAACCATTTCATCGATCAATCTGGTGAATTTTGTGTGGCCATGTTTTCCTGAAAACTACATGTAGTACATGTATACATGTAGTGGTTGGTGGTCTGCATTCGGCAGTCAGTTTTTTGTATTGAATGGCAGGTGGTGACATTTTGAATGTTAATGCCTTGTTTAATCATGTCAATGTGCTATATAAATATAAATTTATATACCGTATATAAATTTGAAATTTTGTAACTTATAGAAAATTGAATAGAAATAATTCAAGGACAGCCTTGTAAACATTAGCCAGCCAACAAAAGCCAGTTTCATATAAGTTAATAAAGAGAGCCTCAAATGGGATTGCAAGCTTTAGATCATTGCTTGATGGTTTGATTTGTGATATTGCAGCCATGTTGAAAATGGATGGATTGGCAAACAGAACCACTTAATGGCCCTTATATGGCATGATTGATGTGGCTTTGTTTCAATTTGAGATTTCCTGTATTAGGTCATATATATGAATTGTCCTTATATGGCATGATTGATGTGGCTTTGTTTCAATAGTTGAGATTTCCTATATGAGGTCATTCTGTAAGTTGCTTTAAATTGGCGCTATTTAATTTGGCAGATTGGGCCAGATTGGGCAAATTTAGAAATTTTAGCTACTATTTACTTTGGTGGATTTACCCATATGGAAAATGCGAACATTGGAGGACTAACTGTACTTTAAGTCATCCTCAACACCGAAAGTGCTATTCTATCTCTCTTGATATCAGAATTTTTTGTCTGTACCAATAGTGGATCTGGGGGAGACCTAATTTGGCGGGTGTCATCAATCCGCCAAATCTGCAAAATTAAAACGGCTGTCAAATTAAAGCAACTTACAGTATATGTTCTTTTGTTTCTTGATGTATTGGAATGAAAAAATAATGGTGGTTATGTTTTGAAATGCAAAATTAAGCGGAAAAGAAAAGAATGAGGACAAAATAAAGCAAATAGGCATGCAGATTATACTTTAAGTTGTAAAGAAGTGCCAAAAATGGGCAAGAAGGAATGGTCATTCTGAAATATGCCATTTACCTATATTATTCAGATTGTTGCTTAACTAAAACACCACAAACATGCTTATATACTTGAATTTTTGAATCACCCCAAAAACTGGTGATATATTATTGCAAACACCTTTTTTGTAACTGGCAAAAAAAGACATATAGTGTTCTGTAACAAATGGCTTCATATTGTAATTGCAATTTGATATGACATTTTGCCCTCTAATTATTAAAGCTAAGAAATAATTATAATTCGCACTACGGAATTTTCTCATTACAGTGAATATTCCATACCCATCATTTGTAATTTCATTTTAGTCACCCAATTTCCATATTTTACCAACTAATGCTTAAAACCAACACTGACTCCCATGTTGTGTTATAAGGGCCATCATTACATCTGATAAATGGCTGTTTTTCCGAGTAATGGAATGTCTTTGATGGAGAGCATTAGTAGAGAAAATAGGTACTTTGTTCTGAGTGTCTGTATATGATATAATATTACAGTTCCTCGTTTGATTGATAGTATATCTATACTTTATTGCCGTCTGCTAGAGTTTGCCATTTTCTCTCTTGTCATGGTTTTTCACTTGATTTTTTTTCAAAGATTTGAACAAAGATAATATTACAGTTCTTGCTTGATTGATAGTATATCTATAGACACATTATTCTTAATCATATTTGTGCACCCTACAGAACAAAGGGATTGATTATTCACCATTCTTGTAATCCTTCTGCAATTGCCATTTCTCCATTATCATGCTTTTTCACTAGATTTCTCTCTAAAATTTGAAAGAATTGCCTGATTTTCTTGCATTTCTATACAATTTAGAGTGTCAACTACATGTCTGTATACTTTATTCCTTGCCGATTCCACTCTTTTATTCAATATTTTTCGTTTTAAAATCATGACCACAGTGACCTTTTGTTTGAATGCTCTTTCCAGTTTTTCCTGTTATAATCCCCCTGTAGTAGCTTTTTCATCTAAACATAGATATGAGATTATCCCTGGAGAGAGAGGATTATAAATGATACATAGCAAATGCATTAACTCAGCTATTCTTTGTACATCACCAAGAACAAGAACATCTCAGATATTTCTATTTCATATTACATGTTCATTTCAGATATAAAACCACTTTATCAATAAAGGGCATATCGTTGTTCATCTGTGCCAATTTGTGCCTTAATTTGCATGAGTCAATTTTTTATGTCACTTTTTTGTGAACAGTCTTTGGCGATTGGCTTCTGTAACAAATGGCAGGTGGTTACATTTTGCATGTTAATGCCATGTATTACTAATGATATGATTATACATACATGTATATAATTTACTTCAAAGTCATAGTACAAAATATGTAGTATTATGAATGAATTTCAATCTCTAAGGCATATTTTGGGCTGTGCCATAGACTGAACTAGCTAAGACTGAGCAGTTTAGACTGGATTAGCTAATACTGGACTTAAGGATTTCAGTTAAGGCTGAACTAGTTAAGATTGGACTAGCTAAGAATGGACTTAAGGACTTAAGTTAAGGCTGAACTACTGAGTAGTTAAGTCTGAACCAGCTAAGACTGGACCAGTTAAAATTGAACTAGCTAAGACTGGACTTAAGGATTTAAGTTAAGGCTGAACTAGTTAAGATTGGACTAGCTAAGAATGGACTTAAGGACTTAAGTTAAGGCTGAACTACTGAGTAGTTAAGACTGAACCAGCTAAGACTGGACCAGTTAAAATTGAACTAGCTAAGACTGGACTTAAGGATTTAAGTTAAGGCTGAACTACTTAAGACTGGACGAGATGAGACTGGACCAGTTAAGATTGGACTAGCTAAGACTGGACTTAAGGACTTAAGTTAAGGCTGAACTAGTTAAGACTGGACCAGCTAAGACTGGACCAATTAAGGCTGGACTAGCTAAAACTGTACTTAAGGACTTAAGTTAAGAGTGAACTAGTTAAGACTGGACCAGCTAAGACTGGACCAATTAAGGCTGGACTAGCTAAGACTGCACTCAAGGATTCACGTTAAGACTGAACTAGTTAAGACTGGACCAATTAAGGCTGGACTAGCTAAGACTGTACTTAAGGACTTAAGTTAAGCCTGAAGTATTTAAGACTGGACAAGCAAGACTATAACAATGTGCAAGATATTCGGAAGACCACAAAATACCATTTTCCTTATATTGAACATACAAACTGAGTCTTAATTTTTTAGCCTGTAGCTCAGACTGGACTATAGCTGTTATGTGCTAGATATTTTGAAAGACCAATAATGCCATTTTTCTTCTATTGCCATTCTATTGGTTTTGTTCATGCCAGTTCAGTAGCAGTCCTGTATTGATCCAATCCAAAGGAACTTAGTGCTCTTACTGATTTTCTGGTGTCCCTTAGAAATATATTTTGAACATGTAGATATCTCTCTACTGGCTATCTATAAAATCTGTATGAAATGGTAAAAGATATCTGGTATTCTAGTATATCAGATTTTTGTTGAATATTATTGTGCTCAATGAGTTTGATTATTTGTTATTCTATTATTCTGCATCTTGATTAAAAAATGCGATATTTTTGGCGTAATTGTAGATAAATCAATTAGTATATAGTACCTGATAGTGTGCCATTGATCTGAATATCACTGGATCACGTGTCAGAAAAAAAGACTGGTCGTGTTTTAAAATTGAGAATAGAGAGAAATAGAGTGAAATCAGCAAGGAATAAAGTAAACAGACATGTAGGGAACACTCTAAAATGTATGGAAATGCAAGCAAATCTGTCATTTTGTTTGAATTTTAAGAGAAATAATGTGGAATAAGTGAGGAAGGAGAGAAATAGAATGGGTGACATTTATTTTGTCTTTTATGAAACATATTGATCTGAAGATATAATTTTTTATGAAATATCAATTGAGAAAATATTGTTTCTTATCTGAATGGATCTAATTTTATGGAACAATTCCTTTTGTGATTTTATTTTGATTTTATTGTGTTATAAAGCAAGTTAATTTCGGATATAATACTTCGTAATTACCTTCAGCTAAAATTATTATTGTTTTATTGATCTCAACCACTAGCATTTTTGAATGTTAGTTGATTTTATTATAAAGTTGGGTATTGATATTACAAGTATGCTATTTGGATGAGAAAATGAGAAGATAAAAATAGACTTCTTTGACCTCAAGTAAATCAACAATGAAAACTAGGTCAAATTATGAAACAGTTATGACTGGGTCACATTTTCTCCGATCTATCGGCCAGCGCCAGGCAGATTCAGTGTTTTGCTCACTATTGTATTCAATTTTGAACAAAATACTCAATTACCCGGGCGCGGTCGTGAAAATCAGAGCAAATGTGACCAAGGCATTATGTAGCTGTCACCCTGTAGCTTCTTCTGATAATAATACAGTAAAACTTGTCTAATCTGATCAACACGATACATGTGATACTAAATCTGTTCTACTTATTCGGGTTTTTATGACGCCTTGTTCTTGTTGTATTGTTCTTCCTGCACTTATTTGTTTGCGGCAGCACTTGTTGTGCAGTCTAGTTTAAGTGTTTCTTAGTTTTTGGCCTTTTCTTTAGGCACCACTTCTTGTTATAATCTCCAACTTTTTTGTGGATGGTGTTTGGCATTCAGTTGTCAGTGTACAGCATCTGCAACAAATGACAGGTGGTTACATTTGCTATATACGAGGGTTGTCCCATAAGTCTTGAAATTTTTATTCTAATTCAAAAATATTTCAATGATTTTGGCTGAAAATTGGTATATTCTTTATCAGTACAAAAAACTGGACTTCACAGAGTGAATTAGTTGAATATAACCTTGTGCCATATTTCTATATTGATATATTCCGCAAAGGATTATATGATGAGGGATGTGTTTTTAATAATCCCATTTGATACCTCCTTATCCCTGGGATAATCTGCTAATCCGTAGCTGGATTAACTTCAATGAGAAAAATGTGATTGTGGTCATGTTTTAGAATAGAAAATAGAGTGGAAAAGAGTGGAATTAGCAAGGAAAAGGGTAAACAGGCATGTAGTCAACACTCTAAATTGTATAGAAATGCAAGAAAATCAGGCAGTTCTTTCAAATTTTAGAGAGAAATCAAAGGAAATGAGCATGGAATTCAAGGAATTTAAAGCAGGGGTCTACAGAATAAAAACTGTGTATCAAACAGTTAATAAATCACAAAGGGGTGAAAAAGTCAAAAAAGGACAAGTGACCGACTTGAATTATAACAAACTTTAAAATGATGCAAATAAGGTTGATGCCATTTGTATCACTTCATAGCCAATCATGTTAATAAACTTGCCAACAAACAAACAAATGAAAGACAAACAAACATACAAACACACAAACAAACAAATGTACCAAATAACAAACAAACAAATAGAATGCAAATGAACATACCAACTACAGAAAAAGACTATCAAATGAATAAATGTAAAATATTTTTTGAAAAACTGCATTTATATTGACCCCATTTAAAGTTTGATTAATACAGTACAAATGTAAACATCTGAATAAAGGAATAGTAAATTTTTGAATAGTTTCTTTTATGGTTTAAAGTTGTAAAGAAGCTTTTCATGTAAATGTACATGCATATTGTAAGCTTTCATACGTGTTCATACACAGTACAGTACATGTAGATATAACTGATATTTAAAAAAAACAACCATTTTGGCACATTTCCTCATATATCTGCATAGTTTCTCGTCGTATTAAGTTATGAGTTAATATAAATATATGATGAGGTACATTCAATACCATATATGGATCATTCAAGCGGAACAATGAATGTAAAAAGCTGTACATGTATGGAAGACAGTTAAAATGTACTTAATATAAGGATGAATTTACTCAGAGCACATCATATTACAGGATGAATGATACAATATAACTATTACATGTCTCCACGATGAACAGAAGTCATTTAGGATATTAGATGAATAAAACTCCGTCTATTATAATTGGGCATCAACTATTTTGAGATAATGCAGTAAAAATCATAAATTCATCATATCTTCATATCCATACAAAGTTCAGTACATTGTAGTGAAAAATATTTATGTTGAATTTAAATACAGAAGGCAAAAGGCAGAGGATGGCTGTGCCAATTAGTATTTAATGAGCTAGTTAACAAACATCAGATAATTACTGCAAGAGGCTCATTTGGTGAAACATTATTTTGCAGTTTGCAGTATAAAAAATAAAGTTCATTATTGACATTGAAATTAGGATTTAAACTTAAAATCTTCTGAGAAATAATGTGAAGGAGAAACACTTTCTTGATGATTAAATACAGTATTTTCTAAGTTTAAGTTTGTATAAGATAATTGTATACTGAAGAATTTCTAAAGATGACGATCATACGTGCAATATCACCGTTCTTTTATCTGAGCCTCTTTTTGGATTTTGCGACATTAGTCACAGATTTTCGTTTCATAGTTGAAGGAGCGACACATAATAAAGACCTACTCGTTGTAGGGGGTCAGAATGATGGATTTAACACTGGATTGATGGCTTATGTAAGCATCATGGCGATTATCAGGTTTCTTGGAAAAATGACTGCGGTGGTGCTATCTATTGCCGTTCAGAAACATCAGCATTTATCAATGGGAATCTGGTTCGGAGTGATCGTCATTCACGACATTGGAATTGGGGTGTTTTATTTAGAGTACATTAATTGTGTCGGAAAGGAGGATTATTATGTAGCGCATTTGTTTATTTTGATACCAAGATGTCTGGAATTTGCGTCGAATACGATTAAGTTAATTCTTACACCCTTGGTACATGATATCCGAGATATTGAGTCACGTAGACAAGCGACCATATATGGTTGTCTGTATGGGTTGTGCATTATGGGATATATTGGAACGATTGTCATTCTCGCATTGATTTCACCGCCAAATTATCAAACAGTGGGTGCCTCAAATTTTAATGAAACTGAGTTATATATTATCAACAAAAAGGCAATGGGTAGAAGCTACTACGAGGAAATTTACACTGATGTTCAAAATTCATCCTCTGGGACTTCCTTTTATGGGCATCACATCTCGTACGTTATCCCACAATCGGAAGTAATAAAAATCGGCAAATTGGCAAATATCATCCATAGTGAAAACGTAGGCTCAATTAGCATAGATGAACAGCAATATATAACCCATTGTTATAGTGGTTTTATCTTGCATAATATCTCAAATAGTCTACTAAATGAAACCTCATGTGAGAGATCTAAACGGCATATCCAATATCAGTTTCGCTATTATGAACCCGCACACTCAATGACGCCACATGGAAAATTGGAGTATAATATACGTATGTCAGATAATATCGAGGTATTGGATCCAATTTGGGAAAGATTAAATCTTGAGGATATTAATTTTGGAGTGTATATGTTCCTGACAGGAAAGAGCTCTTCAAATGAAGAGATAGACAAGAGCTCTTCAGATGGAGATGTTTTCCATAATCCATGGTCTGGGAAATGCCCCAAGTCTCCAATATTTACTGATTTTAATACTTGTTCAACAGGGAGTTTTCACAAGGCTGTGGTTGTTATTTACTTTTCCATTTATTTAATTGACTATTGTTTGATTTAGTGATGGTGTCCTTGCCAATCATCATAAAAGAATGAAATTGATTCTAAGAGGGGGGGTGTAGATGCCGATTTTGCAAGTGAAAATATGAAATGTTGTTCAAGTGAACAGCAAATCAGTGTTTTAGAATGTGACTGATATGTCATTTATATGACATGGTTATTGAATCAATAAAATATATATAATTAAACTGTTCTTCTACAATTACTATTACATTTGGACATCATATATGTTACAACATTCCTCCATTTTTAAAGAGTAGTAGAAAAAGTAGAAGAAATCAAGATTATAAACTGTGAACCTGATACATATAAATAATATATATGTATAATTGTCCTCAGTGGAACTTTTTCACACAATTGGTAAACATTTTCAAGGTTAAAAATGTATTTTTCATATTTCGAATGTAATTTTCAAGTTGGTGCCAGGTTTATTCCACATTTAAGTTTTGCGTAGTAAGCAAAAAAAACTGAACATGTAGAAGTCTGCATACTCATATAACACATGACTGTGGTTTACCATTTGTAAATGAATTTAATTACTAAGAGTGCATGTAAAAATGTCAATTTTAAAAGAAATCAAATAATTGATATTTACAGATAACTGGAAATATGTTTCTTCAAAAATCTACATAAACCAGCGGAAAATCCTGTTTTTAAGAAATCCACCTTCTTATTTTAGTAGAACAAAAGAGAAAAGAAAATTGTATCCTTGAAAATAGTAAAATAGTGTCCTTAATATTTCATTCAATCAGCCTAGCTGACTTACTTTTGTGTTGCCATAGTTACGGGATGTGATTCACTATGATCAATCATATATTTCTGTGACTGAAATGTTTTTACACTCAAGTTTTCTCTTTCAGTTGATAAAAGAGAAAAGATGTCAAATCTTGAGATAAATATAAATAAAACCAGAATTGAATCCAAAATTTGAAATTATATAAAAATTTAGGGAAATAATGAACTTCCTTTTGTAGTTCTCATGAGAAATTCATAATAAAAACTAAAAAAAACATGGACTTTTTGGATTGGAATAATTTAATTTGGACATGATAGATATGTTTGAAGTGTCTTTCAGAAAGAAGACCTGATGGACTGCATAGCCTTTAAATAAAATAAGCATGCTTGTTTTAAAATGCAAAGTAGAATAGAGAAGAGGTGTTTGAAATAAACCCAAAAATGAAGTGAATTGAAAATTGGGCCAAAAATTTAGTAAAAAACAACAGTATAAACTGAACTCCAAATTGAATTGTGAGAAAAAGTTAAAAACCTTTACAGATTTTTTGAGAGGAATAGAATTAAGTCAGGATATCAGATCGGAAATCAGATCAAGTGACTCATGACCTTAGTTTTATAAGTAAAAGCAATAATCTTGCCTGAACCTTCTCTTCTTTAGTAAGTTCATATTCAAATCTTCCTCTAAAAGGATGGGTATCGATGTGACGAACATTTTGAACACACATTTCTTTCTCTTAAACCAGTCATCAAAAAATTCTGAAAATTTTACACATTGTCAATTTAATGGTCCTCCTTTGAATGGTCAAAATATAATTTGAAATAGATATATGTACTTTCCTTTATATTGTTTTAGAAAACACATCAGACACTTTAACTTTTTTTCTGGATGGTGTTTGGTTGTTGGTGTTCAGCATCTAACAAATGGCAGGTGGTGACATTTTACATGTTACATTGTTTCAATAAGTGTAATGTAAACAAACCATAAGTTTCTCTTTGATGCAAAACCTACACCACTCTTTGCTCTAGGACTCTGTATAAACAGGAACATTCAATAAGATTATACCAAAATTGGAAGATATTCCAAAACTAGAAGGTGTAGTAGATGGATAAAGGACAGCATCAGTTTCATGAAATTGATATTGGATATACAATTTGACCATTTTGTACTATTACTTGATTAGATTGATAGAATATGAATGGAGAAGGTCACAAATTATCTGATTTGTCTAAAACAGAGCGACGTATGTTACTTAATTGGCAGAAACAGTCTCTGATAATTTCATTATTTTATTAGGTAAAGGCCCAGGCCCATAGCCAGCATTTGCCAAGGGGGGTTCAGTTTTCAAATATTTTCAGGGGGGTTCACATTTGACAATTTGGGCCAAATATGGCTAAAATCACTTGAGAAGTGCTCAAAATGGTGAAAAACTGCATGATTTTGAAAGAATTTTTGGCGGGGGTTTGCCCAAACCCTGCGAACCCCCCCCCCCCCCTCCCCTGGCTACGGGCCTGAGGCCTGTTGATACTTTGAATTGGATTAAGCACATGTATTTCTCTTAATTTTTCTGCATCTGGGTTGGTAGGCATGTGGACACTACATAAATCTTGTCATCAAAATTCCAGGTGGAAGACCTCTTTTCTGTTCTACTTGAAATGTTAAAGATCTAAGAGCAGACTATAGTGCCAAATTATGACAATTAGTCGATCAAGAGAATGGCATGATAGTAAAATTATACTATAACGTGTATATTGAAACCCCTCTCTAATTTGAACCTCTCAATACAATGTTATGCTATTAACCTCTTGACTACCTTGAGGGACAAGAATTCTCGTCCGTCACAAATTTTTTACTAAAATTTCTCTTATTTGAACAATTTTTATCCAATTTACACAAAAAATGTTTTAAAATGTTTAGAAATGATCTCTGCCATTTAATTCTACTAAGTCAAGCATCTAAAGTTGTACAGGTATGTAGTAGAATATCAAGAGATGGCAATATGAAAAATTCTCTGGTTTCAACTTTTTCTAGAGCCTGGGATTCAATAGGTTAAGGTCCCATTTTTAACTGCCATTGTTTACCATATAAAAACACTTTGAAATGTGAACCCTTGCCATTCTGAACACTTTTGGCCGGTCCCAGTGGTGTTCGGATTAGACAAGTTATACTGTAAATAAGAAAATGGCATTTCATGGAATGATCCAGGCACTGTGAACTCATATACTCATGGGATTATTTGTATCTTAACCTTTAGCGTGCTGCCGGCGGACTCGTCCGCCGAGACTAAAATGTCTCTCACAACTGCCGGCGGACCCGTACGCCCGATTTCAAACTTTTAAAAACTTTACTTTTTCGCGCCATTCATATTGTCCAATTAGATTGCCCGATTTATTCAGTGCCTAACATGACTTCCTGTTGACCTAGAAATGCGATATTTCGAAAAATAATTCTCAATTCAACAATTTAAACAGTGTTTAAGTCGTTTTTAGTGAACGAATCGTACAAAATGGTGGACAAATACGATCACAACGAAAATGTGGAGGAAATGGATTACGATTTCGAGCTCTTTAGGCTCTTGGAAGCCGATAACGGTCATCGAAAATAGAAGCTAGAATATTTTCTGAATTGAAAAATTGAACATTTGATCGCTGCAAATTCAGATTTGGATTCTGACCAGACGAAGAGGCGGAGCGGCGGATTCCGGAGGAGTATTCATGGTATATTTATGCCCAGTCGTGTTAATGTACGAAAAAATTCATGAGAACATTTTTTTCATGAGCCAGGCCACTGTGTCTTCCCTTTGTGAAAATTTTATCCAGATTCATTCAGTAGTTATTGAGATATTAATTATTTAGTCCAGGCATATCATTTTTTGCACTCTTTGAAAAATAAGCCAGTTGCGTGGGATATATTTGCTGAAATAAGGCAGCATGGTAAAGGTTAATAGAATATAGTTAACATAATGGCCTAAAATGTGCCCCTGAGAGCATGTTGGAATAAATGGGATAATCGCAATATGATCAACCTTTTAAAGATTCTGTAAAATGACATGAATGTACTTTTAAATACAATGTATGTACACATGGCAATGATGCTTGCTACCACCTTTTTGGCATTATATATGAATTTTTTTTTTAATTATGATAGCATGTTTTAGTTTATTGTATCATTGAATTCTTTCTCACTCTCTCATTGGCTGATAATGATCCAATCACATGATGAGCTTATGTTAACACGTTTTCGGATGCTTTTCACTGCTATAAAAGTGAGAAAGTGGACAATGATTAATAAATGAATCAATATTTTATTATTTTTTCAGTGAATACATGTTCATTTTTTTGATTGGAAAATAAGCATAATTCGCTGAAAAAATAGATTTGAATATTTTGTATATTTTGTGCATATTCAGCATGCATGCTATTCCCGCTACGTGTTGCTTGCCTACATCAACATGTGTGCTTATTAACCACATAGATGTTGTATTTTGTAACCATGGTGTTGGGCTTTTCATATTCAAGGTGAGAAACAGCCAATCAAAATCCACAACACCAAGCAAGATATCGGCAATCGAAACTCGTCCAACCACAACGACACACTTGATGACATCATAGGCTTTAATGACGATGATACACAAAGCTTGCATGAGAATTTAGATGATCTCCTCGGTAGTTTGAATTCAAATGATGACAGTGCTCCAGGTTTGTCGTCACTGATAGATGGCGCATCACCAGTAGAGGATAGCGAGTTGCATAGTATTGTACGCAAGCTCAATGTATTGACACTCTCGGATGAGGAATCTGAAACTTTAGGTTTTGGGGGTAAAGGTAATAAATGGGCAGTGGTAGAAAAACATTACGATTAAGGGTCATATTTTCAAACTCAAAATATGGTGGAAAATATTGAGATTTATAGCAAGGAATAAAGTAAACAATAGAGTTTTTTATAGTTATTATTGTTATGTCACCACCAAAAGAGGTGGTGTATTGCTATAGTCTCCAACTTTTTTGTGAACGGCAGTTGGTGTTGGGCATCTGTAACAAATGGCAGGTGGAGACATTTTGCATTGTTAATACCTTGTATAAAAATGGTAGAAAAATATCATCGGTTCAAATTCAAACACAAATTCTTTCAAACTGCATTCAATTTTTTTTTTAAATTTGAATGAAATGACTGTTTATAGAATAATAGAGATTGAACTGCAAGCAACTTTAGTCTTTTTCGTCATTTTAAGTTTCAATTCTCATTGGATGAGATTCACCATTTTCAAAACTGTTTTGCTTATGAAAACATCGCCATATGAATTTATAGTTGCATTGCCAACACTGGATATAATGTTTCTTTATCAGAGATGATTCCTTTACAAATTATTTAGAGTACCCCCACCTCACAAATCTCAATTGGCGCCATCATTAGGTCTCGTTAACTCCCCTGTCTAGAACTGATTGCAAGACAAAAATGTTAGTTGCGCTTTCAGGCTTCGTGAGATGAGATTCAAAAATGGCGTGTCTTTAAATATTATCAATTCGCAACCATCGATGTATTTACAGAATTTAAAATCATGATCTATCAACTAAAGTTTTAAATAATATTTGCTAATGAAATTCATATATTTATTAGACAATTTGCGAAAGTTGTTATGCAGCGAGACTATATATTATCACTGATCATAATTGCGGATATTATTGCAGACATAACGGAGCCTGATTGGTTACCCACAGAGTATCTTGTGTCATTTTAAAATGCAAAAAGAAATATTTTATTTTCTTGCATTTCCATACAATTTAGAGTTTTGATTTCATGCCTGTTTACTTTATTCCTTGCTGATTTCACTCTTTTTATTGTATTTTTCATTTTGAAAATTTAAAATGCAAAAAAATGTGGTTATTCATATGCATGTATTGTGCTGCTATTTCCATCCCTTATGTTGTAACCTGTTGATGTATGTTTTGCAATATCATATAATTATAATTAGCATGATATATTTTGTCTCATTAGTTTAGGATATATCTCATATCCTGTACCATCTATTGCATAACATTATTGGTTTTGCTAGCTTTGGGCAGCTTAGCCAAATGCCTTACCAAAGTCTCCAAGAATTTTTTTCAATGTTTCTGACTAAATATATTTGAATGTTTTTAAAAATTTCATTATTTATGTCACTTCAGAGCCTAGCAGCCGAAAAGAAAAATATTCCCGGAAAATGGCAGATAGCGGAAGTGAGGCCGATTCCATCCGTGATGAGGTTACAGCGCCATCTAAAACTGGAACTTCGTCAACCAATCAACACAAACGACCGAAGAGTCCTTTTGAGGTATGCTTTCTGAAAAATGTTATCATCAAACTAGATTTCAATAGGTGTAGTATTACTGAAATCCGGCCTGTTATTTTTGGGGGTGTCTATAGGGAAAGTACTATAAACCAGTCTGAAAAATTAATATCTGATTTTTTTTTTAATATCTGTAATATACTTGAACAGTAAAATCTGTTAAAACACCACTTGGACTGGCTAAAATGTTCAGTCTAGCAGGTGTTCACATTTCAAGGTTTTTCCATGTGAGAGTCAATAGAAGGGATTGAGAAAAAAGTGTGAGGTGTTCAGATTTGAGGTGTTTAGATATACAAGTTTCACTGTACCGCACTTTATATTTAACTTATCAGATCTTCTCTTAGCCAACTAGAATTTTGAGAAAAAATCAATGATTTTGTGCGTGTGAACTGTACCTTAATGCCCTGTTTGGCCTTAATTGAGAAAAAGCTCATTTACTCTGTGTGTTCAACTAAATATCTTAATGCTTGCTTGTCACGATAGGGTTTCTTACTTTTAATTGTCCTCAAATGTTTTCTTTGTTTAATCAATGGTGTATCAATGGAGAAAGGGAAGGGAGGTATACTTAGTAACTGACAGAGTATTATCAGTCTGAGAAGAATATTATTGGTTTGAAATATACCACACCTTATTTTGAATTTATTTTAACTTCTAAGTTCTTGTCTTGATGATGTGGATCAAGAAAGGACTTTGGCTTACTATGATGGTCTCACCCATATTGCTGTAAATGCGAGACCTGTGCCTCACATACCCCCTCCCACACACTCTTCTATGCTTCTTTGAGATGAGGCCACATTCCACAGTATATTCCACACACTTTAGTTTAATGATTGAATGGTAAAAAGAAATGAATGATCCATCAATGAAAAATGTAGAATTCTTTTTTTCAGTATGCCTTTTTTCGAAAAAAAAAGTTTTGCTTTCTGGGAGAGTTATAATTAAGGCAACCACTACAGGGGAAAACTAGAAACATTTAAGAGCTTGAACCTACCCTATTGAGCCTTAACAATATGAAATTCTGTTTGGAAAATTACAATATAGTTTTTCATTTTCCAGCTCTACGTGGCAAGATATAGTTACGACCCATTCCAGTTCTCGCCCAATGAGAATCCAGAAGCCGAACTCTCACTCAATGCTGGAGATTACGTTTACATCATGGGAGAAATGGATGAGGTATGTTT
This sequence comes from Owenia fusiformis, assembly GCA_903813345.2. NCBI lineage: Eukaryota > Metazoa > Annelida > Polychaeta > Sabellida > Oweniidae > Owenia > Owenia fusiformis. Next base: position 7,357,771 of record CAIIXF020000012.1, on the reverse strand, counting down.
TCAAATTACTACCACTTTGGTTCGATATTTTTCCTCATACACAATTTTCAGTTAATGATAACATAACGCTACATTGCAAGGCCGGCTTACATTAGATTGGGGGTACCCCCCCCACCATCGTCATTAGCCCTCTGTCTTTAATAATGACGGTGGGGTTTGGCTAATATTTGTTTTATCAAAGAAATAAAAATATTATCATAATTAAATCTTAAATATTCTAAAGCTCACATTCCAATCTACACAATGTAAAAAAATCTAAATCTCTGTGACATTGATAAAGTTGAAATAAGCCGATAAACTTCATTCTCCAAACTGAGTATGGTATGGAATCATCCACTCATCATTATGTACATCAGTCTGTCTGTCTGTCTGTCTGTCCATCAACAATTTTCTGACAAATGAAAATTTGTAGTCATTTATTATTCTTTGAGGTATATATTATGAGAGTTGAGCAGGAGCATTCATATTTAAAGCAGTCATTTTGAACCAGTTCATCAAATATGGCAATCTCTAGTATTTTTAGATAAAGGCAAGAAAAACATATTAGGGTTTTTTAAAAACAATATTCTGATAAATGACTCCACAGGATCAATTTTAATAAGCTCTACTACTAAGTAGTGTAAACACACTCACCTAAGTCTCACCTATTTCAATATTTCTCTCTCAAATTTTGATACTATGCCACGGTCTTTTTCAAAATTTCTGTATTTTTGTTTTGTCTCGAACATTGGCTATTTAATAATATTTTCTTTATTCAATTCCTAGCTCAATTTGCTGGTTTAATCAAGACTGGAGATTTCATTCACAGGTCAAAGTAATTTGTATGTTTCTGGTTAAAAATTAATTTCCTGTTTATTCTCAGAGTCCAATAGTCTTAATGACATACATTGTAACCGCAATCCAGTTCAAATGAAAAATTTTCATGTCAGAAATTAGAATCAAAATGTAACGCTCTGTTACAACGTGATGAGTAATTTCCATACCTGTGATCATTACTTTAAGCCAATAAATATCTTTGTTGAAGCTCAGTGACTATAAAAGGCAGGTATCCAAGACAAATAGTCACCACATTATCGTTTTGATACTGATTTGGTCATTGCACAGCTATGATTTTTGAACAGTATGTTTGAACTCTTCTGATTAGTTTAAATGCAGATTTATCAATCCTGATCAAAATATTGTTATTACATTTTGACCAGAGGGTAATCATCATTTTTGTTTTTTAGGATGGATTCTTTGAAGGAGAACTGGTGGATGGACAACATGGATTAGTGCCTTCTAATTTTGTAACCAAAGTTCCAGGTTTGTTTGTTTATTTGTTCTTGTTTGTTTATTCATTTTAGTGAGACTATTTACATTTTATAAAATCATTCAAAAATGCCCAAAGTCAGCATTGGCTTATGAGACGGTTAGTTATTATCAATGGCTACAATAAACAATTAACAGATTTATTAATTACATCATTTATTTTTATTTCATTTCAAAAGTTGTGCATAAAATGGAGTGGATGACCCCAATAACTGGAAATTACAAAATGAGTTCATTTTAATCACCAACCCTTTTCCTATATACTCTTTTACTTATGTGAAAAAATAATATAATTTATCTATATTAATTCATTTATTTATTAATACGTCGACTTTCACAAGTATACTTGGATCTGGTTAAATATTTCATTGCTTTATTAATTGCCAAATTAGAACAATACATTGTCAAAAAGAAACTTTTCTTTACTACAGTACAGTGAAAACCTTCAAAGCTCTAGAAGTGGAACGCCTCTCTTAGTAGAACATTTTTAAGAGTCCCAAGAGCAAATGACTTAATGATAAATGGACCTCTATAAGTGGAATACCTCCCAAGTGGAGCACTTTTGAGAAGTATCAAATGTGTTCCACTTAGACAGATTTTACTGTATATACTGTAGTATTCTCTAAATTGTATTCATGAAGGCAAGGAAGTTGACGAGACTGCAGACAGAGAGGAAATTAGAGGCTTTCCAGGCAAGAACAAAAATAAAATTAAGTTGATTTTTTTCAGATGAGGAAGTTGAAGCAATTTTAGCCACTCTCGGTCAACATACAAGTTCAAACAGTAGCCTTAGCAACAGCTTACAACATGACCTAGAGTTCAATAGTAGCGATGAATCCGAGCGATTAGCGCAACAACAGGAAGTCAGTAAGTATTATGGGATATAATTCATTAAGAGCCATACATTTCAGCATACATATGTTGTATAAATCTTGACACAACACAACACAAAACAAGAAGTATTTTTGCAATATTCCTTGCTGATTTCACATTTTTCAACAGCAATTTCATCACAAAACAAGACTATTATGTCATTTTCACTTCAATTCTTTTTTATTCCATCACAACAAAGACAGTAACAGGGGGTGGTATAGAATTGTCCGATATGATGATCGCTTTATTTTTCCGAAAAATACTAAGAAAATGTTACAATTAATTTTTAACTCAGATGTTTGGTTATATCAAATAAAATAACATACTCCATGCAATAAATGTTTCATTTGCTGAACATGTTCTCTCTGTTTAATAGATCTTAAATCTTTTTGTTCACTTCATAGAATGAAATATTTGTTTTAAAATTCAGGTATTAAACCAGCCATGGTCATAATAGATGACAGTGATCTTGAAGACATTGAAGAAGTGGATGAAGACAACTTGACAACAGATAGATCCGATATAACTTCCAATAGTGAAACTAAACATAAAGGTGAGAACCATGATAAGGCCTCATTGGTAAGGCCCTGGTTAAATGCCTCATTGGTAAGGCCCTGGGGAAGGCCTTATTTTTAAGGCCCTGGGGAAAGGCCTTATTGGTAAGGCCCTGGGGAAGGCCTTATTTTTAAGGCCCTGGGGAAAGGCCTTATTGGTAAGGCCCTGGGATAGGCCTTATTAGTAAGGCCCTAGGATAGGCCTCATTGGTAAGGCCCTGGGAAAAGGCCTTATTTATAAGGCCCTGGGGAAAGGCCTTATTGGTTAGGCCCTGGGGAAAAGCCTTAATGGTAAGGCCCTGGGATAGTCCTTATTGGTAAGGCCCTGGGCAAAGGCCCCCTGAATTATAACCTAAGGGTCCAGGGAACACCCTTATTAATTTTCTCTTCAATATTTATTAGATATTGTTGAGCCATTAAGAAGTCATATCTGCAAAATTTGCAACATCATTTGATATTTTCCAAACAATGTTTTCTAAATAGGATGAAAAAATCTCGATGCCCCATATTTTTCATTCCTGGTGCAAATCATTATGATTCTCGTAATTGAACTTTCAAACTTGCAATATGTATTTCTTACCGAGGTATTATTAAACTTTTATGTCACACAAAGTTATGAGATTTTAATCACTTAATGATATGAAAGAGAGGCTCTTTACGTAACTTATAAACCAATTGATGTGTCTGATTAGTATTGTTTAAGAACAAAACCTATTTTAAGCCCATTGATCAAGTCATATTAGCTTTGTGGGAATAAGGATGGAACCTGGCAAAATTTACTACTCTGTGTGAAATTGTTAATAAATGAACTTATGAATTGTGAGCGTGAGAACATCAAGGTAACACTATGATTATTATCCCATGGAACAACATTTGGAGGGATAAAGGGAACACCTCCGTCCGTCCATCCGTCCGTCCATCCGTACGTACGTATGTTCGTACGTCCATCCTTCTGTCCATCCATTCGTCCGTACGTATGTCCAGGCAATAATTCAAATACCGTTTGCCCGATTTTGTTCATATTTTGTACACATATACCCTATGGAGGTAGAAGTTCCAATTTTCAAAATGGCCGCTTATTTGAAAATGGCGGCCATTTTAGTGACGATTTTATAGTAATTTAGGTGCAATATGTAAAATTGTAATAGCAATAATAAATGTAAAAAAATTAAGAAGAAATGTAGATATTAAAGAAGCACATGGCAGCCATCTTGAAAAATGGTGGCCTTTACTCGTTATTTTACGATTTTTGCTGTAATTCAAAAAGTAGTGGAGCGATTTTGTTCATATTCGGTATGTGAATACTATAAGCCCCCCTGGCTACGGGCCTGGTCACTTGTCAATGATACATAGGTATTCATCTCAATACACTTTTGGTATATAGTATTCACTAAAAACTTAAGTTGACTAGAGAAAAGTTGCAAAATTAAGAACAATATCATGTCTACTAACCAATGTATTTTTATTTTTAGGTGTTCCATATCCACGTAACCTGAAACTAGAACGTCAGTTGAACAACAGCATTGTCATATCCTGGACTCATCCCGAGACCAGTCCACATGTAATTACTGCTTACCACGTCTATGTAGATGACACTTTTAAAACTTCCGTGAAAAGTTCAGAACGTACAAAAGCCCTTGTTGAAGGTGTTACATCCACAAAGGTAAACAATTTTGAATGTTGACCTCAGCAATATTTCTGAATATTGTATGGGATTTTTAGGTCTTTATCTGCATTATAAGATAACAAAAATGATCCATCATGTACAGTCAGATTTACTTTCTGAGTAATCAAATGACCACATTAATGTTTTAGATACACTTTTGTATATTTCAGATTAATTAGTTTTGTATAAAAATACAAGAGACCACACATTTGTTTGCCAAACCACAAAACATTCAAACTTTGCATCTAGATTACGAATGAGAAAATGATTTTGTTTCAGCCACATAAAATATGTGTTAGGAGTGTTACCAATAGAGGGCAAAGCAAAGATCCAGAATGCACTATTAACATCGGTAAAGGTAAGATCTAAAACTCAAAAAATTGCGTTTTAGGCCAAAATCACCGATGTCAAATAGAGAATAAAGTTTTTATTGTAAAGCAAAATTATATACAATATTTTCTTTTCAAATAGAAAAAACAATTTAGTGAATTCATTTTAAAACAGTTAAAGGGGTATTATATTCCATGCATTTTAGTATTGAGTTTCCATGCCTGAGCATTGGTAAAAGGTATCCACTACCATAAGTTGCCAAAAGTTAAAGATTTTCCATAAAGGAATTTATTTTGTAAAGTGCTACCATCTATTTTTCTTAATTCTATTTTGCATTTAATTTTCAGAATCTTCTCTCGCACCGTCAAATCTAAGAGTTCGTAATGTCACCGCAACCTCTGCCTTACTTTCCTGGTTGCCTGGCAACAGTAACTACGTACACACCATCTATGTGAACAATGCTGAAACTAGAATATGCAAGCCTGGAATCTACAAGCATTCTTTATCAGGTATTTACTAATAAGGGTCATTAGGGATTGAATAATCGCTGAGACAAATTAAGGAAGTTGAAAATTTGGCCAGGCTTTAATCCAGAATAAGATAGAAAAATAAATTCAGATTTCCGTTTCTGTTTTATTTGAAAATATGTATGTATGAATATATGAATACAATTACATGTAATGTTAATTGTGAACTATTGATGTTCAACTAATGACTATTAATGTTTGACTCCTAACTATTTATGTTAAACTAATAACTATTAATGTTTAGCTCCTAACTATTAATGTTAATTCTGAACTATTGATGTTAAACTAATAACTATTGATGTTCAACTATAAACTATTAATGTTTAACTCCTAATCCTTGATGTTAAACTAGTTACTATTAATGTTTAACTCCTAACTATTGATGTTAAACTAATTAATGTTTAACTCCTAACTATTGATGTTAAGCTAATAACTATTAATGTTTAACTCCTAACTATTGATGTTAAACTAATAACTATTAATGTTTAAGTTGTAACTATTGATGTTAAACTAATAACTATTAATGTTTAACACTTCACTATTGATGTTCAACTATTAACGTCTAACTCCTAACCATTGATGTTAAACTAATAACTATTAATGTTTAACACTTCACTATTGATGTTCCAGGTTTAACACCAGACACTGCTCATAAAGTTAAGGTCCAAGCTAAGAATGCCAAAGCCACATATGATGAAGGAAAAGATAGAAAACGAAGTGAACAGTTATCTTCAACTATAGAGTTCAGAACAGAGCCAGGAAGTAAGTGAAAATTATTTAACAAGGATACATTTTAGCTGCATATATAGCTTAACCTCTCTATTATCAGATAATATAACAACCACAAACCTGGTCAGGGAGATGTCAATCATCCTTGCTTGAGAAACCCCAATGATATTTATCAGCCCCCCCCCACCCCTTCTTCAGTATTGGATTCTCTATATAATAGCTACTGTTTACTTGAAGGTATACCAGACCCACCCCTAGATGTACAAGTTGAACCTGGGCCCCAGGAGGGAACACTTCTAGTCACATGGCTACCCATTACTATCAATGCCAAGGGGTTCTCAAATGGTGCTATAGTGACTGGGTATTCAGTGTACGCAGATGGGACCAAAATTAAAGATATAAATAGCCCAACAGGTAAGTCAAAAACACAATTCAAATGTGGAGGTGGTGGAAAGTGATAGAACTAGCAAGGTATTAGGTACGTCAGTAATGGTAAAGCTCCAGTTCAATAGCTGAGGCATTACCAGAGCATTAGATGTCAAAAGTAACACACCACCTACCAAGGTGGACAGAGAATCAGTCTTACCAGAGGAAAAAATAATTTGGAGAAAACGAGTTGATCTAGTAGTAACAGAACTAGCAAGGAATTAGGTAAATACATGTAGAGATATACACTCAAAATTCTTCAAAATTGCCAAAAATTGAGCAGTTTCGCGACATATAAGAGGATGAATATATGGAATCATCATTGAGGGTACAACTTTTGTGCCATGAACATTAGCGCCATCTTTTAAACAAGACATTTCCAAACCAAAGTTTTGCTTCTATCTGTGAAAGGTTGTATTTTTAATCACACATCCATAGATATAGGGTAAAATAAATTTTCCTGCTTGGCAAAACAAAATGGTCTTAAAATTTTTCAGTCATCTAGTCATTTATTGGCACTCTGGTTCCGTGTAAGTAAACTTTGATTTAGGGAGGTTACTTTATTCTATATATGTACAAATCATGTGGACAAAGTCAACAACAAAGTCATAGTTAGAGCTCACTTATTTACAATCTCATTAAAATTATAGTTAGAGCTCACTTATTTACAATCTCATTAAAATTATAGTTAGAGCTCACTTATTAACCATCTCATTACAACAAAGTCATAATTAGAGCTCACTTATTAACCATCTCATTACAACAAAGTCATAGTTAGAGCTCAATGATTAACCATCTCATTACAACAAAGTCATAGATAGAGCTCACTGATTAACCATCTCATTACAGCAAAGTCATAGCTCACTTATTAACCATCTCATTACAACAAAGTCATAGATAGAGCTCACTGATTAACCATCTCATTACAGCAAAGTCATATTTAGAGCTCATTTATTAATCATCACATTACAGCAAAGTCATAGTTAGAGCTCACTTATTAACCATCTCATTACAACAAAGTCATAGATAGAGCTCACTGGTTAACCATCTCATTACAGCAAAGTCATAGATAGAGCTCACTTATTAACCATCTCATTACAACAAAGTCATAGCTCACTTATTAACCATCTCATTACAACAAAGTCATAGATAGAGCTCACTGATTAACCATCTCATTACAGCAAAGTCATATTTAGAGCTCATTTATTAATCATCACATTACAGCAAAGTCATAGTTAGAGCTCACTTATTAACCATCTCATTACAACAAAGTCATAGATAGAGCTTACTGATTAACCATCTCATTACAGCAAAGTCATATTTAGAGCTCATTTATTAATCATCACATTACAGCAAAGTCATAGTTAGAGCTCACTTATTAACCATCTCATTACAACATGTCATAGATAGAGCTCACTGATTAACCATCTCATTACAGCAAAGTCATATTTAGAGCTCATTTATTAATCATCACATTACAGCAAAGTCATAGTTAGAGCTCACTTATTAACCATCACATTACAGCAAAGTCATAGTTAGATCTCACTTATTAACCATCTCATAACAAGAAAGTCGTAGTCATAGTGTATTAAGTGTTTGTCATATGTGGTTGTGTAGCTTGAGGGTGCAGTATCATATGTGAGAGGGAGGTGCAGCATTGTATGTTTGGGTAATCATATGTGGAGAGTGGATGTAGCCTTGTGTGTAGGAAGCTGAAGCAATTTTATGTCAGATGATAGAGCTTCATTGATAGGATGGCCCAGTTGGAACATCAAAGGTTGGAGTTGGAGCATTAATAGTTGGAGGCGGAGCATCATAAGTTGGAGGTGGAGTGTCATTAGTTGGGGCTGGAGCATCATAAGTCAACAACGAAGTCATAGTTAGAGCTCACTGTTTAACCATCTCATTACAACAAAGTCATAGTTAGAGCTCACTTATTTACAATCTCATTAAAATTATAGTTAGAGCTCACTTATTTACAATCTCATTAAAATTATAGTTAGAGCTCACTTATTAACCATCTCATTACAACAAAGTCATAATTAGAGCTCACTTATTAACAATCTCATTACAACAAAGTCATAGTTAGAGCTCAATGATTAACCATCTCATTACAACAAAGTCATAGATAGAGCTCACTGATTAACCATCTCATTACAGCAAAGTCATAGCTCACTTATTAACCATCTCATTACAACAAAGTCATAGATAGAGCTCACTGATTAACCATCTCATTACAGCAAAGTCATATTTAGAGCTCATTTATTAATCATCACATTACAGCAAAGTCATAGTTAGAGCTCACTTATTAACCATCTCATAACAAGAAAGTCGTAGTCATAGTGTATTAAGTGTTTGTCATATGTGGTTGTGTAGCTTGAGGGTGCAGTATCATATGTGAGAGGGAGGTGCAGCATTGTATGTTTGGGTAATCATATGTGGAGAGTGGATGTAGCCTTGTGTGTAGGAAGCTGAAGCAATTTTATGTCAGATGATAGAGCTTCATTGATAGGATGGCCCAGGTGGAGCATCAAAGGTTGGAGTTGGAGCATTAATAGTTGGAGGCGGAGCATCATAAGTTGGAGGTGGAGTGTCATAAGTTGTGGGCGGAGCATCGATATTTGGAGGTGGAGCATCAGTAGTTGGAGGCGGAGCATCATTAGTTGGAAGTGGAGCATCGATATTTGGAGGCGGAGCATCATAAGTTAGAAGTGGAGCATCATAAGTTGGGGGCGGAGCATCATATGCTAAGGGTCGGACACCATTTTCAGGAAATAAACTATCATACACAGGAGGCAGTTCCAACACTTGATAATTCGATCTCATGTCAGGATGTTGTGTATAAGGGGTGTGCATAGCCGGATGAGCAGCCATTTCTTCAGTTATAGTACAGACTTGGCCCAGGTGTGAGCCAATATCCCAGTTACTTCTGTTATATCTCCCTGTTATCATCGTCATGGTTATTCCACTACCTGTAAAGTACTCGCTTGGAGGCGGCCTTGCATCATTCTCTCGTGTATTTTCTCTCGGTTCATCATCGCAAAATTCACCACAACACCCGTTCCATTTCCATATGCAAATTCCAAAAGTCATGAGCAGGAGAATTACAACTACAATTCCTACTATAATAGGTGACTGAAAAATATACATCCTTATTCTTGTTCCAGTTCAAGGTTTAATTTTCCTTAATATAGATATATCTGTCACATTTTTTACATGTTTGAAATGTCATTACACATCCTTGTATTGTTACACATCATTGCATTGTTACACATTTTTGTATTTTTACACATACTTATTGCCTCAGCATGTTAAGTCACAGGATGCCCTGCTACTAAATATTTTGTTTTACATGAGTTAAATCATATTAAAGTTTAGTTACAAAAATGAAAATGTTTCTTTCAATCACACTTTTTAGGTTTTTTCATTATACTGAATTTATTCGACTGGCTCATTTACATGTTGATTTCATTTCTTTTTTATTATGTTTTAAACGCTGTATAAATGCTGAGACAAGTATGCTAGTCTCATATAAATGTAAAAAGAATATGTTTTCAACTTACTATAATTTTTAACATTACTAAATGCTATACAAATATATATTATTGAATGAATAGCTCAATAGTATTTAAATTCAATAGAATGTTCAACAGCATTCAATGATTCTAGCAAGTAGCAACAGGCCCGTAGCCAGAATTTGCCAAGGGGGGTTCAGTTTTCAAAAATTTCCAGGGAGGGTTTATATTTGGCAATTTTGGCCCAAATATGGCTAAAATCACTTGAGAAGTGCTCAAGATGGTGAAAAACTGCATGATTTTGAAAGAATTTTTGGCCAGGGGGGGTTGCCCGAACCCTGCAAACCCACCCCCCCCCCCCCTGGCTACGGGCCTGCATGTATTCCTGAAGCCAAAACAGCCAGGGTAATACAACCTGCAGAATCACTTTGTGTGCAACAAATTTTCACAGAAATTAGTATGAAAAATTAGTTTTTTATTCACTGTTCACCACTTTCTCATGGGGAATGTCTTTCAAGAACAAGAATGATTAGAACTTATTAGTATTTTATAAAGATTTAATTCAGCTCAATTTGTTGAGATATGTAAGTCTCAGTTGACCTACATACATGTACATACACATGTAGGTCAACTTCATAAGATTTACCATTTTACAAACAGTTTTAAAATTATTACAATATGCAAACAATTGCAAACAGAAGAAAATGTTGATCTTTAAAGGGATTAGATCGTCCGGAATGTTTCTACCGGACAACCAGTTATGTCCTAATATAACTGCTCATATTTAGAGGTTATGTCACTATGACGTGAAATATGCCTGAGTTCTCCCAATATAGGCCGACCTTGGGAGGCTCTATATTTGGGCAAGAACGAAGGCATATTTCACGTCATAGTGACATAACTGATGTATTACATGCCTTTGTTCCCATGGTTACTTTGTATCAATGACGTGACGTCATGATATTATCATGGTTATTAAAGAAATCTAATATCAAAACGAGGTAAGCGGGCTATATCGGGGTAATCGGGCAATATCGGTGGATATAGCTCGCTAACTTTCCCATTGACTTCCATACAAATGCTTCGCTAGGTATGTAATACAACATCATATATGCCTTAGATATATTTTGAAACCATATTATGAGCACAACAACACAACCAAAGAACAACCAAATTAGTTTAGAACACAATAATCGATGCCCAATAATCATGTTTTATTGGGCATCGAACTTCCCTCCGTCAGTCTTTGCAAATACAATCGGTTGCCGGGATATTGAGCCCAGGCAGCCAATCACAGATCGGAGCACATTGATGCAGGCTATTTCAATTTTATTTCGAACATTTGTCCAATAAAAGTTGATGCAGGATGAATTTATGGCTGACAACAATCATCAAATTGATACCGTTAACGAATTGTCTGAAGCCTCAACATTGGTAAGTCGATAGAAATACTTGTTTTACATAATATAACACGAAAATACCAGAGGGTTTACTCTAATTGTGCTTTTGGACAACCTGATCTTTTTAATGGTTAAAAACACAGATCTCATAAAATCTCTTTAAAAACAAGACTTTAACACAATGTCAAAGCTATTTAACCAACCCTCTTTAGGTAGTTTCAGTAATATATTGCCAATATTAACAAATGCTCAACTCTGTTATATGGTAATTTTATTCTATGTACATACATGTATATGGAATATTCAATATGCTTCTCAACTTTCTTAGAGCTCATTCATTCACTGTCTTATCACAGTGAAGTCATAGTTAGATCTCACATTAAACATCTCATTATGCAAAGTCATAGTTAGATCTCACATTAAACATCTCATTATGCAAAGTCATAGTTAGATCTCACATTAAACATCTCATTATGCAAAGTCATAGTTAGAGCTCACTTATTAACCATGTCATTATGCAAAGCCATAGTAAGAGCTCACTTATTAACCATCTCATAATGCAAAGTCATAGTTAGAGCTTGCTTATTAACCATCTCATAATGCGAAGTCATAGTTAGAGCTCACTTATTAACCATCTCATTACAACAAAGTCATAATTAGACCTCTTTTAATAAACATCTCATTACAACAAAGTCATAATTAGAGCTCACTCATTCACTGTCTTATCACAGTGAAGTCATAGTTAGAGCTCACTTATTAACCATCTCATTACAGCAAAGTCATAATTAGAGCTCATTTATTAACCATCTCATTATGCAAAGTCATAGTTAGAGCTCACTCATTCACTGTCTTATCACAGTGAAGTCATAGTTAGAGCTCACTTATTAACCATCTCATTATGCAAAGTCATAGTTAGACCTCTTTTAATAAACATCTCATTACAACAAAGTCATAATAAGAGCTCACTCATTCACTGTCTTATCACAGTGAAGTCATAATTAGAGCTCACTTATTAACCATCTCATTATGCAAAGTCATAGTTAGAGCTCACTCATTCACTGTCTTATCACAGTGAAGTCATAGTTAGAGCTCACTTATTAACCATCTCATTATGCAAAGTCATAGTTAGAGCTCACTTATTAACCATCTCATTATGCAAAGTCATAGTTAGAGCTCACTTATTAACCATCTCATAATGCGAAGTCATAGTTAGAGCTCACTTATTAACCATGTCATTATGTAAATTCATAGTAACAGCTCACTTATTAACCACCACATTACAGCAAAGTCATATTGAGAGCTCACTTATTATCCCAACGAACGGAGTTCGGTAGGGATATAGTGAAGCCCTCCATCCGTCAGTCAGTCCGTCTGTCTGTCCGTCCGGAAGATAACTCTAATACTAGTTGACGGATTTTCTTCATATTTAGTGGAAATATGTAAATTGGTGCATAGTTTTACGCAAAAAATGACGGGGCTTTTTCCCAAAAAATCATAAATTTTTCATTCTAAACCAAAGTAATTAATATTATTGTTTGAAATTTTGGTAGTATATTCGCAACATCTATCTTTTTCACATATATTCCGTGTTTGTCATCCTGACCCCCAGGGGCCGTGTATGGGGGGTCAGGAAAACAGAAACTTTCGCTAATTTTTAGATCTTTCTGAAGTATAGCTTTATTATACTCAAATGAAAGGCAATTAAGAGTAGATTGCAAATATTGTATCTTTTTCTGATTCGAGCCTCGTAAAATTCAAAATGGCCGTCTAATGTACGATTTCGCAATTATTTTTTGATCCCTTCAAAGTATGGCTATATTATACTCAAATTGAAGGAAGTTTGGAGTAGATCACAATTATGGTATTATTTTTCAGATTTGTTCCTCAGAAAATTCAAAATGGCTGCTTTGCAGGAATTCGCAATTCTAAAATCTAAATTTTTCAATTTTAACCAAAGTAATGAGTATAATTGATTGGAATTCGGTAATTGATATTTTGTTTGTTGGGATTTGCTACTCCGCGGAGTTGCCATTATCTAGTTAACCATCTCATAATGCGAAGTCATAGTAAGAGCTCCCTTATTAACCATCTCATTACAACAAAGTCATAATTAGACCTCTTTTAATAAACATCTCATTACAACAAAGTCATAATTATAGGTCACTCATTCACTGTCTTATCACAGTGAAGTCATAGTTAGAGCTCACTTATTAACCATCTCATTACAGCAAAGTCATATTTAGAGCTCACTTATTAACCATCACATTACAGCAAAGTCATAATTAGAGCTCACTTAATATTAACCATCTCATTACAGCAAAGTCATGTTAAGAGCTCACTTATTAACTCACTTAATCTCATTAGGCAGTTCTATCGTTTGTTGGAGGCCTAGGCAGTACAATACCAAAAAGAGGGTTGTATCTTAAGTTTTTGTCTTATGTTGGGGAGTTTGTTTGGGTTGTAGCATCACATGTTAAAGGGAGGATAGCAGCATATTTTGGGGGATGTAGGTTGTAGAATAGTATGTGGTTGGGGTGTAGCCTTGTGTGTAGGAAGCTTCAGATTTATGTCGGATGAGTCATAGGACTTTATAGGTGGGATGGCCCAAGTGGAGCATCATAACTTGGAGGTGGAACATCATAACTTGGAGGCGGAGCATTATCACTTGGTGGCGGAGCATCGTAACTTGAAGGCGGAGCATCATAACTTGGAGGTGGAGCCGCAGTAGTCGGAGGTGGAGCATCAGATGTTTGTGGTTGAGCAATAATAGTTGGAGGCAGAGCATCAAAAGTTTGGGGAGGAGCATTAATAGTTAGAGGCGGAGCATCATACGTTGGAGGCGGAGCATCATACGTTGGAGGCGGAGCATCATACGTTGGAGGCGGAGCATCATATGTTGGGGGTGGAGCATCATATGCTAAGAGTCGGACATCATTTTCAGGGAACAAAGTATCATATGCAGGAGGCTTGGGCAGTTCCAACATTTGATAATTCGATCTCATGTCAGGATGTTGTGTAGAAGGGGTGTGCGTAGTCGGATGAGCAGCCATTTCTTCAGTTATACAGCCTTGGCCCTGTACGCCAATATCCAGGTTACATCTATTATATCGTGCTGTTAGTCCATGTATGTCATGTATAATTCCATTTGATGACCTTCCTATAACAGCTTCATTTTCACAATGTATTGAATTCATGGTTATTCTGTTATTATCAGTATAGTAGTGCTCGGTTGGAGGTAGCCTTGCATCATTCTCTTGTGCATTTTCACTCGGTTTGTCAATGCAACATTTACACCCCCTCCAAATGCAAATTCCACAGCTTATGAACAGTAATGTAATTCCAAAAACAACTGCGATTAAAATATTTATAATAAAATCCACACCGTTTGCACTAGTTACCCATATTATAAATGCTATTCCAGGTGTTGATAGTGTAATAACAAATAAGATGGCGCACATTTTTTGATTAATGTTCTCCTTACACATTTTTGTACCATATTAGTTCTCCAATTTCCTTAATGTTGAGTGTGTACATCCTTGTTCTTGTCCCAGTGCAAATTTTTTTAAATACAGAAATCTGTCACATGTTTGAAACAGTGCATGTTTTCAATTCACTGGATGCTGTGCTATCTAAATACTTTGTTTTACATGGGTTAAATCATATTAAAGTTCAGTTTCAAATACAAAAACTTGTTTTTCATTTATACTTTTAATGCCTCGGTCGCTTTGCCTCGATAATTCTCTTTACCAAAAAATATTAAATTATTTTTTCCATTCGTTCACATTTTGATGTCATTTCTATTTTTATATTTCCTTTTAGAAACTGCATAGATGTAACTAAAAAATAACTTTTCAACTTACTTACTTTTTTGTATAGCAAATTAAAAATGTATGTCAACTAGCATTGAGTGAAAATGAAACAATTAATTTGCCAAATATGGCAATATAAGAAGTCAATACTGTTAAAATGAATATAAGAAGTCAATACTGTTAAAATGAAATAATTGTTTCACCCATCATATACATGATACATCCAGGCCCGTAGCCAGGGGGTTGCAGGGTTCGGGCAAACCCACCCCCTTGAGCACTTCTCAAGTGATTTTAGCCATATTTGGGCCAGAATTGTCAAATGTGAACCCCCCCCTGGAAATTTTTAAAAACTGAACCCCTCCCCTTATCAAATCCTGGCTACGGGCCTGCATCTATGCATCTTTAAACATAGATCAGAGTTTGTTGCCCTTGATTTTTCTCTTTTTATAATGGAAGATTTGATCGAGGAAGTAAAGTGATTCTGCAGGTTAAATGAACATTATTGATGATACACATTTAGAGGGTCACTGTAACCCTATACATTTTTGATATTTTGATATTATGAATGATAACCCTCATTTTTACATTATTTATTATATTTTAACAGACTGCTTGAAATTTTCATCTTTCACTGATGAGTCACCTGTTTGGAAGACTCCATAATAAGCGGGTTCAAAACATGTATAATACGAAAAGGGCATACTCCGATCACAGGGCTTCAAAATCCAGAATAAATTCTTTCTTTTTATCCCCTGCGATAAGCAGTTAGCATTTCCCCGATTAAGAACTCACAATCTAATTGGCTGTCGCAACACTGCGACAGAAATCATGTATAAGTCATTGCGAATAATTAGATCATGTGATTCAGTTTAATCAAGCGCTTCCAAATTGGTTATAGCAGGGGGAAGGAGGAACAGATTCTGGATACCTGCTTAGGAGGATGGAAAAGGGTGACATTAGAATAAGAACATTGTAACATTTAGACATACATGTATGAAGCAGATATTTTTTTTTATTTTTTTTTTAAGGTTAGGTTTTATTTATTTGCAATTAGATTTTACACTTGTTAAAATACTAGGAAGGCTTAGGTAAAACATTACATTATTGGCCTCCCTTATAGAAGATATTATATGAAATAAATGAAAACTTCGTGAAACATGACAACTTTATTCATATTAAAGGGTTAGGATGAAATAGATATGAGCAGATACCCTTTCCAAGATGTCAACTTTGTCTAGATCTAACACTCTTTGAAAAATCGAATTTATTATTTGATTTAGTGTATTATTTAGAATAAATAGTCAAAATGTTTCTTATAGTACTACATTTTATCACTGTGTGTATTGGTGCCTATATGTGGCCGCTGTTAATTTCTCATGCATTTCTCAAACATGTAAAAACATGATATACATGCTCCATGTAAAAACATAAAGGTCATACCAGGATCAACATTATAAAATTATTCACTCTTAATTAGAGGGTAATGTTGCTAGATGAAATGCATCCAGGGTAATAGATAGCTGGTCATTTTAATACTGTACAGATATTCCTTTAGGGCTATTGATTGTTTAAAATCACTCACTCGTAATTAGAGGGTAATTTTTCTAGATAAAATGCATCTAGGGTAATAGGTAGTTGGTCATTTTGATACTGCACAGATCATTTCCCTTTTGGGCTATTGATTCTTAAAAGCAATTAAAGACTCAGGAGACCCCAAAATCCAATTGAGGCTTTGGATAAAATGTTGTCTGCATGTGCTGTTTTCACTCAATTTCTCTTTAAAATTTGAATAAAGTGTCTGGTATTCTTGCATTTCTCTATAATTCAGAGTGTTCTCTACATGCCTGTGTCAATCATTCCCTGCTAATTCCACTGTTTTCACTCAATTTCTCTTTAAAATTTGAATAAAGTGTCTGGTATTCTTGCATTTCTCTACAATTCAAAGTGTTCCCTACATGCCCATGTCAATCATTCCCTGCTAATTCCACTGTTTTCACTCAATTTCTCTTTAAAATTTGAATAAAGTGTCTGATATTCTTGCATTTCTCTACAATTTAGAGTGTTCTCTACATGCCTATGTCAATCATTTCCCGCTAATTCCACTGTTTTTCACTCTATTTTGAGTTTCAAAACATGACTACAGTGGGATTCTTTTGGCTGAGCAAACCAATGAAGCATTCACTAATGGTAATGCTAACCCTTTAATGATATCTTGCATGTTGATCATGAAGTCAAGCCATGTAGAAGGAATCTCCGTGAATTTTCCTTATGATTGTTTTTCTATTGAATGTATGTAAAAAATCAAAAATATATTTTGTCATGATTTTTAGTAACTTTTTTTGATTGCTTTGAAATGTTTGACTGACCTGATAGATCATTTCATTTTTCGCAAGATTGATGAAATTCATTGTTCAGCTTTAAGGGTTTCATATTTATTTATGAATTTTTATCATGTTTACTTCACACTTTTATGCACTTTGGTGATGGCATTAATTGTTATTATGAAATATGAAGATTCTTCCTATTCAAAAATGATCAGTATTTGTGAGGGTTTTTACCTTATAATAGACCTGAACTATTTCTTTGCTTTCAGATGACCATACAGTATTACAGTCGGATGATTTTGCTGGCCAAAAACCAAAGGAGATTTACATGTGTACTCAAAGTCGTGATGGGGCATCAGAAAATAGTTCCAAGGTGACTATTACTCAGGACTTGATCAAAGAAATCACAAAAAATAACGCAAGAAATCTTGCAAACGCTGCTGCTGCTATTGTAAAAGAAAAATTGGTAAGTATCTGTAAAATTATTGTTTCTACCTCTTAAACCAGATATTTTCTTAATACATGTAGATACATATTACACAAACATATACATAGCAGGCCCGTACCAGGGTTCGGGCGAACTCCCCCCCCCCCCCCAGCCAAAAATTATTTCAAAATTATTCACCATTTTGAGCACTTTTCAAGTGATTTTAGCCATATTTGGGCCAAAATTGTCTAATGTGAACCCCCCAATGGAAATTTTTGAACTGAACCCCCCTTGGCAAACCCTGGCTACAGGCCTGCATAGTATATATATGTGAAACCTTCAGAGGTCGAACACATTTGGTCCTCAAAGTAGAGTTCCACATACAAAAAGGCTCACTTTATGTCAAGTCATTCGGTAAGAAGACTTGGAAATGTGTTCCTTTTAAGGATGTGCTCCACTAAGGGATGCATTCTATTTTATAGGTTTCACTGTAATAACAAAATGGTAGAATTCATTGAATACTTGAGTCAAAATATGATGAAGCCTTTCATTAGCCCTTGCTATGCCGTGGTCACATTTGCTCCGATCTTCAACCCCAGCGCCCGATCAATGAGTATTTTGTTCAAAACTGAATGCAATTTTGAACAAAATATTCATCTGCCGGGCACCGGTACTAAAAATCAGAGCAAATGTGACCACGGCATTACCTATATTCTTTCTTAAAGAAAATCACATACCAGCAACCAATTCGCTCTTCAAAGTGCGATATAAATCCCTGTGTGTCTTGATATTATACTGCATCCCAACATCCCACATTTGCTGTTTTAGGCAAGTACAATGTACGAAGACCTTTCTGATGAGGATGATACAGAAAATCTCACAAATAGTGCTGATTCTGATGAGCCTGAGGAAGTCGAAACTTTTGAAAAATCTTCAAAAAAGACTAAGCCTTCAGTGAAAACTGTTAATGAAGATAGTCTCTATTCAGAAATAGCACATGCTTCCAAGGATTCCAAAAAGAAGGTATTTAGGGAAATTATCTATGTTTATGAGTTTTTAATTTTACGAGTTCATAGATTTTTTTCATAAATTATCCATGGACAATATTTTGATATTTAGTGCATGTAGGATACTTTATGCACCTAATACTAAAACATATTTTAGTAAATAAATTTTTAGTTTAAGATAATTTTATTAATACATTTAAACATGTAGAATATTCAATGTTGTTCACCCCATCATTGTATTCATTATTTACAGTAGATATTTTCAATGGGCATTATAACCATCAGAAAAAATCATAATGAACATTTTTGAATGTAGTGGAAAAGAGTGGAATTTGCAAGGAATAATGCAAATAGGTATTTAGTGAACGCTATAGAACAGTGTTGGTGAATGCTTTAGTTGCATAGAAATGCCACAGATCATTCCAACTTTTGTTTGGAAGTGGGGTATTAGAAAAAATGGTGCTGGTTACAGAGTACGGTTAAGTTGCCTCTAAGCATTTTTATAAACAACTTCGTTATGAAAAAATGGTACTGGTTACAGAGTATGGTTAAATTGCCTCGTCATTCAGCATTTTGACAAAAAATGTAACACCTCAAAATTCCTTCATTATGAAGCGGTTTTGTCAAAATACTTCATAACAAAGCAATTAAACCTGCTGCATAACTACAACAACACTGTTATTATTTCTCATGGTTATTCTGCCACATATGTTTGGTTTCACAACTTTAATTTGCAGTTTTATATTTTTAATTTCAGTTAAGATCAACCTTGTTGTTGCTTTATAAATTGTTATCGATTTCTTGGTCTTGCATCAATATTCTGGTTATGTCACCAATGACCCTTCTATATTTCCTTGCCTAAGCTGTGGAAGGAGTAAATAGAGGGACAGGGGTGCATAAGTCCTCGCTTTACCCCTCCTTCTTCAACTTAACCCTCCAGGCTGAAGCTGTGTCAAACAGTGATACATTTGGAGACAGGGGGACATAAGTCATTGCATCAATAAGTCACCCCCCCCCCCCACACTCTCCCTTCACCTAAACTAAATCTCCAAGCCTTAACTGTATAAAGGTAAATGGGGTGAGAAGGGGCCACAAAGTCCTGGTATCATCACCTCCCACTCCCCTTTCACCTTGATTGACACCCTCTCTCAGATGAAGATGGCCAGAATCTTGATATAGGACCTTGAAAACCCTAAAATCCCTAAAATATTATTTGTTAGATTATATATATATTGTAAAATTGAAAGTCTTTAAAGAGGCACTGTCTGTAGTATTTTCAAACAAATATATCAAAAATTACGAAAATAAATTGTTTGTTAATGAGTCGAGGATTTACTTATTCCAAAACAAATGCTTGAAAAAATCCAGTCTAGAAATAAGCTGACCGAACCAATCTCATGTCAATTAATAGAAATATAGGTATTTATAAGGTAAAATACAAATATTATTTGATATGTACAGTGCCTCTTTAAGAGAAAATAGGGACAGATTGTGGAAAAATGTGAATTACTGACAGTCATGCAGGAAAAGGTTATGCCATAAAAGTCATTGTTGTGGTTTTCAGGGGTTATCAATGGACTAGAATTCGATGCAAGACTTCTGTAAAAATTTATTTATTAATATTCCCATTTGTATTTCACAAAGTTTTATTTTCATTTTATTTATTTAATTGTTTATGCACTTATCACAGAATTCCACGGCACCAAAAGAAACCCAATCAAGTTCTACAAAGTTGAATAAATCTGCTGAATTGAGTCACCCCACAGACTTGAGTAAACCAGCAGAGTTGAGTAAACCTACAGATTTGAGTAGCCCAACAGTCTTGAGTAATCAAATCGCTGACTTGCACATCAAATCTGGGACTGACTCAACGAGCAGTGAGTTATCAGATATCGAAGAAGTTGAAGAGGATGTGGATTTTTCTTCCGATTTTGATGTTTCTATTCCTGGCATGAGTGATGAGGATAATCCAGTGGCTCCCTCTGTCCAACAAAATGTAAGAATCCGTGCTGACATCTATCATTGAAAAGCTGAACTAGAAACTCCCTTTTTGATCTTGTAGAGTTAAATCATTTTGGAAATTTGTGACAGTCTTGCATTAAGACTATAAGATGTATAATCAACATTCAGTAACAATGTTACCCCCCCTCCCCGTCCCCCTAATGTCACAATCACCTCTCCCCTCTAGACTTCATGCAAGACATTTGATATGTGCATTCATTGTGTATGTATTGTTGTAATTGTTAAAAATCTTAATTTATTTTTGTTCAACTTTACTTTTAATTTGAAATTAAGAATTATTGACTATACCATGGGAAGGTGCTGCATTGTATGGATTAAGATTGAAAACTGAAATATGATATTTAAGATACATGCTGAACCCCCCCCCCCCCCTCCCTCCCCTCCATTGTTGTTGTTGTACTGGCACCTTGCTTTTATCTTCACCATGCCATGGCAGTTCACTTAACTTCAGTCTCATTTTTAACTGCAAATTTTGCATCATTAAACTGAAAAAAATTAATAATTTCAGTAGGAAATATGGACTGATCCATGGCTTATTTGCATTTCAATAACCCAATTTTTTATTATTATTTGAAAAAAATGTATTTCATGTTCAAAATCTTCTATTTTCTATATAATAAATTCTATTTTGCATGTAATAATTTGGCTGCCATGCTATTTACACATGAATAATACTTCAATTTTATGATTCATTTTATTTATTAGTTTTATTTTTTATTTTTGAAAATATATAATTTCACATATTGAATCATCAGCCAAATATCAAGGCACATAACAGTGCTGAAAATATTGTTGTAATTAGCCTGAGACCCCTAAATTGAGATACACAATGGATAATTCTCATGCATAGATATTCATTGATTTGATACGGTTCAACGTACTCATTATTTAATTATACATAATAAACAGGAATTTGTCATCAATAGTGTTTTATTGATGAAGTATGAAACTTCTTTTCTGAACAGCTTACATGCTAAAATGTTGAAACAAATAAGTGAATAGCCATCTCAAAAGAAATTCCTTAGATACTAATCAGATTTCACCACATTCAGTTTGTTAACATTAGTGTGTTTGCAATGAAGGTGTTTATGTCTGCTTTTAAAAGAGGGTATTCACATATTTTAGATGTTTCACTTAACATTAAGCATGTTGTAGGAGCAATAAAGGATATCCCATGATTTTTGAGGGATATCATTTTTATCCATGAGTGGATATTGACAATCTCCATGAACGAGCACAGCAAATAAGTTGTGATGGGTGATATCCATGAGTGGATAAAAAAGATAGTCAGTGAATATCATATTGGGTAGATAATATTTGTCGTTATCAATATATGAATTTAGTACCCATTGGATAAACCTATTTATAAATAAATTACTCAGTAAATAATTTATAATTCACATTTAGATGAGGCATACTTCTGAAGAAACGTCCAGTCCAAAATCACACTCCAAGCATCCCCATCCATTGAAAACAAGCTCGCCAAAATCTAGCCAATCAGCTTCCCAGAAATCTTCAGCTCCAGAATCTCCAAGATCACGTTCTAGATCGGGATCTGGGTCGAAATCTCGAGATTCTCCTCAAAGATCTAAGAACGATTCATCGAAATCGCTAACGCCGAGGACTGTAGATGGTAGCCCGAAACTCGAAGAAACAGGATTTAAGCCAGTTGTTAGTCCGACGTCTGATAGGTCACCGATTACAGAAGAGACACAAAGTCCCCAAAAAACAGAGGAGGATTTAAGTCCCATAAAAACTGGTGCTCACAAAGCAAACATGCCCGTGCCTCATATAGGTAGGTCACTTTTTATGTTACAATCAAATACAGTAAAACCTGTTTATCCGAAGATTTCTCTTATTCGACGACATCTTATTCGACTTTTTCTTGGTTCCAATTGTGTTGCAATGTGAAAACAAACATTTTAAGCTGGTTCCCGTGTTTTTCTTAAATAAACAGGTTTTATTGCACCCTATATATCTTTATATCTAAAGTAGAGGGAGTTCCTTTTGTGACTTTCTTATTGATATTACATAACAATAATCAATGACTGAATCCTTTTCATGTGGCTATGGCATAAAATCCATCAAACAGTACCCTTTTACATGGATAATTAGCCAAAAATCTATGTATTTGTAAATCTATAGAAGCAGACCTTTTTGTTGTATATTAAATATTTATTAACAAATGTTACACAAAAATGATTTTATTGATAGTTACTATTTCACAAATGCGCAATTGATTCACTTATCAAAGTATTAAGAATACTACCTGTAGTCCTGTAGTGTGCCTGGATATATATGCATATATGTCTAGGGAACTATCATAAAGAATCATAAGTTTTACCGTTGCGTTACAATTCTGTTTGTAAGACACCCTCATGAGCATTTACTACATAATTATAAATAAGTCTCAAAATGGTAATATTTTGAATAATATTATGAAGGTACATTTATAATGAAAAGAGTATAGTCACAAAGAACAGAAGTAAACAAGTGTGCAGCCTGCCCTCTAAACGACAAACATATGCCTGAAAATCAGTCACTTTTTTAAGTTTTATTGGGAAAAAAATCTACAATCTACAATATCACCATGAATCTTATTCAGGGGTACCATTACTGCATATTGGCAATGAAAAACGAAGCATGACTTCTTATTGATCAGGAGTCTGAGGTTAAAAAGAGTAATGATCTATTTGAAATGCCAATAAGGTACGCAATCAGAAGAATGAAAGGTTAAAACTAGAAACAAATCGCTGGTAGATTGTATTGAAAAGAAACATGTCGCAATGACTTTTTATTTTCCTTTTTCAAAATTGAGTAAGAAACAACCAAAATTCAGCTATTAAAACGTATATCGATACATTTCTCGCATTTCTACACTCGAAACTACAAAAATCAATTTGCTTGATCAATTTTGTCTGAAAATAATTACATATGCATAATAAGACGCGGACAAATTGCACATGTCACGATTTCTTGAGAAATGTGCCAAATGTGTACGAATGTTACCTTCCTTATACTAGTAAACATGTAGATCCAAATACTTCTTAAATCAAAACACCTCTCAATGTGAACACCATATCTGATGAAAGCGCAGTCAGAGTTTGCCCCTAATGACCCACTGATTTGAAGAATCATAAAGTTTAATCAATTTTCACAGAATTTCCAAATTTTCTGAAAGTATGTGTATGATGAATAAACAGCATTAATCTCGATGATTTTATAGTAGTTCCAGTTGCTCAGTTTCTGGTGGGACCCGCCAAAATGATTTCAATTTGCTTTTCCCACTTGTTTTATTCGGTAGATGACTGAACATATGACTTTTGCAACATTTCTGTCATATTTGTCTCACTTTCATCCAAAACTGTAGTGAAATCCTGCAGAATTTGCAAGGAATGGCCTTTTTCACTTGTAGAATTCATTGTTTCACTTGCAGAATTGGTGTTTCACTTGTTTAATTCATAGTTATGTCACTCCAACTTTCTTTTTTGATGACAGTCAGCATTCAGTGATTTGTGTTCAGCTTACAGCATCTGTAACAAATGGCAGGTGGTGACATTTTCCATGTTAATGCCTGGTTCTCAACTTTTAGAAAAACTGAGAGTAGCGTTAATATAATAGTCATGATACTAATATCTTGATTGAAAGATAAATTATTTATGATATGAAACCAATATAGTATGGCATGTTCTATGTCACTGTTCTGTTAAGATTATTTGTCATTTATTAATCTGATTATAAATTCCCTTTGCATTTAAGAGTCTGGGATTGATTCAATTTGTCAGTGACTTAACATATCTATTTCAGTACATTCCATCAATTTAATTGTGATTTCATATTTTCTGTTTTTAGTTGAAGTTTCTTTTAGGCAACATTTTGCTAGATGAAATATTAGACAAGTAGAGATCTTAACATCTCAAATGAATATTTTACTTTAATGTCATTTTAAGAGGTTTGAATGCAAAATGAATATTTACTTCTTCAAAGCAAAATCAGTCTGATACGATATAGAATACTGAGCCAAGATGTTTTGAGAAAGAAATACAGTACTTGACTAAGTCAAGATATGAGCAAGATCATATCAGATCAGATCTTAACATTTCAAATGTAATGTTAATGTCCGTAAAAGAGGTTTGATTGCGAAATGAATGCATACTTCTTCAAAGAAAAAACAGTTTGATCGGATATTGTATACTGATCCAAGATGTTTTGAGAAAGAAATACAGTACTTGACTTAATTAAGTCAAAATATGAACAAGATCAGATCTTAACATCTCAAATGTAAGTTTAATGTCCGTAAAAGAGGTTTGATTGCGAAATGAATGCATACTTCTTCAAAGAAAAAACAGTTTGATTGGATATAGTATACTGATCCAAGATGTTTTGAGAAAGAAATACAGTACTGACATAAGTCAAGATTTGAGCAAGATTAGATCTTAAAATCTCAAATGTAATGTTAATGTCCTTAAAACATTTAAAAGAGGTTTGATTGCGAAATGAATGCGTACTTCTTCAAAGAAAAAACAGTTTGATCGGATATTGTATACTGATCCAAGATATTTTGGGAAAGAAATACAGTACTTGACTAAGTCAAGATATGAGCAAGATCATATCAGATCAGATCTTAACATTTCAAATGTAATGTTAATGTCCGTAAAAGAGGTTTGATTGCGAAATGAATGCATACTTCTTCAAAGAAAAAACAGTTTGATCAGATATTGTATACTGATCCAAGATGTTTTGAGAAAGAAATACAGTACTTGACTTAATTAAGTCAAAATATGAACAAGATCAGATCTTAACATCTCAAATGTAAGTTTAATGTCCGTAAAAGAGGTTTGATTGCGAAATGAATGCATACTTCTTCAAAGAAAAAACAGTTTGATTGGATATAGTATACTGATCCAAGATGTTTTGAGAAAGAAATACAGTACTGACATAAGTCAAGATTTGAGCAAGATTAGATCTTAAAATCTCAAATGTAATGTTAATGTCCTTAAAACATTTAAAAGAGGTTTGATTGCGAAATGAATGCGTACTTCTTCAAAGAAAAAACAGTTTGATCGGATATTGTATACTGATCCAAGATGTTTTGAGAAAGAAATACAGTACTTGACTTAAGTCAAGATTTGAGCAAGATCAAAGGCATGGCTTTAATATAAAGAATAGAGATGAAGTCAACCACTCCTGAAAAGTACTTTAGTCCCTGATCAATAAATGAGCTTAATTGCTCTGACGAACTCTTAAACTGCACCAGGGGGTTTATTCATTGCAGGCAATTTGCTATTTTCTCTGTGTTTACTGATATTGGTTTGTGTTCTAAGGTATTTTGCAACTATTTCTATATGAGAACAATAATTTTGCCAGGTTTTATGTCACAGCCGGAAGTTTCATACTTATAGTTTCCAACTTATCTGTAGGCAGCGTTTGATGTTTGGCATATGTAACAAATGGCAAGTGGTGTAATTTTGCATGTTAATACCAATGTTTTTTCTGTTAAGAATTTTGCTGAAACCTCTGCCTTATCAAAAGTGTTCACGACTTTGCTGAAGACATGACTGCTACAAATAAACATATTGACATTCATTCCATTGCCCAATAGGCAACCAGTTTTTCAAGCCCATTGCCAATAGTGAAAACATGATTGCCACAATTGCCATATTGCTGCCCAGCCCATTGCCCAATAACAATTATAAGCAAATCATTTTTCAAGCCCATTGCCAAGATTGAAAAGTGGTTGTTATTGGCAGTCAATGGTTGCCATTGGCAATTGGCAGTCAGTGGTTGCCATTGACAGTCAGTGGTTGCCATTGGCAGTCAGTGGTTGCCATTGACAGTCAGTGGTTGCCATTGGCAGTCAATGGTTGCCATTGGCAGTCAAGCAGCTGTGAGTTTCTAACTCTGCTTACCACCTAGTCATGACATTTACATACCAAAGGTTACGTTAAAATCTTATCTTAGATGCGTGTATAGAGATATCTAAAATTGATCAGATTGGGGCCTTCGATACAAATCACTCATCCAAGCTGTCATGAATTAATACATGAAGTAATAACTTGTTGAATCGGTAGGGACAAGATGTGACACGAAGTTCGTTAAATTGTGTAGCGTTGCCTGTTTTGCTAAGAATTTTTGTGATCGGTTAAATGAAAGGAAATAAGTTTAACCAATGATTTGTTGTAGATGGGTATATCGATGATTCTGTCGCGTTTCTCTAACACTATTTACAAATAGATCAGAGAGCAGACAAGTTCGTATACAGACTTGATGACGATCTATATTTAGAGCACAGATCAATGTCTGATAATTGCTCCATGTTGATATATTTGATGAATCGTGGAATTCAACGAACCAAATTACATTCTGTAAGGGTAATAAGCCAGTGCCATTTTTTCCCGAAGGAGTCGGTCAGTAAATTTTCCAATGGTATTTTCAATTATCCGCAAACAGACCTCATATTATGACAGCTATATACCAGATACATGTACATCATTATTGATTGAGTTTCTTAGACTAGCCGAATGTTCCCATCTACTCCCCATTTCATGTTTTGAAATTGAAAATAAAGTAAAAAAAAAACGTGGAATCAGCAAGGAATAAAGTAAACAGATGTATAATATATAGCCAAAATGTTGAATTTTAAAGAAATATCAGAAAATGTGATATTTTGTTGAAAATGAGATGTATAATAATCAAAAAATGACAAATATCAGAAAATGTGATATTTTGTTGAAAATGAGATGTATAATAATCAGAAAATCAGAAATATCAGAAAATGTGATATTTTGTTGAAAATGAGATGTATAATAATCAAAAAATGACAAATATCAGAAAATGTGATATTTTGTTGAAATGTATTGAATTTGCATGTTTGTTAGCTTGGTTAATGGACCTTGCTGATATTATTTATAGTTAATAAATAAATTGCAGAAGATGACATTGTTAGCATTTAACTCATATAAGTAAAAGTTATTGATTTTCAATTGAGATCATTTGATCCCTTAGCTTCTGAATGGTCAAATGTTAACAAAAGTCATGGCTGTTGTTTGTATTCATAATATAAGGAGTTTAAGCTTGCATATAAAATCGAAATGCCAACCTATCTGTATGGCCAATCGCCCATACAAATGCATCGCTTAAATATTTCCCGTTCACCTTTAGGTTGTGAAAAAACATTGCAAGCTTAAACTCTCTATTGTCTCTTTGGTCCTGGATATTTTGTGGAATATTTACTTTAATTTGAAAGAAACTTACAGTTTTTATTTTGACCCCTAAATAATTTGGAAACATTGACTTATAACAAAGTATTATGAAAAGTAGCAGATAAAGTTGTGCTTTTCAAAACATAAAATAGAAAGAAAAGCAAAGAAATAATAGGATTTGATTTTTATGTCACTACCACTAGTGGTGACATCTATATTGTTTTAGTCTCCAACCTTTTGTGGATGGTGTTTGGCATCTGTTGGTTGGCATTTGGAGTTTGGTTGGCATTTGGAGTTTGTTGTCTGTAACAAATGACATCTATAACAATTGGTATCTGTAACAAATGGCAGTTGGTGACATTTTGCATGTTAGTACCTTCTTTCAGTTATCATACAATCGCTCTAAATATATAAAAATGAAAGAAATGAAGACTCCTCATCCAAACTTTGAAAAGAATAGACAGAATAACTGAGCAGGGAATAAGCAATTTTAACATGGGGATCAATATCCGTAATAACATGCTGTATCTATCATATGCTACTGTTCATTGTACAGAAATCCTGGTTCACTGTTCTATAACGAGATATCAACTGACAGAGTCATAATTACACCATAGCAATTCCATGGCTTGATTCAATTGGAGACGTCGCAATGTGTGATACATAAAGAGTATAAGTGTTTTGTTATGATTCAATACATAGTCTCAAACCAGGTTGATTCAAGGATGTTTTGGTTTGAGACTATATAGTAGAGGCCTCATGCAAATTTAATGAGATGATTCCAACGAGTCCTAGCGTAAGACCCAAGGGGGTAATACAATTGAGGTTACTTTTAGACACGGAATATAGAAATGTTTTCACGAACACTTATGCGTGTAATGGACTATGCGAAAGGTAAGGAGATTTTTTGTAAAACCAGATGATCAGCATACAAGTATCGAACTATGCATTTTCATGTTTGGTGTTAAAGGGAGGTTTAGGTGTGATTTTATTGTTTTTATTGGAAAGTTAATGATTTGTTTACAGGCTTTTGTTTATAGCCTTTCATGTTTATATATCGTTATATATTCTTATAGGCTTCATGTTCAGATATCATGCTAATATAATAAAATGGGGTCATATACAGAAATGCAAATTTAATATAGATGTAAAGAATAGAATATACAAAAGAATAATTAGTAAACAGAAATAGCAAAAGATCAGGCAGCTTGTTGAAATTTTAGGACAAAGATGAAACCTTTCGTGCTTCTGTTGTTATATATAATTTCGTTCATATATCATGCTATAATTCAATAATCGGGTCATGTACAAAAATGCAAAATATAGATGGAAAAGAAGAGACTATACAAAAATAATTAGGTAAACACGCATGTTTTCAGCAACATGGCAAGAAATCGGGCAACTAGTTCAAGTTTTAGGACAGAGAGCGAGAACTATAGTTCATATTTGACTCATCCATATTTCATTGCCATTTTACATAGAGAAGAAATCAAGATAACTATTCTTGAAATTCTTGATTATGTTCCAGGAATGGTTCCTAAAGTACAAGATCAATTGATGTTGAGCAGAAACGGGGCAATGATTTTCAATTGATTTTTTATTGGTCTTAATTAAATATCTCTGTGGTGGTTCACTATTCAATGATCTGTTACCCTTGCTTAAAATTTCATGCTTATTCTACTCATTTTCTCTCTAAATTTTGATGAAATGTCTGATTTTTTATCATTTTGGCACAATTTTTGCTGCTCTTATTTTATTCTTTGTCATATCTACTCTATTTGTTCTACCTTGTTTTTACTTTTTTGTGAGGGTCTAAGATTATACGTATAGAGTAAAATCTGTCTCATACGAGTTGGTCTTGAGCCAGCTAAAAGTGTTCATTTTGGCATGTGTTCATATTTTAAGTTGACAGATTAAAAATAGTGTTCACATTGAGAGGTGTTTACATTATAGAGAGGTGTTTGGATAAGCAGGTTTCATTGTTCATCTTTTTGGAGCATGAATTTGAAACTTACTGTGAGTTGGTAGCTGATTTAGAATTATTTTCCACTTCTTGTATATTGCAGGTGGGTGGATTATCATCATGCCATTTGCATTGTCATCGTCATCGATGCATTAGTCGGTCTATATATATAATATACATTATAAATTACCCTACCATTATTCCCGACCAATTAATGAAATATCACACAACATGTTTTGAAAACTACGTAAGGGGTGTAAAAAGGAGGAAAATAAAAATAACTTTTGGCTTATATGTGAATAAATGGCCGAGATACTACGTTATTTATCAGAATATCAAAATTGTGAGGAATGAAAGTATATTTGGAATAAGTAAGCAATTTTAGGCATAGACAGTACTCAGGTCTGGAGATTTGAGTATTTGTAATTGTGAATGTGTTTCAAATATGGAATCACTACTCTTGTTAATAGATCTAGGTATGACTTATCATATCCAGTACAGTAAAACCTAGCTGTTTATGAGGTTCATTATACATTAAGAAATAGGTAAATTGACTTGTCTACTCAAGGTGTTCTAGTGTTCTACTTATAGATGTTCATTTAACATTATCTCAATAGATCACATGACTTTGAAAAGTGTTCTGCCTCCAGAAGTGAGGTCCTAAGCGAAATATACCAAAGCTCAACTTTCATCAAAATGGCAGTTAACTCACATTTTGAATATGGGAAGTCGCATGGCTTCTCTTGTCTAAGGTCATCAAGCTAAGTTTTGATTTCTTCTTAACTTGGACTATTGATCTCCTCAAAGGACTTGCTAAATGAATCTACTACTTGGCAAAGTACTTTAGAATCTGCCTTGTTTAGATTGATTTTGTTTCATTACCGGGCAAGTGTGTTACAATCAGACTTTGT
This sequence comes from Owenia fusiformis, assembly GCA_903813345.2. NCBI lineage: Eukaryota > Metazoa > Annelida > Polychaeta > Sabellida > Oweniidae > Owenia > Owenia fusiformis. The sequence goes on along the minus strand of CAIIXF020000012.1, from coordinate 7,326,778 downwards.
TATATTGTACACTGGGGCCCAATAGCTTTTAGGGATTACTCATGTAGATGAACTTCTCTTTTAAAGAAGTGAAATCAAACTTAGCTTGTATTCGCAAATGCAAATAGCGGCTACCGGCTTGATTGCAATTAGTTGGCAAACTCATTTAAATATAAAAAGTACCTGTTGTGCATCCCGTTAGTTGCCAGCTCTCGCATCAAAAGCAATAGCTGACCTAAATAACGATTTAATCTGGTATTAAAGCAGCGACTAACACAGACTATCGATGTGTTCGAAATTTGTAAATGGCGGTAGTAAATCTGGCGCATGTGCATAGACACAACACATTTTAAAGTTTCTTAATATGTGAATCAATCTGAGATAACAACATTTGGACTGAGAGGTGTTTACATTGAGAAGTGTTATTTTAGAAAGGTGTTTAAATATACAAGTTTAAATATAATTACTTCATGTAGATGAAATTCTCTTTTAAATAATTGAAATCAAACAATTTGTCTGTAACAAATAGCAGGTAGTGACATTTTGTATGTTAATGGCTTGTCTAAAATTGTTAGGCTTCAAAAAATTTGAAATTCTAATTTACTATTTTTTAAGCGTTTATTAATTCGCTCATATATCATTGTGACAAATTATGGTCCATTCATCATTTTGACAAATGTTCGACCTTCAAAATAAATGTTCTGTAATGCACTTAATTAAGCAGGCTTTATATAGACTGTCAAAAAAATAATACCATTGGAAAAAGTTTGTCTTCTCTTCTCTGAAAGAGGACGTGTCCATACTCCAACCAATCAAAAGGCTCGGAATATATCATTCAAAAAACAACTACTGTGTAGAGTTGAAAACTTAAACGAGGTATAAACTTTACCGTGGATTTCCATTGTGATCGTTACCACAGTAGATTATTCGAAAAAATGACTTTGCTGGTGACATACATCCTCCGATCACAGGTCTTCAAAATCCAGAATATATTCTTCTTTTTACCCCCTGCGATAAGCAGTTAACCTTTCCCCGATTAAGAACTCGCAATCTGATTGGCTGTCGCAATCATGTATAAGTCATTGCGCATAATAAGATCACATGATTCAGTTTAATCGGGTGCTTCCAAATTGGTTATAGCAGGGCGAAGAAGGAGGTACAGATTCTGGATACCTGCTTAGGAGGATGGTGACACAATGTTGCAGCCAAAGTTTTAAGTAACAAGTATGTGTAACAATGGTTACTCTTATCAGATGGTTACACAATAAAAGATTGAAATTTGTATCGTTAACATAAGCATTATATAATTTTTGTAATATTTTTTTAAAACATCCTGTAGCTTGGGGCTTCTACATCTACACTTATTGATTAGAATGCTTTTAATTGGTGATGTGAGAAAATTACTTTATTCACTAATAAGTTGCCTAGAGTGATACTTTATTGTGTAATGTTAGTGTCATGTTTGTTTTGCTAGTGTCATGTTTGTTTTGCTGATGTCATATTTGTAATCAATCCTAAACGAAGAACTGTTAAGGTCAACTTTCATGTTCTTGTCTGATGCTCTGTATTTTCTCATTTCTGTCTTGCTTTTTTACTTTACCTGCAAACTTAAAATGTGACAGTTTATTTGAAAGATTTCTAACCAAGATAACCACCTATGTGTGTAATCGTAAAAAAGTTAGCATTGCAGATGTGCTTGAGTAACATGATTTCATTTTTCAAAATTTATTTTTGAGTTAAACAGGCCCGTTGCTAAAACACTCCCTCAAGAATTGGACCTTGTTAATCTTCCACCAAATGCCCTTGCGCTTTTATCATGTCCAAACTTAATATAAATAAGTGACAGATCTGACACTAAACATTCTTGATATAAACAGCTTCTTGATTAAAGCGGAAGCTGGACAATAAATGATGGATCGATAAGCTCCTGTGTTGTGTCATATAACGTTCAATTGTCCAATTGTGTAAGATCCGTGTAACCTGAATTGCTTTCCAATAAACTCTCATTGCTATGGAGGAGGCGTATAAGTTACACATTTCAATTAATTCTTACATTGCAAGCTATATAAATTACATTTCAATAGTTTTTTCATATCAGAGGTGCACTATGTCTGAGAACGAGTTACACTTCAGTGCAGACTGATTTAACAAACAGGTATCAGATTATGTTTTTTAAAGGTAATCTCCAACATATCTGTGTAATTTTAAGCTCCCTGTTTATGTCATCTATCAATCAATAACTTTTTTATGCGAAACTGATTTTTTATGTCAACTTATGAGTTTTAGTTGTACTTTGTACAATGATATTTTTAAATATTTTGTCTAAAGAAGGCCACAAATTAATAACAAGAAGGTCACAGTGTCATCAAAAATAAGTCACAGTGTCATTAAAATTAAGTCAGAATGTCATCAAAAGTAAGGTAAAATGTTATTAAAAGAAAGTTACATTGTCTTTAAAAGTCAAAATGTTGTTAAAAGTTAGTGCCGCTGTCATTAAAGTCAAACCAAGAGTTACCTAAAGCATTAAAAGCAATTTACACAGTAAAAAGTGTTTCATCATGAGAAAATAGGTATATGTGCATACTGCCCATCTTCGTTCACTCGGCTCCCGTCGGTGATGAACGCAGTGAAAACCGGAGTGTGCGAAGATGCATACCGCCCTAATTTATCCACTATATTAGATTAGGTACATAAATCTTATATCTCACATTATATTTCGAGATGTTCTAATGGGAGCAATTTGTCTAACAGGTCTCTATGTCCTAGAAGTTAGACCCATCTTCTGTTAATCACTGTAAGATAATATACCCATATGTTTCCATTGACATTCTCTTGGTCCCATAATGCAAACATTTTAAAAGATCCAGACTGATAATTAAAAATTTCCTGATCTTGCCCAAAATGTCCGTCTGCTTATGGTTCTTTTATCGCTCTATTTCTCTTTAAAATTTGAAAGAAGTGTTCAATTTTCTTGCATTTTCTTACCATTTTAAGGGTTGACTACATGTGTGAATGTGTGAATGGTCATCCCCATTTCTCTTTAATTTGTGTTTTAAAACTTGACCTCCCTGATACTTATTGCATGAGATTCAAGCGTCCCTATTGTCCAATAGAGAGTGATTATCTATTTGGGAAAATCCCATCATTAATTCAAAAAATGAATCATTCAATTTGTCTATTTTGCATTTTATCTCTAAATTTTTGAATAAACTTTTGAATTTTCTGGCATTTTTTATATAATTTAGAATGCTGACGACGTGCCTATGTATTTCATTTCTCTCTGATTTTAATCTGTTTCACTGTTATTTACATTTGAAAACTTGACATGATGCAATGGCATTTTTCTGGTACTCAAACAAGATATTTCCTGTTAATACTCTAGGGCCTGATAAATTAATAATCTATTGTGGTTTGGGAATATTTCATATTTGTTTACAAGAATGCCATCTCATGGTGTGCACCAGCACCACTTTGGGTCACTTTGGGCTCTATAAGCAGTAAGTCTCATTTTTTATCATCTTGATCCTTTTAGTATTTTTATGGCACTACTTACTATATTACAAATTTGCCTATGGGCACTTGATACTTTTGAAACACACTTATTTTTACTTACATGAGTATCTATACTTGGTATCTATACTTGTATAGTACCTCTAAAATAAAAATATTAATGATTATTTTACAGTACATTTATAAAGTGAATAATTGATCAGATTTGGACCTGGAGTATTTTTGCCTTTGTGAAATGGTTGCATTTGTTCCATAGGTGATTTTTAATTAACCTTTATAGTATTACAGTGTTTCATCTAAAATTATATGAAGACTTCGATGGCATACTCATTTTCCTTTATTCTGGTAGAAGCCATATATATATTATGTATGACTTTAAAAGGGTGCATTTTCACAAAAAAACATGTTTTATGTATGTATTTTGTTGTGTATAAGTGTAATTTTATTATACTTTTTATTCTTTCCCGATTACTTTCTGTTGTTGTTGCTATACTCACATGGGATAACAGCACTTAAAAGTACTGGTTGCCATGGTTACCAACATATTATACTAATCATGGATATAATGATTGCTCTTTATTCCTAAATACTCTCATCATTGTACCATAAAATTATGATTAATTTGTTTGAAAAGCTTTTTATTATTGCTTTGAGCTTATGAGGGCAATCTTTCTTGCAGGAACAGCTTTGGAAGTGAAGTCAAAGTGTATTAAGTGTACTAGATGTACTAATCCTTAGTGCAGTGACTTAGCTTGTATTTGCGAATGCGACTAACGCCTGTCGGCTACCGGATTAACGTACTATTTTATGACCAACTCATTTAATATGAATGAAATAGTGGCTATTAATAGGTACTATTCATATTTAAATGAGTTACCCATATAATAGTACCTGTTAATCCGGTAGCTGACAGGCGTTAGTTGCATTCGCGAATACAAGCTTAGCTAGGATCTTAATAGGTTGCAGTGAGTCAATTATTTATCAAAGAGGCAGTTTTTTGTCAATGAGGCAAACATGATTGGCTGGTCTTCCATAAATAATGACTTATTTAATGTCTTAAATAATGAAAAGTCAGTTTTCAACCTGACCATATTCTTGTACTATATTATATCACAACCACAAGTCCGGGCCTGTAGCCAGGAGGGTTTCGCCCGAACCCCTCAAACTCACCCTGGCTACGGGCCTGCAAGTGCCTTTTAACTTAACTTATGTTAAGGTCATTCCCTTAGGAATCGGCATCCTATTTATTCTTCTTCCAATCTTCTTATTATGGATGATTATTATATAATATTAATTCTGTTATCTATTATCTTCCTCCAAACTTCCTTCCTTTCCTTATTAAGTTACATAATTGGCCTATTTATACAGTCATTCATAATTTAGATGTCTAAAATCATTATTCTGAGATATACAGGGTAGTTTCGCAAGGAATTACCTTTTACCAGATTAATTCCTGAATTGCTGGCTTCAATTTTCTTAAAAGTATAGTTTGCCTTTTTTATCAACATGGTCACTCCTAGGTTAAACTGTCATTATCAGATCATTATCATTATTACATAGTATAATACATGCATTAGTACCTCATTATCAGGCAATTTACACAGATGGCTTTAATAAGGTGCAAAATTTGTACTAAATGTCGCAAACATCCCCACACTAAGCGTCAATGTTTCCGAGTCTGTGTTTGAGCCCGACTCTAACTCAACCAATCTCAGTTCTTATTGGCTCTTTGAAAAAAGAATTATCTGACCAAATATGCCAATTGTAATACAAAACAGAACTGCCGACAACACATGCTTGGCTTTTGAAATAAATTGAATATGAATAAGTCTATCAGAGTAATTAGAAGAAAAAAATATAACGAAGTCTTTGTAAAGTGCATATGGCCCAGCCAGGGGATCATTTTGACCCATTGGCCCATTATCACATCATTATTTAAGAGTATATAATACAATGTAAATACCTCATTATCAGGCAATTATACTGATGTTTTTGAGAATCATCTGTTCTTGTTATTATTATGGTATACTGTTATCGAGTTGGCTACCAGTTTTGTTCAAACAATTTTTTCTTGTAAAATCCAGGGGTTACATTAGCAGCAGGCAACAGGCGATTTTCACCAGTTGTTTTCACAAAATCGCCTGTTGTTTTTAGGGACTTTTCCATGTTAAATTTATGATTTCCATTGATTTTGCCTGTTGTTTTCATTTATTTAGCCTGTTGTGAGAAATTCTAGTGAAACACCTGTAATTTAACAATTTTGACTAATCTCTACACGTGATACCACCATTGATACTGAATATGTGCAACTTCATTTTCTCCAAAAATGGTGAATGTCATTGGTAATATAATGCTGTGGTTTCACTTGCTCCAATCTTCAACACCTGCGCAAGGCCGATGTGTATTTTGTTCAAAACTGAAGGCAATTTTGAACAAATTGCTAATCGGCCGGGAACCAGTATCGAAAATTCGAACAAATGTGACCACGGCGTTAACAAAAATTCTTGAATAGCCTTGGAATTTCTCATCTAGAAATTATCTCTAATTTAAGAGTTTGGACAAGTCAATTTCTGTTCAAGGGTAATGATTGAGTTCTACCAATTAGCTTCTGATGAAATAGTCGAAGAGTGTAACGATAATTTCAAATTCACGTAAAAGATGCACTTGTTATCTGAGAAAAGAATATTGGATAGAATATTTTCGCTGAATATCCATAAAAACCTTCTTGATGGCTTTCCTAGAATAAAATCTCTTGGAAATCAGATTCTGGATAGCAACTTAAAATATACAATACAAAATGACTGAAATTAGCAAGGATAAATAAAAGGGAAGTTAGATAATTCTATTAATAGTACAGAAATGTCAAAATCAGGCACATCATTCGAAAATGAGAAAACCTATATGAAATAACAAATTATGACATTTAAGTCCTGGCCTGCCAGAGCTCAGTTGCCGTAGTAACCATTGGCTATATGAGCTCGTAAATAAGATTTAGTACAGCCTAAAACATCACCCTGATTATATGCACATTGATCTTTACATAATACTGTATTCTGTGGTAACAATATAGACAAACCTAATCAGGTCACCAGTAACAATCAAAAGGGAGATCTGTAAAGATTAGATGAGTGCCCCCCCCCCCCTCCTAAGAAGGGCCCAGCAAAAAAAATTAGGGCCCCAATAAGTAGGCCTTTTGTGGCATTATTGGGCCTTTTGGGGCCTAATTTTTAATTCTAGGCCAAATTATCAGGAAAACGGGCCTTAATTTTCAAAGTTTGGGCTTTTTGTTGGGTGTAGGGGCCCAAAGTTTTTTTCCACACTTCTTGCTAGTTTTCAGATCTGCCCCTAAAGTTCAAAGAGATTAGACTGTCAGAAAGATGGCACTGGTGGTTCCTGTTTTTGTACATTCTCATAAATGTACATAAAAGGGCTGATCACTGACTGTAACAAATAGCAGGTGGTGACATTCTGCATGTTATATAAATAAATTATATTATTACACCAATCCAGTAAATTTTGCCTGCCTGAAAACTAAGCCATCATAAGTGTGTCTATTATATCAGAGTTTGCTTGGTTCACCAAAAGAGGTCAGAATATATTTGCAAGCTTCTTGCAGATAGACTGCTACTATTGGCCTGTAGTCCCTCGCTTAGAACTTATTAGATTTTGGAGTTGTGCTTCGGATTTAAGACCAGCTGGTCAAAATGACACGAGGGACTTAATAGGATAACTAATATTTATTTCTCTATTACAAAACAATAACAGCCAGTGTGTATCTAGGGTAACATGGGAATGACCAGTGTATTAGCCCATAATTTGATTCTCCTGAATCAACTATGCGAGTCGATATAATCTTGATTTTCATCATTAGTATTCAAAGTTTAACTCCATATTTTATGTATTTCCAGAGATTACTAAAGATACAAGTGGAAGTCGAACAACGACAAATGAATACTCAGACGACGATTTTGACTCTTATTCTAATACGGATAGTAGAATCTCAAATATGAATTCCTCTAGAGACAGTCATGGGGTTTCCTCTGGGGTTTCCCCCAGGGGCAGGGGCAATCAGCAGACGGATAAATATCAGCCTGAAATGGACTCAAGAGATGGTTACCGGGATACCGATCCTAATCCCAGTCAACAATCTCAGAATCCAAAATCCCCGAATTGGGATCAAGATTCAAAACGAGGCTCTAGTCACTATAGTAACCAATCAAACAATATGGATACTAGTTCCGGTAAAACGAAATCTAGAAAAATGGGAATTGTGCAGAATATGGATGTGCAAGATTCGTTAGAGTATGATGAGGACTCATATGAAAGTGATATAGATTTTACTGAAGGTGAAGTTCGGATATTTATTGCATTGTTTGATTATGATCCTAAATCCATGTCACCGAATGCAGAAGAATGCGAGGATGAACTCCCATTTAAGGAAGGGCAGCTCATTAAGGTAAGACAAACTCAGCGAAGTTGTACTGTTGTAATATAATGCCTCAAGTGAGGGGGGGCTAAGAAAACTCCCACTGATTTCAATGTTATGAATCTGAAAATTGGGGTCAACTTGCCGCTAATGTTACAAGCCATTGATAATTGTACTGTATATCAAATATCTGTATGGAAAACTAAAAAAATATTTTTTCATTTTTTAAATTCAGATCTTTGGAGAGAAAGATCCTGATGGGTTCTACAGAGGTGAGAGCAAAGGTTGTCGTGGATACGTACCATGTAATATGGTGTCAGAGGTCGAACCTGAGCTTGCAAAACAACTCCTTAATGAGAACATTGAGATTGGTGGCTATGATGAAAAATCTCCAGGAATGGGCAATAATAGAGGTATGTACTGGGCAATAATAGAGGTATGTACTGGGCAATAATAGAGGTATGTACTGGGCAATAATAGAGGTATGTACTGGGCAATAATAGAGGTCTTCCAAGGAAACTGCTCACTCATTCAACTTTAAATTTTTACAGATGCAAGAGCAGATTAGTGTCAACGTCTGATTAGATTTTGGGCATGCTGGGTAAATTACAAGGCAGCCATTTTGCTCTTCTAAGTGTCTTGTTCATTTAAATGACATCGCCACAAATACAAGCATATGCATAGAATAACAAATATTACTGAAACATTACAGTGTTTGATCATTAAGTTAATAGAATTAAATGAATCGTAATTCCCAATAATTCCGAGATGCAAGCTCTTGTTTACTCAGTGCAAATCTCCAAGAGTCTATAAAACACAGTAGAACATGTCTAATATAAACACCACTGGGGCTGGCTTTAAGTGTTCAGATTAGCAGGTGTTCACATTTCAAGGTTTATTATATAGTAAAACCTTTTTAAGTGATCACCTTTGGTACCTCTAAAACATGTTCCACTTGGGAGGTGTTTCACTTGGGAGGTGTTCCACTTACATTTTCATTTAACATAAGTCAGTTAGTCTTGGGACTCTGAGAAGTGAATAGTGGTCCACTTACAGAAATGTTCCACTTCTGGAGGTTTTCCACTTAACAGGTTTCACTGTTTATTTATTTGTATTACATACCCAGCGAAGCATTTGTATTGAAGTCAATGGAGCTGAAGGTCGGCTATATATTCCTGTATAGCCGCCAAACCTTTTACCATGACAATCTTATGCAGCATCGGGACATCATGTTTCATTTCTTCCTAATTTCACTCGCACACAGACACGTGGCGTCATTGATATAACGTAGCCATGATATAAAAGTATGTAATACAACAGTTATGTCCCTATCATTGAATATATGCCTTCCATCTGTCGTAATATAACCCTCGCAAGCTCGGCTATATTGGTGACAGACCTTAGGCATATAAATATATGCCTTCGGTCTGTCGTAATATAACCCTCGCAAGCTCGGGCTATATTGGTGACAGACCTTAGGCATATAAATATATGCCTTCGGTCTGTCGTAATATAACCCTCGCAAGCTCGGGCTATATTGGTGACAGACCTTAGGCATATAAATATATGCCTTCGGTCTGTCGTAATATAACCCTCGCAAGCTCGGGCTATATTGGTGACAGACCTTAGGCATATAAATATATGCCTTCGGTCTGTCGTAATATAACCCTCGCAAGCTCGGGCTATATTGGTGACAGACCTTAGGCATATATTCAATGATAGGGACTGCTAAGAATATGTGAGTCAGTTTGGGAATACAAACTTAGGACCAGGAAAAAGTGTTCATATTGAGAGGTGTTTGGATCAGAGAGGTGTTTGGATCAGAGAGGTGTTTGGATCAGAGAGGTGTTTGGATCAGAGAGGTGTTTGGATCAGAGAGGTGTTTGGATCAGAGAGGTGTTTGGATCAGAGAGGGGATTGGATCAGAGAGGTGTTTGGATATGAGCGGTGTTTGGATCAGAGAGGTGTTCGGATATGAGAGGTGTTTGGATATGAGAGGTGTTTGGATATGAGAGGTGTTCGGATATGAGAGGGGATTGGATCAGAGAGGTGTTTGGATATGAGCGGTGTTTGGATCAGAGAGGTGTTTGGATATGAGCGGTGTTTGGATCTGAGAGGTGTTTGGATCAGAGAGGTGTTTAGATATACAGGTTTTCCTATTAGTTTTCCAGGGTAATTTCTACATTCTGTTATCATGTCCAGATATTGATACATTAAATAATTCATTGTAACATGATCATAGCTACATGCCTACTAATTTAATTCATTCATTCAATGAAAGTAGAAAGCAGACTTAACCTGTGCCATTAGTGATTCTCTGTTTATTAATGTATATCTAGTCTTTCATCAACTGTAACAAGGCATAGAGATCAATAGAATCGGGAGTGGGGATCACACGTTTCATGCAATATCACTTGATATACAGTGTGTAAGGGTTATATACTGGGTGGTTTTGGATACATGGTTTATCCTGAGGGAAATATGTGTATCTCCCAAGAAACTGAATGGACCAAGGGATATATGCATGTTTCCCGATTGATAAACCTCAGTAGTTATAGGATACTCTGCATTTTTTCATTGAACTTGAATTCAAACAAGGGCGTTATATTATAATACCTGGGAATTTATTGGTGCACGCAGTACATGTCTGTGAAAGCGCCATCTGAAGGTCACTGTGCTAAACTTTCTCAGGTCATCGGGTTAAATCATATCGATAATCAGTTTGCGTGTGCGCGCAGCTCATCCACTGAACAAAACGAAACTACCCACTGACTGATATCAGCGGGTATTGATTTTTCCCTTGATTCAAGTATGTGTATAACAAGACCCATGAATCAATAGAATGGGAAGTGGTGGGCCACACATTAGATGCAATACCACTGATCACATTCACAGCATATAGGACTTGTATCAATTGCTTACTCTTTAATATCATTGGTAATTATAGGAGTCTCCCTTGCATTAAAGAAAATAAAAGGCACTGCTCTTAAATGACTTTTTTGATACCCTTTGCATTCATTTGACTTCACTTCTTAAAAGAGAGAGTTGTTTTCACTCTTTCAGTTTACAATAAATCTCTGATCTCATCAAGCCAATCAGAGTTTGTCATCGAAATATGGACGACTTCTGTATAGTCATTTCCTATGACATCACCGCATAGTTAAGGAGCATGTATTTAGCATGTGTTCCTTTCACTTCGCTGATTGGTTGAGAAAGGGTCAGCATGGTAGATTTGTCATGATTTATTAACCAAGCTGTCGCAGGCACCAATCTTTGGGGCGGGGCTGCTAAACTGTAATATAGTATATACTAGGCAGAGGGTAGTTTATAACTAGACTCTGCGTGCAGGGTACATTTTTAATGAGGCTTTCGAACTCTCTTAAAAATACCAATTATGGTGACAGGCGTATTTTGACCAATTTTGATGTGAAATTGAGAAATCTTTGAGAGAACACTGATGTTATTCTTTATATTTTTTGTTTCTCTGCTCTGTTTCAAATTGGTTCTTCATGATTCATCCATTTTATACACATGTACAGTACAACCAAAATGATTCAGCCGCCTGTAAGTATAATTTCTATTAAGAGTTACCGAAATGATCACATAGAAAATCAATATGACCCTTGTATTAACATGGCCTTGGTAGGCTTCAAATCGTTCTACTCATGCAACAGAAATATTAATTTACGATTTCTCTCGGGTAAAACTTCCCTTATTTGAAAACATCCCTTATTTGAAAACCTTCCTTATTTGAACACCTCCCTTATTTGAACACCTCCCTTATTTGAACACCTCCCTTATTTGAACACCTCTCGATACGAGCACTTTTTGGTCCCAAATTTGCTATCTCCCATTATCATACAGTAGTCTATAAGAAAACCTTGAAATGTGAACATCTTCAAATCTGAATGCTTAGAGTTGGAATTGGATGGGTTTTACCGTATGCACTTGTTAATTTTACTGAAATGGACACTTATTTTGGAGAGGTGTCTCATGTCCACTTGGTAACCTAGAAATGGTGTGTCTATTAAAAAGCATTGAGAATTTTAACAGAGGGGGAGTATAAGGGGTCTCTCTGATCCTTCACTAAAATAATTCTTGAAAAAAACATTGATGACAAGGCTGATTCTTTCGAGCAAGCTTTTTTTGAATCGGATGCACAGATATGTTTCAAGAGAGTATCGTTTTTCTGTTTTGCTCCTACTGTAAGTCAAAATCACGTTCCATGCCAAATGATTAAATTGACCTTTGTTGCAAAATTAGCATGCAGAAAGGATGAATTCGCTTGTTTTTGCAAATTAGGAGCATACTTGTAAAGAATTGACCTTTCATTTCCTGGAAATAAGATTAAATCCATACCTCATTTGTAAAATTAGGCTTTCAATTACCTTGAACAAGTGCAATAATTGTCTAATTTAGTGCTTTAGTAGTAATTCCAGTTAATGAAACAGTTGTCCCTTTTGGCCTTGTTGACTGTTAGCGTTTCAAATGATGATTCTTACTTAAAGCCCATTCTAAAGACAGAGTCCAATAGAATGGTTGATAGAAGAGTACCTTAGAATAGGAGTATATAAGAATGTTACATGTAAATGATAATGTTATGGACACAAATGCAAGGTGTGATTCATATTTAAGAATGAAATGATGCAGAAACGATTATTGCTTGTTTTTGCATGCAAAATGAGGAGCACACTTTTGACCTTTAGTTTTCTAGAAATCACATTAGGTTGAAAGATATCAAGAATATGCTTATTCCTTTATTCCCATTGTGCAATTAGAAGTAAAAGATGTTTCATTATAATATCAATAAAATATATAATTTATAAATATATGTATGATATTGTATTTTCAGGTTATAAAGATGGTGCTATAAACAACCAAAGGTATGACAATACACGCAGTAACCATGACGATGCCCGATACAATGATCCTAGTTACCATGGTAACAGACAATCCAAAGAACGAGGCTCAAAAGGCAGTCCTGTGGTCTCTCCTAGGGGGCACAGAGATAGCCCCAGGGGCCAACAACGCGATGAACAATATCATCCCAGAGGTGCTCCCAACCGGGGCCCTATGGATAGCCCAACGCGGCATGTCGATAGTCCTAGTCACCGCCGCGATAGCCCTAATCGAAATCTTGATAGCCCTAGTCGACATAGAGACAGAAATCCTGATGAGCCTCTTAGGCAGCAGTCACATAGGGATAGCCCTAGTAGGAATATAGATAGCCCTGATAGATATCGTGATAGTCCAAATAGACATCGTGATAGCCCAAATAGACATCAGGATAGCCCAAATAGACATCGGGATAGTCCAAATAGACATCGGGATAGTCCTTCCCATCATCGCGATGGGCAGACTAGACACCGTGATAGTCCAAGTAGGAACTTAGATAGCCCAAGCAGGCATAGGGATAGCCCGAGTAGTAGGCATCGGGATCGGGATAGCTCTAATCGGTATCGTGATGGGTCGGGTACTAGACATCGAGATAGTCCCAGTAGACAAGTATACAGTCCAGACAGTGAAAGGAGCATGGGAAGTAATAGACAGTACAAGGATCGTTCACGTGATCCTTCCCGGGAACGAAGCTACAACAAATCTCCATATAAGGACAGCCCTAGGGATAGGAATCAAAATGGGATTCCCCCTATCCCCACAGAAGATCCCCCCAGAAAAATGATCGCCTTGTATGATTATGACCCCCAGGAATTATCACCTAATGTTGATGCAGAGGTAAGAATTGAAATCAGTGTCTCATGACTGTGTCTTATGATTGTGTCTTATGACTGTGTCATGTTGGAGAGAGTGGAATTAGCAAGAAAAAAGGTGAACAGGCTTGAAGTCACTCAAATTGAAATTGCAAAACAGAAAATTAAACACATTATTCCTCAATGAGGAATGGTGCATACGATGCTGCCATCTTTAAATTAACCAAATATTTTTTGCATTATAACATTACATTTAACTAACAAAGATTCCAGATAGTATTGTGTAAATTCAAAATAATATATGCTATATCCACAAAGCACTAATTTTAATATTCCTAATATTTCTTTTATAATATTCAACTAACTAGCGGTGAATCCCAGATAAAATTGTGTAAATCCCAAATTAATTTGTTATTAATGTTTTCTATTTACCTCATTAGTAATCTTGAATAAATACAATGCAGTGGATCACTTCAACATACATGTTCAGTCTAAATGGAATAAGGGCTCGATTCTGGCATTAAGCTATATGCTTATACATGTATATATTAACATGTATCTCATTGAAGTGGTCCATTTTCCCTCAAACCTACACCCCCACCCCCAAGTTGTGATGCATGTTCTAACAGTGTGTGGTCGGGCTTCTAATATAGGTGGAGCTATCATTCAGAGCTGGCGAACACATTCTCGTTTTTGGCGAAATGGATGAAGATGGTTTCTTCATGGGTGAGATGAAAGGCCAACGTGGGCTCGTTCCATCAAACTTTCTTGAAGAACTGCCACCTAGTGAGGAAGATCTAGATGTGGGAAGTTTGTTTTCATCATCGCGATCCCGGGATAGTATGCCGATTATATCAGCACCATTGACGGAGAAATTAGAGGCCGATCCCCAGGTTAGGAATACTTCTATAACTGGTGGTGGTAACAGTGGGGATGGGCAAACAAATGACTTGTATGCATTTGACAGTAAATGTGATAGTAAAACTGTTAATAGCAAATCTAGTTCTAAGCCAAGGCATGCTAGACAATTACCTCAAAATCGTAGCAAATCTGATGTCAAATCGGGACAAAATGATTTATATTCGAACAATGCAGCTCCTAAAGATTTCTTAACGAAATCAGAACTATATAAACAGACTTATCACCCTGATCAAGTACGCCAAAGAGGCAACGGCCAATCAGATTCAAATGATTCCTACACCGAGTCACCCAAAACTAATTCTGTTATCAATGATCAAAAAGCTCAAGGTAAAAAACAAAAGTCAAATGAAGGTCTTAATCCCAAAAGCAATATCAATCAGTCTAGTTTTGACAAAGAGAGACAATCAAAAAACAGCTCAAGAAATTACGACTCGCCAAAACATTCAAACACTGAACAAAATAAGCCACTCTATGATTTGTTTGGAAACCCTATTTCTGAAACTTCTTCCAAATCTCCATCTAAAAGCAATAAATCCACCAATCAATTGCCTTATGATGAATTTGGTGATCCTGTCAAACCAATAGGAAACAAGCAAGAATTAGGTAATCCAATCAAATCAATGGGAAA
This sequence comes from Owenia fusiformis, assembly GCA_903813345.2. NCBI lineage: Eukaryota > Metazoa > Annelida > Polychaeta > Sabellida > Oweniidae > Owenia > Owenia fusiformis. The sequence goes on along the minus strand of CAIIXF020000012.1, from coordinate 7,311,606 downwards.
CAAGCAAGAATATGATCAATTTGGCAATCCAATCAAACCAATGGGAAACAAGCAAGAATATGATCAATTTGGTAATCCAATCAAACCAATGGGAAACAAGCAAGAATATGATCAATTTGGCAATCCAATCAAACCAATGGGAAACAAGCAAGAATATGATCAATTTGGTAATCCAATCAAACCAATGGGAAACAAGCAAGTATATGATCAATATGGTAATCCAATCAAACCAATGGGAAACGAGCAAGAATATGATCAATTTGGTAATCCAATCAAACCAATAGGAAACAAGCAAGAATATGATCAATATGGTAATCCTATCAAATCAATGGAAAACAAGCAAGAATATGATCAATTTGGTAATCCAATCAAACCAATGGGAAACAAGCAAGAATATGATCAATTTGGTAATCCAATAAAATCAATGGGAAACAAGCAAGAATATGATCAATTTGGTAATCCAAACAAACCAATGGGAAACAAGCAAGATTATGATCAATATGGTAATCCTATCAAACCAATGGGAAACAAGCAAGAATATGATCAATTTGGTAATCCAATAAAATCAATGGGAAACAAGCAAGAATATGATCAATTTGGTAATCCAAACAAACCAATGGGAAACAAGCAAGATTATGATCAATTTGGTAATCCAATCAAATCAGTTGTTAATCCAATCAAACCAATGGGTAACAAGCAAAAATTTGATCAGTATGGTAATCCTATCAAACCAATGGGAAACAAGCAAGAATATGATCAATTTGGTAATCCAATCAAATCAGTTGTTAATCCAATCAAACCAATGGGAAACAAGCAAGAATATGATCAATTTGGTAATCCAATCAAACCAATGGGAAACAAGCAAGAGTATGATCAATATGGTAATCCTATTAATCCAATTGATAACAAGCAAGAATATGATCAATATGGTAATCCAATCAAACCAATGGGAAACAAGCAAGAATATGATCAATATGGTAATCCTATCAAACAAATTGGAAATGAATATGATAGATACAGCAATCAAAAGACTGACCCTTCTGATAAACAATACAAACCTCAAACAAAATTGGACAAATATGGTAACCCTATCAGGGTGGATGCTCCTCCTTTGGTGAGACAATATGATGCATTTGGGAACCCTATTGCAGCACCTTCACCAAAGACTACACCTTCAGGGAGCAGATATGAACAATATACTGAGCAAGAGATCAATACTATGTCTCCAAAGACAAAAGCGAAATATGAATCTGTGAGCATGTCTCCTAAAGGAGCGAGATCAGGAAAGGGGAGAAATAAGGAGACATTTGAGGATGAGTCAACCAGTAGTGGATCACCAAAAAAGCAACCAGGCTTGACAAATGATACATTTTATTCACCAAAATCAAATCGACGCGTTTCGGATGAGCTCCATGATTCGTCGTATGATTCCCCAGGCTCAAAAACTTCCAAAGGTTTCAATTCTGAATATTCACATGACTCACCAACTTCCAAAAGAGTACGGAATAATGAGACAGATTATAATAAAGATTCCTCGTATGATTCGCCAAAGTCATATGATTCACCAAAATCATATGAATCGTATGAGTCCTCGAAATCATTTGATTCTCTCAAAGGTCGTAGATCTTTGAACCAAGAGCCAAGAGAACTGGAATATTATGATAAAAGATCTGGAAGCAAGTCACGTGATCATTCATATGATTCGTCAAGATCCAGAAATTATGATAATTTTGACTCTCAGAATCCTGATCAATGTTTTGATTCGCCAAGTCTAAGCAGAAAAATGAAAGATTCAAAATTTGATCTACAAGGGGAACCTTTATATGAACCACAACAGAGAAAATCTAGATCAAAATATGATGAAAATCAAGGTCAAGGTTCAAGGTCATCCAGTAGAGGTAGAGATCAGTATAGTGAAGAGAAGTATGATCAGGGTCAAAGGTCAAGGTCAAGAAGAAAAGGAAATGAATATGATGATGACTACAAGAGTCAAAGGTCAAAGACTAGAAACAAATTAGGTGACCCTTATAATGAGGAGGAAGTCAAAGGACAGAGGTCAAGGTCAAGTAGCAGAGGGGGAGATACATATTATGAAGAAGGGCAAGGTCATAGATCAAGGTCAAGCAGTAGAATGGGGGACCCATATGATAATGAACAGGGTCAAAGATCAAGGTCACATAGCAAAAGTGGTGACCCATATCATAATGAAGGCCAAAGGTCAAGAAATAAGGATGATCCTTATTATGATGATAGTCGAGGTCAAAGGTCAAGATCAAGCAGCAGGGGAGGGGAGTCCTATTATGATGAAGAGTCCAGGGGTCATAGGTCAAGGTCAAGACGTAAAGGAGAGGATTATTATCAAGATGACAGAGGTTATCAAGAAGGTCAAACTAGAGACCAGAGGTCAAGATCAAGGTCAAATAACCCAGATAACTATGATGATAATGGATATTCAAATGACCGAAAGGCTCATCTAAATGTTCAACCAGACATTTCTGATGATAAAGGAAATGGTAAAAAAGTTCAAATAATTAGCCCTGATGCTTCACAAAAGCACGACTCAAACCACCCTAAGTTCGCAAAAAATGATCCAGCATTGAAATCATCAAAACATGAGGCTGAAGTCATAAAGGCTGTGAGCCAAACAGTCAGTAATACAAGTACTGAAAACTATGACAAAAACATAAGTGGGATGGTGCAAGTGTATAAACCATCATTGGGAATCGATCCAAACTCAATGGCAGCAAAAACCACAGCAAAGATCCTCTCACCATTGAATAATACGGTAAATACAGTAGATCAGACCAAGAAGCCAAAAAGGCCGAGGTTGTATACAAAACTTGAGGCTGTATCTTAAGAAATCCAAAAAAGGCAGAGGTTATATACAAATATTGAAGCTGTATCTTAAGAATTCCAAAAAGGCCAAGGCTATATACAAAACTTGAGGCTGTATCTTAAGAAATCCAAAAAAGGCAGAGGTTATATACAAATATTGAAGCTGTATCTTAAGAAATCCAAAAAAGGCAGAGGTTATATACAAATATTGAAGCTGTATCTTAAGAAATCCAAAAAAGGCAGAGGTTATATACAAAACTTGAGGCTGTATCTTAAGAATTCCAAAAAGGCCAAGGCTATATACAAAACTTGAAGCTGTATCTTAAGCATTCCTTTAAGAATTCCAAAAGGCCAAGGTTATATACAAAACTTGAGGCTGTATCTTAAGAATTCTAAAAAAGGCAGAGGTTATATACAAATATTGAAGCTGTATCTTAAGAATTCCAAAAAGGCCAAGGCTATATACAAAACTTGAAGCTGTATCTTAAGCATTCCTTTAAGAATTCCAAAAGGCCAAGGTTATATACAAAACTTGAGGCTGTATCTTAAGAATTCTAAAAAAGGCAGAGGTTATATACAAATATTGAAGCTGTATCTTAAGAATTCCAAAAAGGCCAAGGCTATATACAAAACTTGAAGCTGTATATTAAGCATTCCTTTAAGAATTCCAAAAAGGCCAAGGTTATGTTTTTTAACATGTCACTTGAGAAGTCAACCCAACTCTTGGAAGAACTAATCTTCTATTTTATGTATTAATAATATTAGGGATTTTTGGCTAACCTTTGTTCGTTTGAAAGAAGTAACAAATTAAAAATACTAAGTCCCCAAATCTAAACTTTAAACCGTGAACGACATATGTACAATGTATATACACATGTAACATACCTGTACCTCTAAAACCTTTGTTTTATATTTACAGTTTATACAAGTTGAAATTGAAATGTTATTTTGAATAATCCATGTTACATTAATGAAATCAATAAATGAGCAACATTGGAAACAAAAAACAGATTTATCCCTTTTAAACAAATGTACCATTTAATACCAATTAAAAATGTTATCTATATCTTACATTAACTAAATAATTTCCCTCGTTTTAGGACACGTGACATGTATGAGTTTGAGTTTGAAATAATTTAAAAGGTATTAACTTTTTTTTAAAACTTCAACTTCTATACTTAATATGATATTTTACTTTATTAACATGCTGGCTTTATTAACATGCTGGCTTTGATGAATCCTAGCATTTCATGTTAGCAACATAGAAAAAATCTAATTCACCAATTTCTTAAAAATTCAGCAATTTTTCCTGTACAACTTACTGTATTTGTTCCTAATTTGGCGCCTGCTTAAATTTGGTAGATTTGATAATTTCAACAAATTAGACAGGCAAAGATTTTCAACAAAAATGCCAAATTGAGAACAAAAAGAGTAACAAAATACATGTAGAGCTCACTCTAGAAGTTTATATAACACTTTTCTTCAAAGTTTTTTGTTTGAAATAACATGTTTGATAACTTACACATTGGCTTATAGGTTGTAGAACCTAGATTTATACTAATTTATGAACAAGATAGAGACTTAGCAATACAATTCAAACATATAAAAGAAGTTTTAAGCATATTAATTAAAAAGTATGTAGGTCTATGCTACAATATAGATTTAAGTGATTTTTTAATGAAAATATTTTTTATGAGATTTGTCTCATCTTGAAAAAATCCAATGATAATTAACAAAAACATTTATTTATTTATTAATACATTGTATATTCATCAAAACTTATATTTCCTATGGAAAATAGCACAATTTTTACTCTCTTCTTTATAAATCATATATATAATTAAAATAAATAATTAAAATAAATAATTAAAAAACTGATCACTTTGACCTATGCAGCATTGAAATTAATAATTTTCTCAAATTAGTTTTTTAGTTTATTTCATATATTAGCTATTAGTACATGTTAATTTAACATGTTAATTTTAACATGTTCAAAATGTGAGGGGAATAATGACCAGGAATGGGGTCAAACTTGTTAACCCTTCTGGGTCCAAATATTTCCAGAAATAGGATCTAAAATTTTAACATTTTCATGACCAAGAATAGGGCAGGACCTAACCTGTTAACCCTTCTAGGTCCAAAATTATTCTCAAATCAAAATTTTCCTATCAACCTTTACATGTTTCAGAGTAAAAAAAATACATTAAACAAAATTTTTCTCATATAGCTGAAGCCCACACATTTTTCACTTATATACAGAACCAGATTTTTTCAAAAAATCCTCAGTTTACATCTAAAAGCTAAATATTTCACAAATATAAATGTAACTTAATTACAAAACAATGCACATTTAAAACGTCAAAATTCAGTTATATTAAAGACATATATTATTCATATGATTGACACAATCTGTATGCTTCAATTTTCACTATTCTTCAATTGTACAAATCAACACAGTGTAAATAGTGTAAATATATAGTGTAATTTTCAAATAGTGTACAGTCCACTAGTGTATATAGTATTTTAAGAACACAAATGTATAAAAATGTAAATGTAAATATACTAGACTTGAATAAAGAATAGGACGTGACTACTATGATGCAATAAAAATGAGTATGTTAATTGATATATTCTTACTTTTTTTATGCATGCCTTCATTTACGATTATTGGTGTGTTTTTAAACCAAATTTCTCATGCCAATTCTGGACGTTTCTATTTCTTCTTCATACATGTACTTTTAAAAGTATAAAATAAAAGTTTTAATTTCTCATGCCAGTTTTGGAAGTTTCTCTTTCTTCTTCATACTTTTAAAAATATAAAATAAAAGTGAAAACATTTTTTTTTTAGTTTCTCATGCCAGTTTTGGAAGTTTCTAATTCTTCCTACTTTTAAAGATATAAAATAAAAGTAAAAATATTTTTTTGATTTCTCATGCCAGTTTTGGAAGTTTTTATTTCTTCATACTTTTAAAAATATAAATATAATCAAGAGTATTACACTTTTCATCAAAGCACACATAAGCAGTAAATCCTGAATCACAATATTATCATTATTCATATAGGTATTAATATCTTTGAGCAGGATTTACAAAATATTTAGTATTGTCAGTATTGCATACATCGCCTAGGAAACCTAGACAAAACAATCTCCGACAACAATGGAGAATCAGTGTGTCAAATTGAAACATTTCTTGGAGTTGTAGACTAGACTGTTAAAGGGCAAAGAATGGACCCAGATCCAAACTTTAATTTACATCTACAAGCAAAAAGTAAATTTTGAATATTGAAAAATCCTAATATCTTCAATCGGCAAGAAAAGACCTCGAAAGGTTTTGATTTGCTTAGTAGATTACATACTGCTGTACAGACATTTACTTTCAAAGGACCTTGCCTTGTCGACTTTTTAAAAAGATCTCTTTCATTAGGAACGAGTGTGTTATAATAATTTCAATGTATGATTCCTCCCATGGATTAACATGTGCATTTTTAAAGGATGAATGTCTTCAGAAAAAGCCACGCTCGCAAGAGTTGTCTAATGGACACTCATCCTTTAAGAATCCTACATGTTATTGTATATCTGTTACCATAGATTATCCATAGGCATGAGCCACATAAGGTAAAGTACAGTCGAACTGTCTTACCAAAATTTTCAGATGTTTTTAAACGAAAACTGTAGAAATGAGCTCCAAGGTACCTCATTTAGCCTGAATTTTCCTCACTTACTTTTTTTTCCCTCGCCCAATTCTAGATCTTGGCTCACCCTTGTTATCATTTATTAATAGTGGGATCAGTTAGGACAATAAAACCCTAGAATTGCACTTGCTATATATAAAGCACAATTTTTTGACAGAAGTATCATTGATACATATATATTTGATATCTAACGAAGTGGTATTGAAAAGTGGCCCCAGTTGATAATAGCAGCCCTCAAAGATTTTGCACATTTACATTGAGCCCCATGTTAATTTATCAATCTTCTAAAGACAACCTGCAGAACAGTTCTAATGTAATAAAGCCCATATTCCCAGTATGTTACAATTATATGATTATCTTCAAAATGAGAAGGGTTAAAATTTTTCTTTTGCCTAGTTCAAAAGATATTGCCGTTTGAATTTTGGAAAATCTCCATTGGCTGCCATTATAAACTACTATAAATATGGCTTTACTAAAGTGTCAATTTCTCAAAAAGTTTACTATGGAATTTTCTAATATTGCAGATTTCTATAGGTGATACATTGAATTTAAAAAAATCAAACAGACACATTTCTAAAAATTTCTTATTTTTGAAATACTTAGCTGTTAAGTTGCGCATGAAACTATTGAAAACCTGTATTGAGCCCCATGTTAATTTATCAATCTTCAAAAGACCCCCTGCAGAACAGTTCTAGAGTAATAAAGCCCATATTCCTAGTATGCTACAATTATATGATTATCTTCAAAATAAGAAGAGTTAATTTTTTCTTTTGCCTCGTTCAAAAAATATTGCCATTTGAATTTTAGAAAATCCCCATTGGCTGCCATTATAAACCGCTATCAATATGGCTTTACTAAAGTGTCCTTTTCTCAAAAAGTCAACTATGGAATTTTCTAATATTGCAGATTTCTATGGTAAATATATTGAATTAAGCGATAACTTACTGAAATACTGGGAAAATGTTTTAGGCTTATGCCATTATAGCACTAATAGCCGTAAGACCTCTGCTAGAGAGAGAATTTCCAATATGGCCGTTCAATTGAAAATGTCTGCTATTTTCCGCTATATTTATTTTTTTTATAACCTGACTTCAATTTATTTCGCCTATGGATTTCTTTGAAAGAGTTCATTCCATAAATAAATAAAATTATAAGATGCAAGATTTTTGCTATTTGTAATGAAATAATCATTGTACATGTTGACAGGGAGTTATTTTGTCTTTTGAAACAATTAAGTATGAATAAAACAACATTAAGTTTACAAACTTGAAAGACATCAATATATCTATTTTACTTGAAAGGGGATGGTGTGGGCGTAAATTTCTGATATTAAGTCTTAAACATTGTATCGTATATTTATTTTCAAAATATGTGATTTAAATCATTTTCTGAGCATTTACGATGTGATGATAACATGAGTTTAGTTATCAGGGACTAATCAAGACTTATTACATTTTAGTAATTCATTGAATTAAAAAATGTATGTAATCTTGAAGAACACGTAAAGCAAAGACCGCAAAAAGTTGAAAGAAACAGGATTTACACTTTTATCAAAAGCATATTTATAGCGGTTTATGATGACAGCCAATAGAAAATTTTCAAAATTCAAACACCAATATCTTTGGAACTAGACAAGGAAAAATGTTTTGACCCTTCTTATATTAAAGATAATCATGCTATTGTAACACAATAGCAATATGGGGTTTATTATTCTAGAACTGTTCTGAAGGGGGTCTTTTGAAGATTGATTAAAATTATTTATTATAAAATGTTTTCTATGGTTTTGTGTGCAACTTAACCGCTAAATATTTCAAAAGTAAACAGTTTTTAGAATTGTTTCTGTTTGATTTTTTTTAAATTCAGTATATTAACAATGCAAATCTGCAATATTGGAAAATTTCATAGTAAACTTTTTGAGAAATTGACACTTTAGTAAAGCCATATTTATAGTGGTTTAAAATGGCAGCCAATGGAGATTTTCCAAAATTCAAACGTCAATATCTTTGGAACTAGCCAAAAAGAAAAAATTTAATCCTTCTTATTTTGAAGACAATTATGTTATTGTAACATACTAGGAATATGGGCTTCATTGCTCTAGAACTGTTCTGAAGGGGGTCCTTTGAAGATCGCTAAATTAACATTGGGCTCAATTAGTTTTTTTTATAGTTTCGTGTGCAACGTAACGGCTTAATAAAGAAATTTCCAGAAATGTGCATGTTTGATTCTTTTAACTTTTAAGTCAATAAATTAACTATAGAAATCTGCAATATTATCCTTTGAATCCTTTGAGAAAATGACATTTTAGTAAAGCCATTTTGATAATGGTATATAATGGCAGTCAATAAGAATTTTCCAAAATTCAAAAGCCGATATCTTTGGAAACTAGGCAAAAGTAAAAATGTAACCCTTCTTGTTTTGGAAATAATCATGTTATTGTAATAAACCAGCAATATGGGTTTTATTACTCTAGAACTGCTCTGCAGCCGGTCATTTGAAGATTGATAAATTAACATGGGGCTCAATATAGGTTAAATATTTCAAAAATTAGAATTTTTTAGAAATGTGTCTATTTGATTTGTTTAAATTCCATACATTAACAATATAAATCTGCAGTATTAGAAAATTCCATAGTGGACTTTTTGAGAAAAGGACACTTTAGTAAAGCCATGTTGATAGTGGTTTATAATGGCAGCCAATGGAGATTTTCCAAAATTCAAATGTCAATATCTTTGGAACTAGCGAAAAGAAAAAAATTAACCCCTCTTGTTTTGAAGATAATCATGTTATTGTAACATACTAGGAATATGAGCTTTATTGCTCTAGAACTGTTCTGCAGGGGGTCCTTTGAAGATCGCTAAATTAACATTGGGCTCAATATAGTTTTTTTGTAGTTTCGTGTGCAACTTAACAGCTTAATATTTCGAAATTAAGAAATTTTTAGAAATGTGTCTGTTTGATTTTTTCTAAGTCAATATATTAACTATAGAAATCTGCAATATCAGAAAATTCCATAGTAAACTTTTTGAGAAAAGGACATTTTATTAAAGCCATATTGATAGCGGTTTATAATGGCAGCCAATGGAGATTTTCCAAAATTCAAACGTCAATATCTTTGGAACTAGCGAAAAGAAAAAATTTAACCCCTCTTGTTTTGAAGATAATCATGTTATTGTAACATACTAGGAATATGGGCTTTATTGCTCTAGAACTGTTCTGCAGGGGGTCCTTTGAAGATCGCTAAATTAACATTGGGCTCAATATAGTTTTTTTGTAGTTTTGTGTGCAACTTAACAGTTTAATATTTCGAAATTAAGAAATTTTTAGAAATGTGTCTGTTTGATTTTTTTTAAATCAATATATTAACTATAGAAATCTGCAATATCAGAAAATTCCATAGTAAACTTTTTGGGAAAATGACATTTTATTAAAGCCATATTGATAGTGGTTTATAATGGCAGTCAATGGGAATTTTCCAAAATCCAAAGGCCAATATCTTTGGAACTAGGTAAAAGAAAAAATTTAACCCTTCTTATTTTGAAGATAATTATATAATTGTAACATACTGGGAATATGGGCTTTATTACTCTAGAACTGTTCTGCAGGGGGTCTTTAGAAGATTGATAAATTAACATGGGGCTCAATGTAAAAATGCAAAATTTTCAAGGGCTGCTATTATTAAATGGGGGCACTTTTCATCACCACTTCGTTAGATATCAAAACTATATGTATTAAGGATACTTTGGTCAAAAAATGGTGCTTTATATATAGCAAGTGCAATTGAACAGCTAACTGGCCCCACTATAATGGCCCTGTCATAAACCAACGTTAAGATGAAAATCCTCCTCATGAAAGGGATCTTTTAAGAGTATTTCCACACATAGGAGGACTTCTATAAAATAATGTTGGATCTGTGTTTAACAAGATGCATGTTTTGAGTGACATCACAATATTCGAGTGACATCACAATGTTTAAGTGACATCACAATATTTGACATCTGATTTCCTGTCATTCATTGCTTCCTTGGGATAATATGCCCAAATATGGACACATTGCCCATATTTGGTCAAGGTATGTGTAAATTTTCAATGTGCATGTGGACAATAAAAAATCCTCTTCCTTGAAGCCTTTCCTTGACTTAAGTTGCAACGTGTTTTGTAGTAGAATTAAATTTAGTTTTTCTTTTTGAATTAATTTCCACGCACTCACAATTAATTATATTTTACCACTTCTTGCAAAGTCTGACTCAACATATTTAATAAGTTATGTTCATCTTAGTTGTTGTTTCACTAACATTTTATTACTTGAAATTATCCATAGAATTATGATTATGCAAATTTAGGACATAATTATGCTAATTATTACATAATTATGCTAATTAGAACATGATTATTATAGTTGTTGTATTTTAATTGATCAACCAAATGACTCAACTGGTAATCCTTAAAAGTGGCACTTTGTCAGGCTCAATCATAAAAAAAGACATATATTTTGAAGGAGTCGTAAATACCTACACTGTGTGTTCCAAATAGCACCTTTTTCAAATTATGTGGCTTGAACGTCAAATTAAATGCTTTTAAATTATCACATTTATGGGCTTTATGTATCATCAAATTATCTTATGAAACTAATCTAACCTAAGCTTTGTAAATCATCACATTTTAGGCTTGTGAATCATCAAATATATTACAATGTACTTTGAAAAGCATTACATTTTTTGTATTATTGAATCATCAAATGTTCAGACTTATCATTTGTCATCAAGATCAGAATGCTAGACTTATAAATAAAAAAATACCAAGCTTATAATCATCATACATCTAAGCTTTTCAATCATCTTCAATTCTTTTAATTCATCAAAAATGCAAAGCTTACAAATCATCAAAAATGTTAACTTACAAATCTTCAAAAATGCTAAGCTTACAAATCATCAAAATGCTAAGCTTACAAATCGTCAAAATGCTAAGCTTACAAATCATCAAAATGCTAAACTTACAAATCATCAAAATGCTAAGCTTACAAATCATCAAAATGCTAAGCTTACAAATCATCAAAAATGCTAAGCTTACAAATCATCAAAAATGCTAAACTTACAAATCATCAAAATGCTAAGCTTACAAATCATCAAAAATGCTCAGCTCACAAATCATCAGAAATGCTAAGCTTACAAATCATTAAAATGCTAAGCTTACAAATCATCAAAAATGCTAAGATTACAAATCATCAAAAATGCTCAGCTTACAAATCATCAAAAATGCTCAGCTTACAAATCATCAAAAATGCTAAGATTACGAATCATCAAAAATGCTAAGCTTACAAATCATCAAAAATGCTAAGCTTACAAATCATCAAAAATGCTGCTGCTAATTCTGCTTTGTGTTGAATATCTCAATGTTTAGGAAGTAAATGAACACTTGCTAATTAGATTGTTATAGTGTGTGTAGTCTGATCTAAAGGAGTTCCATGCTGAACCAAGATTGATTAATTCGGGGGCGGTGGTATTCAGATGTCCTTTAAATCCAGATTGCTGAAGCTGATATATCCCCCCCCCCTATATACTGATACTTGCTGAACCAACAGTAACTAATTGGAGGGGGATTCTTCAGATGTCCTTCAAATCCAGACTGGTGACACTGATATACCCCCCCCCCCATCACTACCATACAGGGTGACCCAAAAAAGCAGAAATCTAACCTTTGATTCAAAGATTTGTGGGGTTTTATTTTTGGATCACCTTGTACTGTTGGTTTCTTGCTTGGAACTCCTTTGATTTTGATTACATGTGATGTGCTGTGATTAAAATACGATAAATGGTCATGTTTTTACAAATATAAGACAAATTAAGGTTGGCCTTGGATATACAAAGAATAAGCTTGCGGCCATATCTTGGAAATATTGTCAATTATGATTCTTTATTTCAAAATTTTCTTTAAGATTCACTCATGTTGCTGTGAAATGACAATTCAATTCAAAGGACAATTGACAATTGAATTTCACTATTTGTAATTCGTGATATTTTTAAGAACAATGGCTACGGTTTTTGAAAATAGAGCTTTTTGTTGTCGTGGACATATTGACAACCTTCCTACCTTAATGAAAAATCTGGCACTTTTATCAAAACGAGGAACTTATTCTGTAAAAAAACATTTTGGTATGAAATTTTTGTCGGTAAATTATTTTTTCCAAATGAGATTGGCCTAAATTGATATTTTCCAAAAATAAGAAGCACTGAAAATAGAATTTTTGCGCAAATAAAATACCTTAAAAATTAGGAAAAATGTGAAATTTAATCACATATAAATTCTTGGTTTACTGTAGTTTGAGACATTTGTTAGACACATGACCTGAAAGTATTTAAATCATCGATTGTGAACTCAAACATGCATCAATGTATAGGCTAGTTGTTTGTTTAGGTGCCAAACAACCCCTTAACAAACAAGTCATATTGATTGGCTTGTGTGAAAAATTGATCATTGCATCAATATCTGATGAACATTGTACAATCAATTTTCAGACAAAGAGGTTTTGTCTAAAACAGTCTGTTTGGAACAAAAATGTTCAGGGAATATTTTAAGAAAAATCCTGTTGTTATAGTAACCTACAATATTTATTTCTTATCACTATTAATGTTAATATATACATCCGTATTTCCAAAAGAAAAAAAATACAACTGTACTGTCTTTTAGGTCAGAATTAACCCACAGAGCTAGGTAAAAAGCTACAATACAGGGTAGGCAAAAAATATTGGAACTTATTTTACATTTCTTAAAATTATTACTATATTAGCTCCAAATTTATGTAAAAAAAACTCCAATTTAAAGATTTTATCAAATTTGAATATTCCAATATTTTTGGCCCACCCTGTTTTAAGTATCAAGTGGGAAAATTCTGCTCCTGCGTTTTAACTGTTCACATTATTTACAACTGTCCAATTTAAACATTTTTGGCCCACCCTGTTTTAAGTAACAAGTGGGGAGATTCTGCACCTGTGTTGAAAGACTGTTCACATTATTTACTGGGCAACTATTGCTAGAAAAGAGGTCTTTATCCCCATTTGTAATGAGGGGTCCATTTTCAGAATTGTAGCCTACCAAAAATTGAATGAAAGAGAAGTATTCATCCAAATAGTGAAAATAAATAGCTCGATGTTTTCATAGCACATTGCCAAAAATGTGAATGCTACGATATATTCTAGCAATAGGTGGCACCAGAAATGCTTTTTGAACAAATGATATTTTAACCCCTTCACTTGAGCGAATCTTATATAGGACTTTATAAGTTCTCATGGATTTATTATATTTATATATTATAACAATTCTTATCGGAGTTTGATTTACAAATCCAACTTACAATACAATAGTATGTAAGTTAAATTTTTATCTTTGAGTATTGTTCTCACCTCTTTCATGTACATGTATTTTGTATTACCAGCGCGTAACCCGAATTTTCTTCATAATTAGACTTTATCATTCAAACTTAGATCTACCACATTCATATGTAGAATTTTTCCTTTAATTAATTACAATATGTAGCTATAAAACACACCTTTTAAGACTGTTGTAGCTTTACTTTTATAGATATGTGTATTTTATCTTTTTAGATCACTTTTACATACACGGCACAATTTAAATGTATTAGAATATTCATTAGATGTGTTACATTATGAGTAAAAATAATTATTATTGATTTAAATGACGATAATTAGAATTAAAACACAGTTTGAATATAAAATACATTAAGATCTTGATTTTTAATTTCTGATTCTGTAGCTGTTCACTGAATGTTTGTCGTAAAAATTTATCCCAAAATTTAATGTTCCATTTTATCTTTCAGAGAATCATCGAGCCAATGATGCCGATGGATTTGACTCCGGCTCCTTCTCCGAAAAAATCCAAGAAATCTACGAAAAAAGATAAAACATCAACAAGTCCAGCACATTCTATTAATGCCGATTCAAATGACAAAAAGGACAAGAAAAAAGGATTCTTTTCAATGAAAGGGAAGAGTTTCTTCAAGAAGCTGAAAAAATAAAAATAAATTGTTGCCTTTTATGATGTAACTGAAAATGTAGTGATGTCCGTATTGTAGCAAAAAATGATATTTGAGCAGAATCATGCAATCAGAAGTGAATTTCTGATTCGTTTATGCCTCAGTCTCTTTATTCGTAATTTTGTCGATTATTAAAAGTTTGTAAAATGCAATGTACAGTACATTCCAATGATCGTAAACTTTTCTGTTACACTACATTTTGATCCATGGAGGAATTTCTGGACTAAAATATACACTGGTTGAACAGTATGATTCCATGGTGAAGTAGATGAAGTCTGAATATGGTGCTACTTATTTAACTTGGCTTCTTTACCAGTTTACACCAAATCTTAATGTTTACAAAATGTATATATCGCATATTGACATGTAGTCAGGTTAAGTAACACCAAGGCCTAGAAATTAGATATAAAATGTTGACAATGGTGCATGATATACTGAATCATTTCAGGCCTGTTGCCAGCTTTTGCCGAGTAGGGGAGTTCACTTTTCAAAAATTCTAGGAGGGACTTTCACATTTGATATCACTGCTCAGAACTTTGAAAATGTGGGTTGCATATTTTGTGTTTGACCTTTAGTACTAATTTCTATATTATTATTCTGCTTATTTGAACAAGAATTGACAAATAATCCATTTTGAAGTTCTTGTCCTTTCCCTTATTTTGCCCAAGAAGATTTGTCTGTGTCATCACAACATCATCAATACTGAAGTGTTTACCAGTTTACCAATGAACAGTCAATATAGGGTTCATGAGACGATTGATTACCCAAATTGTTTTCTTCAAGATTAATGCCTCAGTCCGTTTGATCTATGACAACTGTACTGTGGCAATAGCTTCCCAAAATCAATCGACCACCAATAGTAAAAGCATTTATCAACCTTGTTGTGTGGGTTGCGGGCTTAAAGGTGCAACAATTAGTGCAGGGGGCCATTCAAAGATCATCGACCAGTGTCAGAATATATTTAAGTTTGGATATTTCATCAAGACTATCATATATTTTTCTTATCTACAAAGAAACCCCCTGGATGAACATTATTTCGTTTGATTTTCCTTTTGAAACGTGATGGATGTTAAAAATCTATATGTGGGACTCCCTTTATAAAAGATTTGAACTGAATTTACACTTCTTAATGCAGAAATTGATAGTTTATCCATGCATTTTAAGAAAATAGGTACGTCAAAGAAGACGAATTTTCTCTCTACAGTCCTTGTTGCCCCTTTAATGCAAGACTTTAGATGTCTGAGCAAATAAAAACAGGACATGTACATGTACTTTGGTTTTAAATAAGTGCTGGAACACATGGATTTGATGCTAGGTTAAAATATTATGAATTAAGGGAACATGAAAAGTATAGCAATCAACTTGATTTATTTTAATTTTCCAATATTTTGCAAGCACTTAAATTCTTGTTAATTTTATATTTGATTATAGGCCTGTTAAATCTGCATGAATTTGGAGATAATAAAAGTACTTTTCATCCTCCAATCTCAGAGCTTAGTCCTAATTTCCCATATGAAATAAGGAGAAATGACCCATGTTGCCTGTATTTGGAGAATGATTGACTCTCCAGATTGTACAGTTGTCATTGGGGTGGACCATTAAACCTTGATGGGACCTTACCCTCAAACCATACCTTATATATTTCCCTTAATAACCAAATTCAAAATATTCTTCATCAATTTAAATATAAGTTAGTTTCTAACCAACATTAACATATTAAAGCTACAGCTGGAATTCTAAGATATCAAAATTCACATTTTAATCATCCACACCAGGATATAGTCCCTTCACGTCACAATTCCCACACAACACCTAATATTTTTTCTTATTGATTTATAAGTCACTACCAGAAGAGGGGACATATTGTTATAGTCTCCAACTTTTTTGTGAATGCATTCGGCATCTGTAATACGGCATCTAACAAATGATGGTATTTGTAACAAATGACAGGTGGTGACATTTTGCATGCCTTATTCCCTTTACCTCCCCCATCAGGGTTTATTGATCAGCCTCTTCAGTGTAAAATAATGTATTTATATAAATATAATGTAGCATTTCTATGAATTTATATACATAGATACTTGTACATGTATTTAGATGCTATCCCAGGTGGAAAGTGTCACACAAATCATGCTTTAAAACTTAAAATAGAGAAAAAGAGTTGAATCAGCATGGAATTCTTAAAATAAACATGTACCGGGTGACCCCGTCCTCTGGACACAGAGATCCAGACATTATCCACATCTCAGCCTGTTCGAATTTCTTCATTTTTGTGTTTGGAGGATTATGTGACCCAAAAAACGAAAGATGCCAAAATTTGGGACGATTCTGGTTTCTGGGTCACCCTGTAGTCTGCAATATATTGTATAGAAATGTCAAAAAAATACATTTCTTGTTTATTTGAGAGAGAAATGGCTGAAATTAAGCATGATGGGGTTGACACTTTAAACTCAGAGAATATTAGAGAGATGTAGATGAAGATACAGTATAAGTAATGTAAGCATTCCTAGCATCAAAAATCATTATACAGTAAAGCCTGTGACATGGAATACCCTCTGTACTAGCAAAAATTGTTATTTGTATACAGTTTTTTCTTACAGAGGGGGTTTACCTGTAAGTCAATAGAGCATGTGTTTTTGCAGAAAGGAGTTCCATTTGACAGGTACTACTGTATGTATATTAGGCTGTTATATAGTTAATGCAAAAATGCTGTCATATTGCCCCATTTAAGACATGAGTTACCATAGCAACAATAACTTTTGACCAATCATATTACAGTAGCTCATCTTTCGCTGTTCCAATGCACATTCTGTAATAGATTTCACTAAAAATGTTTTTAAAAAATTGGGAACATTTTTGCATGAAGTTTTAACAGTCTGATATATGCATGGTTAATAAATATAAATAAATAGCTAATTAGTTAAAAATGAAATCTAGTCAGTATGAAATTTATAATTTGATTAAATATTGATTATTAATAAAATTAAGGATGTTAGACATGTAGGATTGAAAAGTTTATAAGTTATGCTAAACTACATGGGCACTGATTCGGCACTGTCAGCAATGATAGAATTAGTGCTATCTGGTGCCGAATTGGTACCATTTTGTACGAATTTGTACCAATGAATTGATACAGGTGGCAAACGTGTATATTTAATTAGTCTTGTTTTAGTAATTGTCAAATATGACTGTACTGTATAAATAAATATGTGCCTTGTCAATGAAATGAATTGTGGCACTTCTGAAAGAAGATTAGAATTATGTAAATGAAATAATAAAACATTTGACTGTATTTATTTATTATTATTGTAAAGTGAAACCTTCAAATGTGAGCATAGCATCATAATGTCTATAAAAAGATGGCAATACAATCAAAATAATAACATATCTTCTTTAGAGATATAAATAGAACATGAATAATGAACAACATGCACATCACTGTCATCTTTATATTGGCCTAGAGGCGCTCAGAGGCGTAGGCAGTTTTCAGTGAGGGGGTGTGATCGCCAAAAAATTTCGATTATCAGTCAGGGGGGTGCAATCGTGGCAAGTGAGCCAAAGCAATGTTAGTTTTGAATTTTACAAAAAAAGATGCATCTTTCTTCAAAATTGAGCTAGCATTTTAAAGTTCCTTTCTTCTTCTATCTAATGGTTGTGGGGGGCTGCCCAACCCCCTCCCCCTGGCTACGCCTTTGACACTGTACGTTGGTTTCACTGTACAATAGTATATAAATGATAATATGTGTAGCATATGACAGTCTGGACAATAAATAAATGAGTAGTCAATTTTCTGTCACCATTGCCAAACCATGGTAGTCAATTTTCTGTCACCATTGCCAAACCATGGTAGTTTAAAAACCCATAGGCCTACATTGTAGTTTTCAATATGTTCTAGATACATATCCCCTAAAATTTTTACATTTCGTATTTTCTCATCCACTGATGTATGGCCTTTTGAAAATTCTCTTATTTTTAACATGGGACATCCTCATTTCAGCAAATCCATTTATTCAGTGTCCAAATTGTAGTGTTACATTACTGTTATATCCTTAAAGTACACGTAGAATACAGAAATAGTATAGCAAAGAATGAAATATAACAGTGTATAGTATGACAGTGATATAAGAAGTAAAAATTGTTTTACAAACCTAGTTTACGACATCGCCAACTTTTATCAGGTTTGAATTTGAGCTAGTTATGGTGGTGTTATTATTTTCAATATTTCATTTTTACATTTAGAGTGTACATGCCCTCCCAGAATTTTTCTATCAGCCAGATTTTGACCCTGGAGATTCAGCCCTGAATTCCACAACTTTCAGCCCTGAATTCTTCAACTTTCAGCCCTGAATTCCACAACTTTCAGCCCTGAATTCCACAACTTTTGGCCCTGAATTCAATAAAATCCTCTCTTTGATTGCCAACATTTAGGTCTAAAAATTTAAATCTGAGAAAAGTTAATAGTGTTGTAATGATTTAGCGTTTCAGTATAATTTATTAGACTGATTTTGTATTAAATGCAATGGATACATCAAGTCACCATTGCTAATATGCATGGCATATATGATGTTTTGTCATCCCATATATCAGGATATAAACAATACAATAGTACATACTATATCTGCTTAACTCAATATTTATATTTGCGTGTTAAAGTACCAACTAAAAAACAAAAGAGACCTCTGTCTTTCATATTGAAGAATTTTCATTTAAAAAAATTATTAAAATTAAGAGATATCAACTGAAAATGAATGGCATCTTATGCCTCCATAAATGATATCCATTCTTTCATGTACGATCACTTCAGGGAACAAGACAAAATATAAGAATTATTCCATGAATATCAGCCATGGTGTATAATAAATGAATCACTTTATTTACTATATATTATTTAATATATGTAGCTTAGGCAGGTATTATTTGTATTATAGTCTAGTAAACAATAAATTATTGAACATATTATATATTTTCAAACCTATTTTCATGTTTACTTAGTGGACACATTTTCTTGAAAATTCTGTTCAGCAATGTATTTTCTTACAGTGTAATTACATGTATGAAAAGGGGAAGTGCCGTCTATATAAATCCCTAGATTCAAGTCGTGGAAACATCCCCATATTTGCAACAAAAAACAATGATAAACCAAAGTCAGTAAGTAGTAGTTGTACCATATGCATGAATTGTAGCTTTTGGGAAAGATGATAAAACGCATATCCCTTCAGAATGATGAAAAACTGCATGATTTTGAAAGAGTTTTTGGCCAGGGGGGGGGGGGTTGCCCATATCATTTCAAGTATTTCAAGAATAACAACAATGAAAATGTAACTTTCTTTAGATAATATTATCTGCCAAGTGCTGGGCATTTGCTTCACACCGGGAAGGCTAGTTTAAATTTTGAATTATTAAGATCAAAATGGTAGGTCCTATTGACGACTTTTGAACGAACTACTGCAATCGGCCGGGCGCCGGCCGGTGAATCAGAGCAAATGTGACCTAGACTTTAATTATCCCAACGAACGAAGTTCGGTAGGGATATAGTGAAGCCCTCCGTCCGTCAGTCAGTCCGTCCGTCCGGAAGATAACTCAATTATTAGTTGACGGATTTTCTTCATATTTGCTGGAAAGATGTATATTGATGAATAGTTTTACGCAAAATGTTTTCAAGATGGCCGCCGCTTTAAAGGGTGACGCATATCGTTTAGCAAATCGAACGCTCGTTTCTGGTGTTGCTCACCGTTTAGTATAAAAGGCCCGATCCCGGAATAATACTCAAGGGTTCACAGGTTCGAGGTCGTTGTGTCAACACCTCTAACTGTTATATAGCATAAGTATATTATAGATCGTCACACATTTATAAAAGGGTGGTTTTTATTTTGACAAATCAATTCCACATTTATTGGTGAAGATTTAGGATCTTCTATTTGTGTATAATAAGGAAAAATTGGCATCTAAATTTCCCCATAACGTAATAGCACACAGCTTGGCATATGAAATATCCTACAAATGAAACAAAGCAAGACAAACCGGTTTCTAATACAAGAATTTATGTTGGCTGTTGTACATGTATTATTTGAACGCAATCACTCTTTGGATAACGTTTTCAAAATCATTATAAACGGATTACTTTATCCAAGACAATTTCAATAAACTGGATTTTACAGAACTCCCCTTATTTCTTAAAAATGGACTGATCCCGTTGATTCGCCTGGAGCCGCCATATTGTTTTTATATTTATACGGGATGCTAATCGGAACCCTTTAAAAATGACGGGAATTTTCGCAAAAATCATAAATTTTCATTCTAAACCAAAGTAATTAGTATTATTGTTTGAAATTTTGGTAGTATATTCGCAACATCTATCTTTTTCACATATATTCTGTGGTTTTCATCCTGACCCCCAGGGGCCGTGTATGGGGGGTCAGGAAAACAGAAATTTTCGCTAATTTTTAGATCTTTCTGAAGAATAGCTTTATTATACTCAAATGAAAGGCAATTAAGAGTACATTGCAAATATTATATCTTTTTTCTGATTCGAGCCTCGTAAAATTCAAAATGGCCGTCTAATGTACGATTTCGCAATAATTTTTCGATCCCTTCAAAGTATGGCTATATAATACTCAAATTGAAGGGATTTTGAAGTAGATCACAATTATGGTATTATTTTTCAGATTTGTACCTCAGTAAATTCAAAATGGCTGCTTTGCAGGAATTCGCAATTCTAAAATCTAAATTTTTCAATTTTAACCAAAGTAATGAGTATAATTGATTGGAATTCGGTAATTGATATTTTGTTCGTTGGGATTTGCTACTCCGCGGAGTTGCCGTTATCTAGTTGGAATATCTTTTCCACTGATGTACACACATATCTGGGCTAATATCGTACTTAAATATTTTTGTTTTATGGAATAAAAACAAGATCTTTAATGTAAACATCCGCACTTCTTCAAACCAATTTTAATATATCCTGAGACTCATAGAGTACTGTAAATCCAAACACAACCAATTAAAAAGGTCTATCGGTCAATCGGTATATTAACAAATGAATACGAATTCTGAAAAACATTTCAAATATATTTGGCTTCGACTTCTTTGTTTGAGTAACACGAAATGTTGGAATAAAAATCACGGTCGGTCCAACTTCAATGTACAATCTACAGATCGACGTAGGTCTATAGCTTACGAAATGACTATTTGTCCTCATTGCGATTCGACCTTCTGGAAGATCATATTTTGTTATATTATTCAATGCTTTATTGTACTAAAAATCCCTTTCGGGTAAGTGTACAGCAAATAAACATGATAAAATAAAACTAAAACTATACATACAATTACAATAACATACAATGCATATAATGATAATATAATGCGATTGACTGATAATTAGATATATACCAACCACTACTAGTAGCCTACATGTATATATTTATATTGTTAATATATCACCCTTGGTATACGCAGCTAACGAAAATTGACCGGTACGGGTCAAAAGCTGGACCGGTACGGGTTAACGGTTTTATTTGAATTTAAAACAGCCATAACTTGCTCAATATTGACTTCCTCGTGTCTAATTTGAAATATATGATGCCTCCCGATGCTTTTAAGTACCCCAATTTTTTACAGATTTTTAAACGGACCAAAACTCTCTAAATGCGCATTTATGCTCTTTTCTCTCGAGAACGACTGTCTCATTTTCACGATATCTTTTATTTAGTACTTCTAACATATAAGATCTATTTTTCCCCATCGAGGTATGATGTAAATGACATGCTATTTACATCTTGTGAGTTTCAATGACGCGTGTTTGATTTTATAAAAAATGCCAAACTTTGTGACAAAGAATTTCATCCTGCTTGCAGCGAGAAGACGGACCGGTTCGGGGCAATAGCATGAATATAATTTAGGAATCTTTATACATGTGTGTTACATCTGGCATTTTTATAAAATCAAACGCGCGTCATTGAAACTCACAAGATGTAAATAGCATGTCATTTACATCATACCTTGATGGGGAAAAATAGATCTTATATGTTAGAAGTACTAAATAAAAGTTATCGTGAAAATGAGACAGAGAAAAGAGCATAAATTCGCATTTAGAGAGTTTTGGTCCGTTTAAAAATCTGTAAAAAATTGGGGTACTTAAAAGCATCGGGAGGCATCATGTATTTCAAATTAGACACGAGGAAGTCAATATTGAGCAAGTTATGGCTGTTTTAAATTCAAATAAAACCGTTAACCCGTACCGGTCCAGCTTTTGACCCGTACCGGTCAATTTTCGTTAGCTGCGTATACCAAGGGTGATATATAGTTGATCTCTTTTCAATATTCATAAAGGTATTTTGCAAAGGTGATACACATGTTACCCTCAGCATTAAACATATAATAAGCCTTTTCTTTGGGAGTCAATACAGTTAGATTTGGGCAAATTCAGTTGAGCGTATCAAAGTATTCATATCTCATTTTTCCAATTTTTGGCATTCAAAAATAAAATGAGTTTCCGTACCAGTGTTGATTTTACATAATTTGCATTTTCTTTGATCTCTCGGAATTATTGGTCTTGTATATCTTCCTCGCTCTATTTCTAAATGGTGCGCACTTATTCTTAATCGCTTAATAGATTTCCTATGTTCAGCGTTTTTTATTAAATTCAAATTTCCCTTTATTATCATTGACAGTTTTCTCCCAATATTTTATATATCTCTTTTCAAGGATTTTCTTAATATCAAGCGGTTTGCTATTCATGGAAATTTTATCTTGTGGTTGAACATATGCCATTATTCTATCAATGTCATAGTACCATGATGGTTGATTATGAACTTTTGATAGTTCAATACTATCTGCATATGCATTAATTAGTAATGAACTCGTTCCTTCATTTTCTATATGATCTAAGTATTTAACTTGTTGGTAAAATATATTGATAAACAGAGGGAATCTACCTAATTCACCCATTGTAGCTAAATTACTCGTTTTTCTATGCACCCCTAATAAAAACTTCAAAAAAGATAGATGTAATAATATCGTTGGAAGTGTCTTGTCATATTTCATTTCAAGGCCAAATTCTTTATTTTTCAGAAGATCTTTATTAGTTATTAGACCAGCACCCCAAATTTCACATCCATATAATAAAATTGGTTTTACTAATATATCAAATAATTTCAGACACAAGGTTAGGTTACACCATGTGTAAGCATACTTATCAATTTGAATTTCGCCTTTTTTGCCTTTTCTTTGATAAAGTTGCAGCTTGTTTCATCGATCCGCTGGCATGGAATTCCATACCCAAGTAAGTATACTTTGATACGTTTATATGATCAGTGTTTATATGATCGTGTTATATGATCAGTGAAACATGCGTCGATGCAACAAGTAGCACTGGCGCCAACATTGGATGCAGGGTTTGTGTAAAAAAACGGGTGACTGGGTTACCGGGTACCTAACATTCCTAGCAGGGTTACCAAATTTCAAGTTCAAGTTTCAAGTTGCACATTTTTCCCTAATATAGTAGCCAATTGATATGTCGAGCACTAAATGGACATAGCCTCCCTCATGTAGACTACTATTCGATATTTTTTTACCAAGAACTTGTAAGATATAGAGCACTTTTAAAATAATCTACTACTTTATCAATATCAGAAAAAACTAAATTGTTACCTGGTTACTCAAGATATCCACTGAATTAACATGAACACGTTACAAACTGAATTCGCAAGTCCTAAGTAGTTTACATTTTACACAGTTTACGTATATACATGTACAACGACATAATTTGCTTGATTTGTTGTCTGAGTGATTGACAGGATATCGATGATTGTTTTCTATGGCGATTTCTACTATTCTAGAAATTTTGTTTAATATATATTACGGACACGTAAATTGAAACGTTATTTGCCGTTTTAAACTGTCAATTAACATGCGATGTACAATACAACGTTAGTTGCTTGATTAATTGCCATCAAGTGATTGACAGAATATTGACCTTTGTTTGTTTTGCTGGTTGGTTAATTGGAATATTAGTTGCTTGGTTGGTTGTTTGCTTTATTGGTTTTATGACTGGTGGTACGTTGAGTTAGAGGTCAGTTTGTCATTTTGAGGGATAAAATTGATAAAATCAAAAAATCAAATTCATAACCCTGGTAGGAATGTTAGGTACCCAGTCACCCGGCTACCCGGTTACCCGGTCACCCGTTTTTTTATACAAACCCTTCGATGCACCGACAGAATTCATCGTTGCACCGATCGATGAATCGATCGTTTTTGCCGACTCACCGATCGACGCATCGATAGATGCACCGAGACAGTGCACCGCGATGCACTAAAATGAGATCCTCGGCGTGACCTGTACTGTATTCCAATATAAATAATACGGAAAATATCATTAGGCCTGAATAGACAAACATTGACAATTCACATCAAAATATAGATATAGTACATTGACATTTGTTATGTTGTGTATTTTATTGAAATATTGCATCAGCCTGTATTTACAAAAAATGAAATGATGATATATATACTTTTCATTTTAAAACTTGGAAACGACATTGTACGATTGTACTTAAGTACTATTGTTTAAACGGTATTGTTCATTGTTGTTAAAAACGGTGTTGTACGACGTTGTTTAAACATTAAACTTTCACCCTGAAAAATATCAAAACACTCCTTGATAAATCCTGACTACGCCACAGGAATATATAATAATGTGTCATGGTCACAAATGTCTTCCATAATCTCGTACCTCACCTTAATGAAGCAGCTGTCAATTTACTTATAAAGGTACATACTTCTTATGTTTTTAAGTTACCGTATTCTCTCTAATGAGCACACTGCTCCAATGAGCGCACATGGGACTTGTTGGAAACGGTCTCAAGAAACACAAAGTTTTTCATTCTTACATCCGATTCTTGTGAGATGTTATTAGACCTTGCTGACTTAAAGAAGAAAACAATAGAGCCATTAATCCCCCCCCCCCAAGAGGGTGTCATCACTGAACGAAACAACGCGAATCAAAGTGATAAATTACCCGGTTATTCAACCCCTTGATCATACTTTACATGGAGTTACAAACAAATTGCTTATCAAAATATTATATATTTATCTAAGACTTACATAGAATTTTATGATTGTCTCAGCTGACATTAACAGATCGGCCATAGTTGCAAAAAATGTTCTAATATTTTTGCCGGCCACGTACATTCATCCCACAAAATGAAAATGTTTTGAGAATGTAATATATATAAAATTCAAGGAAAATGTACCACGACGACCGGGTGATGGCCTTTATTTATAGACTATTATTATCTGTGACCGGGTTACATTTGAGAATATATTCACCAGACAGAATTTATCGAATTATTAATTTGTTAACACTAATGATCACAGTGACGATATAAGAATCATGGAGAAACAATTGATATTCAATTATATATTGCGTTATTGACGCCATCGCTGAAATAAATAGGCTACTGTGCAAATAAACAGCCTAGGGGCTTTCTCAAAAACATTCATTCCATTGCCCTCGGTAATGCGTTATCGCATTGCTGTAAATGTGATGATCCGAGGGTGCCTCCGAGAATGGCTAATTGACAAAAACAGACAAGAAAGAGAGGGTGCTAAAATCAACGCCTTGTGCGGGAATCGAACCCAGGACATTCCAGTTCAAAGGCTGATGCTCTGCCTGGGGTCATCAACATCAAAGATAGTGACAAAGACTTTTTTATATCAAGTGGAACACTGAGTTCATATTCATCCCATTTGACGCAATTTAAGCTGCATGAAGAGAGCACAAGGACATCATGAAAATATAGGTAAATTCATCCAAAATACTTAAGAGTTGGTGGATTTTTAACATTGAAGTCTATGGTAGTCTGGCCCAACCAAAATGAATAAAAACAAGCGGTGACATCTATTCAGCTATAAAGCGACTCACCTATTAGTCACAAGGCAAAAATTAGCCTTAACCTCACCCTGCAGAATTAGTATCTGTTTTCTTTGACAGATGGAGTCGAAGTTTTTTCCCGATCCCTTACCCAGCCATTTATGATTAAGGTTCGATTTGGAAACTTAACAAGGCACAATAGATTGTGATATTGATCAAATCTGGTGAATCTGAACAACCGATAGGAAAATTCGATCGGAAGTTCTATATGCACAATGATGGTACAAATACACATAGGAGCTTCACACGCAAGTTCACATTTATGTTCACATTACGTTCACATTTATGTACACTACCTTCCATAAGTTTGGCAACAGGAAGTCCCCTTTTGGGTTGAAATATTAGGTAGTTTAAGCTTGCATATAAAATCTAAACGCCAACCTATACGTATTAAAGTTCTTAAAGTTATTATTCTTAGTTATTAGAGACTGTTTGTTTTTCGATTTAAAAAAATCGATTAAAGTCGTACTTTTTGAACTAATGTAATTACAAAATTGTGATTCATAATTGACAGGCCGCTTTGATATGTTATACAATGAAAACTCCTGGTTGCCAAACTTATGGAGGGGAGTGTACATGGAGTTATCCTATTGTATTGTCATATGGTCTCGGAATAAAAACATGTGCCTATTAATCACGATGTAGTGTACTTTGGATCGAACACACTGCACGAAAAGCTAGAATGGAGAAAACATGGACAAATCATGAACAAGTTAATCATAAACAAGTTAAATGAGCTCATGATCTATTGAACGAAGGTTGTCAACGGCGACGCTAGTGGTATAAATGATGTGGAAAACTGAATATATGGGACTTTAAGTAGTTATAATCTCATAAAAACTTGGGAAATAAAATTTTGCTAATCGCATCACTTGATAACCAAGCGGTATCTTTGTGCTGCGACCGAATTCAAATAATTTTAGTTATGTTAAAATATTGAAAAGATTCAGCATCAAATAATGAAGAAAGACGTCTCAACTCAAGAGTTGGGCAAGGCCAATGAAGATGGTGATTCAGCCGACCAAACCGATAGTAACATTACAAACATCTCAAAAAGCTTCGCGGAGAGCACCACCTTACATGGAGTGTCCAAGGTATTTGGGAGCAGGAGCAACGTAAGGAAATGTATTTGGGGGTTGATTTTCATCGGCAGTGTTATCGGGTTCATAGCTCAATCAGTTACATTATTCGTGAGGTATTTGGATTATCCTAATGATGTCAGCGTGGGGATCATAAATCCGAATTACCTGGAGTTCCCTGCCGTGACGATCTGTAACCACAATGCAATGAAATTATCTAAATTGAAAGACACACGTTTTCAGGAATTTGTAGATCTTCAATCTCAGTTTAATAGTAAAAAGGTAAAACCATCAACACAAACGCCAGTCAGCACACCATCTCCCGATTGGACGGATTCACTGACAACATCAGCTGCAGATGGTTTCACATCTGCAAAAAACGGTACGTCGACAACAGTCTCCGCAAATAATACGACATCTACAACTGACTCCACAACAAGGGGACCTCGGAGACGGCGCGGAGCTGAGCATCATGATGAACCTCTAAATTTGACAAGTAAATGATAATGCATTTTCTTAACAGATGTAATGTTCTATCAATTAATCCGGGTAAATTATTCTACTCGTGCAAAAATGTACGGGTATCCTCTCATTAGAACGAAATATTCGTTTCACCATTAACTGTTATGTTTCTATCAAAGTCTGTAACAAGAAAGAGTACTTTTATCAAAATATGACTTAGCCCCATCATGTCCTATGGGCATCATGTTGCAAAATCCCACGCAGAAACGTGAATTAAATAATGCCTGAGTCACATTTGCACCGATTCATCGGCCGGCGGCCGGCCGATTGAGTGTTTATTCAATTTTGAACAAAATACTCAATCGGCCGGGCGCCGTAGTGAAAATCGGAGCAAATGTGACCAAGGCATTAGCCCCATCATGTCTTATAGGCATCATGGGGCAAAATCCCACGCAGAAACGTGAATTAAATAATGCCTGGGTCACATTTGCCCCGATTCATCGGCCGGCGCCCGGCCGATTGAGTATTTTGTTCAAAATCGTATTCAGTTTTGAATATAATACTCAATCGGCCGGGCGCTGTGGTGAAAATCTGAGCAAATGTGGCCAAGGCATTAGAAAAGGACACGATACACTGTTCTATTTCAGCGTCGAAATTCAAACGAGTTCAAACGATAACATGCCATTCAATGTTAGTGTCTTTTTAGGTTTATTCGAATCCTCTCAGACATCAGACCCCGGTGATGTACTGGAAATTATTAATCCAACACAAGAGGAAATACGAGAGTATGGGTATACAGTGGAGGAATTTATCAGGCAATGCAGTTTTGATAAATTGTTGTGTGATATAAGGTATAACTTCCGTTATGGTAGTTCAGATTTTTAGTTTGGTTACTCCATCCACATTCCACATGTTCAGAATTTTCAATGGCTTCCTAATTGTAGTGCTGTACTTGTACCTCAAAATACCATGACTCCCAATTAAGAGCTGTAAATAAAGAGACAATATAATACAATTTAAAAAGGAGAAATTTCAGCGGCCTACCTTTTTGTACTTTTGAAAAGAAGGTCGCTGAATTTTCTAAAGATAATTTTATATTTATTAAAATCATTAACCCTCAACTAATAATAAAGGCACATTACTTTATACTCTGTGCAAAACTAGAAGATGAAGACAATGCATGGAATAAGTCTCATGTACCTAAACATCACACGGAGACTTTTGTAAATTATATGTGTCTCTCACAATGGCTCACTGCTACCCACCTAATTACACAGACGTATCGTCGGTGTATCATGGCGGAACTTCCTCCGGGACTAGGTTTCGGTAAGATTTTTTTATTTC
Organism: Owenia fusiformis; assembly: GCA_903813345.2. NCBI lineage: Eukaryota > Metazoa > Annelida > Polychaeta > Sabellida > Oweniidae > Owenia > Owenia fusiformis. The sequence continues at coordinate 7,282,217 of CAIIXF020000012.1, read as the reverse complement.
CCGATTTACACCTACTTATAAGTCACGTTGTGGATAATGATTTGGCTCGAAGTTAAGGAAGATAGTCTAGTTTGAGAATGTGTCGATGGTTTTAGGTTTTATATGTTAACAAAGACACAATTCACGTATTTAGTCCCTCGCTTTTCTTACACTGACGAACGACCAATGTCAGTGTAATATTGGCAATATTAATGCCGATCGTCAGTGTAAGAAAAGCGAGGGACTAAATACGTGAATTGTGTCTTCGTTAACATATAAAACCTAAAACCATCGACACATTCTCAAACTAGACTATCTTCCTTAACTTTGAGCCAAATTATTATCCACAACGTGGCTTATAAGTAGGTGTAAATCGGGAAATAAAAAAATCTTACCGAAACCTAGTCCCGGAGGAAGTTCCGCCATGATACACCGACGATACGTCTGTGTAATTAGGTGGGTAGCAGTGATGGCTGTCGCATGCAATATAATACATTTCTCTAGGGTTTTCAGTCCGTATGGCTAAGTAGTAAAGTGCTGTAAAATATGCATAGTATACTATATGGTTACGCTAAGTGTCACGATAAATGTCATTTTTTTATTTATATTTTTTACCATTATATCTGAAAAAATTGTTTCTATACAGCAACGTGGGTTATTTCTAATAAGATATTTTAATTTCAATGAGAAAATGCTTTTTTCAAATAAAAAAATGCACAATTCAGATTCTCTTCTCAAAAAGTTATGAGCATTCAATGGGAAACCAAAATAATATTTTTGAAAATTCACCGTCCGGATCTTGAGAAAAAAATAACTCAGAATCAGTTTGGAAATATTATTCCATTGTATATAATGACTCATATTGCCCTAAAATGCCTTGATAGATCAGAACAATCTATACAATCTGTTGTCAGGCAATAGTGACATTTCTATTGTAGGAAAATATCGAAATTGCATTCTGGGAGTCAATCCTCCTTGTTCCGTATCTATTTGATTTGGAATTTGAAAGTGCTGCCATCTCTTTATCTAACTGATACATATGCTGGATTGTGAGAAGTACACCGTGTCCCATATATAATAGGGAGTTTAAGCTTGCATATAAAATTGAAACGCCAACCTGTACCAATCGCCCACACAAATGCATCGCTTAAATAACTTCCGTTCACGTTTAGCTTGTGAAAAACAGTGCCTGGTTAAACTCCATAATATTTCAACCCAACATCCTAAGATGGTAACTGAGAAATGTTGTCCTAATGTTTTTCATTTTAGTGATTTTAAGAGTTTTCAAGACCCGAAGTTTGGGAACTGTTTCACGTACAATCAAGGGAGTGGAGATGATGTTATCAAAACTTCGCATTTTGGAACAAATTATGGTGAGTTCTCGTAAAATCTCCGTAAATGTAAAACACTTGTAGGACACTAGCCTTTGATTGAGTCCTGAGTTCAGTCCTTTATTTTTTATTATTCTTCGAAAAAGTGGTATATTGTCGCTGTCTTGTGCAAGGTATGCAATCTGGGCAAGCGGGCGTATGGGCTCCACATAATTATTCCAGTAAGAACGCTCATGTTCATATTGAAATTTTTAAACATGCAAAAACAGTCTGGTGCTAATACAATAATAGATCTGATGTAATAGATCTGGTTAGGTTTTGGACATGCTGGGGGAATTTACTCACTTCGAGAGCCATGTTAGATTTTGAAACTTATGGCTATCAAACGGGGAAGTGAACAGCTGATTAATAGTGACCTTTGAAATCGAATTAAGTCGATCCGCGGCTTACTTTTGGTCTCTAACTGTGTCTTACATCAGTATCATCAATCCGTGTAAGTATTGGGGCGCTGAAGTACTTCCTTTTCGATCAAGACTTGTAATTGTTAGTCGAGTGAAAGTTTTTACTGCCAAATTCCAATATGGCTTTTTCTGCTCGGACATTTTCGTAAATCTCCGGAGGTTGTCCGAACATAACTAATTCTCAAAATTCATTTCGTTCGTTGCGTATCTCGCTCCTAGCAAACCGCCATATTGGAAATAGGTCTAAAAAACATTCACTCGATGAACAATTTACAAGTCTTGATCGAAAAAGAAGTATTTCAGCGCTTTAATACTTACACGGATTGATGATACTGATGTATTTTTATAAGACACAGTTAGAGACCAAAAGTAAGCCGCGGATCGACTTAATTCGATTTCAAAGGTCACAATCATTCAGCTGTCCAAATGATCCGTGGGAAAGCTATTATATCAAAATCCAAATAGCTTTCGCAGGAAGTAAGGGGGAATTACATGGCGGCCATTTTGGTCTTTAAAGTGGGATATTTATCAGCATACAGTATGTTGTTGCAATTCTTATTTAGGATTACGATTGACGTTGGATCTAGCAGACTCTGAATATATTGGTGCACTGACGCATGACATAGGAGCCTGGGTGATCATCCATCCTGCAAACGTAACCGCCCTCCCCATGCATCAGGGTTTCAGCGTTTCCCCTGGGATGTTAACCCAAATTGGCACACGTTTGGTAAGTGATTGAGAGAAACCAAGACAAAGACAAAGGGTCTTTCATTAGATATTGTAAGTTTTCAAAAATTAAAATACGTCTTATGTGCCAGTTTTCATAACGTTTGATTAGGCCATTTTGATTTGTGGTGAGGCGACATTTTGATAATCATTAATTAAAATATCTGGTGAGATTTGGTGAGACCTACCTGTAGATGCCCTTGGCGAGACAGATGTACTATATAAACTAAAAAGGTTATGCTTGCAATTCGCGAATGCAAGCTTAAACTCGGCAATAGAGGAGTTTCCAAATAGCTTTGAAATCTCACTATTTCTCGTTTTTTCATGTGATTTTAAGAGATTTGCACTTTTAACCTCTAACGACTAACTTTTCTTTCTTTTTAATAGCATATTTGAATTAAGTGATATGTTCTCCACAATAACTTTTGATTTATACAGGAATGTCATTTAAATATATATGAGTTAGTTATTTTCAAAAGGTGGAGTGAAGTGTAGTACCTAGTTTGGTCAATAGAGGGAACTATTATCTGTCCCCGGGAAAGTTTCCCCGGGAATGTTACTCCAACTGAGTAATTCAGTCAGTAAATTGGCTTAAACTACTATACAATTTCAATCCCAGAACTTGTTGTATTATGCATGAGTTCTATGTGCAGGATTGGATAGCTTTTACCAACACGTGTCACTCGTCGGGCGAGGTGTACCGTGATGAGTTGCACATTCAATATCGCAATTATTTGGCCTTTTCGAATTAACAACTTAGACCACACTGGAGGATCCAGAAGAAAATTTAACCCCCATTCTTTGAAAATTTGGCCTAGGTTGTCAAATCATTCCCAAAAAGGCTCGGTTTTTATGAGGCCCTATGTAATTTTTTACCAAAACATTTTTTGGGCCCTATGATGTTTTTCTTGGCCCACAAGGTGGGTGGGGGGGGGGGGCAAGATGGATCTGGATCCGCCAGTGGACCATGTATGATTACAAAAATAGGCGTATAAACACAGTGAACAATCGTAGAACTACTGATATGCCCGTCATTCAATGATTTACGTGTACGCTATGAACAACTTCCATTGTGTGTTTCATTTGGACGCATCCCGTCCTATACGTATACTTGAAGTATTGCCGCCCTTAAACTTTATGAGAATGACTTATACCGTTTGCATAGCGTCCCGAAGGCGATGATAGAGAAGGCGTGGCTTTCCAAGGCAGGGAAGCACAATTTTACAAATGTAAATCCTTTACAAAGTTCAAAACACAGCGCGTATTTAATTAATTTCGCTATACATTTTCATTTAGTTAAGGTACTGAAAAACAGTTAAAAGATCAGCAAAACATGCAGAGAAAATACAAAGGAAATATTCATTTACACGGAGTTTCAATCTCCTTTATGGCATAGTTGAATGAAACATTTGGAAACTAAAAAACGAACTGTAACGTATAGAACGTTTAAAGGAAATGGCGAAATATTTTCCTCATACTAACAACATACAGTTTGGACGATATGAAATAGATAGCAACTTAACATAATTCGGCGCATCATTGAAAAACGTATACCGTCCTTCATAACAGATTTGAATCAGACTTTTGGGAAGTGATATGCATTTGACTGACATAATATATAAATAATATAACAGACGCTTTCATGATTTTAAATAGCTACACATACAGCAAGCATTTGTTTAAAATAAGATTTAAGAAGAATGGATAAGCCTTCTAATGGTGTGCTGATAATATTGTTTTGGTTCTGGTAAAATGGAGATAAAAGTATTTCTAATAAATAGCTTAATCTTTCAATCGCTCCCTGCTTTTGAAGAGTGCCCCGTTGCTTACGAATCCCTATGTTGGTGGGGAATGAATACAGAGTTGACATTTTAAAATTAATGTTTATATGGATGCTCTTAAACCTGCCAGTGACAAATAAATACAAATGGATGATGCTTTTTAGAATGACAGTTAAGTTGACCGTATACGAATGACCCCTCCAATTGCACAAATGTGATGTATTGCTTTGAAATACGACCTTATTGCGCCCTTATTGAAAATGTTAAACTTATGGTTAACGGTAAACGCATCCCTGCTTGGGACGTTTGATCTGTAGTCGTGTGAAAGACCTTCAGGAGACAATTTTCAGAATAAGGTGCATGTTACATCCAGGCCTTTCTCATTTTCTAACTGTCCATAAAACACCAAACACATGGTGGATCTTAGCTGAAGAGTTTACAAAAAGGTTAAACAGCCGTAGTTTATATTTAATTATTGACGGGTCAATTCAATTTGATCTTTTGTAAGAAATGGAATAGGTTGAATTATAATCTACATTATTACCACCTTGCAGGGCCTGTTCTATGGGTTTTAGTACTAGTTGAGAAGGCATTTAAATTGCTATATTGACGTGAGCAATATTGTGTCGGGTGTTAATGACTTTAGTCGGGCAATAATGACATTATCCGCCCGGCTATGTTTCCCGAAAAAGTGATATCGTTCAGTGCGTAAGATATTCTATTTCAAATTTGCTATTTCAGCCCTGGGCATTAACGGTGGTAATAATAGTAATAACGTCATTTCTGCGGGCAAGATAGTGAAATATTGGACCTTGGGCCCTTGGTCCAATATTTCACTATATTGCCCGCAGAAATGACGTTATTGTACTAGTGTCATACATACATTATTTTACCACCTTTCTCAGCCGTCCCTTAATATGTCTCCTTCTTTTTTCAATATATTCCTTGTAAAAAGTATCTAATTTCAAAGGCAAGACGTCGTCTTTTGATTACTTTTACTGATTTTGACATTCAAAGTAAGGACACTGAAAAGCCGAGGTCCAAATCTAGGTCTTTACGGGGTTCTCTAAATTTAACGCGTGGGTTATGAAAAAGGTGTACAATCTTTTCAGAAATCCTAATCTGAAATCAGAATTGAAATCTGAATTCCGTTTTAGATTCTATGGTGCTTTGCATTTCGAAAAACCAATATGATGATAACCAAATATTACTTTATGGGTTAAGTCAGTTACGTAATCAGCTACCTACGTACTTACTCACCAATCGACTCAACTAAAAAACGATTATAATATGAATAATTAGTTACGTATAAAACAAATATTTTGGTGAAAGTACACGCTTTATTTGATACATACTCTTTGGCATGGAGAGAAATAGCATATTTAGTGTACTATAGTAAGATCACTGCTACCCACCTAGTTACACAGACGTATCGTCAGTGTATCATGGCGGAACTACTTCTGGGACTAGGTTTCGGTAAGATTTTTTATTTCCCGATTTACACCTACTTATAAGTCACGTTGCGGATAATAATTTGGCTCGAAGTTAAGGAAGATAGTCTAGTTTGAGAATGTGAAAAAAATATGAAATCAAATTACATTTTCAACTTGATACGGCTGATACGGGATCGAATATGGTTTGTTACGGAACTTTGGATGAATGGGATCTTTTACGGGATTCTTTGAATATAAATTCTATTCTCTGCCTATTTCCCAGGGAGAACGTGTTATTATGCAATAAGGAAATATATACGAGTTGACGATCGAGCGAGCGTAAAAAATGAGTACAGATATTGATATCAGTGAGTCAATTAAAAATGGTATCAGGAAATATTATATTCACATGTTATCATACAGATTTTACAAGATCATACAATATATTGTAACGTTTTATATACAGTTGTTGTTCAAGCCTATTGTCTTTGCTTTTTTATTGTTTTGAATTATGAGATACTTTTAGCATTTCATGCCGATCTTTCTTATTGACGTACATTCAAAATACATGTTCTTTGAAGTATTTAATTTCACGTTGATACATTGTACCGTTTTACGCTATTTTAGTATTTGGTTGAATTTCTTTTATATTGCGTTAAATAGTATTTTGCACTGCAATATATTAGATGTAATGAATTTGTTATTGGGTACTTTTTTTTATCCCATACTTGGACGTGTTACAGGTACATAAAGCCGGTTTGTAAAAACTTATATTTTCATAGGCGGGCAGATATAGCTTTACGTCCCGCTCCGAGCGGGCAGATATAGTATATCTGCCCGCTACGTCATAATCGCTGTTCCCGTATTGGTTCTTTTTTGTAACGTTCGCATATCGTAAACGGCAATGGAGAAAAACGCAGACAATCGCGATCTATTTGATGCTTTAAAGAAGGGAAGGAGCAGTATGCCCCGTTAATAATCAAAGATTTGAACAGGAAAATCCGGCAACGGACAAGAATACAAAACTGGACATGAATATTTTATCATAATTCCACGGTTGGTTGCAAAGTTTCTGAACAATGGCGTAGAATAATGGAAATAGCGTCATGAATCCCGGGACAATGAATCTTGGATCCAAGTACGGGTCGAAAATCAAAATATTGACAAATTTATAACCTAAAAGGCCGAAAGATTATGCGGCAAATATTGAAACGGGGGTTGTATTATTGTATTAGCTTTGATCTCTTAGAATCCGTTGAATCCTAAGCGATTGGAGTTGTTTAGATCACTTCACGAATGATATGAAATGATGAGGATTTGGGTTTTTTCAAAGTCTATAATGGCGGCCAATGGGGGATTTTAGCAAAATATCCCGAAAATTAAATCATTAAAAGCCCGAAAGATCTGTGGATGGATTTTGCTGTTTTATATATCAAAATGAACACTTCGTTGGGTTTAACAAGGATCCGTTGAATCCTAAGAAAATAAATTATTTGCTAAAAAGTTATTAAGATTTTAAATTTTGATGAAGACTGCTCTCCATTGAAATCTTTGGACCATGAAATGTCGATTTACGCGCATGCGTTGTGACGTTATTTTCATTATTCTACGCCATGTGTGGCCAATCGAACAGTGTGATTGGTATGGGATAAACAGATCATCCTATAGTCGGTTCAGGATATTGGGATTATCCCTTGGCCAATATAATATATCTACCCTCGGGAGCTACGGCCCTCGGGCAGATATATTATATTGGCCTCGGGATAATCCCAATATCCTGAACCTCATATAGGATAATCTCTATATATTCTCTCGGGTTGCCTTTTATTTAGCCTATGTGTTACTGTACAACAACATGTTATTATCATTTGTTTTTAAATTATTGTAACTGAACGAGATACACTATTCTCCATAAACTTAGCATCCTTAGCTCCCCCATTGAACTGCGTGTTAAAGCATCTTTACTTAACTTGCGATGAAAATATTTATTACTATTGATGAAAACGTAATATGACTTTATTTCCAATATCTCCAAATCTCCAAAAGTTTTTCCTTCAATTACAATAGGTCGAAAATTGGTGATAAAGATGAATTTTTGAAAATTGTCATTCCCATGTAAACCAATGGAAAAAATTGTGGGTTCGGGGCAAATCAGATATCAATTAAGTAAAAGATTAAAATATTTTTACATAGAAAATAGAATTCACTAATATTTTCATTCACTAAGTCTTGGTTTTACTTGATGAATACAAAAGTTGCAGAGCGTCAAAGTCATTTTTGAAAATCATTTTTCGCCTCTTGTGTTATTTCAATAGGAGATGTTTTGAAAAAGCAATTTTGACTTTAAACACCTATAACTTTGTTGAACCTGAAGAAACGTACCAATTTTTGTAAAATAAGTTGCAAATTCAGTTGCCTACCTAACTTGTATATTTTTGCAAGGACTCGGATGACTGTTTTTTTCTCGTATGACTTGCGACATGTCGATCTTCAAAAAGTCATCAAAATCATTAATTCTCGACCTATTATAATTGAGGAAAAAATTAAGAAAATTTGGAGGAATCGGAAATAAGCTCAAATTACTTTTCCATCGATAATATGTATTTTCTTCGCAGATTAAGTAAATAAAAAGGTAAAGAGGCTTTAACACGTTGTTCAATGGGGGAGCAAAGGTTGCCAAACTTATGGAGGGGAGTGTACCATCGTTTTATAAAAGGTGGTTGTAAACGGTAACCCCGACACTGTTTTCCTCACACCTTAGCAAGTTGCTCACTCATATTTTGTGTACACCATTCAAATTCCTACCGGCCTATTATATTTCACGACCATCAAACTAATAGTCATAATGTTACAGCACTTTAAACAAAAAATAGAGTATACAAGCTTGAACTCAGGACAATTGATAACCTCAGAACGGAGATCATATCATCAGGCCACGCGTGCTGATGAATGAAGTCGGGTCGTTGAAAAGGTTGGGCGACATAGTGCTGTAACATAATTATGATTATTAGTCTGATGGTCATGAAATACGGTACACTGCTAGACTGGTAGCAAATTGAATGGTGTACAAATGTGCAAAATACGAGCAAAAATATGACGAAAATGCAGAAGTGCCGTTTCACCAAACTGTAATGTATTGTGTCATATTTACTAGAGTGTACAATAATATTGATTTTTGTTTTTTAATTTTGCATCGCATTACGTTAAAATACAATTCCCTCTATTAGTTTGGAAGATAATTGTGCATCACTTATTAGAAAAGCACAAAATAAAATCTTTCATCAGTAACGATAACATATAAATCATGCAACGAAAATACATACCAAACCTTTGAGGGCTAGTCATTAGTGATAGGCATTTGTTTGCATTAATTTTAGCGCATATTATCGCAATCATGTAAGGTATGTACCCGGGGGTATGTATCGCAATGTAGTACTACTGATTGTTCAAGTCAAATGCACAGGATTGCGTTATGTTGTACCATTTTACGATATTGTTTTTTTGCATTATATCGCTTTTTGTATAAGACTGTTTTATCTTAATGTTATTTTGTATTTTAAATACATGTTTCTTTATTTTGCAATAAAACAACGTTCTTTGTTCGTGATTTGCATGTTTAACAAGTATGTCAAATACGTTCTATGTCAAATACGTTCAACAATCATTTAAGTATCTCGCTACTAAGGTAAAGGTAATATATTGTAGTATAGCCGGAAGGGGAAACATTAGAGACTTCGCGGTGTATGTTAAAGTAGTGTGCATTTGAAATATTATAGTAAAAAGTAGTAGCAACAAAAATATGTATGAGTGTGCAATGACGTCTGTCAGGCATCTGGCTGCATTGCTCCGCCGTGAGTATCCCACAGGTCCAGGCATAGAACATCTCGGCGCCGTGTGACATCCTGGGCCTCATCCTATGAGAGGTCAAGTGTGGACAACATGACCGTCAGCCGTCTCAAAGTGGTGCATTGTGGTTATCATATTTGAGTATTTTACCATAAATGTGTTGTAAAATAATTAATGACGAGACCGTGGGGTTATACCGCTGTGTATTTAATAAAAGGTACGATATAAGTATAGCGTGTATATTGTAAACCACTTACACGGTTATGTGTAATAATGGGTTTATAAGTTGTATGCCACGCATAGCTGGATGCGTGGAATAATATAAAGGGGATATAAAAGTACAAGGAAAATGTGAACTAATTTACAGGGAAACTAGCTTGGAAGGACTGAAACTTGCGCTTCATTAGAACAGGGATATATTGATCCCGTAAAAACATTCACAGTAGTGGTACAAAATAGATTGCAATAAATGTAGATGTCACCGTAACTGCATAACATACCACATAAGGGCTGGAATAGGCCAGCCGGGTAATCACAAGCAGTCAAGGTAATAGAATGAAATTAAGTAACTGGTGCATTTTATTCAACCACCGTGTAATTTACACCAAATAGAAATATATGAGAGAGCTACTGCGATGCATTTATGCACCGTGAATTTAGCATGTTTGTTGCGTTGTGGTTGTGCACCGTGTAATACAAAGTAATTTTGGTAGGTACCACCAAAGTGAAGTTTAAGATAAGTAATATGTTTACTAGTATAAGTATATGTGAAATTGGAACACCTTTCGCACATATTGGTGCGGTATGGTAAGAGAATGGTAAAAGATATAGCAGGATCCAAGAAAGGATAGGGGGGGGGGTGACACACTCAGAATCACACAACAGGCAATAGTGTGCCCGACATAGAGTGTGATTCTTTTATTACAATAGAAGAACAATTCCTTCTAAGTGATTCTATGAGGGTAGCTTGACTACATCCAGAGTTTGCAATACGAATACGGCCCGCCATTCCATGCAATTTTATGATCACAATCTGTCTCCTCCAATTCACAAGATAAACTAGCCATATACAATTATATACATTGTTTATTTACATGTTCTATCCCTACCCCCAGTTAGCCTACATAATTGAATAAGTTTACATTCTATTTGATATGTAAATTCCCCGAAATATGAGAAAAATATCAGCAGCTCATAAAAGCGCCCTTACGTTCAAATTTCCCTCCCTTTCTCCAAGAGCTACAGGCCGCATGCGCAAAAGTGGGAATCACTAAAAGTTACAGGGGGCATGCGCGTGACGTCACTAATGGAATCTCCCAAGAAAGGTTTTTTAAAAGTTTGCAAATATGTCAATTACAGTGGAATACTTGCGAAATACTCAACATTCCGCAAAATTATACATGCATATAGATTCACAAAGCTACAAAGTAGAGAAATACGCTAAAAATGGTGATTGAAGAGATCGCTAAGACTCGAAACGGCGACCGAATTATCGCCCGGAACATTTCAAGAAATATTTGAGAATTGAAGTTGAGTTAATGGTAAGTGAAAGATACGAGGCATAAACATATTTAGGTCTTCCATCGACTGCTATACCCTCAAATACCACAATATGTTCAAACTGCGAGAGAAAATTACTCACTTTGATTACCGATTGAAATTGTAACTTGACAACGGATTAGGGATTATCATTTGTCATTGTCTTCGTCCTTTTTAAATTAAGGATCCATTGTCTTTGCATTTGGAAGACGGCATATGTGGCCGTATCTGGATTTGCCACTTCAAATCATTCAATAACGTTTTTATCGTGTGATCCTCTGTATTGCTACTGAGATTGTCCCTTCACCAATATTTTCTGTATTGCGACGGAGATGATCAACGGGGATAATCTCAGTAACAATACAGATTGGTACAGCACAAGAACTGACCATTACATTTACATTGGGCTGAAATATCCATATTTACCCACCATTTACAAAAATATTATTCGTCTGATCGCCTAATAATCCTATACCGAGTATCGCATTTAGTATCAATGACCAGGGTTGGTCTGACAAATCATTTTGGACATTTATATATTTCCTAACCACAAAATCAACATCTCTAACCTACAATTACGTTTCTCTTATTAATGTCTCCGGGATAGTGATCAAATCGACTTTCCAAAATCGCTTGGCAGCGGCGATTTCTAAAACTTTATACCTTTGCAAAGTAATCTAAAATGACCAATTCATTGACATGCAAAATGTCAGCTACAACCTACCATTTGTTACACACCATGACCGCCGAACGCCGATAATCACCGACAGCCGAAGGCGAATGCCATCCATAAAAAGTTAGAGATGGTTCACTCGATGGTTTCAAAAGTGTTTTGGTTTTGAAAACTGTCCATTATATCTAGTTATTGATATGAATTATATTTTTCCACAACCATGGGGTATTTATAGGATATCCTATGATTTTGAGGAATATCATTTTTATCTACGAGGTGATATTGGTATCTGCACGAGAGAGCAAAGAGAATGAGTGCATATATCACCGAGTAGATTAAAATGATATTCTGAAAAAATCATAGGATGTTCTTATTATCCTTCACAAGGAGTGTACAAAATGTATAATACCATTGCAAAATGAATTCCATGCCAAATAGAATCAATTTGGCGGGAAATCAACAAGCGGAGTATATCGTCACACTATCCTCCGCATATTGGGTTTCTGGAGTATATCGTGGCAATATCCTCCAGTTCAATATCTCTAACATCATGGAACGATTTCCACAAAAATCTATCCCCCGATCTATCCTAACGTAATGCATTGTTATTATTTCATTATTACCGTCATAATCATAGCGTATCATGTCAAAATAAAACTTAATCACTTATTCACCACATATTGTTTTTGCAACTGGAGTCAAAACGACGCTGGTAGATGTTTGAGACACGTTAGTAAATTACGAATAATTATAGGATATCCTATGATTTTGAGGAATATCATTTTTATCTACGAGGTGATATTGATATCTGCACGAGAGAGCGAAGCGAACGATTGCATATATCAATATCACCGAGTAAATTAAAATGATATTCTGAAAAAAATCATAGGATGTTCTTATTATCCTACACTTACAAGGAGTGTACTAAATGTATAATATCATTGCAAAATGAATTCCATGCCAAAATAGAGTCAATTTGGCGGGAAATCAACAAGCGGAGTATATCGTCACAATATCCTCCGCATGTTGGGTTTTCCGGAGTATATCGTCACGATATCCTCCGCCCGGAGTATATCGTTACGATATCCTCCGGATATTCATTTTGCCAATAAATATCAAATTTATTTTTTAATGTTATTATACATTTAGTACACTAAGTGTAGGATAATCTATTTATAAACAATCACATTAAGTTGTAAAATATCCTATGTTAAACCTAAGTCACATTTGTCGTTTGTCATACGACAGGTGACATCGGCAGCAGATCGCGTTTGCCGCAAGGACACCCTGCATTTGCCTTCGTATCTGGGGAAAATACACACTTCAAGTTGACACAGTACGGTGATCGCGAATCGCGATTGAAAGGTCATCACGGAAACCATGGTTTAATATCAACATGCATTCAAAATGTACAATGTAAAATATTATATTTTCAAATTGATTAACTCTTCATCCTTGGGTTAACTCAACATTATATAATGGGCATCCAGCTGCCCATGATCATATTCAGTTATCATTATTACATCTCTTTATTTCCCATTTAGCATGGAATAGAAATAGGATAATTGAATACAAATAGAAGTGGAAATAATCCAATTTGAATGTGATCTCTCAATTCAAATAAAGACGGAGGAGATTTTTGACTGTATTGGTAAAATTGTTATATCCGACGGGCGTACAGTGGCAGAATGAACTAGCTCAAACTCGTGTTAAATCCATCATTTGCATGACAGGGAACAATATTTCACCGGCTGGACTGTCCAGTGAATTCATTTATAAAGTTCACTATCCACGCAGAGCAAGCAAGCGTTTTAAATTTTACAGTTTTATGGTTTGTCAATCCTTATCCCTATATATTCACATAACAAATGTTTACAAAATGTGTGTTTTCAAACCGACCACTCATCCATAACTCAAGTATTGGCGTCTATATTTGTTTCGATTGTTATAAGCTAACTAGCCGCACAAACTACTCAGCTTGATTACATTTTCTTTCATATAGATTTGTACAAAGGCAAAAAATAATTAGGTGTATTCCCAGGTATACATTCACCAATCAGAAATTATAAATATTCAAAGTAGGACATGCACGATGGGATTGGAAGGTACAAAGCGTATAGTTACATTCCCGGGGAAAATCCTCCCGGGGACAGATTAATGTTCCCTCTATTGACCAAACTAGGTACTATTACTTCACTCCACCTTTTGAAAATAACTAACTCATATATATATCTTTTATTGGCTCTCTGATGTCATTGCAATGACATATTAGTCACTACAAACTACAATATACAAAATTAAACTAAGACTAAACTAACTACTTCATTAGAAATATACAAAGTTTTAAAATACAATTACAGCATCACAAATGTAAAATACAAAATATGAGATAGTTGTAAAATACAAAAACAACATGACAAAACATCAGTGTGATGTACCATTGTTACAATATTAATCCAGTTTTTTGAATGAATGATAAATGAACTTTGCTAGATGTAAAATTACATAAGAATTTTTATAAGACAAAAGCTTTTTGAAAATAAAGTCAGGGCTTCCTACAAAATTAAATTGTGTAAGGGTGTCAAACAAAAGTTTTATTTCTAACAGGATCTTAAGAGGTTCTGGACAAATCATTTGATTCTGGACTTGACATATTTTTTTTCCAACGAAATCACATCCAAGGGTTGAATTTTTATTGGATATTTAGAGAGCGAGTCCTGTATTGATTTCAATAAAAAGGTTAAAATAGAACGCTATTTGAGAGTTAATCTTATACTTTCATTACATTGATAAATTAAGGCAAATTCTGAAAAATTTTAAAGTGCATTTTTTATGAAATATTATCCAAGTATTTAGATGAAACGGTCTTATTTAAATACAAATCATAACATGATGATATTTTTTCATAAAATATTTCTTCAAGAAATTCAATTGAAGGCTCAAGATAAAACGAGCTAATTTAGGTGAAAACCCTTACATGATGATGTGTTTTCATGACTTCTTTCATAAAATTCCATCAAGGGGTGAAAATAAAATGATCAAATTTAAGTGATTTAAGGATCACGAGGATAGGTTTTCTTGGATATTTTCTATGAAATCCCATCCAGTGGTCAAGGTAAAATTTTTATTTGGTATATTTGGTCACGTGTTCGAACCCATAGAACCATATAGGAACGTCATTTTGAATGTTACGTGATAAATCCATATAAGGCTTTTAGAACAATGTGGGGAAAGATGAGGGGAAACCCCTGACACCTGTTCACGATTTTATCCGAACGTTCATCGGATCATTTCGGTTTTTATGCACTTCATTATTTTACCGAAGTTTGCCGATTCGATTCGTCGTATTTCGGAATATTGGGGACAATTTTATACTCCATTGGGAGTATTTTTAATCTACTTCTTATTACGAAGATTCCCGAACCTTGTTCGGATTAATCCGGATTTTCTGACCTACTTCATCTACCGAGATTTAACGAGTTTACATTCGGCTCATTTCGGAATCCTGGTGACAATTTTATACTCCATTGGAGTATTTTTGATCTACTTCTTATGACGAAGATTTCCGAACCTTGTTCGGATTAATCCGGATTTTCTGACCTACTTCATCTACCGAGATTTAACGAGTTTACATTCGTCTCATTTCGGAATCCTGGTGACAATTTTATACTCCATTGGAGTATTTTTGATCTACTTTTTCTGGATTTTGCCCTACTTATTATATCTTTACAACAAGCAAATCAAAAAATTCGCCATGAACGGGTCTCGATCGACTAACCTAGAGCATGGAAGCTAGGCACGTTAGCCATGAGGCTAACGTGCAACCGATACGAAAGGATAAAAGTATTATATATTTATACCGAGCGTCAATTCAAAATGATCTTCACTTTTGACTGCACGTAAATACAACTCGTCAGTTGTATCCAGAATAGATGAACGCCTATGGTACTAGTGAATAACCAAGTCCCAGGCGAGTGGTTCGCACCCCACCGTGATATGTTATTTTTGCTTTTTTAATACGACAGAAAGGAGCAAGGTCACTGGCATGTAGCGGTCCTGATATCGATTCATTCTACACGCAATAAAACCAGATACCTGCGTGTGATTAAAACTACATGTTAGAGCGTCGATATCCTACAAATCCTATTTTTTCATAAAAATATTTTTTCATGAAATCCAATCGAAGGGTGAAGATAAAACGATCTTTTAGGTAAAACAGCTTTACATGATCTGGTGATGTGTTTTCATAACTTTTTTCATAAAAGACCATTCTCGGTTTGGAGAACAAAGTTCGTCACTCTAATTGAGCGTTATCCGTGCTTCGGACAAATTTGATTTTTTTACATAATATAGATTTGAATGTCTTCTTTTGAATAGTCATAGTTTAATTTGGGTAATATTTCTAGATTTTTCATATAAAAATTACTAGTGAAACACCCGCTTTTATGATTCGTACCACTTTTTTAACTTGGTGTATTGCATATTTCCGTGGGTTGATTTGAAAAAAAGACAAACAACGTATACATGAATATGTCATAAGCATATAGTGAGATAATTGTTAGATTAGGTTTGCTATAAGTGACTTTAAAACAAAAAAATAAAAAACATTAGTTCACGTGTTAAAGTCCCATTGACCACGACATCAAGGAAAATTGAGCTTTTTGTCATCAGACATCTTTATAGATGGAACTATGTACTACATTTTTAAATACACTCACATTGTACATGTAGCTGTAATATCTAAGATGTTATTTTTATTGATGAAAAGATTCTTACATACTAAAGTTACATTAAAATATCAATTGCAATAGCCACCTGTTTTTAACATCCCTTTGTCACTCATCCCTTAATTATCTCTGTGTATCTTAAACGTGTGTGTGAGTTTCGATGTTGATAGCACCCGAGTGCAACCTAAGGAGCACATACAATACATTTTGTGTATGCCCAGTCTGGCCGCCTTATATCTGCCTGCACCGAGAAATGGGCGCAGCTTTGACAATTAACGAATGATATAACGATATCACGGATTTCACCGAATGTTATTCATCCCTAAATAGCTTTTTTATTTAGTCTTATGATCCGACTGATGTTTCAATTTTTTGCAGTGACTCTGAAATTGCTGCGCCAGATATAACATCACAGCGACTCATTTTCCTACATTTAAATCACTAAACTAAATCAATTGAAACATAATCATTAAAGAATGAGGACCTTGTATTTTACTTTGGACGAGGGTAGTGGCCATGTCTTGGCATGGCGGGGTCAACCCAGTTGTCCGAAACCCAGTTGTCCGAAACCCAGTTTTCCGAAACCCAGTTCTCCGAAACCCAGTTCTCCGAAACCCAGTTCTCCGAAAATTAAAAAATTAAATTTCTTAGTAACGGATCTTGTCGCAACCTCGCGAATCAGGACAGCATAACATTGGGATCACGTTGACATCGGTTAGCCCGGTCAATAATGGGTCCGAAAGTTCACGATCATATATATATTCTTACTAGATTCTCGGCACATAGACTTATATGGACATTCTACAAATTTTGAACCGCATTGTCCAGCACGAATCGCACTCCTTCTTGGTGAAAATTCAAGACTGCCGCCAACATTTTAGACAATTATCACAGTCGAAGAGAATATTCTGGCGAAAGGAATATCTATCTCATTAGAATAACGTATGGACGTCCGTGTCAAATATATAATATTCATTTGATAATTTTTTTCATTCCCTTTCCTCAATAAAATATGGTTAATTATGTTTTCCAATATCAATTGATAATATTTCTACCCTGAAAAATATCTAAAAAGAAGATTTTGGTTGTTCAGTACCACCCATTGTTAAGATTTCGTCCAAATTTTTTTGAGAGGGAATAACATTTTTCCAATGGGTGATGGGCGTTCATAAAAGGGAAATAGTTTTCCCAAGCCAGTGGGCATTTATTTAGTAAAGTTGACGTGTACATCTTTTGAAACCAAAAATGATTCTTCATTTAGGTACTCTGTTCGAGAAATAGAGATTAAATTCAAAAAGATGAAGTGAGTACATGGCGAAAATGAAACTTCTTGCGAATGGGAGAACATCCAATTTGATACGAGGACAGCCTGTCTTCGTTTCCAGTTAATCCCAAGTGATTACGTTTAGAATGTTTTGTTCTTTTACATTTTACGATTTGATAAGAGACAGAGACTAAGAAATTAAATGCGAAGAAACATTTTGACAACGTAATATGTTTACAGTGTTTATTCTTAAATCGGTTTCAAAATGTTCAATTTTATTTTGCCTATATAAAATATATTGAATAAGATAAAATCAACTGTTTCGTAATATATATTGTGTTTTGATGACCTTTTTTAGAATCACAATGTAAAATAAATCCCCCGTTCCTGTCATTCTGGTAACGCCGTGTAATGGATGCAATTCAAAGTGAGAGAGAGAGAGATCTATACATCAGGATGTTTATGTTTATGACTAAATTTTTCGGACAACTGGGTTTCGGAAAACTGGGCTTCGGACAACTGGGTTTCGGACAACTGGGTTTCGGACAACTGGGTTTCGGACAACTGGGTTTCGGACAACTGGGGTGCACCCTGGCATGGCTAGTTGTGCATTAACGTTTGATACTGTTGTGCGGATAAAAATAATGAATATATGTTAAAGTAGCACTAAACAGATACTTTTAAAGTTAAAAGAATATAGTTACATTTAAAGAATGGGCCCGGGTACCCAATGGGCCCAACGAATAGATATTGAATATAGGACTCGTTTGATGCAACGTTCGTTTTCTAATAAACCTAGAAATCAATCAACGATTAAGTAAATTGACAAGACTTCATGTTCAAGTTGGCTGAATTCTGTTATGTTTCTAGATTTTACATATGGAGAACAGAATTCGAAATCATAATCACAATCGTATTTTAAGGCAAATAGGCCATGAATATGCTTTTAGTTACACGATGGATGATCAAATTAACACATTTTGGATGTTGAATTTCATTTCAAGTTCATTCGAATTTACGCATTATCGTGGGAAAGCCCATGGCATTATCCAATAAAATTGATATATATACTGTCTAGGCTGAGACTAACATATATAATGTTATTTAATGTATTTAATATACAGGATATATCTGAGAAAGTTATGCAATATATCTACACGAGAAATAGTAGGGACCGAGGGTTGATATATTACCTTTACCTGTCGAAAATCGAGTATAAACTATGAGGATTAGATACGCATTGAATGTAATGGAACCGTCATGTAATAATTAGAAATGATAATCACAATCAAATCATGAATATTTTATCTAGATTTAAAGTGCTTAAGATTTATTTTTAAAACTCAACCGAACTATTAACATTTAAAAGCACCGAACGAATTTTCTGGGGATTGCTGATGAGCGGGTGGGATGGGATGGGAGGGATAAAATGAAATACTAGATAAAATATTGATACCTTTACGCATGTCAATCTCAAATTAGAATGCATATATCATTATCTCTTTTATTCTTCTGTATTGTAATACGATAGTCTGATTATTGTCAATATCCTATACATGAAATAATGTACAACGTGTATTCTACATTGAATAACAAACGAAATAAAACTCATCGTTGTACGAATTTATTTTTCATATGACACAAAGTAACATAACATTGTTATATGTTGCATTTACGACTACTACAGCAAATCAGAAAATTCGTACAATATCAAACGTAAGAGTTGTTCACAAATACATTGGTATTTTGATATGAGTATCATGTAGTATTAAAATATTAAAATCATATGATCAGCAAGTTTATAAGCTTAATATTGTATTGTTTTTTATTTTAAGTGTCGCATGCTTAATTTCATACATATACATCTGTACAATCATCCAAAAAGCCTCGAGCCACCAATGGCTAATGAGACACTGCTAATCAAAATAAATCATATAATATTATATAATAAGATGCATAATATGAGTCAGTTGCAGAAATAGGATTATGAATAAAGCAAAGTTCATGACCTCTATTACGAACATTGTTTGATGAACTCGATCACTCAGTCAGTTGTTGAACATATGCAAATGTGGTCAGGTTATAAATATAAGTACAATTTAAGTCCATGATATTTTCACATATTGAACATAACACTCAGTTCACAAAGAGATGTATACAAATCTAATCCACAAGTAGAAATGAGTGTTTCATGCTGTTTATGCATTGTGTATAAACTGTAATCCAAAACATGAATAAAGTGGGCAAGAGGTGGTTGTATGATGGCCCATAAAATCACATTATGTAACACCGGCACCCTGGTTCAATATAGTGCAGTGGCCCATGTTTGATATACGTACATCAAAACTCATGTTTTTTCAAGGAAAGAAGCTAGATTAGTGATATATTGAAAAATCAAACTACTATACCCCAATACTGTAGCCCGTATTTCTTTAAAAGGAATACAGGCTACAGTGAAGTTGCAAATGGAGGACCTTTGTTTATTTCCATAGTTCTGGAGGAATACTAGATTTTACATTGTATAGATTCATCGAGCAGTTTGCAACGCACTATCACCAGAAAAGTCCTATGGAAAAGGACAAAGAATACCCGCTCTATTTGCAACTTAACTGTACCCTGTATTCTTTTTAAATGTGTTCACGTGGTAGGGTAGTGTGATACTCCCTCTGCCTATGCCTACATCGTTCAATCTTTTTTTCATAGTATAACGCCTTATTAATACAACAGTTATTGAGCTGTTAAGAAAACATACTAACAAACAAACCACCGAGTTTAGAGTAAGACATATACATGTATTGTTCTATTATCAAATCATATATTGTGTCCCAATTCTAAAACGTTAACAGTTTATGGTGTACAATAAAACTATTACTATTAACCACTTTAATATATTTAGACATAAAATATCAAGTTACTCATCAGCCAACAAATCTCAAAATATCGAAAAATGAAAAATACGAGATACTTGTTCACTCAAATCTAGGAGTCAATTGGTAATGTGTACCTATAGATAGTTCTCAAAGTAAATGAGCAAAAGCGTAACATTTGTATGTAGCATGCTTCATAAAACACTAAACTTAGCCCAAAAAGTAAGCGTGCATTTTGTTCCTGGCACTGATTGGTTAATAAGTGAATACAATTCGTTGAATGCACGATGCACTCAAAAGATTAGCAGCTGGGAAAGGCTATTGAACAAAAAGTACGCTTTCGTACTCAAAAAAGGATTACCCTTTTACAACTTTGACAACTTTGAAGCATGAACTTCGGAAGATCTAACGAAATGTACTTACTGTTACCCTGTGGATCCCAGGGTTTTGATATGTTCTACAAAGTCATGCAAAGACAGACCATATATGCACTAAAAATATCTGTGACACTTGTATGATATGTATTCCACTTTGAACCACCATCTATTTCAATATTGTGAAAATATATATTTCCCAAATTATGAAATAAAGGAGCTTGTATTCGCGAATGCCGCTAACGCCTGTCGGCTACCGGATAAACCTACTTTACTATTTTATGGGCAATTCATTAAAATATCAATGGAATATTGTCAGGTTCTTTTCATATTTAAATGAGTCGCCCATAGAATGGTAGGTTAATCCGGAAGCTGAAATCTTCCATTCCCAAATCATAGTCTTAGCTTGTATTCGCAAATGCAACTAACGCCTGTCGGCTACCGGATTAACCTATTATTTTACTGGAAACTCATGTCAATACGAATAGTACCTGCCACTATTCCATTCATATTTAAATGACTTGGTCATATTATACTGGGTTAATCAGGTAGCCGGAAGTCGTTAGTTGCATTCGCGAATATAAGGTTAGCTTGTATTCAATAATGCAAGAAACGCCTGTCGGCTACCGGATTAAACTACCTCTGGAGACATCGGGATTTTAAAGCGGCGTGCAAAGCGTAATCGGGTACACCCCAGTTCTCCGAAACCCAGTTGTCCGAAACCCATTACTCCGAAAAATAAAGTCATAATTTACCAGAGAAAGCGGGGGGCGTAGCTTACTTAAACTAACGTCAGTTTCATGCCATGTATTTGGCCAAATTAATGGCATGGACGCATTCTGTTATTCATAGATCTCTCTCTCACTTTGAATTGCATCCATTGCATGGCGTTACCAGAATGGCAGGAACGGGAGATTTATTTTACATTGTGATTCTAGAAAAAGGTTATTAAAACACAATTTATATTACGGAACAGTTTATCTTATCTTCTTCAATCTCTTTTATATAGGCAAAATAAAATGAAACATTTTGAAACAGATAAAATAATTTATCGCATAGAACTTTAAGAATAAAACAGTATACAAATTACGTTGTCAAAATATTTCGTCGCATTTAATTTCTTAGTCTCGGTCTCTTATCAAATCGTAAAAGAATAAAACATTCTATACTTAATCACTTGGGATTTATGTTTCGGCATTCGTTTCAGGCATTTGTTTTTTATGTTCTTCTCCTGAAATGTATTTGTTTGACAATAATCAGAGAAAGTGCGTATACGTATAAATATGCCACGCAAACAAACGGGTGTGACTTCAATTTCTTGTCTGTCTGAGGACGTATTGGGAACGAGGTAGAATTAAAGAATTCTTATGAACGAGTCATGCAAGATACTAGAACTAGTAAAGTAATGTAAATGGATAAGTTAATTTCTGATGGATCTGGATATAATATATTTCAAAACTTTGTAAACACTAGATAACTTCATTTAGGCAGATATAGTATCTTGATATATTTGGCTATCATGCGTTTAAAATACGTTCCTAAAACTATGAAGACGTTAGGTGAGAAATATTGCTATTGTACGTTCGAAAAGTATTTGGTTGTATTTTGTAGTTCTCAAGTTACCCATGAACTTTCGTGGGCTAATTAACGTCTTGACTTAGCATATTTAGCCTAATTTTGCAATGATGTCAACGTGATTCAAATGTTATGCTGTCGTGATTCGCAGAGGTTGCGACAAGATTCGTTTTACAACAGATGTAACTATGAGAACATGAAAGCTCATAATCCTGATTATGCAACCTTATACAATCGTTATCTTTGGGACAAGAGCCCAAAAACAAGGTACTCGTGAACGAGAGTTGAATTTGCTCCGTGAACGATAGGATACGCTGTTCCCCACCAACAAAATACAGACATATGCTTCAGTGTCCTCAACGCAGATTGTAGAGAACAAGAGAAAAAATGAAATATACTTTGCCATAACAGAATACTGTTAAAGTATTGTTTATTAAGTTTATTAAGTTTCACAAATAACTTTTAAATGCCTTCTTTACCGTCAACGGACACTCAAATAAATACACAATACAATGCAATGCAATGTAATACAACGCATTACAATACAAACTAAATTAGAGTATTTGTGCATAGCATTTTCCCCTTTTGTTTGAAGGATATTTTAAGAATAATTCCAGCGTTCGTACACACCTGGAAATGTCAGGGTTTTGATTTAATTTTCCAAGTGTCTGAAATGTGAGTGTATTTTAAAATAAGGTCAAAAAGGGCCAAAGAGTCCGGGAATTTTGAAACTGTAGACATGTCATGGAAATGTCAGGGAAATTTGTATCAGTGTTGAAAAAATGATGTTCCAGAAAAATAAATTTTAGGACTATGACAGGATCTCAATGAAATCCAAAATGTAACATTTAGTTGATTCCACACGGGGCGTGTACATTGTCTAACATATATCTAAAAGGTTTACACTGTCTTGATTAATGAACTTCTTAGATCTAGTCGCGCTTCAGAAGTGGAAATCCTTCAATTATCAGAGGTTAATGTTTCTAAAACTGTATTGAAATAAACGTACGTCTTGTTTTCAAACCTACACCTTGCTCCTTTCTGTCGTATTAATAAAGCAAAAATAACATATCACGGTGGGATACGAACCACTCGCCTGGGCTTTGGTTATTCACTAACACCATAGGCGTTCACCTATTCTGGATACAACTGACGAGTTGTATCTAAGTGGAGTCAAAAGCGAAGATCATTCTAAATTGACGCTCGGTATAAATAAATGATACTTTTATCATCTCACACAGGTGAACGTTAGCCTCATGGCTAGCGTGTTTTGCTTCCACTCTCTAGGTTAGTCGATCGAAACCCGTTCATGGCGAACTTTTTGATTTGCTTGCTGTCAACTTATAATAAGTAGGGCAAAATCCAGAAAAAGTAGATCAAAAATACTCCAATGGAGTATAAAATTGTCACCAGGATTCCGAAATGAGACGAATGTTAACTCGTTAAATCTCGGTAGATAAAGTAGGTCAGAAAATCCGGATTAATCCGAACTGATTCGGGAATCTTCGTCATAAGAAGTAGATCAAAAATCCAGAGAAGTAGATCAAAAATACTCCAATGGAGTATAAAATTGTCACCAGGATTCCGAAATGAGCCGAATGTAAACTCGTTAAATCTCGGTAGATGAAGTAGGTCAGAAAATCCGGATTAATCCGAACAAGGTTCGGGAATCTTCGTAATAAGAAGTAATTTAAAAATACTCCCAATGGAGTATAAAATTGTCCCCAATATTCCGAAATACGACGAATCGAATCGGCAAACTTCGGTAAAATAATGAAGTGCATAAAAACCGAAATGATCCGATGAACGTTCGGATAAAATCGTGAACAGGTGTCAGGGGTTTCCCCTCATCTTTCCCCACATTGTTCTAAAAGCCTTATATGGATTTATCACGTAACATTCAAAATGACGTTCCTATATGGTTCTATGGGTTCGAACACGTGACCAAATATACCAAATAAAAATTTTACCTTGACCACTGGATGGGATTTCATAGAAAATATCCAAGAAAACCTATCCTCGTGATCCTTAAATCACTTAAATTCGATCATTTTATTTTCACCCCTTGATGGAATTTTATGAAAGAAGTCATGAAAACACATCATCATGTAAGGGTTTTCACCTAAATTAGCTCGTTTTATCTTGAGCCTTCAATTGAATTTCTTGAAGAAATATTTTATGAAAAAATATCATCATGTTATGATTTGTATTTAAATAAGACCGTTTCATCTAAATACTTGGATAATATTTCATAAAAAATGCACTTTAAAATTTTTCAGAATTTGCCTTAATTTATCAATGTAATGAAAGTATAAGATTAACTCTCAAATAGCGTTCTATTTTAACCTTTTTATTGAAATCAATACGCATTAGCCTACTTTTTTAATGACCAACTTATTTTAATTAAATAGAATTAAATAGTGATTATCCATACTACATATCACTATCCATAGAATAGAAACTATAGGTACTAAACGAGTTGCCCATAAAATAGTAGGTTAACCCGGTAGCCGAAAGTTGCATCCCCGATACAAGGTTGTATTCCCGAATGAATGTTCGGCTGTCGGCTACCGCATTCGCGAATACAATGTTCTATTCAGGGTGCAATTTGACCCCTTGACCAAAACCACGGATGCAAGTCATCAGATATAAAAATGTCCAAGCACTATTTCTCTCACTGCACATCAACGTAAACCCAAGCCTTCTACGGCCCTGATAATTATTGTTTTTGCATATTTTGAAATTACATGAAACCTGTAGGTTGGTCAAATAAAATATTGAAGTCGTATATTACTTCTAACTGCATAAATCCGTATGCCTTTATTTGTATATCTGAGATACATGTTGTTCTAACCCAACGAGCTCTGATCGATGTGTCAAAGAAATGATGGTCCCCCAGGGATTATGGTCCCCTTTTTTAACGGCCCTAACTGGCCCTGATTTCGTATAAGATAATGAGGGAAAGAGTTGTATTTAGGTCACCATATAAATCAATGGAGAGTAGGACCATAATTTGATAGGACCTCCTACCCTTTTACACCTGGCTAGTTCCTTCTATATTCATTTTACTCTGTTTACAGCGCATTGTATGGAGGAGCAAGATTGTAACGTGACACAACATGAAGACAGTTGTAACTGTCCCCCACGCTGTCTGTGAGTACCATTTAATGTCCTCCTCCATCACCAGGAACTAAACACAAATTAAACAAAAACACGTCGTTTGGGCTAAAATGAGCGGATGCTTTATTTCAACAGTTTTATTTTAACTTGTAAAAACCGCCCTATGAATATAAAAGAAACATATATACATTTAGACAATAAATATACATAGATACGAAATACATTTACAAATTGTCCCATAAACTGGGTGGGAGGGTGTGGAAAAAGCTTTACTCAACTATGACTAAGTGTAAATCGAATGAACATACGCATGCGCTAATAATCAGTTATAGTAAGATAATAAAGATGTCGCTATGCTATTAAAAACTATTTACTTTGTAAATAATCATTAATGTCCTCCTCCATCACCAGGAACTAAACACAAATTAAACAAAAACACGTCGTTTGGGCTAAAATGAGCGGATGCTTTATTTCAACAGTTTTATTTTAACTTGTAAAAACCGCCCAACAGCCGCCCAAACGACGATATAACATTATACACTATGCGTTTTACGCGTAAACACTAATCACCACTGATAGATCTAACATAAGTACAAAATATTAAGATACATAGCCATGGATATCTATATAATTTAAAGGCTAATCTTTTGATACAACATGTAATTAAACATTAATGTTCTGTCAATTTTGCCGATAATTTGCAAAGGGTTTCCTTGGGTATTCTAATGTATCTCTGATAACATTGACTTTTCCATCTACCGATAGCTTTTATTTCCCAATCTTTAAGGCCTACATTACCCCCTGTGGTCGCTCCCCCGCTACGAAGAGAATGACCAGAGAATTTTGCTGGGTTATACCCTAAAACTGCCATGGAGACCTTAAGATGGGATATGAAACATTTTCTATCTATTGGTTGTCCATTACTCAGAACAAAAAGTGCATTTGAATCTGACCTACGACGACTAATGTACATTTCAGTAGAACACACCGCACACATAGGTTGCTTTGTGCATGCTATAACTGCTTCTAGACCTTTCCCAATTGGGTCTGTTTTTGAAATTCGTATTTTGACTACCATATGTTTGTCTGACTCACAATTTTCATCTCTTACTACACTTATATCATCTAATGTCAGATTTATCAATTCAGAGCATCGTAAAAGTCCAAAAAATGCAATTGATAATGCAGTAAAATACATCAGTTGATCTATGCTGTTAAAATCATGTATTTGAAATAATTGAAAAAGTACATCAGCTGTAATAGCATCTTTTTGATTAACGCTATCTCCTGAATTATTTTGTTCTATTAAAACAGCTTGTAGTGCTCTTTTTATTTTAAAAGATTTTTCTAAAGGATCATTGAACCCGTGCTCAAGGTGCATGGATCTCACTGCATATAAGTAATTGAGGATTGTGCCATGCCTTAGTTTCTTTTCATAAGAATATGCTATGTACATTAAAAGACATTCTTCTGATGCTGGAAGACATTCTAAATTGGCTTTATCACAAAATTCCATGAAAAATTTTTGACCTGATGAATATGTCTTTCTAGTGGCAGGACGTAATCCTCTTCTTACCAAAGCTTGAGCCGTTTTCTTTAGTTCCTGACAGTCCAAAGACCCTGACAAAATAAATATTTATTAACATTAATACGAATAACTAGTTTATCTCAACATATGTATAAAAATAACTATTTACAAATATGAGCATACATTCCACAATACTCGTTTATATTGCCTGATGGCGTACAGTGAAATTCGATTGAATTTTTGTTTCAATCTAAAAGTGACTGGTATATATGATATGATAAAATACTATGGTAAGCTTTTGTTATTATGATTTGTATTCAGTAAAATACTTTAATATTTACTGGTTCCCATTGCCTCGTATCGTTTGATGACACGAACTTATAAAACTTGTCCATTTGGTCTCTACTTAACGCATCGGCTAATATATTCTTCTGTCCCTCTATATGCACGCATCTACATTCGCATTGGACTGAGGCACAATAGAAGAATAAGGCTCTGACTAGTGACATTAAGTGTTTATTTCTGCTTGTTCCTGAGTTTACCACATGTACTATGGCTTCGTTATCACATCTGATTATAATCCTTTTCTGGCAAAGCTGTTTTCCCCAAGTAGCTATTGCTACAACAATGGCGTAAAGTTCTTTCCATGTGATATTTTGATGGGAATCTTCCTTGGCGAACGATCCTTTAAGCCAATCTCCTTGGAAATATGCTCCATAGGATTTTTCAGATGCGTCTGTAAATAGCTTTAACTGTGTGTTCGTGGTCCATTGATCTTCGTAGAATACGGAAATCCCATTCCATCTTGGGAGATAATACAGCCACCATTGAATATCAGATCTGAACGATTTATTCAGTTTAATTTTATGATGCAGGTATTTCGCTGAAGTAGATAGATCGATCATTCTTCGTAGAAACGTTCTACCACTGCGCACTAGTCTACATATAAAGTTAAGTTTTCCTATCAAAGACAGGATATCTCTTTTCGACGCTTTTTGACGATATCGCCACGCTTTAAGCTCATCTAAAATGTCCACCAATCTGTTATTTGTAATCCTCATTTCGAGAACTTCCGAGTCTATCTCGATTCCCAGAAACTCTAACTTCGATGTTGGTAAAATAGTTTTCTTTTTGTTAACTGTGAAACCGGCATCTTCACATGTTTCTAACATAATATTCAAATTGTTATTACACATATCAGATTCAGGGGGTCCACACGTAAAATAATCATCCAAGTAATGTATACACGAACTAACGCCATTGTTTATCATAATATATTGTAGAGCGTCCGCGAAATCTGAGAATATTCTAGGTGAACTTCTGGAACCGAACGGCAAAACTAAATCTACTATATACACCATTACTGTATCACCGCTATCCATATCGATCATTTCCCATGTCGTACCTAATAGTTCTCAGTCAGCTTGTCTCACTGGAATATGTTTAAAAGCGTCTGCTAGGTCGATTTTACTCATCAAACTACCACGCCCATGGGCTTTAATTAGGGTTATAGCGTTGTCAACCGATACATATGAGCACGAATAATCTTCTTTTGAGATAAAATCGTTTATAGCGCCACCTGGAGGCCATGACAAATCATGTATAATCCTGTACTTTACAGGAACCGAGCGCTTTTTAGCGTATGCGCCCATCGGAGAGCCGACAAAATTAGAGAACGGTTGTGTGATAAACGGTCCTGCTTTACGACCTATTTTCAAATCATTGAGTATATTAGCCTCCACGGCTTCACTATATGTTTGTGTTGATTTCCAATTTTTATGAATTCTTGGACCCCGAGGTCCTGTGTAGCCAAGATTAACTCCAAATGTACCACCCTGTATTATATTATTTACAAATTCACGATCAGGATGAGATTTCAACTTATTTTCGAAATATATAACATTCAAAGGATTATAGGGACTTATCTCTGTTTTACTTTGAACAATCACATTTGGCGTATGGCAACAGGCCAACTTTGCAATTTTTGCAGACGTGTTTTCTAAAACAACGATTTCCGAAGGTACATTCTCCAGTTTGGAATTTGTTACAAATTTCTCCACTAATATTTCCTGTGCCTTTCGGTTTCTCATTTTTCTCCGCCGTCTCCACCTTATTCGTCTCGAGAAATGGGCATTTAGACACTTGATGATCTCCTTTACACCTGTAACACTTAATGGCAACATGTTTGACTGCAGATGCGTCTAATATAGTGGTATATAAGAATGTATCCAAATTACCAAACGCAAATGATTTTGCGGCCCCTAATTTCAGTCTAGAACGGATGTCATATTGTGATACAGCTGACCATTGGAATTTCTTGTCGCATTCCTGAATGTGTGCTCTATATGTTCTCAGATCAGAATAGGCGCTGGGGTTGTGCTCCATAATAATCATTTCATAGACATTCCATGCTGTATTCCATGATAAAAATGATTGTACTTGTGTTTGTTTGTTTTTCTTTTGTAATTTGAGTTGACCGTTATCCGAACATAATACTTGTTCATTTTGCCATTGATTGTCAACTGATTGATGATATAGGTTTGTTGGGAGCAAATCCACCAAATTCACGTACTCACCAGCAATTATTTTATTGGTAACTTTAACTGGCACCCCCATTGTACAGCCTTCGTAGGAAACCCTATTATCGTTCACTGGTGGAATTGTATCAGGGGTTGGGTTGGATTGTTGAGGTGCATTTTGTGCTGTGGCTCCTTGTACTGGTGGAACAACCCCCATATTAGGGTCAGGGAGGTTACGCTGTTGTATTATACCTTCCATTAATTCACGAAGGTTATCCTGACCTTCTTTCAGATTTGATGTTACCATTGATAGGTTCGAAATTTGGTCATTCATTGTCATTATTGCATTAGTTATCCAAGACGCTGATGGTTGATTATCACTTACGATCCCTGATGACGTGTCAGTCGAATCTGGTGTTTCAATTTTTGACTGGGCGTTTCCCTCTGTCTGATAATTCGTACATTTCGGGCCATACGGTCCGTTATGTCCCCTGACCGTGTTACCACAAGTGCTGCAACACCTTGGCTTAGCTCCTTGCGTTTCTACCAAGGGTGTAAGTCAGGGTCTTGCGGACATTAAGATTAACCTCGAGAATAAAATTTTAGATTGTGACGTCAGTAAAGAGTATATAGATTCCGTGTTAAACCAGGTTACGGATATCCTTAAATCTGTTTCTAATGATAGAATTCCCAAAAGGAAATATAACAAGAGACTTAAACCTTATTGGAATTCTAGCATTAAAGACCTTATGAAAGCAAAGAATAAAATGTGGTCAGAGTGGAAAAAAAGTGGTATGCATCGTGGTAACAATATTTTTTGGTTAAGATACAAAGATGCCAAAAGAGCATTTAGACGTGCCTTGAGACAGGCTGAGGTAGAATATAATATTAATTGTCAGAAAGATATTGATGAAAGTCAAGATATAGATGCAAGGTACTACTGGTTTTTGGCCAATAGGCACAAGAAATCTGGGAAAAATTCCAATTGTATTAGAAATGACCACGGTATAGTACTCCAAGAGCCAGATGCTGTAAGGCAAGAATGGTCTAATTATTTTAGTCAGCTTTTTACTCCAAAGGAATGTGATAGTTTTGACACAGATTTTAAAGCACATGTTAATGCAATGATGGACTTCATGAAGCGTGGATATTCAGAAAATAATGATGGCTCATTTAATGAATGTTTTGTTGAGAATGATCTGGCCATGGCTATTAAATCCTTAAATTGTAATAAAGCATGTGGTATAGATGGTATCTCATCAGAGCACTTAAGGTATGGTGGTGAGACCCTTATCGAGGTCCTTACTATGATTTTTAATTGTATGTTTAAACTTGAGTATGTCCCATGTAGTTTAAAGATTGGTGTCATAATTACGTTATACAAGGGTAATAACAAGGATATCTTAGACAAGGATAACCACAGGGGTATTACTCTCATGTGTTCGTATAGCAAAATTCTAGACAGATTAATACTTGAACGGAGTAAACTGTGTGGTGATTTTTGTCGATCCAAATTACAGTATGCTGCACAGCCTGGCGCTTCTTGTCTTGACACGTCGTTAATACTAAGGGAGACTATTGCAAATCAATTAGAAAATGGGTCTGAGGCTTACGCTCTGGCTATTGATGTGAAAAAAGCTTTTGATACTGTGTGGTTAAATGGCTTAATGTACATTTTGTATAACCAGGGTATAAATGGCAAATTATGGAAGATGATCCTTGAAACGTATGAAGGTTATAAATGTTGTGTCAGAGTAAAGGGTAAATGTAGTGAAAAATTTATTGTAAGTCAGGGTGTTCATCAGGGAGGGGTTTTATCAATGGAATTATATGTACGATTCATGAATCCCTTATTGGAAGAGCTCGTTAATTCTGGGCTAGGCTGTGCTATACGAGGGATGTCATGTTGTGCTCCATCCTATGCAGATGACACCATTTTAATTTCGTCTTTTAGAAATACCATGCAATCAATGTTAAATATAGTTTATAACTACGCCAATAGGTGGCGTTTTCAAATTCATCCCAAAAAATGCTCTGCAGTTCATTTTGTTAAAGGGAGGAATAAAGACCAACTCCCTTTTAATTTCGGTATAGACAACATTGCCATTGTAAATGAACTTGTTCATTTAGGACTCCCTGTTACACAGAGAGACATTGGTTACCACATTGAGAATGGTATTTCTAAAGGTAGAAGGAATTTATATGCTACAGTCGACTGTATAACTCCTGAAAATTGTACTGTAAACCCCCTATCAGCTTCCAAACTGTACTGGGCAGTGTCAATTCCTACAGTTCTTTATGGAGCAGAGGTTCTTGAATACAATGACTCCAGCCTGGGTAAACTAGAACGTTTCCATACTCAAACAGCTAAACATATTCAAGGTTTACCAAAACATACAACAGATTGTGCATCCTTGTCACAGATAGGCTGGTGTGACATCAGTGAAGTTATTGCAATGAAGAAACTCATGTTCTTTTGGCATATATTTAACACTTGTGCTGGTCAATGTAAAGCTGTGAGTATTGCTCGATGGTACATCCTACTTTTTAAAATATTTATCGTAGGGATGTCAGTGTCATCGCCTATAGCTGAAATAATCAAACTAGGTACAAGGTTTAATCTCTTAGATAGAATGAAGAGCTATATCGACCAAGGTATTTTCCCCAAAAAGCATCATTGGAAGAAAATTTCTAAAAATGCAGTATCCAATTACTACATAAATAGATGGCATCTAAAATGCATGATGTATACTAAGATTAAGACGTACAGAGATGTCGTCAATAATCGAGTTCCAATAATATGGTACCAATTATGTAAATTTAGGCCTGATCTCATTTTCAAATGTAAGTTTATGGTACGGCTTCTGGTGGGGGAAGCCATTGGGAGGTATGCAGAAGCTAAAGAAAATAGATTGTGTCCTTTATGTGGAGAGTGTGAAACATTAATTCATTTTATAAAGGATTGTACTGAACTTAAGAGTCGTCGATTATTATTAAAACCCCTTATTGACAAATATGGGGATGGCGTATTGCCCTTAATCTTCGCTCCAGATGAGCAGGATGACTGTATATTTATTGCTAATACTTTATATGCGATGTACCAACATCGAACAAACGCCATTTTGTAAATATCATCCAGACCTTGTATTGTTCACCTAAATGTTTGTATATATGTTAACATAAAATAATGTATATTATGATGATCAATTATGGTCGCAATAAAGAAATATATATATATATCACTATTAGTATCCATTATACGGTTCTTCAAAAACTTCAAAAAGCTTTACTCAACTATGACTAAGTGTAAATCGAATGAACATACGCATGCGCTAATAATCAGTTATAGTAAGATAATAAAGATGTCGCTATGCTATTAAAAACTATTTACTTTGTAAATAATCATTAATTGCAGACGACATTATTTCACCCAATGCGCATGCGTACTTGTAATTTTTTGTTTCGGACGACAAAGTAGGTATAAGGGCAATTTTAATCTTTTTTAAAAAACTTTTTATGACAGGGACATATCATACAATACCAGGATTACAACAGCGGCATGGCCAAGCCCAGCGTACTTGCCAATCTTAATGACGGACATGGGGTTAACTGTTAACAAGGACACCGTCGAACAATTTAAGAACAAAGTCACGTAAGTTGACTCACTAGATAAAGGATTTAACCATGCTAACAAATAGGCCTAAACAATTAAATTTCAGTTGAATTCTGAATGACAACAGCTTTGACTTTGAGAATCAAAAGATTGTCTTTTTGTTGACGTTTCAAGATTCAAACTTTTTTTATCTTATGATCTGTAAAATGAAGCCCTCTGATTGGTCAGTTCTTGTGCTGTACCAACCTGTATTGAGACCTCTCACCTTGTATTGGTACGGGATTGATCTTCTTCGTAGGCTACTAGTAATACAGAAAATGGTACGGAGGGGACAATCTCAGTAGCAATACAGATTTCATTCATGAAATAAAATCGTTTGCATTGAATTAATGGTTTTAGAGCAAGTTAGAATATTTCCTAGTAAAATGCATTGGCCTGAGATCACGCGATAAAAACGTTATAGAATGATTTGAAGTGCAATACAGGATATATTGTGCTCACGATATTATGTATTGGCACTCGATTTCATTTCGTGACAATACAGAATTTCTCGAGCACAATATATCCTGTATTGCACTCAAATTATTTAATAACTTATACTGTTTCAAACCAAACACTTGGTTTCCTCACAAAATCGATTGCAATACATTTACAATAATAGTACTAATATACGACTATAAAATATGTAGTACTAGTAGTAAGATGCATTGCTTTAACAAACATTTCAATATAGCCATCACTCAATCTCGTATTTTGATATTTTCCTTTTTCAATTCGAAGATAATGTTACATTCATCAATTTTTTCAATTCTCTAGATTATTTCTAATAAGCATTAAACGGTACATCGGATGGAGTTGCCAATGTTAATATTATATTTATTTTTGATCATGATATTTACATTTGATTTTTAGGCAAAGTGTTGTCCGTTTACATATTTACTTTGAAGAGCTGAACTATCAGACCATAAAAGAGTCGCCTAGTTATCCAGTAAGTATTAGGATAGTTTCTAAATAGCAGAAAAATCAATGAAATCTAGTGCTGCCATCTTTTATTCAGCTTTTAACTTGGGCTAGAGTTCCCTTTACTTACATGCTAAAATCTTGGAAAAGTGGCTTAATTTCATGATTTATCAAAGTGTGTTAGTTGAATCTGTATAAAACTTGAATGATATACCACATGATGACCCTGTTTATGCACATGTTGTGATTAAGCATACAAATGTTGATTGACATACAAATAATCCACGGGTTTAAAGAATTTTAGCATTTCATCTATGGACATTTGGCCCAAGTTTTTTAAAATTGTCATAGAAAATTATTCAAATTACATAACTGTGTAAATCAAAGCTATTATAGGAGAAAACATTTCACTGAATTCAAATATGCCATTTAAAAGAAGGTAATGTAAGTCAATAGAGGTCTAATATGCAAGTCTCTTAAAATCTCACAAAAAACGAGATTAAGCGAGACTTCAAAAGCTATATGGAAACTATATGACCGACGCTCTGCATATGCAATCTCATACTACGACTGCTAATATCATATTTACTCTTCGGGATGAAAAGGGAAATGTACTCACCATTGCCTTATTGTTAACCTACCCATCCCTCAGCTACATCACTCGATTACATGCCAAACACAACATTTGCGGAATATGCAATCGTTGACATCCCTACAAAATGACACATTGTTTCTCTCGTCACCAGTGTACCCTCCCTTGCCTTAATGTTAACCTATCCATCCCTCAGCTACATCACTCGATTACATGCCAAACACAACATTTGCGGAATATGCATTAGTTGACATCCCTACAAAATGACACATTGTTTCTCTCGTCACCAGTGTACCCTCCCTTGCCTTAATGTTAACCTATCCATCCCTCAGCTACATCATTCGATTACATGTCAAACACAACATTTGCGAAATATGCATTCGTTGACATCCCTACAAAATGTCAATGTACACTCCTTTGCCTTATTGTTAACCTATCATTCCCTTAGCTACATCATTCGATTACATGCCAAACACAACATTTGCGGAATATGCAATCGTTGACATCCCTACAAAATGACACATTGTTTCTCTCGTCACCAGTGTACCCTCCCTTGCCTTAATGTTAACCTATCCATCCCTCAGCTACATCACTCGATTACATGCCAAACACAACATTTGCGGAATATGCAATCGTTGACATCCCTACAAAATGACACATTGTTTCTCTCGTCACCAGTGTACCCTCCCTTGCCTTAATGTTAACCTATCCATCCCTCAGCTACATCACTCGATTACATGCCAAACACAACATTTGCGGAATATGCATTAGTTGACATCCCTACAAAATGACACATTGTTTCTCTCGTCACCAGTGTACCCTCCCTTGCCTTAATGTTAACCTATCCATCCCTCAGCTACATCATTCGATTACATGTCAAACACAACATTTGCGAAATATGCATTCGTTGACATCCCTACAAAATGTCAATGTACACTCCTTTGCCTTATTGTTAACCTATCATTCCCTTAGCTACATCATTCGATTACATGCCAAACACAACATTTGCGGAATATGCAATCGTTGACATCCCTACAAAATGACACATTGTTTCTCTCGTCACCAGTGTACCCTCCCTTGCCTTAATGTTAACCTATCCATCCCTCAGCTACATCACTCGATTACATGCCAAACACAACATTTGCGGAATATGCAATCGTTGACATCCCTACAAAATGACACATTGTTTCTCTCGTCACCAGTGTACCCTCCCTTGCCTTAATGTTAACCTATCCATCCCTCAGCTACATCACTCGATTACATGCCAAACACAACATTTGCGGAATATGCATTAGTTGACATCCCTACAAAATGACACATTGTTTCTCTCGTCACCAGTGTACCCTCCCTTGCCTTAATGTTAACCTATCCATCCCTCAGCTACATCACTCGATTACATGCCAAACACAACATTTGCGGAATATGCATTAGTTGACATCCCTACAAAATGACACATTGTTTCTCTCGTCACCAGTGTACCCTCCCTTGCCTTAATGTTAACCTATCCATCCCTCAGCTACATCACTCGATTACATGCCAAACACAACATTTGCGGAATATGCAATCGTTGACATCCCTACAAAATGACACATTGTTTCTCTCGTCACCAGTGTACCCTCCCTTGCCTTAATGTTAACCTATCCATCCCTCAGCTACATCACTCGATTACATGCCAAACACAACATTTGCGGAATATGCATTAGTTGACATCCCTACAAAATGACACATTGTTTCTCTCGTCACCAGTGTACCCTCCCTTGCCTTAATGTTAACCTATCCATCCCTCAGCTACATCACTCGATAACATGCCAAACACAACATTTGCGGAATATGCAATCGTTGACATCCCTACAAAATGACACATTGTTTCTCTCGTCACCAGTATACCCTCCCTTGCCTTAATGTTAACCTATCCATCCCTCAGCTACATCACTCGATTACATGCCAAACACAACATTTGCGGAATATGCATTAGTTGACATCCCTACAAAATGACACATTGTTTCTCTCGTCACCAGTGTACCCTCCCTTGCCTTAATGTTAACCTATCCATCCCTCAGCTACATCACTCGATTACATGCCAAACACAACATTTGCGGAATATGCAATCGTTGACATCCCTACAAAATGACACATTGTTTCTCTCGTCACCAGTGTACCCTCCCTTGCCTTAATGTTAACCTATCCATCCCTCAGCTACATCATTCGATTACATGCCAAACATAACATTTGCGGAATATGCATTCGATGACATCCCAATAAAATGACACATTGTTTCTCTCGTCACCAGTGTACCCTCCCTTGCCTTAATGTTAACCTATCCATCCCTCAGCTACATCACTCGATTACATGCCAAACACAACATTTGCGGAATATGCAATCGTTGACATCCCTACAAAATGACACATTGTTTCTCTCGTCACCAGTGTACCCTCCCTTGCCTTAATGTTAACCTATCCATCCCTCAGCTACATCATTCGATTACATGCCAAACATAACATTTGCGGAATATGCATTCGATGACATCCCAATAAAATGACACATTGTTTCTCTCGTCACCAGTGTACACTCCCTTGCCTTAATGTTAACCTATCCATCCCTCAGCTACATCATTCGATTACATGCCAAACACAACATTTGCGGAATATGCATTCGATGACATCCCAATAAAATGACACATTGTTTCTCTCGTCACCAGTGTACACTCCCTTGCCTTAATGTTAACCTATCCATCCCTCAGCTACATCATTCGATTAAATGCCAAACACAACATTTGCAGAATATGCAATCGTTGACATCCCAATAAAATAACACATTGTTTCTCTCGTCACCAGTGTACACTCCCTTGCCTTAATGTTAACCTATCCATCCCTCAGCTACATCATTCGATTACATGCCAAACACAACATTTGCAGAATATGCAATCGTTGACATCCCAATAAAATAACACATTGTTTCTCTCGTCACCAGTGTACACTCACTTGCCTTAATGTTAACCTATCCATCCCTCAGGTGCATCATTCGATTACATGCCGAACACAACATTTGCGGAATATGCAATCGTTGACATCCGAACAAAATGTCACATTGTTTCTCTCGTCACCAGTGTACACTCCCTTGCCTTAATGTAAACCTATCCATCCCTCAGCTACACCATATGATTATATGCCAAACACAACATATTGCGGAATATGCAATCATTGACATCCGAACAAAATGCCACATTTTTTCTCTCGTCACAAGTGTAAACTCCCTTGCCCTAATGTTAACCTATCCATCCCTCAGCTACATCATTCGATTAAATGCCAAACACAACATTTGCAGAATATGCAATCGTTGACATCCCAATAAAATAACACATTGTTTCTCTCGTCACCAGTGTACACTCCCTTGCCTTAATGTTAACCTATCCATCCATCAGCTACATAATTCGATTACATGCCAGACACAACATTTGCGAAATATGCAATCGTTGACATCCCTACAAAATGACACATTGTTTCTCTCGTTACCATTGTACACTCCCTTGCCTTAATGTTAACCTATCCATCCCTCAGCTACATCATTCGATTAAATGCCAAACACAACATTTGCGGGATATGAAATCGTTGAAATCCCTACAAAATGACACATTGTTTCTCTCGTCACCAGTGTACACTCCCTTGCCTTAATGTTAACCTATCCTTCCCTCAGCTACATCATTCGATTAAATGCCAAACACAACATTTGCGGAATATGGAATCGTTGACATCCCTACAAAATGTCAGTGTACACTCCTTTGCTTTATTGTTAACCTATCATTCCCTCGGCTACATCATTCGATTACATGTCAAATACAACATCTGTGGAAGATGCAATCGTTGACATCCCAACAAAATGTCACATTGTTTCTCTCGTCACCAATGTACATTCCTTTGCCATATTGTGAACCTTTCTCTCTCTCAGCTACATCGACATTTGCGGAAATGCAATCGTTGACATCCCAACAAAATGTCAGTTTGTTTTCAGCCTGACAAACTGATAGCAGACCTGGGTGGAACGATAGGTTTGTTTATTGGAATGTCCGCCATATCTGCGTGTGAGTTCTTGGAATTCATATTCGACGTTGTGGTCACTTTAATCACATGAACGCTAATAAAGTTGGTGCTGGAGAACAGAGAAAGACTTCTGCTTGGCAATAGATGACATGAGCTCTTACCCTTTTAATAGTCCTTTCGAAGGGGGCTTCGTGTTTAAAGCTACGTTCACACCAACGGCGAATGCCACGCTTTAAATCGGCGAGCAAAGCGCCAACTTTTTGTTCATTTTTGTTTATACCAACGGCGCTTTGATGGCGCTTTAAAGCGCCTTGTAAAGCGGCACTAAAGCGTAACAAAGCTTGATTAAAGCGTCGGGGTCGTAACAGTGTAATAGGTCGTAGAAAAGCTCGGAGTAAAGCGGGATATTCGGCAAGAGTGCCAAAAAATTTTAATCTGTTTAAAAATTTTGGGCGCTCTGTTACGAATTTATTAAAGTGCCGAGTGCGTACCAAAGCTTAACAAACCGTAACAAAGCTCAGAAAAGCTTGATCCAAAGCGTAGGAAAGCTTAACATAGCTCTAATAGGTTCCTCACGCTTTGATCCCGCTTTGACCAGGCTTTGTTACGCTTGAAATCACGCTTTGATAAGCATTATTACGCTTTGATGCGATTATGACGCTTTATATCAGGCTCTGATACGATTGCCAAGCTCTGTTGTGCATTGTTACGCTCTGTTAAGCTTTGTCACGCATTGGAAAATGTCGAGATCGCCGATTTCATGCCGCTTTTGATCAAATGACTATATACGATTCAGTAGATCCATAAAACCATTGCATCTTTGACTCGAGAACACGATGGCAGAACAACAAGATCCAGAAATTCCAGATGGACTAGAGCATGACCTATCTGAAGACATGATGTTTGTCGCACGGCGTGATATAGCGTGTGGAAACCTGTCAAGCGTAGCAAAGCCTAGCAAAGCGTTTCAATCCTTGATTAAAGCGTCTCAATTCGTTGGAAAGCTTGAGAGTCCTTCATGAAAGTGTAACAAAGAGTGTCAGATATTGATGAAAGCGTCTGACCTCGTGTCAGATCTTCATGCCAGATCGTAGCAAATCTTGACACATCTTAACGAAGCGTGTCAAGTGGTAACAGACCGTGAAGAGACTGGGGTCCCCGCTTTGAACCAAGCTCTATTAAGCTTTCTTACGCTTTGGGTCAAGCTTTGTTGAGCTTTGTTACGGTTTGTTAAGCTTTGATACGCTCTCGGCGCTTTTATCAATTCATAACAGAGCGCACCAAATTTTTAAACAGTTTAAACATTTTTGGCGTTCTTGCCGATTATCCCGCTTTACTCCGAGCTTTTCTACGACCTATTATGACCCAGACGCTTTAATCAAGCTTTGTTACGCTTTGGTGCCGCTTTACAAGCCGCTTTAAAGCGCCAACAAAGCGCCGTTGGTGCGAACGTAGCTTGAACAGTTTAAATTTTTAGTGCTCTTGCCGAATATCCCGCTTTACTCCGAGCCTTTCTACTACCTATTACGACCCCGACGCTTTAATCAAACTTTGTTACGCTTTGGTGCCGCTTTACAAGCCGCTTTAAAGCGCCATCAAAGCGCCGTTGGTGCGAACGTAGCTTGAACAGTTTAAATTTTTAGTGCTCTTGCCGAATATCCCGCTTTACTCCGAGCCTTTCTACTACCTATTACGACCCCGACGCTTTAATCAAACTTTGTTACGCTTTGGTGCCGCTTTACAAGCCGCTTTAAAGCGCCATCAAAGTGCCGTTGGTGTGAACTTAGCTTAATAATTGGCTATACTACAATGACCATTGTATATGACGCCCCTTGGCATTACAGACCTGCAAAGATCCTCGAAAGAAAAGGCTCAAAATACACCATTTTAAGCTGTTGATTTTCTTTTAAAGCTGGGATTTCAGAAATGAAACTTTAAAAAAGCATCCCCTGGATTTTTCAAAATCAACTTGTTTCCATGGCAACTAAATTTACTACTGTTAACATGTTCTACGCGTATTTCTGTTATTAAGTATGTCTCTGGCATTTTTTATCTGATTTTGATAATAAAAGAAATGCAACTTATGAGGGAAACAAGAATTATTACCACCTTGCCGGGCTTGTTCAGTTTAGATAGCTTATATTTCACTGTGTTACATATACCTAGGGAAGCATTTGTATGGAAGTCAATGGAAAAGTTAGCGGGCTACATGTATATCCATCGATATTGCCCTTTGAATTGAAATGAAGTTGTTGGTATATATAGAGGTTATTTAATGGTCAATATGATCTTTTCCTTGGCCAATATCATATTTTCCCTCAATAACCTATTTATTCTATAATAATTTTCTAAAACTTATTTATTTTTAATTTTTGTATGTCATCACCCAATGATTGTGAAATAAAATGATAAAATGTATCATATCATATTTTAATATAAATGATTAAAGAGAGAATCAGATATAGCGAGCAGGCTAAACAAAAAATTCTTTCAATTTTAGAATATTTTTGGTTCGTGTCATTCCTTGCAATGTCTATTTTCTAAAAATCACAAAAGTGCATACTTTATTCCAGGAAAACTAAAGATTTTTACAATAATGTATTATTTTTATATAAGAATGGTTTCTTATTATTTAGGAGAATTTAAACATTTTTCACCCATTTTTGCACTTTGAATCATTAATAACTTCACCAATTTGTGACATTTTGTGAATCTTCTTGGAGATATTGTATTTGATATTGTAAGGAATAGATTGGTAGGCAATTATACATGTTGCTTGTAATTTTGTCACCCGCAAAAAGTCAGATTCTGCCTTTAATAACCCTAAGAGAAATTACCAGTAGTAGTTCTGATACGAGATTCTGGTTGATACGGGATCTGATACGGGATTTTTTGAATATCAATTTTATTCCCTGTTATTTTCCCGGGGAGTGTCAATATAATATTTACCGAGGTCAATGTCATATTTCCCGTGGAATAAAATTCATATTAAAAAATCAAGCATGAAATAACCTTTTTATTCCATAATAACATGTTTTCCCCGGGAAAATAACAGGGAATAAAATTGATATTCAAAAAATCCCGTATCAGTATAATTTTTGAGAATTCAAGGAAAAAGAAATATGAAAGAAAATTGAAAAATTGAAAATTTTGGGAAAAAATGAAAATCTTTGAAAAAAATGAATAAATGATTCAAAATTGAAATTTTTTTAAATAAATGAAAATCTTTGAAAAATTGCAATTTTTTGAAAAAAATGAAAATTTCTGAAAAAATTGGAAAAATCAAATTTTGGTGAAAAATTGAAAAAATTGGAAAAATGATTTTTTCGAAAAAAATAACTTTTTTGGAAAAAATAGGGACAATATGATTTTTCAAGTATATCATGATTTTTCGAGTATATATGATTTTTTTTACAGGGACAAATGATTTTTCGAGTATATATGATTTTAAGAGGGATAATTTGATTTGATTTCCCAGGGAAAACAGTAGTATTATGGAATAAAATAAGTAACATAATAAATAAAACATTGAACCGATGATAAAAATAGTTAAAAAGTGTATTTATTTATTTATAGTGATCAGTCTAACAATTCAACAAATATATGTATGAAAATAAGAATAACAATGTTACCCAGGCCACATTGGGCTTATTAATCACTGTTTACAATAGTGAATAAAAAT
Source organism: Owenia fusiformis (assembly GCA_903813345.2). Taxonomy (NCBI): domain Eukaryota; kingdom Metazoa; phylum Annelida; class Polychaeta; order Sabellida; family Oweniidae; genus Owenia; species Owenia fusiformis. Next base: position 7,239,590 of record CAIIXF020000012.1, on the reverse strand, counting down.
AATACATGATAAATTAATTACGCTATAAATGCATTGCCTTCTTCGAATTCTCTTAATTTTGACAGTCTCACTGGTAACACTGGTGATCCACTCGATTACGCTGGTTACCGAAACGGTTCGTTTTGGTAACAAAATGTCGGAACGTCAAAGGTACAATTTTTCTTTTTCCTTATTTCACGCGTTGTAGGCAGAATCCCCACGACGTTTTTTTCTCACAAACGTGTATCAGTATCATATGTTTTAGAAAATGTACATGTTTGCGAAAAAAATAGCTCAAAAGACAACAGAATCGTCGATTTAATTCTTCACTTAAGTTACATAAACGGTTTGGGTTATAAGTGCAGATCTTAACTGTTTTTCGAAAAACCGTTTATGTAACTTAAGTGAGGAATTAAATCGACGATTCTGTTGTCTTCTGAACTATTTGTTGGCAAATATGTACATTTTCTTAAACATATGATACTGATACACGTTTGTGTTAAAAATGTCTTGGGAATTCTGCCTACAACGCTTGAAATGAGGAAAAGTGAAAAATCGCACCTCCGATGTTCCGACATTTTGTTACCAAAACGAACCGTTTCGGTAACCAGCGTAATCGAGTGGATCACCAGTGTGGTAATCAATTTTGCTACTGTATCTTCATTATTTAAATCTTGAAAATTTACCTGATCGAAGTACATATGTTTTTCTTAGCTTAGATCTTAGCCTTAGATCTACCTGTCTCAATATACAGTCTAAATTGAGCCGCCAGACTTCGCTCAAATTTTTAAAATTCAATGTTATATACTTATCTACTTCATTAGCTTTTAAAAGATTACATAAACACAATTGTGGCTAACACCCCAGTCACATTTCCTACGGCGACCTTGCAGTCTATCATTTCTGCTGCCAGTAACATTTCTACGCTCGCCGTGGAATTTCTGCGCTCTCCTACTTTTGCAGTCACATTTCCCACGGCAGCCGCACAGTGAACTTTAAATTTCTGTTGATAAATAATACTTTTTTCATTTTATTTACATCGGGGCAATTTATTAATGTTATTCATAGTGCTAGGATGTAATATCAAATGAAAAGTGATCGTAAAACATTGACAAATAATGATTCAATCTTGTTGAGCCAGTTGATTTCTACGGGGACCTCAGAAATGAACAAATATTATAACTCTGAGTTATAATTTCTACGGCGACCCTGCGGCTTGTAAAAAACTGGATACGCCGTACGGAGGCCGCAAGGCGACCGTAGTTTTCCTACGCTCGCCGCAGAAATACACTGATTTAATATTGATCTGCGGTCGACGCACGCCCACCGTACGACAAATGTGACTGGGGTGTTAGCCTTTATTGCAACTCCCCATATATAATATAATATACAAATATAGTAAAAATAATAAGTATTTGGTGTAAAATACTGAAAATGGTGTTCAAAACAAGTCACCCAACACCAGCACATTGTCATTTAATACTATATATGGAATTTTCAAGATTAAATCCCGGGGGTTAAACCAACCATTGCCTATTATTACCACCTTGCCGGGCCAGTTCTAGGGGTTTTAGTGCTCGTTTAGAAGGCATTCATTTTACTATATCGACCTGAGCAATTGCTCATAAAAAATAAATAAAATAAATTTATGTGACGTCATAGCGGCGGTCGATATTGCCGGTCAAGAATGCATTTGATGACCGGCAATTTTCCCCGGGAAATTAGATATCGTTCAGAGCGTAAGATTTTCTTGCTGTTTCAGTCCTGGTCATTAATAATACTAATAACGTCATTGTACTATCTTTGATCTAAATCTGACATTGATATGAAAGAAGACTTGCCTTATTACATAATTCCATTTTTAGGCCTCTTATCAGATGATATACTATAACCTCTGAAACTGTCAATGCAATCCATGAACAAATAAAAAAGTTATGACATTATTATCTTTATTTCCTGAACACCCTGTATACTTGGAATGAAGTTGTAATATTACTGTTTAAAACTGATTATTAGAAGAGATCGGGAACAGTTCATAAGAGACAGTTTGAGACACGGGAATGCATACATTGATATAAATCCATGTCTAGTGACATGTTGATATAACACCGTCACCAAACATAAAATATATACGCCATTTAAACATTAATGACAGCATGTGCATCTTATAACATGGCCAGCCACAAAGATATTGCTCAATGGACGTTACTAATCGGTCTTCCATTTTGATCCAAATTGACAACCCGATTTTCTTTTCTTGCAAGTTCAGCTGCAAACACCAGCAAGTGACTTGACAGTGTTTCATCGGGTCCACTCAATATCTTGCTGCGGTCACCAGTCTAAAAGTAGAGTATTATTAATGCTTTAACGGCATCATTTGTCAATGACATAAATGTAATAGACGAATTTGAGATACATGTTGGAGAACACATGGTCATTAACATAAATATTTCTGAAGTGTATCACTTCAAGAAGGACAAATTTTCATTGGTCTGTTGTTCGGAAATTGCTATACTGTACAGCAAAATGGCGGAATGAGATTGGGGAAATAATGTCTGAATAGGAGTACAATATCAGAAAAACGTTCGAAAAAATGCCTCCACCTGGTTTCACAAAGATATTGGACATGTGTTTCAAGTTATTTGAGATTATCTCCGACATGCATGCTATATTGCAACAATTAAATTCTATGATATTACATGTAACTATATACTGTATGTCAACATGGTAAAAGCTGTCCTTCAAATTCAAATTTCATAGGAGATTTAAGATGTTATGAAACCATTTTACTTGATTGAGATCTATCTAATCATTCATGCCACCTTGCTATACTGTCTGAAGGCCATGTTTTAAGATGGTGAACCAACACCTCCGAAAGTTCATTTCATTATGTTATCTTGGATACAAAGTCAGCATGTGCCTTTTTGTGCCAAAGATGATATCATTTTCAAAGCAGAAATTTTATGTAACGTGACACGATTGTCACACTTAAAATTTAATTTGCCGCTAAATACTATTTGAAATAAAATAAAAATAGAACTGCGGCTTCAAAAATGAGTTGCTAACATTTAGATTGAGCCCAAATTTTAGCACATCTTTAGTATGCCTGACCTGTATAGCCTCAACAAATGCCTTGATGAGGTGGTAATCTGCACCATCATGACCCGTCATCTTGCTGCCTGATGGGAGATATTCCTCAGCATATAAGGGTGCTGTGAATAACAAGACACAGTGATAAATATCACACTTTTTAATCATAAATTCCAAATGACAAGAGAGCTAGACGTATTTGTTTTCTCGATCTTTGTTTTGAAATCATAGTTGCATCAGGCTATGGAAGAGAGCTGCACTTACTTGTTATCTTTGTGTTGAAATCAAAGTGGTAAACTGGACCATCAAAATCGCAGGTCAACTGCCCCTGGAACACAATAATAACACATTTTATCGTATGATCCATAAAATGAAGCCCTCTGATTGTGCTGTACCAATCTGTATTGCTACTGAGATTGCCCACATTGTTCATCTCCGAAGCAATACGGAAAAGTTGGTACGGAGGGGACAATCTCAGTAGCAATACAGACAATACACAATATTTCTTAGGGATTATCTCCTAAGTAAAATGTATCGGCGTTAGATCACATGACAAAACATTATTGAATGATTTAAAGTGCAATATAGGATATGTTCCGTCTCGATATTCTGTATTGGCGCTCGACTTCGTCTTGTTCCAATATAGAATTTCTCGAGCAGAATATATCCTGTATTGCACTTCAATTTCTTTCAATAACTTATAGTACATATTGATCAAATAGAATAAATATGTGGGACATATTATTATGTTTAAAAATATGTAAAATTTAGACCAGATGTTCTACGTTCCTACAGTAGGCATCAGCCTATAAAATTTTAATCAAATTAAATAACAGATTGACAGATGGCTTTTCTATATCCCGTAAAAATTATATTTGGTGGGATGAAAACTTTTATAGGTTGGAGAAAATAGAATTCTTGGGGAACAGCGAACAAATGGTGTATGTATTCATTTTACCATTGATCCAAATATTTTAGTTGAGCGAACGCAAATCTTCTGAGTACACGCTACCATCGTGAATGAGCAGGTCTGACCCTCCTTGAACTGCAGATTTACGACCTGAAAATATAGAATACATACATATAGTAGAGGCTTGTCCCTAGCAAGCTTTTGCAAATGGAGCAGTTTTTAAAAAAATCTAAGGGTTCAATTTAGACCTGTAACACTTGGAAATGCTGAAAATGGTGCATGTTTTTGAAAGATTTTTGGCCAGGGGAGAGTTTGCTCTTCTCAACAGGACCCCATCACCCCTAAAAGGAAACTATTATAGATCTAAATTCTTCTCCATAAGAGTGGCAACCAGCCCATTCTTGAAGATTTATCAAAACCTGCATCAAATTACTATTGTAATAACTCAGATGTGAGTAGCTACATAGTTACCAGTTTCACCACCAGGTGGCTCATTTGGGTCAGATAGCACGGGTATAGTAGAAAGTTCCCCCTAACTTAAATACTAACATAGGATCAATGTGTTCTATAGGACCACATATTTACATATAGAGGAATATATAGACCACATATTTACATATAGAGGAATATATAGACCACATATTTACATATAGAGGAATCTATAGACCACATATTTACATATAGAGGAATCTATAGACCACATATTTACATACATGTATAGAGGAATATATAGACCACATATTTACTTATAGAGGAATATATAGACCACATATTTACATATAGAGGAATATATAGACCACATATTTACATATAGGACAACTGGCTGTAGCAAACCGTAACTAGGATTACAATGTAATGATAGTAACATAGTAACATTACTAACATAAGACCACCTTATAAATACACTGATCCATCAATATGTACCTGTAGGCTAACTATACTAATACAATACCTACCTGTTGAGACATGACATCATTATCACAATCATAGACACATCTTCCATATGGACCTGTCTCTAGCTTTTGTTGCACATCCTTCACTATATCCTCCAAGTCTTTCGTCGATTCTACATTTTCATATCCTTCAGTAACAACACTTACTGGCCATCCTAGGTTACCCTGAAAGATTTTAAGATTATTTTATTATGTGTTCATCATATTTAAAATACTGTTACGATGCTAGGTCACCTGCGCCTCCGGGTGAGCTGTAGTTAAACAAGCTATATGTACATGTAGATACAGACATGAAAGGGGGTGCGCTAAATTCAATGCCCCATGCTGCAATTGACCTTCTGATTCAAAGACAGATGCTCAATCGCTGAGCCATACGAGCTAGCCACCACTGCTGAGCTAAGCTGAAATAGCAATTAGCTATCCAGGGTTGTTACAATCCATTATCTAGATATACATTTCATACTAAACAGCATTCCCAGAAATTTCAGATCAATCCTATAAACGGTTTGGGTGAATATGTCTAGATACAAGACTTTACAGAAAATTTTCTGGATAGAAAATCCAAAATGGCTGCATTAACATTTACTGTACCCGAAATCTACTAACCACTTCTAGTCTTTCATACTTAGGATTATCCCTAAAATCTTAAATCTCTGAAGATCTAAAATCAATCCCTCATTCAATTTGCATGAAAATGTGTAAACCAAATAAATCAGGACACCCACCTGGAAAACTGATAACAATATAGCACCCAATGGTGCAATAAAAATAAGAATGCAGATAGTCAACAACATACAATGGAATGATATGATACACGTTTTTGACTTAATGTATTTTTCTAATGTTGCCCTTCGTGCATTTTCACTTTGATATAACATAAAAACACCAAGTGGTGGGGACATAACTCCACATAACCAACCTGTTTAGCCCTCTCGAGGTAAAGTGCTTTCGCAGAATATGGACATTTGTCTTCTATGCTACAGTCAACACATCTGCTACCTGCTCCTTCAGGCTGAAAATACATTTAGAATAAACATAATTGTTAGGAAAACTCATTTACAACGAATTATCATCAGCTACATGAAAAATATTGTATCCTCATTCTCTTTCTTCTCTGTATGACTATGAATCAGAAATGCATACGGTTCATGGATAATGAAATCTGAACACATTTCTAATCCGAACACCTCTCAGCGTGAACACTTTTCTCCAGTTTTGGTATCTCCCATAGACTCGACTTATGTTAAGAAAATCTTGAAATGGAAACACCTGCTTATCTGAACAATTTTGGCCAATCCCAGTGGTGCTCTGTTTCGACAGGTTTTACAGTACAGTACCTTGTTTTCTTTCGTGAAGTGTGATAGACTTCCGAATGAGGACACTTTATCGACGTACGTATGTGACATCCAGTAGTTGATTAGGTCAATGTCATGGCAAGATTTGGCTAAAAGACTACAACTGCTACAAGCTTCATTGCGCCAGTTTCCCCTTACGAATGAATGGGCAAAATGCCAATAACCAACCTATAAAAGTAGCCATTGGTCAAAAATACATACAATAGATGTACCTTGTTTTCCTTTTTAAAGTGTGATAGACTTCCGAATGAGGTAACTTTATCGACATAAGTATGCGACATCCAGTAGTTGATGAGGTCAATGTCGTGGCATGATTTGGCTAAAAGACTACTACTGCTTAAAGCTTCATTGCGCCAGTTTCCTCTTACATAAGAGTGAGCATAATGCCAATATCCAACCTATAAAAGTAACCTTTGATCATTTAAAAATGCAGTGCTTATTTCAAGTGGGCTGGAATCTTTCAAGATCTCACACAGGAAGTGATGTAATCAGCTATGAAGTTTGCATATAGCAGCATAAGGCAAAAAGGTATGTAACAAGCACAAACCAGCTTAGTATTTTTTCAAATATGAGAATGATTTAATTCTGAAGAAACTCTCTTTTATTTACTTGAAGTTTAAAAAGTGAGGACCATTTACATATACTCTTTTAGGACCATTTACTTTTTTAAGGTTCACAAAAATATTGAATCATAAACCACTTGTTAGCAAGATCATACAGTTTTAATGCTAATGTAGTTGTACATAAATCCAAATGGAAACACTGGTACTTAACTTATCCAAATATTAAGTAATTTTGCATTAGGCAAGAAGGTACCTTACATGTAAGAAGCACAAACCAGCTTAATATTTTTTTAAATATGTATAACATGACAAAATGTCACCATTTATTTGCTCAATCTTAATCTTGCAACAAATCTTTTTTGACCTTCAGAAAGCCATTTAAGTCAAATCTATAGTCAGATTTGAACTTTTGAGAACTTGTAGATGTTTTTGAAAAAACAATGGTCAATTTGAAGCAAGTTGAAAAAAGACTTTCTTGACCTTTTTTGACCTTGAGAAGGTCATTGAAGGTGAAATCTCAAATCTAAAGTCAGAATTGAACTTCTTAGAACTTGTAGATGTTTGTGAAAAAATTGGTCAATTTGAGGGAAGTTGAAAAAAGGCATTTTTGACCCTTTTGACCTTGAGAAGGTCAAATCTTACATATAAAGTCAGATTTGAATATCTGAAAGCTTGTAGATGATTTTGAAAAAATTGACGTCACCTTTGAAGTCACTAGTCACTATTATGTCACCACCTTTTGGTGGTTACATAATAGTTACATGCCAATGGAATTTTACATAAATCCAAATGGAAATTCTCGTACTTAACAAATAAAAAAATTAAGTAATTTTTGTCAGTTCTCTATATATTATGAATAGTATTCTGGACCAGCCAATACATGTGCTACCATCTATTTATCCATCGCTACATATATATGAAACAAACGGTCCATACTCTCAAGGTAAGTTTGAGCTACCCCCTATACTATTATGGGCAAGTTTACAAAAGTTTATAGTCTTAAATCTTCTTATCTGTAATTCAAAGAATACAGATGCTATCTTCTCAAGAAATGACCAGAAATCGGTATTAAGACATCATGGGAAAAAAACGATGGCGCTAAGAGACTTACATGTAAAGAAGAAAAATCAAATTATTCAAAAGGGTTTAAATGTGGCAATTACATGCATTCATAAAATTGTATAATAAATGTCCAAATACTTACAGGTTCAATATGTTGTATATTCATAACATCCCCAATGACACCACTAGCAATGAGCTCTTTTATCTTACGGGCCTGTGGAGCGTATCTGAGAACATGACACACAGCTAATATGACATCATTCTCTTTGCAGGCTGACACTATCTCTTCACACTCAGAAGCTGACACCTACATGAATAATTTAATCATTATAATACAGTCTCTAATACAAGCCAGAAAGGTTATTAGGATTGTAACTGAACTGTCTTTTATAAATACTGTATAAGTGGTACTTATCAGAGTGGTTAATTTGCCGAATGCTCAAATTTTATAATTTTCCTAATGACAAGAAACTTCCCATTGGATAACATTTAACTTGAAGATAATATTTCCGACATTTAATTTTCCAAACCTGGCAAAGGTTAGGCAATTGGCAAATTAAATTACTAGGCAAAAGTACCCGATATACAGTAAGCTCACATCTTAGCACGCCCCCGGTGTGTACGCAGTACCAAATACCATGTAGTGTATGAAAATGAAATAAGGATAACAATGTATACTTCAAATGATCAATATCTTATTCTGTTAACTCAAACACACAAAAATTTAGCACTTATACTGTCATCTATATTCTTTTAAAAAATTTAATGTATACAGTAAGACCTGTTGGATGGAACATCTCTCTGTAAAGAATACCATATTTCAAATGGAATAATTTTCAAGAGAACCAAGTTCCATAGACTTACATGTAAATAAACCCTCTCTGCAAGGAACACTTTTAACAAGGGCAGATAGAGGTGTTTACTGTATTTTAACATTAACATTGAATAAATTGAAAGTACAGACAGTGTTCCATATACACCAAATTTACTGTATTTTAACATTAACATTGAATGAATTGAAAGTACAGATGGTATTCCATATACACAGATTTTACTGTATTTTAACATTAACATTGAATGAATTGAAAGTACAGATGGTATTCCATATACACCGAATTTACTGTATTTTAACATTAACATTGAATGAATTGAAAGTACAGATGGTTTTTCATATACACAGATTTTACTGTATTTTAGCATTTCCTTTTTTGATCCCCCCCCCCCCCTATATTTTGTCCCAATCCCCAAAGGATCTTATTGATGAATACCCTGACCAAACTTACCCCCATAGGTTTTTCTAACAGTAGATTGTATTTCTGATTGGCAAATGCCACTGCTGCTTCCTGAAAAAATATCAGGTATACATGTAGTGTAAATCAGTGAAAGTTTAAGTCAATTATATCACTAATAGTGTAAGGCAGTGAAAGTTTATTTCAATCATATCACTTATAGTGTAAGGCAGTGAAAGTTTAGGTCAATCATATCATTTATCGTGAAAGGCAGTAAAAATTAAAGCCAAATTTAAATCAAATAATCACTTATAGTGTAAGGCAGTGAAAATTCAAGTCAGTTATATCACTTATAGTGTAAGGCAGTGAAATTTTAAGTCAATCATATCATTTATAGTGAAAGGCGGTAAAATTTAAAGTCGACTTAAATCAAATAATCACTGATAGTGTAAGGCAGTGAAGATTCAAGTCAGTTATATCACTTAAAGTGTAAGGGAGTGAAATTTTAAGTCTATTATATATAACGGCAGTAAGCATTGAAGTCAATTATATCACTTATAGTGTAAAGCAGTAAATATTTAAGTCAATCATATCAATAATAGTTTAAGGCAGTGAAAATTTAAGTCAATTATTTCACTCATAGTGTAAGGCAGTTGAATCAAACATATCAATTATAGTGTTACACACAGGCAGTGAAATCTAAGTCAATTATATCTCTTAAAGTGTAAGGCAGTGAAAGTTGAAGTCAATTACCGGATTTTCTCGCATATAAGCCCTGGGCGTATAACTGAAAGAAGGGGTAATTTCGTCTGTTATTTTACCTCTTATTTTTCGCCCATGGGCGTATAAGTGTACTACTTTCGATTTTTGGCCCAGTGGGCGTAAAGGTGAGAAGAGCTGATGAATACAATGGTTTAGTTCTGGTAGGTGCTGGTAAGATTTTTGACGGTTGCGAGCCACCGCGGGGTGGGCATCAGCCATCTTCCTCAAAGACTACCGTACCTACTGTTGTAGTCCTACCGCATGTTTTGTAAGAATTATAAAGGAAATGTCACCTACAACCTTGGACTTAATGTTGAAACAAAGTAACAACAGAACAATCCAACACTGCCACTTACGGCACAGCGTTGAACTTAATGTTGAAACAAAGTAACGACAGAATGACAGTGACAAAATACTCTTGAATTTATTGAAAAAAATCAATAAATAGTCATTTTTTATAGGCCCATGGGCGTATACGCGTACTACATTCGATTTTTGGCCCATGGGCCTAAATTTAGGGGGGCGTATATGCGAGAAAATCCGGTACATCACTTATAGAGTAAGGCAGTGAAATTTTAAGTCAATCAAACCTAAAATAAGCAATCCAGGGTATGTATTGTAATATTACATGAAAAAACATATTCATATTTTACATGCAAAACTTAATTGTCAAACTGGAAAAGACAGTCAAATTGCAAAAGTAAACTTTATTGAAATTGCTGTAAATATTGCAGTGATGGTCCAAAAGGTACCTGGCTTTTAATGACATATATAAACAAAAATATTGAAAAACATTCAACAATGTGTCCGGAAATCTCAATAAGCATATGTTTTGGGTTGTGACAAGTAGCACCAATTCAAATAAACATACATAAATACTTACTTTGTGCAGCCGATCTTGCATAGTAATTATTGCCACATCGGAACATTTCTTCAGTTTTATCGCTTCCCTCCAATCTATTAAAATAAATAAATAAATAGACACACTGTGAACAAAAAAAAAACTAAGCTGGTGTACATGTATGTATGATTACACAAGGCATTAACATGCAAAATGTCACCACCTGCCATTTTTACAGATACCAATTGGCAAACACTGAATGCCAAACATCATCACCAAATACCATCCACAAAAAGTTGGAGACCGTAACAATATATATAAACTTATGATGGTGACATACTAGTAAAAACTCAATTTACCATATTACACCCATATTACATGAGGATAGAAAATATGACCAAGTTCATTTGATAATTTCGAAAATTTGAAAATTTGAGAAATTTGCTACCGAGACGAAATGTTTTGTGCCACATCATTATTTACCTTAACGGTACCCCTAACATTCTAAACTGATACCTGTAGCAGTTTTGATGAAAATGTTTGTACAGACAGTTAGACAGATAGATGAATCAGCCACAGCTGTCACATCCTACAATATTGCTACATGTACATACTGTGTAAATCTAAATCAATATATGTATGTAAATCTTCAATAGTTACCCTTGAAAACCATATCATCAGGAATTTCATAGAACTTTTTGAACAAATTACGAGGTCTCTCTCTTGGTTCAGCCACACCAATAATCTAGAATAAACTATCAGCAATTAGATTGGTTTACATTTTTCCAACAAAATATCTGGTTTTGGTTTTTTCATGGGCTTTCAATTAGAGTTGAAAGCCCATGGTTTTTTGGAACATAAAAAATGAAAATATCATGAAATACTCATCATCATTCCCAAACCATGGTGGTTTGAAAACCCATGCTAGTTTCAAATATTCTCTAGCGTAGCCAGGATGAGGCAGACGAGGCACTAACCTCATCGCTTTTTTAACATTCTTTGAGAAATATTCGTCTATCAATGTTGAGTTGTAATTTAATTGTATGTTTTTTATCAATTTTTGATTCAATTGTGCATAATCTCATAGTGTTAAAGGTTATCTATCACAAGGGCTTTTAACTAGATTCCAACTGATTGAAAGCCCATGGTTATCATCATATTCTTCTATTGCCATCATAATTTACATTTGTATTTTTGTCTGAGTTTCTATGGAAATGTTGTAGTCAAGCTAGGATGAGGCACACGAAGCAGTGGCGGATCCGAGCGGGGCCCAAGGGGCCATGCCCCCCCCCCCCACCCCACCCCTCCCTTTTAGTGGGGTCAATTGTTTTTAAATTTTTGGGCCCAAAAGTCTGAGTAAGGCCTCAAAAACGGGCCTTTTTGGGCATAATTTAGCCTACATACGCCTTTTTTGGCCAATTTATCAAAATGGGCCTCAATTTTTCCTTTTGGTTTTAGGGGCCCAAAATTTTTTTCCAAGCAAGCGCGGAAAATTTTTTCCAGACTAAAAATTTGGGCCCCCCCTTGTTAATTTCTGGATCCGCCACTGCGAAGCACTTACATCATCAGTTTTTGAAGATGTTTGGAAATATGTGTATCTTTCACGTTGTCACTTTTTTCTCCGTGGCTATGCCACTGGTATTGCTTAGATACATATCTCCTAAAGTTAGTATATTTTAAATTTTGTATACTCTCATCCACGACTGATGTAAAGTGGCCTCTTGAAAATTCTCTTATTTCAACATGAGATTGAAAAATCCCCGGGAAAAATCCTCACTCCAGCAAATCCATGTTTGAGGCAGATGGCCTATGTGCATCCCTACATGCTATTAACTAGACTCTAAACCATCAACTTCCAGTTACACCAAAGTATAAATGTGAATGCCAATGAATAATAAAAAGTACCTCAAAGTCTGGGCATTCTTTAGAATAAATCGCGTAGTTGTTGCCACGGTTACCTGCTCCTATAACAATTGCAGTCACTTTCTTCATATCGCCGTCTATGCTCTCGCCTTCGTGTATGACTACGTGTGCTACTAAGGCTAAAACATGTAAAATATGTTATATGACTCGTGTTTGTTTTTTATATTTTCAAGAACAGCTAATAGAGACATGTTAACTCGATATAGCGAAAAGACTACTCGCAGGTCCTTTTCCCCTGGAAGGTCTCGAATCGGTATCTATGTGTCATACAATTGATATTTGAACCAAAACTATTATTCGAACTTATGATCAGACATAAGTATGATGTGTTCTTCAAGGTAATAAAGTAATCTAATTGGACTGTATCTAATTCTACTGTATAATCACGGGTGACCAAAGTAGAGCTTATCCAGAAGTGGGATATTTCCAGTATCTATGACGCATAATGTCATACAGGTATCATATCGGGTGTCCAAAAAATGAAAAAAATAGCCTAAGAGTATTCTTAGCAAGTTGTAAAAATATAAAAAAGATCAAATAAATATTCTATGAGTACCATAGGCCAAGGGTAAAGTAATAGTAAGCCGAATATAGAAGAGACAGGTGAACAACTCTGACTTAGACCACTTGTTAAGATGGAGATTTCAACAATATTTAGTGTATTATTTTCAAAAAGCCATGGGGAGTTGATAGAAAATTGATAGTTTGTAGCTCTTACCTAAGATTGAAACTCAGTCAGATGATATAGAGTGAATAATGCTGTCTAAAAGAGAGAATTTCTGAAAACCTGCAATTGCTTGGCAAGTTCATTAGTAAACAAGTGATCTGATTGGTCACTGCTGACCTCCCTGACCTCCATCAGTGACAATCAGTTTCAGCTTGCCAGGCAATTGCAGATATCCATAGTTGTTGTTTTATATGCAGTATTATATGCAGTTATTAGATAAAGATTTGAAAAAAACAATGATATAAGTTTGAAAAACACTTTGAAGAAGATTTTGAAGAGATTTGGGAATACAATTTGATACCAGTAAGGAGAACTAGTGCCAAGACTAAAAAAATTTGAAAAATTTTCAATCTTACTTGTGGACCTGTCTCTTCTATATACAGCTTACTATTACTTTTCCCTTGGCCTATGATGAGTACTACATGTAAGAAATTTAAAACAGCATGTCAAAAATGTTGGTCCTGTATTGTTTCATATTCCCTGATTTCGAATTTTCTTGTAATTCAAACTCTTCAGATACAGTTGTGACCTCACAACTTTTTTAAATATTTTCAAAGTTTATATGCATATAAAAATGAATGGATTGCATGGTTGAAAGAGTTAACTTTTGCCCGATCTATTCAATGGAGGAGATGTGTTGTATTTGATTATCGAAAAATCGAAGTATTCGTTTCTTAAATGGCGGGAAATTCAAATATTTCAAAATTATAAGATGACCAAATTTTTACAAAAAGTTTGGAAAAGTAATACTTGATAACTAAACTATATTTCGAGACTTTGCACAGGGTATTTACTAGTAAAGAATGCTACAGAATTGAAAACAGCATTTTGATGTCTATACCTCGTTTCTGAACTGTAACCAAAATGTAACGTGTTAAATATAAATGATTTGACATGCACTCCGTTGATTGGCGGAGCTTGTCATGACGCAAATCGGCGTTTAAATAATTTATCCGAGTGCATCTTGATCATATATTATTATCTTATTAATAATATTATCTATTAGCGTCAGTTTGATCAAAATGGCGATAACAATTCTGTACCTGTTGTCTTTCAAGTCGAAAAATGATTGTCTGACATTTGAGCTACCATTTCGACCTTGTCTTGGCTGATGAAGAGAGTTCTTTGGATGATTAATGTGCAGCCTTTGTATCTGCCTCCAAGGGCGAAGTAGGAGAGTATGGTAACCTGTCTCCCAGTAAAAATAGAATATGGGAACCTTTCGAAGATTAATAAAGCACCGAAAAATCTTATACTACAGGGTGTCCCGAGAGTATGCCCCCCCCCCCTAGGCAGACATATACCAATGTTTCCCATAGTATGTGTCATCATGGGCCCATGGTGTCATATATCATTTTAAAGCTTATCCAAAGTTACATTGATCGTGTTGCATGATCAAGGAAGATTGACTCCCAGGATCGAAACTCGATATTTTCCCACAACGAAAACATCGATATGTCAGAAAATTGCAAAACATGTCACCTCTGAGTCACTGCACAATCTTACCCCTCTGACTTCTTAGATCCCATTTACTCAATCCTTTGTGTAATTGGTCGCCCCATCTATGTTGGCATCTATGTTTTACATGTATACATATGCATGTAACACTGTACTTGAAAGTAATATTTGGAAGCGGACATAAAATGCCAAAAGCACACTAGTTTAAAAGGGTAGGAGGTCCTATTAATTTATGGTCTCCTACTCTCCATTGATTTATATGATGACCTTTTTCCCTTATTATCTTATACACAAGTAAGGGCCGTAGAAAAAGAGGGGACCATAATCCCTGGGGAACCATAATTTCTTTCACACCGGAACACCATGACAATGGTAAAGTTAGATACCGTTGTCACAAATGGCGGACGTAACCGTCGTTTCAACTCTTAATCACTTGGTTCTCATTTCATGAGACCTAATCGTCGCTGATTCTGTGTATGTATTAAACTCTTGTGATTGTGTATTATATGAAATCCCAATTTCGATCAATATACCGTCTCCCATATCGTCAATGACAACGGAATCTGAATTTCAAAGCATTCACAGAGAAAGGAAAGACGTTGTACTGTCTCATATTTTGATCGGTAAAATTGAAGGCTTTATTTCGATGGCAGAACATATTCAACTATACAATGAGTAGAAAGACACAAAGGAATTTAATCTAGGTGCTATTAAAGATGCAGTTAATGAAAATCGAATCGAATACGAATCCATGGCCGCCATTTTGTGACAACGGTCTCTGACTTTACCGTTGTCAGGGTATTCCTGTGTGAAAACTGAAAAGGCAATTTGCCCCATGATTATTATACATCATGTCATGAGAATCTTGTTTTATCAGGACCTATCGTTTATAAAAACTGTAACATAATCTTGATCTTATTCGAATTGGCTTCAATTATAATTAATTTCTCTTGATCGTAATAGGAATTCTGTCTGGTCCATTATGTGAAATATTTCTTCTGTCATGTTAAACTTGTTTCTCACAATATGAATATATAGTTCATATGACGTACAAACCTTCTTACGAAACTCCTCTTAATACGAAACTTTCAAGTCATCGAGTCCGAAGTGACTTTTCAAGATAAGAAAAGATATGCCATTCGTTTTTATTTTATTTTATTCAAGGTTGATGGTGATAAATGATGTTTTTTCATATTTGGCATCATTGTATTGAAAACTAACTCTCAAGTTTGAAATATAATATTTTTTTACGTTAACCTTCATTGCAATTAATTTCCCGAAGGTGAGCAGATCAGTCGTCTTGTCATGAACTGCTTGCATATTCTGGGTGTCCCGAAAGATTGTACCTAAATGAAACAGGAGTAACTACTGTATATTCTTTCACGTTCACGTGATATAGACAATTCAATATCCACTTAAACTCACTGCAGACTTTTGTGAATTGAGAAATATGACATTTTAGGTGATCTAAATGATTTCCATCTTGATCGATGCAGAGCTGAATGTAGAAAGGTTAAGGCCTCGGTCAGATTAAATCAACATCGTACAGCACTATGCAAAAACTAAATTTCATGCTGCACATTTCTCTCGATTTTTAAAACTATACTATACTGCCGTATAGTTGCCGTAAATCAAATGTGATTGAGGCATCACATCCTTGGCCCAAGAGTAATTCATTGCATTATGAAAGCAGTGAAGGACCGATCTTGAAGGATGGAGGCATCATGCAGCTACACGTTTTTAAGTCGGAGAACTTGTGTACATGCACCTGACCGTGTAATGCTATTACCCGCAGTTGGATTATTGACAGATAAATTGGCTTTTCAGGGAGCTAACTTTTTCCATATACCTTTATACTCAATTGGGGAAGTAAATACTACGAAGGGGAGAACCAATCCCCAGAGGACCATATTATACAAATATTTAATTCTATTGAGGTGAATACCTGTGCATCTTTCACAAGTGATATTCCACGAAGCCCGGTGGGCTAGTGGAATATCATCTTGGTGAAAGTGTCACAGGTATTCACCGAAAATAGAATTAAATATTTGTTTTATTATATCACTGTCATAACATCTTCTATTATTAAATATGTCATATGTTAACATTGAAATACATTAATATTTCTTCTAACAATATACATGTAACAATAAATACAATAAATATCAACTACCAAATTGTAGTATCTTAATTTAAGGTTTCATGTTAACATTATAATTAATTGTAATGTAGATTGTGGATTATTGGTAATTGTGGATTCTATCAATTTCATCTGCAGATATATTTGGAAACCTGTGTTTACCGTCTGCCATTATGGTTTTTATGGGATATATAAAATGAAAATTACACTGAACTAAGTCAACCTGGGGATGTATAAGTCATGACCGTTGAATATCATTTGATATTCACTGGAAGTCACGTGACTTCCGTTGAATATTGCTAGTTATTTTTTAGTCACATGTAGGACATGGACCAATCAGAGAGTGGGGAATATGACAGTGATATAATAAATACATTTATCACACGGCCAAGTGCAAGTTTTTAAAACGTCTAGCTTAACCTCTATGTTAAAATCAAAAATCGCCGGAACATTTCAGATCATCTGCATTATCTTTCGGCATTCAGCATTTTGAATACGTACTGCCAAAATGAATGATTACCTTCGACTGCAAACCCATTACTAAAATGTATAACATATTATAATGTCATTGACAAATTATTTAACGGTTTTTTATATTCATAGGAGGATACACAATTGAGTTATGGGTTTGATTGACATCTCTGTATACAATAGCATCAAAATGTATTAAAATGAATCTGAAATATATAAGCAGTACCTTAGCCGCACATTTTAGATCTTCTCCCTGCTATTCAGCAGAACGCGAGACAACACAAAGAACGTTAGAAGACTAACACGACGCAGTCATGGACTCCAAAAAGAAAACACCACCACCACCAATTGTATTCCAGGTAATCTATGTTGTATTGTGTTATTGTTATTTGTGTTAATGTTATTTGAAATAATTAGACTTATGGATATTAGAAGAATTGATTCGCATGTTTATTATTCCCATTATATGAAGCGTTTAATTACGTCATCGTTTATTTATAATTTGATGACCTATTACATTTTTTGGGGACCCATCCATCCATTTTCATGTATTTTTGCAGTGGCCCAAACGTGTAGCCTTCGAAAAACGTCTTAAATGCGTTTTAAAAAGGCGCCTAAGGTTTTAGCCCGGTGCCGTTGTGTAATACCGATCGGCTTTTGTAAAACGACTTACCCGGGTTTTTGTCATTTGCCCTAAACGAAATAAGATGTATGTAGGATGCTACACATTTGGGCCACCGCAAAAATACAGGAAATGATGGATGGGACCCAAAAATGCAATAGGTCATCAAATTATATCGCAAAAATTTAATAAGTTCACATCACTGGCAAAAGTCTCGGTTATGCTTTCTCTTAGATGCTAAAAAAATACATTTATTGTAGATGTACACATCTGCTGGTTATTCTCCATAACATCGTTTAAAGTGCACGGAAAGCGTTTTATAAATGACATGTGTAACTTCAGAATAAAATTCCTAGGGCGCTTTAGAAATGTTGGTGTAATCAGAACGGCGATTTTGTAAAGCACTCTTCACTAAAGCGCTTTTAGCGTTTTTTCAGGTGTAATTCCAGCAATTAATTAAATAAAATTAAATATAGACCTATATGCGGAAACGTTTCACAAGCTTTTTATTAATATCTAAGTGCTGAACCCCTTCAGTTTCCCCAAGGGAATTTCTTTTAAGATTTTTGGAGATCCATCATTGTGACAAATACAGGCCCGTAGCCAGAGGGGGTTCGAGAGACCCCCCACCCAGACCACCCCGGCCAACAATTATTTCATAATCATGCAGTTTTTACGGCGTAAATTTCAAGTGATTTACCCAAATTCTGTTTTAGGAATACGAGAAGCCTGCAGCCAAGTCAAACGTGAAGTATATCATAGCTGCAGTGACCGTTGTGTTGATTGTGGTTGTCACATTAGGCGCAATTCTTGTAACGTTGAAATTCACAAAAGGCTTTGGTAGCGACACCATTAAGGTAAATAAATCCATTTAAACCCTACTTAGGCACAAATGACGATTGCCAATATTTTATAGTTTCCATCCCCTAAAAACAATATACAACTGTATATGTACCCTTTTCTTGTTACTTTGCATTTTAGAATAAAACAATTTATTAATTATATGTTGCTATCTACTATTGCTCTAAGCTTACCTATAAATATTCTGCTAATATTCAGCCAATACTTATTTTGTTTTCTAGGAATTCGCGCTTGCAAAGAAAACCCTTGTGAAAATAGACGTTCACAATAACATGACAGAGCTTGACGATCAAGAAAAGGGCTACTCTGTGTACAATGACTTTAGCAAGGTAAGAAAAATAAGTTACGTCAATTGTTACATCACGATCGAATACACTCCCTTCCACAATCTTGGCAGCATATCAGCGCCGCTACAAATTGAATGGAAAACAAACTGGTCGATGACACCAGTGAAGTGAAAGTCCTTCATTGAGTCATCACCAGGCGTCTCAGATCATTCGCATTTCGCCCCTTGACGCTTTGACAGCTGGTTTCATTCATTTTTTGTTTTATTTATG
Organism: Owenia fusiformis; assembly: GCA_903813345.2. NCBI lineage: Eukaryota > Metazoa > Annelida > Polychaeta > Sabellida > Oweniidae > Owenia > Owenia fusiformis. The sequence continues at coordinate 7,220,087 of CAIIXF020000012.1, read as the reverse complement.
AAGACACACAGCGACGTCTTTGTATCTTCAGAACGGTGTCTTTGTGTCAAAAGCGAGGAATAAGAACGGTGAATTTCTTGCTTATTGATGATGCGGGATGAATACTAATAAGATTTTTAAACATAGAGAGTATGCGCTAAATGCACGTATACAATTTTATAGAAACTCGTCTAAAAAATATTAAATGTACATAACAAAATATCGTACGGGAATTTGTTTCCGGAAGTCAGGCCATTTTGTTACAAAGACACCATGTCTTTGTATTACGATACCTCCCAGTGAATGCGTTGTTCAAAATATTTCTTTCTATTTTCAGGGTTTCACAATGCTGAAAGTTGGTCTCAACACAAGCTTTGTATGCTACCTGAGCAAGCTCAACAAAGGGGTCCTTTCTCCAAAGGCAATGAAGAGTTATTTGGAACATCATCCTGTAAGTTGATTTGCTACTCCATTTGAAACAGTCGTTCGTGGATAGATAGGTTCGAAATCAAATATAATTTTACTTTACTATGTTTGTGGATTTCCTAACGAATCAATCAGCGCCGTCTACTTATTTATTAGCAACCAAAATTTTCGAAAGCCTATGTCAAGCTTGAATGTCTCAAAGGACAAGTAGATTATTGTGAAATAATATTAGTAGATATCCATTTTCAATAGTAAGAATACGGGTTCTTAAATAGGACACTGGGCTTGCTTTTTAGAACTTTTTGTTGGCTCCATTATGTTTTTTTCGAAATGGAGAAAAAAGTCTACATCACATGGTTATATTATGTTTCCTTCAGGATGGAGAAAAATTTACATCACATGGTAAAGATGGTAATAGGAATCTGCCACACTATAAGCCGGCCAAAGAGGAAATCGATCATCGGGGATTCCTAAGCGAGCAAGTCCTGGACGCCTGTGCCGGATTTCCCATACACTGGCTTGTCCCTGTTACTGAGGATGTACAACATGATGGAAAAGATGGCGATGATACTAAGGATGATAATATACGCGGTAAGTTGGGATTGTAGTATATGAAATGTCGAAGCACCAAAAATGAAAGATTAAATTATTGAAAACACTATATATTTTTCAAAACTTTTCAAAAACATTATCTTCACATGGAATTATGAACCTCAGAAAGCCAAAATATACTATTACACGTCGCACGAAACAGGGGACAATTAGAGTAACATTATGGCGTCAAAATACAAAAACAATACAATGGGCAGTATAGGGCGCAATCAGTATTATATAGCATATAACAATTCAATTTCAATTCAATTCAATTTATTATTCAATTCTAGTTTTCATACAATATTAATTTACAAGTGATATGAAAAGGACACCCCGAGGGGTGTATGGATTCCATGTTTTGAAAAAATAAAATGTGTTATACATAAAGCATGTCATGTTAGAACAGTTATTGTAATGTACAAATTTACAAAGCATACATTTTTAATTATCTTGATGTAACATAGTGGAAGTATGGTTCAAACTAACTAATAATGACTTAACAAATTGGACTTAAACTTTCGTTGAAACATTTTTATATGAATTGAGTTTCTCAAATCAGTAGATAAAGAGTTATAAATTGATGGGCCACTTGTCCCAATTGATTTCCTTCCATATTCTGTTCTAAATGGTTGAACAATCAAATCATTTTTTGATTTTGTGTCATGTGAGTGAATTGTTGATCTTAATGAGAAAAGACGGTTGAATTTTTTAAAAGGGAAATCAGGCGATCAGTTATAGTTATACAGCATTATAACGTCAAAAACGACAAGCGTTACATTTTGTCAAGTTTAGTCAACCTAAAAATAAGATGCTTTATTCTTATTCAATCCTGGTGAAATTCACAGAGCAAGAAGATCTCGAGGACAATATTTCTAAAATGTTTTTGATTTTGGAAAAACGGTCAGGAAATCCACTCGGGGCGTTAGTAAAAATTGATATGTATGGGATTTGTGGTAAAAAATCGATGCGTTACATTTTTTCAAGTCTCTAAAAGCAACTCTTATTCTCTTATTATTTGAAAAATAAAGAAATCGGTTATTGTTTTGTAAATTTCGCCATGACAATATTGTGCAATTAAATTTTTTTTGAAATCAGACCTAGATTAGAAGGTTAAATAAAGGTAAACTTATTGCTTGTCTCCTTCGCCTTCAAAACCTTACACAATTTTGAAAATCTTAAAAGCGTTCATTTAAGACGATTTGAACTGTAGCCGCTAGGCAATTGTGACGTCATAAAAGCACATGTTTCAATGAATAAAATGTGAAATTTTAGTAAAATTCTGATCAGTATTTCAAAAGTTATTCCGATTTCAACGAACCGTGTAAGCGTGAAATGTTACGTCTTACAGCGTATCTGACGATGTCGGAGTACATTTAACTTAAAAAATATGGTAGACCCCATCATACTTTTCAAGGAAAAATAATTTCAGTGAAATGCGAATAAAAAATACTTCAAAATGATATATAATACACATAGTTAGCTTTGTAAGCTAAATAAGGCAGATATTAACGCTTAAAGCTGAGATTAGCCCGTATTTCCCGAATTGTCCCCAGGTCCGTGCACGTCATATATGCATTTTTCTAGTACCTGACGGCGTTACTATGCAATCCAGTTTGATATATCTATACAAAGGGGGGAGAAAGTATCGCAACAGATTTTGACAGGCATATGTTGGATTTTGGCTATTTTCTGAGGAAAAGCACTCATAGAGATGACAAAAGCTCAGAGATCCTTAGTTGTGCATGCCCAATTTTGAAAAGACGCATGTTTTCAAATAACTATTGATTTAAAATATGGCGACACAAAAATGAATGAATCATGTGATACAGACATCTTAACCATCTTTCATTGACATTGGTCAAAACTTGGTATATAAAATTTGAAAGATCAAAATTATTATCTTTGATAATTTATTGTAACCTTTGATGTGGCCCGTTTGAGCTATTTTTGGTGTCAAATGAAAGTATCAATCCATTGGAAATACTATGAAGTTCAAAAGTAAGTCTACATTTTGCCACAAAATGTTGAAAATACGCATAATGGGCCTTTAAAAGATAATAAGTCAAATGAATTCATAAGAATGATTATGATTTTTACAGGAAATGCTGGCAATACAACCTTATTGAGAGTGAAAAGGCATAGCAGTAGTAGCAGTAGCAGTAAGAGCAAAAGTAAGAGCAAATGTAAGAGCAGCAGTAGCAGTAAGAGCAGCAGCAGTAGCAGTAGTAGCAGTAAGAGTAGCAGTAAGAGCGGCAGCAGCAGTAAGAAGAGCAGTTGTGATAGCAGCAGCAGTGAAAGTAGCGAGAGTCGTGACTATGTCTATGGTTATCCTTTACCTGGTCCTGGGTGCTGTTACAGTCGTATGAATAGTGAAAGCACTTGCTACGAGTTTGGAGAATTTTGTTGTGATGAATGCTGCATTCCCGGATGTGGACCTGCTCCCTGTTGCTACTCATCATGGTGTGACTGTTCTTTTAGATACCCACCTGATTTCTTTTGCCCCTCTGAGGCAGATTGTAGAGCACCATATTGTTCTGATGCTTTCTTTCCCTAGTAAGGACAAATTAGCTACGTGTGATGTGCGGGTTGGGGTAAATACTTCGGTGCCTTACGTAAGATATCAATTATTCCTTCGGCATATATACCCCGTATCCAAAGTCTCCCATTACGTAACCCTCATACATCATGTATCCCGTGTCTATTCACGCAGACTCTTGATGAATAGGCTAGTTAGTATACAAGGTGACCCAGAATGAATGCAACCCATAAATGTGCTTTCGATGAACTTTAAGATATATGCTTCATTTTTCACCCCGTATCCAAAACCTCCCATTACGTAATCCAGATTCTTGATGAATAGGCTAGTTATACTAGGGGTGATCAGTAAGTAATGGACGCTTTTTTACATAGATGCTTTTTATAGACCAATCTCTTTAATTTTTTCACCGGTGATACATCATTCAATTTGCTATCAACTCTGAAGATTTGGAGACAAAACTAGTTAGTATTGGCAACTATAATTAGAAGATTATATGGACATTCTACGACGCAGGCCCGTGGCCAGGATTTGCCTTTCACAAAGGGGGTTCACATTTGACAATTTTGGCCCAAATATAACTAAAATCACTTGAAAAGTGCTCAAAATGGTGAAAACTGCATGAAACCACCCGAACCTTGCGACCCCTCCCCTGGCTACGGGCCTTCGATGTTTTCGAATAAATCATAAATTCATTAGCAATTATACGTTGTGTTTTTATTTCAAAACCTTATGTTTTTAAAGTAGGCTACAGTATTTGATACTGGTTTTCAAGTTGTGTTGGTTTCAAAACCAATCAAATAGCCTATGTCATTCTCTGAAAAGAAATCTGTTCATTTGCAATTATATTTGTTCTTAGTTGGTACTATCAAAGCTTTTGTCCGAACATTCAAGAAAGAATTAGTTCACTGGCAAAGTGCCATATTTGGACACAACATCGCTTATTATATGAGATTTTTTGCATATAAAGTGACAACATGCCAAATGACTATTTCAGCATCTTGGATTTCCAACGTAAGATGTTTTCATATTGAAAATCAAACTGGGAAACGAGTATGTATTTCAGCTGGACATCATCAAATCGAAACTACTATAGTACAACATGTATTTCAGTAACGCTATCCAAACTTTATGAGAACATACAGAAAACAAAGCGAATATTCTAAGATCTGTTTTAATAAAAAATAATTCCATTTCATAAAATTGGTCATCGAATCTGACAATGGCCTCTCTCAGCTTTGGGATATCTCATCTCCTGGTAAGAGTGTTGATCGTGGGCCACTATAAGTAGCTGTGCTAAATTGGTGCCTTGTCATTCCAAATATACTCAATGATTTCTCTTAATGTAGAGTGTTTCCGCAGATTGTTTATACGTTCAGGTCCATCTGGAACTGTGGATTTACTCTTCCACACATGAATGCAATAGTTATCCTTCCAGCTATATCGACCATTGAACAGCTGTTCGTATTCAAACCACTTTGGACCGATAAGTGACCATTCCTCTATATGAACCAAATGGGGAAATATTTTGGAAAGATTGTATGGGATTTGTACTGAATGGAATAGATATGTGTTTTGACCATTTTTCCAATATCCATATGTTTTGAAAGCCTCATGCCAGATTTTAAGAAATGGAGCACGTGGCTTAGCAAAAATCATTCCGTTGGCAAGTTGGTCTTCAGAATTCCTGGATAAAGTGACATCATACTTCAATAGAGGCCTGTAACTTTTAATTGCGATTACATCGGAATCGATGTACACACCCCCGTATTCTGGAACAAATTAAAGCTGATTAAAGCTGATTATACATATATCATGTATATACAGTCTGGAGTTGCCTGGAGCAATCTATCCCACATCATTTAAGACTGAATGCTCAATCTGGTATGAATACCTTGACCCATAAATTTGACCTTGACGAACAATATATCCATGAATCTATATATATATCAAAATGTAGTATTTATCATCTACTCTTCCAATGATATGGAGCTAATAAAAGACAGACATCGGAGACATATCAGAATTTCCACCAAATTACGCATTTGGCAAAATGGGTGACTCCGAACAATAATATGTATTGAAAATGAAAAACTTATTGCGAAAAATTCCCGCAATTTCTAAACCGGTGTAAAATGGTAAGCTTAAGTGCTCCTATCAAATTTTGGTCCTACTCTCAATTGATTTATATGGTGACCTAATTACAATTATTTTGCTTATTATTTATACATAGTCAGGGCCAGTAAGGGCCGTAAGGAAAGGGGACCATAATCCCCAGCGGACAATAATTTCTTTTATACCGGCAGCCATCTTGAAAAAAATCTTTTTTGCGAAAACTTTTCACCAATATACATCTTTCAACCAAAAATCCATGAACTAGTATTGGACTTATCTTCCGAACTGACGGATAGATGGCTTCACAATATCCCTATCGAACTTCATTAGTTGGGCTAATTAGACATACAATAATACCTTGTAATATTTCCAGTCTAAGGATATCTGTCAATTGTCTCTTAAATAGAATCGTCTTGCCATATACACGAGGCTCCTCAATAAAAACATGAATAATATTTGTAACATTACGTCTCACAAAATCCCACCATTTTCCAGTAGGGAGACTATTCGCATGAATATAAATCGTCTCCGGTTTCCAATGCTTTAAAACGCTTAAAAAACTAAGTGCATTTAAAAAAGTAAACTCCGGGGCCCCTTTTAACTGTTTATTTGAACTTTGAATCCATATATAATGAACAACATTAGGAACGGACGATAGTTTTGTTTTATCAAATTCGGTGCTGATATCATATGTTGTACCATTGTCCAAAACCGCAAACATTTTTGCCCAAATAAACCTAGAGCAACTAATAACAATAGTGATAGGCCTATGAGACATCTCATTCTCGTTATTCTTTTAAACGTCATTTTAGACTGTTGATCAATGCTTTCCCTTTGAAGGTCGTTCAAATTTATGACTGCATAAATACTTTTTTTAAATTATAATAGTGATGCTTTATCATTTAGCGGATTTATATCTTTATTTATACTTTTTTATTTTAATAATATGTTATCATTGAGCAGAATCACGCGACAGGTTGCAAAAATCATTTGACTACAGCACTGACAAGGCGGTTATCCCCGGACACACTACTATACCTAACACCTAGAAATGCATAAGATACTTTGTTTCTCTATTTGTATTGTTAAGTACATTTTTTAAAGTACCTTATGAACATCTAACGCCATCCAATAAACCATTCATAAGGAACAGACAAATAAAAACAAATACATAATCATTACTAATAAGCCAAATGGGTTGCTCATGAGCACCAAATGCAAGGTATAGTAGAGTGCAGACTCTTCACATAAACAATCGTTCAGTTACAATGTTTACTTAGTCCGTTACTTAGACAACACATCATTGTGTAATATGCCATTGATCGTTATATATGCCTTGCTGGTTTTCTATGATACATATTTTAAACAAGCTCGTTTTGTATAATATTTGGAGCTAAAACATGTATGACACGTATCATTTTCTTCAGAAAGTATTATACTGTGCATCGAAATCAAAATTGCCAGCATAGTATTCAATAAACATGAGTATAATGATTCCCGTTGACACCTATGTGAAATTGCAAATCTCCCGTTCTAATCCCGAAACTTATGGTTGGCTTACCCGCCCAAAGAATGCACGTGTAGTTTACGGGTGTGTAGGCGTTGATTACGCTCGTGCAGATGTAAAATTACGCCCGTGCAGACGTAAAATTATGCCTGTGTAGGCGTGAATTACGCCCATGAAGAAGTAAATTCTACGGCGTTCAAACAAAATTTACGGGCGTAAACTTACGGCGTTAAAATGATTAATTACGGGCGTTAACGTCACGCCCGTCGAGTTTATTTTTAGCGCTGTAAAGTATGAACCAATCAGCATTAGGCTAGCTACTAGACCCTGTGACCCCCCCCCCCCCCTACTTGACTACACACATCCCACACAGAGGTAGAGGGGGGAGTCACAGGGGCTTGTAGCTAGAGTAGAGTAATTATTTTCAACTTGCAAATACTTATTTCACGAAATACAATATCATGTGACATTTCATACTGGACGTTTTGCTATCCGCCACATTACGATGAAAATTAAAAACAGAATTAGACGGTTGCCAAAAAAAACTTATGGTTGGCTTACCCGCCCAAAGAATGCACGTGTAGTTTACGGGTGTGTAGGCGTTGATTACGCTCGTGCAGATGTAAAATTACGCCCGTGCAGACGTAAAATTATGCCTGTGTAGGCGTAAATTACGCCCGTGAAGAAGTAAATTCTACGGGCGTTCAAACAAAATTTACGGGCGTAAACTTACGGCGTTAAAATGATTAATTACGGGCGTTAACGTCACGCCCGTCGAGTTTATTTTTAGCGCCGTAAAGTATGAACCAATCAGCATTAGGCTAGCTACTAGACCCTGTGACCCCCCCCCCTACTTGACTACACACATCCCACACAGAGATAGGGGGGGGGGGTCACAGGGACTTGTGGCTAGAGTAGAGTAATTACTTTCAACTTGCAAATACTTATTTCACGAAATACACTATCATGTGACATTTCATACTGGACGTTTTGATATCCGCCACATTACGATGAAAATTAAAAACAGAATTAGACGGTTGCAATTTTGAAGTAGATGGTAACGGCCGTTAACGTCGCCTGGTACTGCCCAATGAACAGCTTGTGTTTTATATTTGGTATTCAACTTGCCACAATATTTATTTTGACTATGACTAACCCCCCTATCACACCAAACTAGTTCTTACCCGTTCTTGCCAGTCCTACGAAAACGTCGTAAAACGGGCTCAATCTGGCTGTGGTCGGGAAATGTGTCTGAAATAATTAGCTTCTTCGTTCTTAAACAGTCTTCAATACGTCCATCTCGTTCGCAGTTCGTTCAGGTCGCACCACGTCGGGGTGCAACGTCGTAGAACGCGTCCCTTAGTCTAGAAGGTCAACATGACCTGATTACAGAACGGTATGGTCGCCATCGAATTTTGAATCGATTCAAAATTCTAAAATCACATTCCCGTTCATAAAGTTCGTAAATAGACCTTAGAAAGTTGCAGCTACGTTCATTCCGTTCGCACACAGTTTAAAACCAGTTTTGAAGAACGCAGTGGCAACTTGTTTGGTGTGATAGCTATATTTTTGCTATCTCGTTCATAAGCAGTGTTAAAAACGTTCTTAATCAGTTTAAACCCGTTTGCAATTAGTTCTACCTCGTTCTCAACACGTCCTCAGACAGTTCAACTCGTTGTTAAAACGTCCCTAGTAGGACTGAAGTACGACGGTTCCGTTCGTAGAACGTCCAACTCGTCCTTAGTACGTTGTCACTCGTTCTAATTGTAGAACGTGACGACCACGAGAACATTTTGAGCATGTTCTAAGTTCTAGAGGACCTACCCGTTCGAGTACGTTCGATGAAGTTTGTAAATAGATCCCAAACGGTTTTTAGTAGGTCCAGTCCGTTCGTACACAGTTGAAGCCCGTTTTCGAGAACGTAGTGAGAACTAGTTTGGTGTGATAGTAGGGTAATGATGCAGAATATAAAATAGCAAGTGCATGAATATCAATTCATATTTATTATCGATTCATTTATTTACTCGTATTTATTTGTACATAAATGTACAGTTTTCATTTTTGAGAAATTCACAGTTTTCAAGTGACCATGACGCAAATATGAGTCCTTGGTTTGAATTATAAGATCCACATTCTTGATAGACACCCATGGGTTTTTAATTTAAAGTCCTTCCAAATAAATACCCATGATGCAATTTATAATGCTTTTACACAAGAAAATGTACCACAACACCCAGTGGGTGTATAGTCAAAGAAGAGATTAGTTAGTACCGTAGTACGCAAATGTAGAATTTTAGAAATTCCATAAATACTAGTATATCAAAACAATAACGTTTCTTTTCATGTTTATTTTCTTACACACTGATAAAAACTCTAATCTGATATTAAGTTTGGCATATTTTTAACGTCTTTAGAACACTTCTTCAGAGTCTCAGTATATCAATCTAATCCTTGTTTTCTGTCATCATGTAGGGCCGCATTATTATAAGAGATAATGGCTGCAAAAATATGCAAAATGATAACTGCTATGGCTCATTTCATTTGCTAGGTTTTGGCAGTTTCTTGATAAGTTCTAGAATATTTGAGGAGTTGTACTATATCAGCTGGTGTTACACCTTGTATTCTACTAGCAGCTGCAATCTGAAATCAAAAACACCAAACCATTTAACCCTACAGTCACTTGATATTTTCAGTGGGGAATTGTCTCATTTCAATTCATTTTTATACTAACACTGTAATATCACACTTGAATATTCTAAAATGGTATGGCAAACACAGTAAGCCAATAAACCTAGTGTCATGGTTTACAATTTGTGGATTTTAATCAGCTTTATGACAGTATGATATTTAATCTTATTCATTTTATTTTTTAAAAGCAATAAAAAAATTCCAAAGAATCTGACAACACAATAGGAGAAAACTATGCGGATTGGCAACTGATTTGTATATACTTACACTCTGTGGTTTTGCAAAGGTCAGCTTTGTTTTTGCTTCATTGCTTATGTGCAAACTGAAAATAGAAACAATGCTGAAAATTTGGTGGGCAATGCACACCATACTGCACTGAATCTGTGGAATGCATCTGTCAGATGAACACGTCCTTAAGTTGAAGAGTTTTCAAGTTACCCTTTACCTTCAAGTAAAATTAACCTCTATAAGTAAAACACTTTCCAAATGGACATTATGTTGTGGTTCCAAAGGTGTTCCACTAACACAGGTTAAACTGTACCTCAAATGTCCATTTAGAGTGAGATATCTGAGCCTTCATTAAAATATCTTCTCAAAAACAATGAAATTATGACTTTGAAGTGTAATGTTTTTTAAAATAGCCTAGAGGTTAAAATAGTAACACGAGAGTTTTAACTTATAGTTATAGCCCTGGTGGAGAAGTATGTAGGTTTCTTAATCTTATTTACTTTGAAAATCAGCACTATGCCAGTTTGGCATGGGAGGGCAAAATATTTTATATCACATCTTTTAAGGCATTTATGTTAATTGACATTAAACATTTAATATGAATAAAAATCTAATAAATTGTTTGAACAATTAAAATATTTTACAATTTCTGATCTCAAACTTATACGTTTACCAGGCCCGTAGCCAGAATTTTCCAAGGGGGGTTCACTTTTCAAAAAAAATTCTAGGGGGGGGGGTCACTTTGGCAAATTTGGCCAAAAATCACTCAAAAAATAGTCAGAATGGTGAAAAACTGCATGATTTTGAAAGAAATTACGGCCAGGGGTGGGGTTCGCTCGAAGTCCCCCTGGCTACGAGCCTGTTTACACTACATATATCCAACAAACTTATAGAGCGAAATACATGAGTGAGGTATAATATAATACATGTATTTACCTTTCATAATCTATGTTGTCTGGGATGATCAGTTTCTCATCTCTTTTAATTTCTTCAACTTGTTCACGCTGTGCCTCAACATGGGATCCGTATATACCTAATAAACCAAAATGCAATATATGTTTAACAGAAGTAGGGCTACATCTACAGTGAAATCTGTAAGTGGTCCTATAAGGGTTAAAATTTGTGTATAATGATCTCTGCTTATCAAATGAAACATCCCTCATGATATAAGTGTAAAGTACCTAGACATTGAAATGGGTAAGATGGCAAAAATTGAAAACAATTTTGGTTTTGGGGCCTTTTAATTCAATAAGTTGGAAATCTTAAAACCTTCAGTCTTACCTCAAAGTTAGGATTAACTATTAGGGAAAAGGTTAGCGCTAAAAACTGAATTTTTAATTGGTTCCTTTTTTGAAAAATTTTCAATGGATCAAAGTGGATGCTGTCTGGATTTCTACATTTTGGGGGGTACTCACCTTCTGCAATGGGGCCATCATATGTAATACTTATTATGTTACTTACAGTAAGCCTCAGTCACATTTGCTCTACGAACAAGATTCTTATAGAAAATCTACATAGTACTGCTTATCCTTATATTTTACATGTATGCTGCATATTTCTCTTGAATTTGGGAAGCTATGGACCATATTGTTGCCTTAGATCAAATGTGACTGAGGTATTGAGCATGCCTTACCCTCAATCTTGAGTCTTTCACAGAGTTTATCCTGCCCTCTGAGGTGACCAAACTTCTCTGGTTCTGCTTCAATGATGTCATTCATGGAAGTTTCAGTGCCAGCTAACAGTTCATATGCGCTGCAAGAAAAACAAGGCTTTAACATGCAAAATTTCACCACCTCCTATTTGTTACAGGCACTGACTGCTGAGGACTGTTACACACGCTGACCACCAGCCATAAAAAAGTTGGAGACTATAGCAATATGTCACCACTTCTGGTGGTGACATAATCAATTCCAAATATGTAATTATTTTGTTCTGATATCCATTATGATACTCAAAAACACTTGAAACATAAGAGAGACTTATAGAGGTATATACAAATTTTATATAGTGTATCAATAAGTAAATAACCTTAACAATTGTATTTTTCATTTTACTCTAACCAGTGACCAAACTTTGTGTTTCAATAATATTGTAAACAAACTAAAATGCATTAACATGCAAAATGTCACCACCTGTCATTTGTTACAGATGCTGAATGCCAAACACAAACCACCAAATGCCAGAACACCAACTTTAAACACTGTCTACAAAAAGTTAGAAACCATAAGAATGTGTCAAGACTTGCGGTGGTGACTTAAAAATCAACCAATCAATACCTCTGTTGCTTGTAATTATTCTTTGTCCTCCGTTTCATTTTTACACGCCATGTGAATAAATCATTTTGCACTTCCTTCAATAACTGCACATTTTCTCGTAGATCTTGTTCCATAGTTTTGTATTGGGAGTATCGTTTTTGGCTGACACATCCTGTTTCATATGCTGGAATAATACAAACTTCAAAATTTATTGGATAATTATTTAGAGGTATATGGTAGTTTTAGTTTCAACTAATAAAGATACATCCAGGCATGCAGGCCCGTAGCCAGGGGGGGGTTCCCAGGGTTCGGGCAACCCCCCTTGGCCAAAAATTCTTTCAAAATCATGCAGTTTTTCACCATTTTGAGCACTTCTCAAGTGATTGTAGCCATATTTGGGCCAAAATTGTCAAATGTGAACCCTCCCTGGAAATTTTTGAAAACTGACCCCCTTCCTGGCTAGGGGCATGGCATGTATCATTGTAGTAAGCCACGCCTTGTCCACCTCTTCCCTTCTTAACATGATATAATGGATGAAAAGGGCATGAAAAGTGAAAATGAGAGCACATTTGCTCAACTCTCATTAAATTAAGGAATGGATTGGATTAAGGGCAAGGTAGATATCGTTTTATTGTTAACTGATCAATAAAATAATAAACATCTGAAAAACAAGTGGGTAAGACATGTATGATAAATGTTGTAGCATATCACAAGTAGTATAAAAACAACAGCTTAATATTTGAAACCAAGTAGTGGATGGATGGATGGATGGATGGATGGATGGACGGACAGACGGATGGATGGATGGATGGATGGGTAGAAGGATGAATGAAAGGGAGATTCTGAAAGCTCACCATGTGACCCAAAAATTGCTTTTTCAGTTTTCATGTTTTTACCTTTTCCAGTCAGTCTTATATCAGCATTATCTGGCCTCAAGGAGAGTCTGAATTCAGCCCTGCTGGTAAACATACGGTACGGCTCATTGGTACCTTGACTTGTAAGGTCATCTATCAGAACTCCTAAACATTAAATGACAACACTTCATATGCATGTTTTAACCTAACAAAACAATACTTGTTCACAGACTTCAGATTTTATCAATTAGAGTTAAAGTACATTTGGTACAGAATTGTGTATTATTTCAAATGAATGTTATACATTTTTGGAAACAGATAAGACAAGATGTGCTAAAATCTTTTTGGCCCCAATTTATTTTATTTCATTTGTGTAATTACAACAAGTTTATACAATTCAAATACAGTGGACACCCTTATTGGCTGTATAAACTGTAAAATAGTGTTCTGTATTATGGCCTGCTTTTGGAGCGTTTTGATGGCAAGTCTTAGAAGATACCTCACCTATATAGCCTTCACTACGTCCTATTGTAAATGGGGGTTTATTCTGGACTTTACATGCAGCATTAATACCAGCAATTATACCCTGAAATTATAGACAATAAAAATTATCATTGGCTAAACTGTTACTACCCAGAGTACGAGTAGATTGTCATTTTTAGGATTCTGGACTTAAGAGTTCAAGAATGAGATGGGAATATTTAGTGTAATTATCAAGGAATATTTTTTCACCAACAAAGTTACTTATTTTCTAGAATCCTGATTTATAAATTCATTTTGACATGTTGATATAATGGAAGCAAATATGTAATTATGTAATGTTTTGTTTCATACTGTATCAAATATACCAAAAATGGCGAATTAAACATCTACTGATCTGGACTACATGTACGTATACACAGCCAAGCCACATCCTCTTGGAATCCATGCCTAAAGGATGCACATGGATTAAATGTGGAATCCTCAAACAAATCAATCATATTATATGGATGTTATGCATAGGAATCCACATGGAAGTAGGACAGTTTACCACATGGATCTGCATGGATCAGATTGGAGGTGTATAAATAATACAAACAAATAGAACTTTAACTTAAAAATCCCATAAACATACTTGTGCCGCAGCTTCTTCATAGCCAGTTGTGCCATTAATCTGTCCAGCGAAGTACAAACTCTGGACTTTCTTGGTCTCCAAGGTGGGTTTTATCTGCCGTGGATCCATGTAGTCATATTCAACTCCATATCCTGTAAATCACCATATAATTAATACAATGTACTATAACTGGATGAGAAATGTTCACGTTTGGCAAATATTTGAAATCCATCGTAGGCCCATGTCAATGCCTAAAAGCCTTATATTTGTTTTGTAATGAGAATCATACAGTTAAAAAAGGCCTACAGGATTCCTTCTTTCTGAACATAATCTTGAGACAAAATCTCTGGCATGTATACTAGATAGTATTTCATGGCCACACAAAAGAGGGGAGAATACCCCATGTAAAGGTGAACCTCTACAGCCCCAATCTGCACTCTGAAATCATGGTACCATATCGTACCGAACCACATTTAATATTGAGTATGGTGGCGTATAGTTTCAATGGTACTGTAGGGTACTATTTTGGTCTACTGTACCGTACAGTGCCATAGTTTATGGTAGCCAAAATGGTACTGTACGGTACAGTTGAAGAGTCTAGAGCTTCAACTTTGGCCTTTCTCTCAGCGTTGGTTCATAGAACGTTAACTTACCTGGCTTAACAATGACTGCATTCTCTAATCCTTTAATCTGTCTCACTAATGTTTGTTGTATCTCTTCAGGTAGTGTACAGCTAAGGCCATTTGGGTAGACCACCTCACTATCAAACCCTAGAGAAATAAAACATGGTTCATTAATTATGAATGGCCATATTGTATTGGTCCAGTAACATACTTTTTCAAGGTTAACATGTTTTTGATTATGATCTGTAAGCATCATACTCGTTTCCCAGTTTGATTTTCAATGAAAACATCATACCTAGGAAATCCAAGATGCTGTATGCATGCCATTGACATACTGAATGTTATTTGGAGCTATGAAATAATTATGCCACTTGATGTGACAGAGTACAGTAACACCTTTCTTGGTGGAATACATTTGGTTGTGCTGGTCTATTGTGAGAATACATCACTTCTGAGTCAGGTTAAATCTTAATTTAAATCTGGTTCTGACTATTTCTATTGAAAGTCAAGCAAATGTAAATTGGTTATATTTGAAATGAAGTTGGTTTCGGACAAACCATTATTTTGTCTCTCTGTGTATTAGTGGTAAAGTTATCACATTACATCCAGACAATAGTGCCATCTTTTAAAGAGTAGAATTTATATTTTATTTACAGTTTTCATATTATTCATCAATTATATCAATGTTCGGTGTACAGGCAACTGACACCCATATTGGTGTATATAGTTACATATGATTATATTACATAATTGTATAAATCAAGATACCTTCTGGCTCCAGGAACACCTGATGTGTCTTTCCTTTAAAGCGCATTATCTTGGATTCCAAGGATGGGCAGTACCTACAATTATAAAATTTATCAATTGTATAGGGCACAAAGATGAGCCTTTAACTATATTTTATATACATGCTAAATGCTTTGTCCAGGATTTTGATTCAAAATTCCTTTTAATAAAACTCTTTGGCAACTTGAATATACTTTATTTTTGTCTCTCTTGAAGCTTATGTTTTAATTCATAACAAGAATGCATTTCTACTTACTAAGCAATCTAAAATCAAAATATTATTGAGTATATTACCATAGTGCAGTCTGATGGTTTAGCATGAGTTGGACAGAATGTCATACAAAGCACAAACCAAAGATGAGTGCATTTGTACTGACATTCTGCCCAACAACACTCTGTTTGGTTGAGGAACTCAGTTAGAGAACGGTCAGGCCCGTAGCCAGGGGGGGGGGGGGTTCGCAGGGTTTCGGGCGAACCCCCCCCCTGGCCAAAAAAAATTATTTCAAAATCATGCAGTTTTCACCATTTTGAGCACTTTTCAAGTGATTTTAGCCATATTTGGGCCAAAATTGTCAAATGTGAACCCCCCCCTGGAAATTTTTGAAAACTGAACCACCATGTGAACGGTCATGTTTGAATCATTATTAAAGTATTCTTGTTATTGATCAATTAATGCAATAAACCTTTTTAAGAGTGTAACATGATTAGTTCCAGTAAAAATAGATTGCAGTTTAAATTATTCATAGCATATTGCGAAGATAAAAACACTTTCCACATATTTTCACTCATCGGATCCATCTAATGGTTTATTAATTAAATGAGGTGAAACTTTCAATTTATAACACATCGCAATTGAAAAATTATTGTACTTCATATACTGTATCAAAAAATGCAACAAACAAACAAGGCATTAACATGACAAAATGTCACCACCTACTTGCTCACAATATTATTAGTTCAATCTTACGTCAGATTTGAATTTCTGAGATGTTGTAGATGATTTTGGAAAAAATTAGTGAAATTTGATGCAATTTAAAAAAGACCTTTTTTGATCGACCCTGAGAAGGTCATTGGAGGTGAAATCTAAAGTCAGATTTGAAAAAAACTTTTTTGAAAAATACATTTTTGACCTTTTTACCTTGAAAAGGTCATTGAAGGTCAATCCTTAAATTTAAAGTCAGATTTGAACTTCTGAAAAGTTGTATATGATTTTGAAAAAAATTGAAATCAGTCTAAACCGGGGTCTAAACAGTATTTGTAAAGTTATTGGAAGTTGTAAGAATTTGTTACAGACACCAACCACCGTTTACCAAACCATGATCAAATGTCTGAATTCTGACCTTCATCATTCACATTTACAAATATGTTGAAAAATAAGTCAACCCTATGGCATTATGCATAGCAAGTACATTGTAAATACACATATTTTTACTGTATTATTTATTCTAATAAAAAAGTTGAATGAACATAAATAGTAAATGTCAATCGGCTGAATCTTATCTTTGCTTATAAAACACTTATGACAAACACTTATGGCAATAGGTTAATAATATTAAGCAAATATTATTAACAAATACAAATCAGCTAATGACATAAATAAATAATCTTATTTTCTCCCTTGCAAATAATTAAACTAAAAATAATATCCCGTGAAAAATGGACCATTGTAACTTATGAAAGTGATTTATGTTATGAAGAATTGTGGTCTAGGGGATACTTTAGGAAACTTAAAGTACATCATTGAATTACGATACCTTTTGATAATATTAATGTATAGCCAAGATCTAAAATGAGGTGAGGCTACTTTAGATAGGAAGGCAAAATTTGCATTATCAGAATAAGGCATTAATATGCAAAATGTCATCACCTGCCATTTGTTACAGACCTGTAAACACAATGTCAGTAATCAACCTGCCACTTGTTACAGATACCGAATGCCAGCTACCGAACACTGAATACAAACTCCCAAACGCCATCTACTTCTGGTGGTGACATAAAAACCTAATTGTTTTATAATGACATTGGAAATGAGAGACTTATCATGTAATAAATTAGACTTTTGGTGTAAAATTACTTACAATTTCAGAAAAATATTTCTATGTTCTGGTGTTTTGATATTGTACTAAATAATAAAATAATCATTTAGAAGGTTAAGTTAGGTGAAAAACCTATAATACTTTATAATACATACTTGTACAAATAAGAGTGCTTTATTATACAATTATCAAGTTGATTCCATAGAATGCCAGAACTAAAATGCTTTCATCCAATCTTAACCCTTGCATAAAATTACAGTACAGCAAAACTAAATGTTTCCACATTTAATTTATTATAAAAAAAGCCTAAATAAGTAAATCTGATAAAAAAAGTAAATATAGATGAAGATCTTTTTTTTACTTTATGGAAACAAATATTTTGTCATAATATTCTAGTTATCAAAAGCTAAAGGGACATGCCAAATCACACCATCATGTTTTCCGAGGGTAAATTCTGTTTGATTAACCTGAGATTTGTGTTCCAAGGCCATTTGCAGACCTGTTCTTGCTTTGAAAAATACATGTTAATCAATAAAGAACTTTTGAAGTATATTTGACACCAAGGTATTTGATATCTGAGAGTACACATTACTGGACATGTTAAGGAATTGATTTATTTGTAAGTACTTTTTTCTATAAAATCTCATTTTTATTTGATATTCTCTGAAGATGTATAGACTTTAATATACAGTGTTTTAACTGTTTTCTGAAAATATTGAAGACAGGAGGAAATTTTATGGAAAATCAGGTATGTCAAATAATTAATTTAATCATTAATATTGTTATTATAATACACACAAATGAACAAATCTGATTGATAAAGTACCAATAAATTATACCATGAACCTTTTTTTTATAATTAATAAATCATGAAATGGTATTAATCAACTGTCATTCAAGCAATCAAAGAGAGGAGAGGGTACTCGATAGGTAGGCATGGGTATAACATTCTAACCAAACAAATGAAGAGATTGCTTTATTTTAATTAAACAGAATATGAACGCAATATGATAATTAAAATATTAAAATCTTTCAGCACAGTTTCTTCTTTTTTATTAGGGTCTAATTTCTGATAAGATGTAAAAAAATCTTTAAATTTGGGATGGAAATCTAAACGATGATCGGCATATTTTCTTCAAAGATTTGTTCAGAGTGCCCCCCACCAGTCCATCACCACCGCCCCCCCCCCCCAAATCCCGCATGATGCATCAAATGGTCTTTGCATCAACTCCCTTCGTGTTATAACATGACTTTTATTGGCACTCCTCTTGAAATTCATGATATAAGATACTTTAGAAAGGTTACATTAATACTTAATGATGTACATTGTTTATAGGAGATAATAATGTAAAAGTAGCATGATAATGCCACCAAAAGATATTCAAGATAAAAATTCATCTCTGGAAACCTTTTTAATTAGACTTGTCCGAATGTGACATTTTGAATATGATTCATGAAATATTGAAAAGCTGTTGAAGCATAACATTAAGTTACATTGAGTTACATTAAATACAATCAATGCTGGTAGTCTATTTAAACAAGTGCATTCTTTCAGTCTCAAGAAATACTTGACAGATCAAGATGGGGACAATGTGCTTTCACAAGTGAAATTCCATTCTTAAGATTTTACTTTCCACTTTTTTACATTGTCAGTTCCCCAACTCAATCACTACGTTCTATGTGATGACAGATAGATGCTCTGTCTTGGTCGTAAGCTGTGACCTTAATTTAGAAATGGTGAATGACTTTTGAAAATTTGTAATTCCCATGATAACCTATGACGTGCGAATCTGTTAAATAATTTATTAAAATGTTACCACCTGGTCATCAGTCACTTTTAGAAATTCAAAATAATTTGAATTAACATGAAACAACAACAGTAAAAACACCTCTCTCTAGTGGACACCCCTCCTCCACACATACTCTACTGAATTCTGTATAAATTACCCTCTCTGTAATGAACACCTACCAACACTGAATGTTTTTTCTCAGCAAAAAATTATACAGTACATAGGTTTACTGTATATGATACCAGATTAGATAGAAATGTCAGGAAATAACTGAAAAGCCTATTTTTCAAACATTTTGTTTTTCTCTACAATTCAGTATATGCCATGTATGCTTGACATTCATATACCAATTACCCACTTATTATATGGTGATCAATTTCCCTGGGCTTCACTCCTAATATGGTCATTAGTAAACCCGACTTTTCCCCCAAAGACCTAATGTTTCAGCCCCAAAGGGTCTCATGTGGAAACAACAATAAAACCAATAATAAAAATCTACTCATCATCAATTATTTTACAAATGATGTGTAATCTACAGAAAGCATAAGAGAACAATCATCATCATACCTGCAGGAAGATATGTGATATGAAGCTTGGTGAATACAAATATCAGTAGCTTAGTGACTATAAATTCAGCATATGAGACTAGAAAATCAGCAAAATATCAAGAAATTGGGAGTTGAAATAAAAAAAATGAACAAGAAGGATTAGAAAATCTGAACTGGAAAGCAACCCAACGAGCTAACGTTAACTCCTTCAAAAACTCATTCTAACCAAACCACTAGCAAATAAACAATAACATTATGCTTTAAGGATTATAATTTTAAACAAACCTTACCAAGATAGATTATTAGTTATTTCAATGAAACAATGACAGGTACAAATTATAGATGACAATTGGTAGTTTTCAACGTATAACCACCATTAGTTGGAAAATAAGTTGCACTCTATGACCTTGAGGATAATCATTCTATCCTGATGTAGTGATTACCACATTTTTGTTTACGTTGACACAATTTTTAACAAGGTTTGCACAGTTTTCTTTTTCAATTTGTATTGGATTAATCATATCGACAATACAAAACAATATTTGAACTATTTTTTCAACTACTGTGCAAAGTGTGATATTTTGTAACTAGTGGAATTGATGAAGATTGAAATAACGACAAAGCTTTACTTTAATCATGGATGAAAAGTATCGTCACCTCTTGGAGAGGAACCACTACCTGCTTACATCCAACATAACATTAACAGATGAAATGTACGACAAATTGACAGAGATGAATGTACTTACAAGGACAATGATACAGGATGTTAAGGTAAATAACTAATTGTTAATAGTTTAAGTGCAAAGGGGAAAGGCCACAAAGTAATGAATAAAATAACATAAAAATGGTTATAAAGGGAATTATACGGAATGGCCTATGTAAGAAATATGTCTCTAAAATAATGTTACCTTTTCATGCCATCTTAAAATATTTGCTCAGTGGTCTCCACAGGATTTTTTCTCTATCAGGTGCAAAATTCTCATTTTTTCAACTCAGACAAAAATATGCCAATTTCCATTTTCATTTGAAAGTTGATGCAAATGGATTTTCAGGTGGCAAGCCTGTTTTTAAAATCTCAGGTGGGTGCTGTGCCCACTTGCTTTAATGCTGGGGAGATCACTGTCGGTTTCACATTGCAGTTAATCTTTTAGTTTATAAAGGCTCTGGATAGCATGTTCTTTATTGTAAAGTGAAATACACTAATTAGTTTTGAATCCCTTTTAGAGGTACCAAAAGTGTTTTACTTGGACAGGTTTTACTGTATATTAATCTTAATGAGCAAAATATACAGTTAAGCTGTAAACAATTCATGTAGTATGAAAACATTTATGTATTTGCAGTCTAAAGAGGCAGGTGAAAGGGTGGCCTATATGCTAGAGTTACTAACCAAGCGCCCAAAGGCCGCATACAAACAATTCTGCTCAGTCCTTCAAATATGCAACCATTCCTTTCTCTCAGACCACATGTTACAGGAAGAAGGTACAGTTCATGTATATACAATGTACAGGGTGGGCCAAAAAATGCCACTTTTTTTTCAAGACACTACAACTTTTTTATTTTCCAACCTACATACCCCAAATTTTGTAGTTATATAGTGCCAAGGGTTCTTAGTAATAATATTATGTAACAAGTCCTTCAACTGGGATTATATTTGATCTAAAAGAGGAGTTCAATTGGTCCGCCACGCCATTTGATAATAGATTTTAGTTTTAGTCGCCTTGCTGATATAGCAGTATCAATGAAATGTTAGCTAAGTTTTCTTCAACCTGTCTTAATTGCCAGCTTTAGTTGAGCAATTTTCTAGATTGGGTGCCTTCATACGATGTCCTGGAGACCTTCCCATACCCTATACTCACTGGGGTTTGCATAAGGGCTATTAGCTTGGCGATCATCAGGTCGTATCAGTTCAGGAACATTTTGCAAATTATGCTTATTTCTCATGGCACACCACATATTTAAGTGAGACACTGGTAACATATTTTATTCAAGTAAAAGTGTATAATTCATGCTCCATGGCTAGATAACAACTTCAAGTTTTATTTGGTATGCAAATTATGATTAATATCAAAAATTAAAAAAGTTAAAGCATTTTGAAAAAAAGGCATTTTTTGGCCCACCCTGTATATTCAACTCATTGTACGAAGCCTTTCTATTAACTTTCTGGATCCACTCTAGGAAATAAAAATAATCTCGTTCAAATCAGCATAATCTCACATGCATATTTTATCTTTGGATTTTCCATAGTTTAGCAGATTCTAATACATTATACTTGTTTTTTATTTCAATATACTCTACCACAAATAAGAACATTTATTAGTAAAATTATTATAAAATGTATCATCAATTTTTTTCTCAGCATTTCCACAGAGTGATGGTGTCAACATCAATGACCTCTTTTGGCGAGTACCCTCACTACAGAAACACATCCACAACAAGGAGAAAGATATCTTACTAACCTATGTCCAACAAAAGGTAAACAAGGCATCAATGTGCAAAATGTCACTACCTCCCATTTGTTACAGAACCTTATTCTAACACAAAAGTGTTGGAGATGATAACCCCAGACTATAACAACTTGTGGTGGTGACATAAAAACAATGTTAATCAAAAATATTATATTATGAATATAAACAAAATGTCACAGTATTTCTTGTTAAAATTAATTATTCAAAATCTAAGCACATCATTCACTTAAAAGCCCACAAATGGCAAATAATTATTGAAGATGAAATGAGAACCTGGCAAACCAGTTGAGGATATTAATCCCAAAATTAATATATAGATGTCATGCCAATAAACATCAACTAATTCTGCTATAGGTAAGAGAGGAGGTAAACAAATCCCAATGGCAGAGCTCCCCTGCAATGAAAGCCTCTGCAATGACCATACGAGCCAATCAGATTGATCAGATAGAGAAATACAAAGGATTGCTTGTTCAGAAGGAGGCACAGGTAATTGTATATGTTGGTTTAGAAAGAGGAATGTTATTTGTGTCTCTTGCTTAGATCTGGTCAGTTGTAACATTTGTGTTAATGCAACTGATTTATTTATATAAAATATTGAAATAAAAAATGTTGGTATTTTTCTCTGAAGGGGTCAGTGCCTTTTTCTACCATTGAAAAAATCAGAATTACCTGTTTAAAAATACAGTATCCCCAGACTTACACATGGTACATGTAAGTGAATGAATTGATCTATAGGAGATGCATGCATCCTTATAATTTTTTACTATCATTCCACAATAACCATTTGATCAATTTTTCAAGCCTTAGTATTTTCAGTAAAGAAGTTTTGTGTTCAAAATCCATCAATGGAACAGATACATGTACACTGCAAGGCCTCTTTCCAAATTTAAAATAGGTAATATGAAACATAGTACATTCTTCTTCAGGCCCACAGCCTTGAAGTAAGACTAAAAGATGCAGAGCAAGGGGCAGCTAGAGAAACTCATAGATTACAAGACAACCTTAAGGCTTTGAGAAATCGCTATGACAATGATGTCACAATACAAATGAGGCATGCAGAAGCTGGTGAACGCTCGATCCATCGACTTAGTGACAACCTTTTCCATTTAGAAAACCAAGTGTGGGCAGTTAATAAACTAATACGGAAATCATTAGGTGAAGCACCTGAGGACATAGAATGGGATCCTTTAAATAAAAGTACTGAGACTTTGGAAACAAATATCAATGCTCTCATTGAGAAATATTCAAATCTGAAGACATTTTCTTCTGAAATTGAAACAGTAAATGATAAAGATAAAATAGCTGTTTTAAATCTTCTAAAGATCCATAAAGGAAGTGATATACCCATTATTGATATCATTGAAGAATATACAGAGACTCTGAATAAAGCTATGGATGACACAATTTCGGAACTTAACAAATTAGACCAATCTTTAAGACCAAAATCTTTAGATTTCAAATTCATTACAGAAATCAACGAAATTGAAAGTAATGCTGACATGAAAGCATTTCATCATTTTACAAATAAACCCATAACATCAACAATAATTGGAGTAAAAAGGGAACTTAATGAGCTTATAAGAAGAGGAAATGAGCTGCAAAATGAGCTACATGATAAAGAGGTGAAAATAGGGGATCTCAATAACCAGATTGTTTTCTTACAATCAGAATTGTCCAAAACTAGATCTCCTAGACATAATTTATTGGATATTAATAACAGGGATCAAAGATCATTGAGTGCTGAAAACAGATTCAAGCTCCCAAGTTTGTCTCCGGCTGGTACTCCACTGACGAGTCCCTTTGTAACCCCAGATACAAGCCCCGTTCTATCTAGAAGGAAACTAAGCCCAAACAATCACACTCTACCACTCAACAGCCCTCCACCACAATCGATTGGATTAATAGATGTCACTATCAGTCCAAGGTCAGACAGTCATCTTAGAAATAATGACAGCCATTTTGTAACTGAGACCAGTAATATGAGGTCATCAAGACAAAGAACTTTAAGTTTTGACAAATCTGACCGACATAAATCAACAACAAACAACCTCAGTCCACGTCACGTTCCAATGATTTCGAGGAGCCCATCTCCAAGAAGAAAACTGAAAATCAGAGATGGCATGAGCCCAAACTTGTTGATAAATTCACCCCAGCCCAGTCCTAAGGCAAACAGGAAACTCAAAACAGAAGATAATGGCTCTAAATCAATGACTTCTGATGAGAAGGAAACTGCTTCATTGACAAATATTTGTTTTGACTCAGAAAGCGCAAATCACAAATAACTCATGCTGAAAATCATGTACGAAAAATGGATATCACATTGTCTTATAATATACATTTTTAAAGAATGAAAGTATGAAAATCCTGTCAATGAAAGAAAGCTAAAATTACAGAAAGCACTTGAGTCATTTCTATACCTTGACAGGACCACATTGATAAAGCTCAAACCAAAACAGTGAATTTACAAAAAAACTTGTAGCGATATGTGTGTTTATAAAAATAAAATGTTAACAATAGTCACATGTTATTAATCATAACTTAGTTTGTTGACTGTGAACTCAAGGTAACACACTGGATAATGAAGCCATGAACTTTCAATTCAAAGTGTGAGAATATTGACAGAAGTCATCTCAATCCTTAGATAAAAATAACAAAAAATCAAATACTGTACATGTAGGTAATTGAGAATTAAAACTTTTAAAAACCAAAGCTCTCACCCGGGACTGCTCGACTGATTACTTTGCAAAGATGATACAAATAGTCTTGTTATCACTCCTTGCAGTGACAATGGGTAAGGTATTCCTTTAATAAATATGAATAGAAATAAATATAAAATAAATAAATATACTATTATGGTATTCCATTTACTCTATGATGATTTCATGATTTCCTTTCCTAAAAGCATCAGTACAACATTGGCTTTAAATTGTTAAGAACATTAAGAAGATCAAACCTTTTATAGTAGTCACTTTGTATCACTAGTATGACATGCCTTGTTTCAGCTCAAGAATGTCCACAGGATTGTGCAGATTGGTGCACTGAGCTGGATGAGGTTAATGGAGTTACAACTGATTGCATGGCTGCTGACCCAACAGAGGAACAGGCGTGTGACTCCATTACAGGAAGTGAACACACTGGTACATGTATATCTAGTGAAACAGATGAGGATGTTTTCATTTGCTGTGAACTTACTCCATGAATGCTATAAAATGTCAATCATGCTCAAATCTCTCAAGTGCAAGGTAGAATAAAGTATTATAAAATACAAACGAGTGACTGAAATATTATTGTTTATTGTACATTCAGGCTACAATTTAATTTCAAAAATTATGTTTTTAATGCTAGCGAACCCTCTTGAGAAATGAAGCTACATGTAGTTGCAAATATATTTTACTTGGCTCCTGAAGTGAAAACTTTAATTTTGAACTCCAATTTTTCTTATTCTGACACAAAAATATACCAAGGTTTCATGAAATTCAAAATAACCTATAGTTTGCATCTTCTTTCTTCTAACTTTTTTTGTGTTACTACTGTTTGAAAAATGTAATTTAAGAAAACACAATTTAAAAATTAAAGAGGTAAATACACCCCCTAACATTTTTTGTATTGTTGAACAGATGAGTAGGTAACCATTTTCCCATGCCTAGAATTTTTGCATTCAAACAATAATAGGTCTAGTCAGAAAGTGCAACCACAGTTTTGACATTATCATCATGTATCCATGTATAGCGTGGATTAACTTTAGGGGCATCTGTTCTAGGGTCCTGGAACTGGATAACCCATTTTAATGTATCAAGAAGTGTTTGTAGTAGGTCTCCTTGTTTAACATTATTTGGGAAATCCTTATCTAAGAGGTCATTCCACCATGTAGTATTTGTGTTGTGCTTTACATGCCTCTGAATCCATAGCAACAACACAAATTCAAGTAGGTGCTCAGATTCAATGTCCACAACTGTCCTCTTTGGAAAATATATATCTGGGATTTTAACGATTTCTTCCTTTCCCTTTGGGGAATAAGTAACAGTGTCAGCATCATTCTTGGTTGATCTGTTGAAATAAAGTTCAACGATTGTTTCAAAACATATCCCGATGTTTGTACTTTGGCAAGAATGTTGATGATGTAACAAAATCATCTTGTAGACGTATGAAGACAATTCTCTCTGGATGCTGATATCTCCCTCTAGAATATCATATAGCCTCTTATTTAGAAGATATGACAGAAATTTCAATGTCACAAATAATTTCTTATGCATTGTGTCTAGAATGTATAAATGTTGATCAGGTGAAATATCGAAGAATGACTCAGTCCAGTGATCTACAGACCCAGGAGTACTTCTTCCTTTCAGTGTACAATACCCACAACCTCCTCCATTTATACAGTCACCAACCAAAACTCTTCGTTCATCACTTTGATTCTTCTGCTCGATGCAGAAACAAAGATCTATGTCTGTGGTGCATAAAGGGGCCCACATACGTAACATAATACAAGTACCATGTAAAAACTGCTGCATGCTTGTCACTCCTTCATCATATACAGCATTTGGATCTTCCAAAAGTTCTTCTCTGAATTTACTGTGTTGTATAACAAAATCTTTCACAATATGTAGTAGTATCATAAGCACTTTTAAGTCTAACTGACATTCCCCATCTTTATTCTTCCTCCATGATCCTCTAGGAATTTCTTCTTTCAGATTGTCTGGGTTAATGTTGATAAGCTGAAAAAACATATTAGTACATGTAGAAATATTTGAGAAACAGTCAAAATTTTGTGGAAAGCAACAGAATCATTGAAAAGGCTAATTCTTTTTTCTCGAATTTTTAACATCAGCAGTGGTTTCATCAGCATGTTGTCATTCCTTTTGCTTGTTGTCTGTAATTCTAACAGACCCCTGACTTGCCCAGTGACAAGCAACAGAACAATTTATTCCTGACATACTTTTCTTGAAAAGTGTTTCAATGATGTCATCAAGAAAAAAGTTGGTTTACCTTATATCCCCTAGCAGCAAATGAACATTCTTTTGGCGGATCCTTCACATTTACAGCATCATCATAGGAAAGTGCTAAAATTGGCATGAAGTCATACTCATCCGGTGACATCACCTTTGCATTGTCATAGTAACTACCACGTCTTATTATTTCATTTATCCTTAACCCAGGAACTTTTTCTCCAACGAATTTGCATAATGAGCCAACAAAATCTTCAACATATGATGTATGCTCTATTAGCTTTTCCACTGTAAATCGATTCTTAATGTTGGCATTGAATGATATGATGTTCACAAAATCTCGAAGGTGATCATAACCATCTACCTTCCGTACGAGATATGGTCCAATAAAAGATGGAACAGGTATAGCTGTAGAGTCAGCCATTCTAAATATAGTGTCATTTAATCAACAAATCAATATCTTTAATAATAAAACTATTTTCCTTTTTTCTATCAAGTTATAACATGATGTTTAGTTCAAAAATGTTTTCTTCATAATATCAAGTTTCTGGCGTATCTATGTTTTAATGACAAGCAAACCTATTTCTGCACTCGTCATTTCTGCACTCTCTAAGGCGATCATAGCCATCCACCTTCCGTACAAGATATGGTCCAATGAAAGATGGAGAGTCAGCCATCTCAAATATAGTGCCATGTGTTTGACTGTAAAATAACATCCTATAATTAAACCATGTTGCTGGCCTTTAGTTGCTGGATTGTACAGTACACTGATCTCCAAATAAAAAATTAACACTAACATTTTACCATCTGCCTATATAATATCATAAAATGATATCATAAAATCAACAAATAAATATCTTTAATAATTCATTTTGTTTTCCCTTTACTTATTCTCTCGAGTTAGTAGTTCAAAAAATTTTTTTTTGCAAAGTATTAAGTTGAATAGTGAATCTACTTGTGTTGTTGACAAGCATACCTATTTCCTGCAGTCGTCATCTACGTACTCATCATTTATCGCACTTTATTTTATAGACAATCTTGCATTTTGAAACAGTTATTCTAATATATAATCATGATTTCTCATACCCATCTCACTTCTCAGAATTGGCAAAATTACAATTTCCTTTGACTTTGGATCCTTTATACATTTACATTCATAACAGCCTAATTAAAAATGTAAACATGAGGAGCAATCAAAACAACAAGGGGTTGGCCTTATTGGTGTAAACAAGTTAATGAATCAGATATAAGTCAGAAAGACCCAGACTCAAAATGATCCAAGTGAAAGTGATATAATTGCTATAGTAAAAGTCTACATCATAATGGGAAGTCATGGCCTGAAGTAGCCAGAATTTGCCAGGGGGGGGGGGTTCACTTTTTGAAAAATTCCAAGGGGGGTTCACTTGTGACAATTTTGGTCCATAAATGGCCAAAATCACTTAAAAGATGCTCAAAATGGTGCAAAACTGCATGATTTTTGAACCCCCCTGGCTACGGGCCTGCTTCTCTTAGTTTGTTTCTGGAAAGCCTTGAATTAGTGAATCTACCTAAAGACCTACTAAATCAGTAGAATAAAATATAACATTTTGAATAGTTTCAGCATTAAAGACAAATACATGCATGACAACAATCACACTTGTTGTACCCCTTCTATCTAATGATATCAGAACGCAAAATGTAACGCAAAATGTAACGACTAAATCAGAGCTCATTTCTGGTCAAAGATGTGATGAGGATCAGAATGAGTTTACAGTTTCAAAATAAAACATGATGCATTATAAAGATGGCGCATGGAACAGTTGCAAAACATAACATGTTCATTTTTGCAGAATTTGAATGCAGGCATTTTTTGTATATTTTCATATTTTATAACAATAATAAGCAGGTAATTTATAATTTGTGTTTCTTGCTTTACTCAACTCAGATAAATTTTGTTGAGTTGAGTCAATTTATTTACCATGAATTTATTGGCAGATGCTCTCCCTCTATGGACCTGCCCTAAATGATTATTGAGTATTATTTGCAAAGAATGCCAGTTTTCATTTGATATTAATATCCAATATATCCAATGATATGGATAAGTGGTTTTCTCGTTGCATCCACATAACCATCAACACAAGATGACTATGATATACAGTGATCTCCCTAGTATTAAATCTAGTGGGCGCAGCACCCACCTGAGATTTTGAAAATACCCACCTAAAAATCCATTTGCACCCACTTGAAAATGAGAAATCATGAAAAATTGGCATATTTTGACCAATTTTGGTCTAAAATGTGAAGATGAGAATTTTGCACCCACTTGAGAAAAATTCCTGGGGAGATCACTGATATACAGTAGCACTCTATAGATATAACAGTCTGGAACAAAGATACTTTTAGTTCTCTGAGTATATATATATATCTTTTATTGACTCTCTGATGTCATTACAATGACATATTAGTCACTAAAAACTACAATCTACAAAACTGACCTAAGACTAAACTAACTATTGAATACAAAAATAAAGTTGTTGTCAAATACAATTCTAATTACATCATCAAATGTAAAATACAGAATACAAGATAATTGTAAAATACAAATATAACTTGACAGAAATTTAAATATCAGTGTGATGCATCGTTGACACATTAATCCAATTTTTTGAGTGAATGATAGATGAACTTTGCTAAATGTAAAATTACATAAGAATTTTTGTGAGACATTAGTTTTTTAAAAATAATGTCAGGACTGCCTACAAAATTAAATCGTGTAAGGGTGTCAAACAAATTTTTTCTTTCTGTAGTGTTTTTCTTACAAATCATGATGAAGTGTTGTTCATCTTCTAAAATACCACAAATATTACATAAACGTTCATCTACAGGTTTTGGCTTTGGCTTTAAATGACGACCAAGTTCTATATGTAACTTGTGGGAACTAAGCCTAAATCTACAAATTGCTTGCCTGTAATTTTTATTTTGGATATTTAAATAACTCTCTCTTTCAAAGACATTTTTGAATTTAACATAAGTTCTCAAGACAGGGTAATTTAATATATCTTTGTTCCATTGAGTTTTCTGTAACAAGGCATCAGCATGCAAAATGCCACCACCTCCACCTCACCTGCCACACCAAACACCAACTGCAAAATTATGAACACCAAACACTGGCCACAAAAAAGTTTGGGAGACTACATGTATAACAGCATAAAAACCAAATGACTGTGGTTTCATCATTTGAATTGGGATTTGACATTACCTTTTGACAATTTTTCAATGAAAGAAATTATCACTCGTCATATTTCCAGAAGTCATATTTTCATTCACAGAACTTGTTACAATGCTGTCTATATAACAGAGGAAAATCATACATACAATAAACATATAAAAGGGAAATCATACATACAATTAACACATAACAGAGGAAAATCATACATATAAAAACATATAAAAGGGAAAGCATACATACAATTAACATACAGAGGAAAATCATACATACAATAAACATAAAAAAGGGAAATCACACATACAATTAACATATAACAGAAGAAAATCATACATACAATAAACAGTGCCAGGGTGAAAAATCTTAAGAATTCAGAAAACAGCTTGTTATGAACCAGTAACTTGTAGAAAATGATGCCATAAATTATTTACAATATTTCCCCAAAAGAAAACAACTTAAACAACTCAGCCTTTAAGAATGGTAATAGTTTATACAAAATAAACATTTGTTGTTGGACTTCTTAACAGCTATGCTAAGATGAGTCAATACTAAAGATTGACCATTTAACCCTTCTGAGATCTAAATTCTCACCTTCAATAATCTTAATGAAGTTAATTTGTAGATGTGAACGATTCATTGAAGGATGTTTGAGAAATTTTGTGAAAATATAGTTTCGATGGTAGTTCTGCAACTAGTCATCTTGAAAGGTGTTGGTTCAAATGCAATATTATTATGGGGGTATACATTTCTAAAATGTTGTCCTTTGCAATTTCTTATTGTATAAGTCAAGAAAACTTATTCAAATCAATCCAAAAGGGAGACCTTAAAACTGAACTATTTTGTAAGGGAAAAGAATAAATCACTCTGTATAGAAACGCAAGTTAAACAGTTTACACAAATGTTCAGGCTCTGAAACAAGTTTAACCTCAACAGAAACCAATCGATCAAAAACTGATTTAAAGTCATATTGACACCTGAAAGAGAATAACTGTTACAGTATACAGTCTAAATATAAAAGATGCTATAAGCTAGGAATTGTTTATTCAAAATGTCATGAGGAATTATAAAATTAATAATGTTAAGTGTTTAGTATATCACATATAACTTTTGTACAAGATGAAGAAGGAGCAGACATTGTAGGTTGGTATTTTTTATTTTTAAATGAATTTGATTTCTTTATTAATTTATAATGGAAAGCAGTATTACCCACAGGATATTTTATCAATTTCACAATTCAGACCAAAATTGGTCAAATTATGTCTATTTTCCATGATTTTTTTCATGTTCAAGTGGGTGCAAATATATTTTTAGGTGGGTGCAACCTTGTTTTTTTAAAAATCACAGATGGGTGCTGCACCCACTTGCTTTAATGCTGGGGAGATCACTGGAAACAGTATATATTATTGCATGTGTAAATCGCGACTTGAAGCTCTAAAGAAACAACCAATTTTTGCTAACCAATACTGTGACTTCACAAACAGCCAATAGAAATAATTATATACATATACTTTTACTTTCGCAAGCATGTATTGATTATCGATCTACCTTTAAAAATATGATATTAAGAATAATGTGTGACATAATTGCAAGTGATATTTCAATTCATCCAACATACGATATCCTAGTAAATCGTTATATGAGATTTATGTTAAGAAATATATAAATTCTTCAAAAACATACCCTAAATAACCTGAAAAGATATTGACATTTTAGAAAATTCTACAACCAAGTTTGCACTTCCAAATTATTTGAAAAAATGTCTGAGCAACAAGCATGCTTTTTTGCATTTTTTAAAATCTAAGAAAATGGCCTAATTCAAAATTTAAAAAAAGTTGTAACAAAGTTATTTTCATATGTTTTTGATAAACCAGGCACAAAGCCAGCTTTTGTAAATGGGGAGAGGGGTCACATTTAACAACTTTGGCCCAAAACCACTTGAAAAATGCTCAGAATGGTGAAAAACTGCATGATTTTGACCCCCCCCCCCTATGACATCAAATGGCCTCATCTAAACCACCCAACTCATGCATTCAGATTATTTTTTGATATTTATTGCAAATTCAAATTCAAACGCCACAAGATTACATAACTCAAACATAAATTGGGAGTGACAAATAAACGATGTTCAATGTTTTTTATAATCTAAAAAAACTATTTTGAATTCATTAGTGAATCAACAGGTTTGTAAATATCTCCTAATACCCTTTCTCAGCTGTTCTCTACCATTCCCCTCCAATTCACTCCCATTCCCCTCCATTTCACTTCTATTCCCCTCCATTTTCCCATAATTTCTATGGCAGTTCCTGGTATATATAGACTACAATCTTGTAGTTCACTTTTTATCCTTATAGGATTTAAAACGTTATTTCATCAATAAATTTATGTTGGGAATTTGATCTCTGGGCACAGACGAACATCTCTAACACATGTTCCCAATGATAAGGTTGTTTCATTAGGATCAAATCGCTTCTGAATCGATTACTTCAACAAAAATTGAACGCAACTCAATTTCACAGAAAGCCAAAATAAGTTGAATAAGATATGATATGAAATTTTTGATGGAAATTTAATAGTGTGTACTTTTATTGAAACAAAAGGTGAAAATTGTAAAACATGCCAGCGAGCATTACAAATATTGAACACTGCAAAATATTTATCTTGTTTTTATTTAAACTGCTGAAGATTCTAGAAAATAAGTTTTCATTAAAACAGAAATCTGGGAATTGGAATTACATTCATTTTTTTAACAACACAGACATTCAGTCCAATTCAATTCAATTTGGATTGTTGATTCAAATCAGGTAAGAGGGTAGTTGTTTTTGGACAACACGTTAGATATTTAGATGAATGAATGGCGTCTTGGTTCAAAAGTGTCAATAAAGCTCACTTTTAAAGAACCAAAATTAAACCAAAGAAAGGGAAGATTAAATGTAATTTTTAAAAATGTAATTGTCTAAAATGAGTAATCTTCATAACAGTGAAAGAAGATGTGCTGTACAAAATTTAGTTTTTTTTAAAGTGGCTCATACCCCCTGAAACCTTAACTACTTGGAAACAAGATTTATGTTTAGCCCACCCACCCGCAGTCCCATCAGCAAATAACGATGACATAGCTTTATTTCAAAGTGTGATAAAAAGCATGAAGAATTGGAATATTTTCATAAACGACAGTTCTCGGTTTGGAGAACAGTCTCCTGGGCTAATAATTTTTTTCATAAAAAATATAGAAATATTACCCAAATTAAACTATGAATATTCAAAAGAGGACATTTAAATCTACAAGATGTAAAAATAACAAATTGGTCTGAAGCAGGGATAACGCTCAATTAGACCGATTCAATAAAATACAACGTCTCGATTTGGGGAAAGAAGTTCATCAGTGTACTGCGCTAATATTTTTTGCGAAAAATCTAGAAATATTACCCAAATTAAATTATGACTATTCAAAAGAAGACATTCAAATCTATATTATGTAAAAAAAATCATATTTGTCCGAAGCAGGGATAATGCTCATTCAGATTGATGAACTTCGTTCTCCAAACCGAGAATCGCCCTTTTCACAAAAATTGAGACTTTTGTGATGAGAGAAAATCCTCGAAATAAAACTGTTAGATGTATTTCAAGTGCCGTAACACATGAATGAGGCGGCGAGGCATCATTGAAAATCTGAAGTGAAACCACACAGAGAGTATTGACTGATTTAATGAGAGATATTTGAGACATCCTTAGATGTTTTCTTTAGTTACTCAATGAGTATGTAATGTGAATTAACTTCAAAAGATACCTTTCTGGTTCTTGATGTTCTCTATTGCCATGACTAATTACATATCTGATTCCTTTATTCCTTGCTGATTCCACTCTATGCTGTTTTCCATTTTAAAACCAAGGATTGAAATAAACTGCATTTTAGGAAC
This sequence comes from Owenia fusiformis, assembly GCA_903813345.2. Taxonomy (NCBI): domain Eukaryota; kingdom Metazoa; phylum Annelida; class Polychaeta; order Sabellida; family Oweniidae; genus Owenia; species Owenia fusiformis. The sequence goes on along the minus strand of CAIIXF020000012.1, from coordinate 7,185,499 downwards.
TTTTTCCAGTTCTCTTCATTCCTTTCTGATTCCATTATTTTTTACTTCATTATATATTTCAAAACTTCAGATAAACTCAGAAAGTTTACTTTATTCCTTGCCAATTTTACTCTTTTTACTTCATTTTGTATTTTACAACTCAGATAAACTACAATTTAAAAACTCTTCCCAGGTTAATTATTGCTTATTCCAGTTTTCAAATTGCTTATTCCAATTTTCAAATTGCTTATTCCAATTTTCAAATTGCTTATTCCAATTTTCAAATTTCTTATTCCAATTTTCAAATTGCTTATTCCCACTTTCAACCACATCTTAAAACATAATAAATTGAATATTAAGCTTCATTACTTTTTCAAAATAAAAAGAGTAATACTTCAATAAAGGTTAGATTGAATATTTTTCATCAAGTTTCATATAGGGTTATTCCAGTTGAGTTTAAAATACCATGCATATAGACAGATTTAGCAAAACAGTCCCAAAAATCACTTACAGCTGATAATGTCTCTTAAAAATTTATGTCATAAAGTGCCAATATTAATCTAATTCCTTATAACAATGGTGAAAGCTCAATTCTATTTACTTAATTTCAATTACAACACAAGAAGCATGGTCCAAGATTCCGATGTAGGGATTGAACAATAAAATAATATGTACCCTCAATTATTTGGTCAAGTCTATTTGTCAATATAACATGATTAAACAAATTGAGAAAGAATACAGTACAAGCCCAGGACAATAATTCTTTTTTCACGCTATAATATCAGTGGGGGGCTAAATATACACTGACACCAGGCCCGTCTCACACTTACAAAATAAAACTTATTTTTGATCAATAACAAAATGTATTTTTTGCACATTTCAAATATTGGATTAATTCTCCCATTACAAAAAGTTGAAATTGTAAATTTTTTAAGAATTGATTTAGTTTTATTTACATTGTGTTTTTTCTTTGAATTTTTAAATTTGATACGTTTTTCATTTGAAAAACAAAACAGTGTCAAGGCATGGTTCAAATGAGTCATTGCATCAAGTGGTGGTTTCTGATATAAGGAGGTGATTTCTGACACAAAGGGGTTATTTCTGACACCAGGGGGTTATTTCTGACACAAGAGGGTTATTTATGACACCAGGGGGTTATTTCTGACACCAGGGGTCATTTCTGACACCAGATGGTTATTTCTGATTGAGGAGGTCATTTCTGATACCAGAGGGTTATTTCTGACACCAGGGGGTTCTTTCTGACACCAGGGGATTATTTCTGACACCAGGGGGTTATTTCTGACACCAAGGGGCTATTTCTGACACCAAAGGGTTATTTCTGACATTCGGAGTCATTTCCGACATAGGGGAAAGATTTCTAATGCAAGAATATATATAAGTGAAACAAAATCCTCGCCATAACTAGCAGGCCATCAAAGATTAGGCAATTTTTCTGAATTCTGCTCTGGGGGTTAAAACAGAAGATTAAACTCAAAGATAACAGCATATCCCAAGAGCCAGTTGCTGTTATCCGATGCTAAAACTTTTGATCAACAGGTCGATATGTCAGGCCACCAGAGCTAGAAATATTTTTCTTTGAATTCAGAATTCACAGAAAATGAATACAAGATCATTTGACTCTTTTCAACAAGATGAATGAAAAAAACACTGCTTCTGCTCAAAGTCATTTTGGTTGTTTTTTGGCTTAATTAGCATAATATACACATCAATTGCCTACAGCCAGGAGAGAAGATGGTCAAGGGTGTCAGTCAAATTGATAACTTTAGGGACTATTTCCAAGCCTGACATGGCTGAATTCCCTGAAAAAATATTTTTCTCTGGGGGCCTCAATCTTATATCGACTTTTGATCAACATTTGATCCTCATCTGTTCACAAAGTTAAACAAACTGTTTATTTAAATGAAAATATTCAAACAAGTTAATCAAATCAATTATGTATCTTGTAATTTTTTAATATTTTTTAATGGTACAATCAATATACTGAAATAATCTTGGTGTTTCCAAAACAAAACATTTGCAGAATTGTATAGCCATATTTTCCCAAACTTGCCTTTTATAACAAAGCATTGACGGATCCATGGGGCCTGCCCCCCCCCTAAGGTGAGCAAAGAAAAATTTGTAGACCCCCTTATTATAAAAATGAGCCTTAAATTTTCAAAATTTGGGCCCAATTTTGGGCAGAAAGTTTTTTCCTGACTTGAAATGTGGACCCCCTCCTTGTTAGCATCTGGATCCGCAAGTGCAATGCTGCCATAACCCCCCTTCCTCAACACATATTTGAAAGTTAATAATTTAGATAAGCCTAGAATCGGATCAATAGAATATTTGTAAATTCCTAAGTGAGATTTGATAGCGCGAAACTTATGTTTTTATCTTTGTAGAAGCCACATCCGCTCTTAGCCCTTTCCTCAATTTTCTATCTGATCATGCTCATTTATGCATTTTTCTCTGAAAAACTTGAATGAACCCCTTGATTTTCTTGCATTTCTATATAATTTAGAGTGTCACCCACATGCCTGTTTACTTTATTTCTTGCCTTTTCCTCTCCTTTCCACCAAATTTTGCATTTTAAAAAATGACTTAAAAGATCTTCTGCTTATGGGAGATTATCACTATGAGACATCACAAGATATTTAAGATAACTTGAATACTTCGGGTTCTTCCCAGTCAAAACTGCTCATCTGCTCAAGATCATTCTTTATCTATTAATAATCATCTTCGCACGCTCTGTTTCACTGCGATCATGACCAACGGGAGCCGAGTGGACGAAGATGATTAATAATACTGCTGCGGTAAATGTAAACTTAATCATGAATGGAACCACCAAAAGATGGGGCTGTAAGATAGAAGGTATTGATGGAACAAAGGGGGCGTGATATAAGATATTGAATCTAAAATATATAATACCACACCTAATATAAATATCTACAGAACCAAAGCATTGACAGGCAAAATGTCACTACGTGCCATTTGTTACAGAAGCTGACTGCCGAATGCCAAACACCAACCATCAAACACCAACTGCCAAATGCTGGCCACAAAGACTATAGCAATGTGCAACCACTTCTGGTGATGACATAAAAATGGTCCAGTTAAAAAAGTTTTTAAGTTTTTTTTTTAAAGGTTTTAAGTTTATTACTTGGTCTTAACTTAGGTTTGAATCAAGTCATGCCTCCTCCCCCACCCATATATGTTTCTCAACTGTAAATGTAGCAACAAAATATATGGTTCTAATGAAAAAATGCACATAAACTGGTCTTAGCCTCTGCCCCCTCCCCCACCCATGTATGCTTCTCAACTGTAAATGTAGCAACAAAATATATGGTTCTAATAAAAAAAATGCACATGAACTGATCTTAACCTCTGCCCCCCCCCCCCCTCCCAGTTTCCCAACTATGGCTCTGAGAAAGTAGAGCAAGAAATAGTGACAAGCAGGATATGATGCCTACAAGCATATCTAAATTATTTCATGTATTTAATCAATTTGGAAAATCTTCAATTTTTGTGAGGGAAACCTTCCAAAACTGACAAAACAACAGGCTCATAAAATAATGATTGCACAACAAACATACCTCTCTCCCAGGATGTTATGCCTTCTGCAAAGACAGGGCTTGCGGAAATAGCTTTCAAAAATCAAAGCGGAAAAATTGTTTATGGAAAATGGCTAAGTCAGAGGAACCTGACTGTATCAATTAACAAGAGCAAATTCATTCAAAAATTTGTTCAAGTTTTAAGCATTAAGTTTTGGAGAAATCAGAAAATTTTAATTATTGGTTTCATGAAATTTAATTTTTTTTTCCATCTTTTGGGGCCCCATATCCTTCATAATAGTGCTATCGCTTTATTTCAAATCTTGCTTCATAAAAATAAGACGGAATGGCAATTAGCGAAATCAAAATAGTTAGGATGTAACCTTATTGGATAGCACCCCCACCCTCATTACATTAAAAATTCATTAAACTGAACCATGGGCAAATATTCTTAACCAATCAGATTGCTTATATACTGTTCATTATCAAACAACAATGAACACTTTTTAGTGAACTCTTCAAATCTGCAATGTTTTATGATCCTGGATTTAGCACAAATAATTTCTAACTCTTCACTAGTCATTTGCTGTTAGCCTTGCTCAAGTCGGTATTATCTTTTGTTTATCTTGATTTTCAAAGTCAAAACAAAACAAATAAATACAAAGACACCGACTGAGGTGAAGCTAAAATGATGCAAGTGTACAATAATTTTTTTTAAATTGAGTAACTGCTGAAAGAATATCATATTTATTGGACTTCTTTATCTCGATGTAGGTACATTAGATGTTCAATAGACCAATGAACTTAAAATAAAAAGAATTATGAATAGACATAATAATCCTCCAGGTATGTTAAATATCTTGCAAGAAATATAGGAAGACTGAAAATATTTCATTTGAGTCAGTTTAAACACAAAATAGAGTTAAAAGAGTGGAATCAGCAAGGAATAAATGAGAATACAAAAGCAGTTCTCTGAATCTTACAGAAACGCTTCATTCAAATTTTACAGAAATAAAGCATAAAATTGATGCAACTGTAGCGAAATTTGAAGCTTGGCTGGAGCAATTATTCATGGATAAAAACATTCCTGAAGGCCTATTAGTCAGCTTGTAAACATCTAAAACACGGGAGCTCAGTGCAAAAAAATGTTAAAGTTTCCAAGTTGAGTATATTTATTTTGTAGTATTGATCGAATACTTATGTTGCGACAGATAAAAAAGCAAACATTATATGACTATTTATACATCATGATTTGACTTCTTGGAAAATGTTTATGGATTATATACAGGAATTATCGTCTGCATGAAACCACAGGTAGATATACTTCTTTCTTTACTTTTTGGTCAAATATTGCGATTACTATATTGTAGTTCTATTATGGCACAGAAATATAAAATAAACACATTCATTTCTACATCTCTGATTGGTAGGAATTCAAATAATCATAAATTACACAATAAAAAGAGAGATTATTTTAAAAAATCAAAATTAATATGAAAATTAACCTTGAAATAACAATTTAAAGTGTTAATAATGCAAAAACCTGAGAATGATAGAATGGTAGAGTGTTATCAAATGGCTTTAATTAATGAACAGACTACATAATAGTACAAAATGACTTTTAGACTTCATATTAGCACCAGATGACTTTTATTAATGTTTCAGATGACAAATAGTACAAAAGAACTTATATTTGATTATTACAATGTAGATAATGTGAATCGTGTTAATTACATCCTAGCATATATCATATCTTTATAATTAAGACGTGTTAAGAATATTTTTCAAGGAGATAGTTAACAAGCTCAAACAATATGAGTTTTATAATTAATGATCACTCTCACTGTTTTTTTCAGACAATAGTTGACTAATAATATTCACTCCTATGTCAGAAATACATGGGTGTAGCATAGAAGTACCCTGGGTATACCAGGCATGACAATTTTTTTTACATTGATAGAGATGAATCAATTGACAATTGAAGTCCTTCATATATGTAGTTTTATTTTAGAGTTAATTTTACCCATGTATTCTCATAGTTTATAGCTAGTTTTTAGTTGGATTAGTTTCTTAGTTTGTACATAGACTAATGTGCAGGGTTCGAAATTCACGGCTGCCACTGCCAATGGCAGTCACTTTTTTCTCATGGCAGTGAAGTTGAAAAAACCCACTGCCATTTGGGCAGTGGACTTTTTTTACACATCAGGATCCTGGTCAACATTAACCAAATATATGAATGATAATGTACATGAAACTTATGTACATCAAATCAAACTTGTTTCTTATTTTTCTGATTTTTGAAATAATTTTGCGATCTTTTTCCAGTTCTGCTTTCAATAACAATTGATATATTTTCTAATGTTCGTAAATATACTGCATTGCTTTTCCAATCATCAAGCACCCTCCCCTATTGGAAAATAAATTTAGATAGACTGCAATGAAATTACCACATGGTGCTCTACATGTAATGGAACAGCGGCCTGAATTATTGGAAAAAAGCTGAACCGGTAAAATACTATTCAAATATCTTTAAATATCGTAAACATCTCGGCCCCTTTTCACATTTTTAAAGATAAATGATTGGTTAGTTAGATTTTATTCATGGCAGTCACTTTTTTGTTTTGGCAGTCATATTTTGAAATTATGAAAAACTGACTGCCAGCCTGGCAGTTATGTTTTTGACCCGAGTCGTGAACCCTGCTAATGTGTCATGCTTTGACACTTTTGTCAATAAAAGAAATATATGAATCAAGAATCAAGTTTTAAAAAGATTGTCACAATTTCACAAAATTCTTTGGTTTCTGATTCCATGTCGTGATTTTTTCTCGTCCAAAAGCTCTTAATTTACATATTAGGTATAATCAACAATATACCATTTTTGCAGTGTTTTTTACATGTATAAACTCTACAAGAAATTGTTATTGTTATAGTATTATATCCTAACTAGGCTTGCAGGAGTGCAAATATTTAAGAAAAACTTAACTTTCGAAAAATAAAATGAACTTATTAATGGAAGATGGAAATTAAAAAGTTATGAAATTCATAAATGGATAATTTTTAGGGACATTTTTGCATTCAAACATACATACAGTACTACAAGTATATGTATGCATAATATGAAAAACTGTAACAAGTCTAGTATACTACTTCGTTTTGAATGGGCTATACCAAAGCAGCACTTTCTACTAAAAAGACATAAGTCTTACATAATTAATGGGGAAATCATGCATTTCTGCACATAGCACCCTGTTGTTCATAAATTTTTCTACACATTATTGTAAAATAGGCCAAACCATTGCTAAGGTAGACCTTGTGGGGGAAACATAATATGAATGTGTTCATGAGGTAAGTTGAATAACGCAGATGCGAGTAGGTTAGTTACCAGATTCACCACCAGATGGCTCATTCGGGTCAGATAGCATGGCGGGTATAGTAGAAAGTTCCCTTTAACTTAAATTACATCTATTTGCGTGGTTCAATTTTCATATAACCCTTATGTATCTAATAGTTATGCAAATTAAAATATGTCCAGTAAAAGAAAATGTTATCTGTCCAATACAAGATAAGATAATTCACTTTTTGCAATTTTGTAACATGGGGTCTATGGGGAATCAACCCGAACAAGAAGTCACATTTTCAAAAAAAATTAAATTTTCAAAGTTGATAGACAATTTTCGAAACCATATTTCTAGATGTACTTTTACATGCAGATTTCAAATGTGACATCACTTTGACAGAATTTTGAATATTTAATGACGTAAATCAAGATTATTTCTACTTGCATCTAGTCTATTGTATTTTGAAAACAATTTTCAATCACAACCCCCCCCCCTTCCCATTAGCTTCACACATGAGAAAGCTCCCTAAATATGACTCCTCTTTCTGTTAAAATTACAGTTACACCAAAGCTGTTATTCCCAGATGATATTCTATTGACTTAATTGTTAAATGAACTTCTACAAGTGGAACCCCTCCTTAGTGGCACACTTTTTGGAAGTACCCTAGGTGTTCCACTTACACAGGTTTTACTGTATATACTACTGATCTAAGTGCACATTCAATGTCTTTAGCGAACATAAAATGATTTCTCTTCCAAAGTTATCTCAAAAGCAACAATTAAGCTTCATTTTAATCTTAACTATACTCGTAACACTATACTTTGTAATATTTAAATAGCTTATGTTCTTTTTGAAGGATCAAAGTAAATGGCATACTCTGTTTAAATCCACTTCACACAAAAGAAATAAGGGAAAAATATTCATTTTTTTTATTTTTAAAGAAATTTTGATCATCTTTAATTTTAGAGAAAAACTAATTTTATCATCTTCCATTTTAGACTTAGGGCAAAATATTCATTTTCTTATTTTCAAAGAAATTTTGATCATCTTTAATTTTAGAGAAAAACTAATTTGATCATCTTCCATTTTAGACTTAGGGCAAAATATTCATTTTCTTTTTTTCAAAGAAATTGTGATCATCTTTAATTTAGAGAAAAACTAATCTTATCATCTTCCATTTTAGACTTAAGGCAAAATATTCATTTTCTTACTTTCAAAGAAATTTTGATCACCTTTAATTTTGGGGAAAAACTAATTTTATCATCTTCCATTTAGACTTAGTTTAATACGTTTCCAATTTGGGACCAATGCCCTGCTGTTTGAGAGGGTCTGAGTGCTAATAATACATCTGAGCTCACGTTTAAGTGGAGAATTGTGATCTAATAAAAATTCTGGATAAGAATTATGTTCTTTGTACTCTGATCGCTACACACTAACCACTCTGCCCTCTGATTACTACAATAAGTTTCCTTGATTTCATATATGACCTTAGATTTGAGACTTGGCCTTTAGGTAACCTTCAAATTGTCAAAAACGCCTATGAGACCTCCGTAAGATTGCTTGCATCCTTAATAGTATACATGTTTATTTTCATTCTTCTTCTTAGAACTTTCCTTTGAATTCCGGCAAGGTTTAAGAAATGAAATAGTCGATATGCTCCAACTAGAGTGTTGAGCTAGACTTGGTGGGAAATCATTTTTAATCAAGGTGAAGGTCAAAATTTAGTTTTTATATATTCAGAAATGCTAAAGTGATGATGGATGCAATAAATATGACTTTGAATAGGTCAGATCTATTTTGTTTATGAATGAACTACATTAGACCTGTCTAATACAAACACCTCTGGGACTGGACAAAGTGTTCGCAGGTGTTCACATTTCAAGGTTTTATTAACAGTCAATAGGAGGTAACAAATTTGGAACTGATAAAAAGTAACATCGAATGGTGTTCTAATTGGAGATGTTCTTGATACGAGGGGAGATCCAAAAGTCTTAGACGCCCTGCTCTAATTTTGTTGGTTTTTGATAAAATTACTTAAAACTTTCCAATAATAAAGACCAACAACATAACTACTTTTTGTATAGATTTCATGGAGAAATTATATGTTTTATGTAGTTTTCTAGACAGTTTTTAATATGGGGACCCTGCCACCCGGAACGGTATTCACACATGACAACTTTCAGCCTTAAATGTTGCCGACATTTGACTTGTTTTGCAAGTCTTGACCACTGTCTTTCTTTGAATTGTGAATGTTAAACCATGTTAGTTTACTTCCTTTCTTACTAGGCAACCATTTAATTGTGTTTTAATTATAATGTCACATATGACAATGATCATATACTGTCGAATTCTAAGAAAATGACATCAGACAAGCAACCCTCATTCTGGTATCATTTTTGCTCCAAAGTTGCTGCTGAAATGCAGAACATGAAAGAAATCAAAGTGGAACAATGAATACTACAAGATATTTTCACTATTATTGACCTTTAGCAGCTACCATTAAACCATATCCACAATACAGTCTAGATATGGCTCCGTGTGATTTTCTTCCTTTTCTCGAAGTTGAAAGGAGGGTTGAAAGAAAATGTTTTTTTTACTCATTGGATGAGGTTTAGAGTGGCACTCCAGCAGCATTTGTATCACATAAGGAGTGGCGATTTCATAAATGTCTTCCATTCATTGGTAAATTAGCGGTATGAAAGATGGGTTCAAATTCGTGGAAAATATGTTGAAAAGTAGGTCTTAATATGTGAAGATGCTGATGGCAGATGACACTCAGATTGAAAATCTGAATTTCTCTCATATAATGACTGGTGTTAGGTTGTGCACCTGCACCTAAAGTATTTGCCATATTATAACAGTTGTGACGTGATTTGCTATGTTTAAATACCGTTCCGGGTGGCAGGGACCTAGTGTTAAAAAATCTTCACCAAAAAGCTAAAATATATTATTTTCTGTTGAAACTTATACACAAAGTTGTTAAGATCTTGATCTTTAATATCTGAAAGTTTCGTGCAATTATATTAGAAAATAGCAAAGTTAGAGCGGGGCGTCCAAGACTTTTGGATCACCCCTCGTATATACAGGCTATATTTATAATTCAACTAACATTCATTCATTTATCTAGAATGAATGTACATGTAGTAATAAAAGCACCAACATACCAACCCCCCTCCCACACCTTCTGCTATACAGGGATTCGTTTTTCGTACGATCGTAACTTACGATTCCGAGAAAACCATTTGTCTCTGTTTTGATGAACAATGACTTGCGACCAAATCGTAAGTTACGATGGTTTCAAAAACGGACCCCAGGCTCATAAAATGAGACAGATTCAAGATTTAAACGGAAATGAAGTAATATAAGCGCAGGGAAAATTAGTACCTAGATTGGCATTTTTGAAGGTTTTTCCACAGGTTATGAAGTTATTCACCTGGTTTTAACATTCTCTTTCACGGTAATTAACAGCCCTTGAAAAACGTACCTACCTGGCCTTAAATTGGTAACTGCTCATATTGAATTTCCATATTTTTCTAACTAACTTACTCACTGCTCAAATTTATAAAATATCTTTACAATTTAGAGTGTTCACTTTGTTCCAATTTATTTCATTTCATACTGATTGCATTCTTTTTTATTTTGGGATTTTAGATGTAATTTTTTACATGGTACTGTACAGTGAAATGTCAGGGTGGCAAAATGTTTTAGAGGTCAATATCCTTCTTGCTTTCATACCATAACAATGAAGTGAATTTCAAATCATTTTTTGCCATGTATTTTCTGTATTGGTGAATATAACTCTAATGCCTTAGGGCAATTTACATTATTATATTTTTGATACCGTATTCGCCGTAAAAAGCGCCCAGGGCACTTTTGATATTGAAATTCCCATTGAATCCATTACAAAGAGCACTCATATATGATAGAAGTAAAAAAACTGGGAATTTCATGTATGGGAATTTTTCTTGCCAAAAATGACTTATTTGCAACACCAAAATGAAAGTAACAGCATGTTTTTACAATAATGATGTATTATATTGTTATCTGTTATTGGAGAGTATATGGTGAAGATCGCTAAAATAAAATCTAACAATATTGACAGTGATCGAAGAATTCCCCAGCAGAGCCCCTATCGCCCACTATATTTCTCTTAAAATTTGATTTTTTCCTAATATATTCATTAATACTTGGTCATTACTTTATATTTCTTGAGCTCTGTGAAGCGGGGTGGGCGCTTATTAGGGGGGGGCCTTTAATATGGCGATTACGGTAATTATAATTTATGTAATAAATACAGAAAAAAGTGAATTTTCCGAATGAAATACTGGTAACTGAAGCATACACTTCCAGGATATGAAAACAACAAAGGGCACCAAGTAATTAAGTCAACAATGGGCAATGTAAGATATACTATATGTTACCATAGAAAATCCGACCATAGAATTGTTTAAAGAGGGATCTTGCAATAGGAAAGCACAATCATGACCCCGTTTGGACTTTTTGCATGTTGAACCGTACAACACATTCACCAACTAACAAAGAATAACAAAATCCACTCATTATATGCTTATTTTGCGATTGTGCTGATTGGTCAAATTATTTTTGTCGAAAATAATTATCTGATACTTGAATAAACCAGGGAAATCCATTTGTTATCTGACTGGTCATTAAAGTTTATCAGTATGGTCATATGATCAAACGAACTCCCTAAATGGCAGTTCCATTAAATCTGATTGGCTGCCTGGCTCAAGGCACATGCCCAGTTTGCGGACGCTTGTGTGCTTGTGTTACTTGACAAGATTTCCCTCGATTGTCGCAATCAAATTCAATTGTGTTCAATTCTGACAGTTGATTGTTCCATTGATTTTCTCAATACATCGTATGTATGTAAGATATAAGACAATTATAATTTCAGTTCATTAAACATTTATTTCAATTATATTGCAGTAAGAAAGTTACATAGGTCGCTGCCTAGCGCAATGTTTAGCCACAATTATAATGGGACATGACTGATTGTCCAGGAGAGAAACCTATGGCATACTGGGGTTCGTTTTTCGTACGATCGTAACTTACGATTCCGAGAAAACCATTTGTCTCTGTTTTGATGAACAATGACTTGCGACCAAATCGTAAGTTACGATGGTTTCAAAAACGGACCCCTGTATCTTTAAAATTGTTCTGTTGGTGTCCCACAAGGTGTAATTCTGTAGTGTCCAATAATAAGTCTTACCATGTCAATCAATCAAGTCCGATGAAAAATTAGAATATAGAAATATGAAATACAAGGATCTATCACATCTATAGGGGATAATATCACCAATGTTAAAGTCTGTATCATTCCCACATCAATTAATTATTTTTGATAACATATATTTTAAATTCTCTACTTATCACAGGGATTGTTAGTGCATTTTTATGTCAGTTCGTTTGATGAGCCTGGACAAATAGTGTCAGTTCGTTCCAATAACCTTAACAAAAATGTCAGTTCGTTCCAATAAACGTGGACAAAAATGTCAGTTCGTTCCAATAAATGTGGACAAAAATGTCAGTTCGTTCCAATAAACGTGGACAAAAATGTCAGTTCGTTCCAATAAACGTGGACAAAAATGTCTGCCAGCTCCAAAAATCTAGGATGAAGTTCATTCCAATAAATCTATACAAAAATACCATTTGTTTCAATAAACCTATAAACAAAAAGTCAATTGTCACTATAACCGAGACAAAAAATGTCAGTTTGCTCCAACAACCCAGACAAAAAATGTCAGTTCATTCGTTAAACCCAGGCAGAAATTTTCCCATTTCCTCTCTCTCAGGCTGTCACTTTTGAAATATGAAAAGGAGTGTAAAATGATATTTCTTCATCTCCCTACTGTTATGACTAAACAAGTCAATTAAATATTTTGCAATTACCTATTTGTAAATCTGAGAAAACTGATTTGCAGACGCGACTTCTAAAAAATTGCAATTAACTTTAAGGAAAATATTTCTCATGTCAATTTTGTATCTTTCAAGAATTTGCCAATTTTTGATGTAGATTTTAAGACATTTCAACCCTACAATTGTACATATGTCCTGGCAACAAACTTTAATTAATGTCATAATTGTTTGAAAATAAAAAATAAAAAAGCCACTATGCAGAAACAAATAAACGAAGACACTAGACTGCAAATTGCAAACCCAAAAATATCAGACTTCATTCAAAGTTAAAAAGAAGTAAAAAATGATGGAGATACCAGAAATATTTCAAACTTAGAAACACATGCTCCAGGTGTAACAAGACATAAGTCTTCAACTTGAAATAAATTATTTTCGCTTAAAGTTTCCTTACAAAAATATGCCCATGAAAAACATTTTCGTCTGATGCCTCAACTCCACGCTTTTCTCAATATCATTTAATTTTTCATATATTCTGTACAATTAAGAATATCAACTACATGTCTGTTTACTTTATTCTTTAACTGAACTCTTTTTGACTTCTTTATTTTCCGATTTATACGATAACTGTCATAACATAAGTGTTATCCATCAAATATAATCATCTGAGACATTATGACTCATGAGATGGTTATTGTGAGAAAAAGTTCCCGTTTCTAAACTAGTCTACATTTTTTATGCATAGGGAATAAGGTATTTAACAATATTTTTGCATGTCTGAAATTCCCTTATGAATTTTGTATCAATAAAGTCAAGAAAAACATTTATTTAGCATCCTTTCATGGGTTTTCTTAAGAAAGGATATCGATATATCTAACTTCAAAAATTGATCACAGTTAGATTTCATTGTTCTCACAAGGGTCTATGATCTTAATTGTTTCGGTGCCAGATAGTAGTGGAAAATTCCTTTTTTAATCAATTAATCATTCATTAGACAGTAGACACATAGTGATTGTTATAAAGCTGCATTTGGTCATAAGAAAATAGTTGTACAGTGAAACCCGTGAAGTGGAACATCTCTAGAGGTGAAACACCCCTGTTAGTTGAACACTTTTCAGAGTCCCAAGAACACATTTTAGAGTCCCAAGAACACATTTTAGAGAGTCCCAAGACCATATTTTAGAGAGTCCCAAGACCACATTTTAGAGTCTCAAGACCACATTATAGTGTCCAAAGAACACGTTTTAGAGTCCCAAGAACACATTTTAGAGAGTCCCAAGACCATATTTTAGAGAGTCCCAAGACCACATTTTAGAGTCTCAAGACCACATTATAGTGTCCAAAGAACACGTTTTAGAGTCCCAAGAACACATTTTAGAGTCCCAAGAACACATTTTAGAGTCCCAAGATCACATTTTAATGGTACCAAAGGTGTTCGTCTTAGACAGGTTTAACTGTATTATATCCCATATATTGATCAATTTGTGTATTTCAACTTGTCAATAAAATTTGAAAAAGAGGATTTGATTTTCAGGCATTCCTTTGCAATTTAGTATGTTCTCTTTACCTTCTTTACTTAATTCCTTGTTTATTCCACTTCATTTCATTATAAAATCTAAATAAAAAGGAGCATGATTCTCAGGAATCTTAAGCAATGTGATTTAATAGAGTTCACTAAATGCTCATGAACTTTATTCCTCGCTTATTCCATTCAATTTCCCTCTAAAACCTGAAAGAGCAGTTTAATTTTGAGGCATTTTAATGCAATTTATAGAGTTTACTACATGCCCATATACTTTACTCATTGCTTATTTCTCTCTAAAACCTGATTTTCAGGCATCTCTGTGCAATTAAGTGTATGTTTGTTGATTTTAATCTAGATTGATTCCACTCGTTCTGGTGTTTATTTACTTATTTCAAAACAGATCACCAAAATAAGGGTAATCAATTATAACATATGTTTTCTATTATGGAAAAAAGTGCTTGGTTACATCATAAGGGACCATCCTCAATTTATCTAGGGTAATGATTTTTTTACGCAAGAGGTGATGGCCGAAGATATTTCAACTCTAAAAACCCAAAACGCTAGCTCTAAGAGATGGATTAGTTTCGTGCAATTATGCAATAACCACACCTCAAGCTCTGTAATACCAACTGTTATAACTGTGCAATACCATGCTCAGACTGTGTAATATCATGCTCAGACTGTGCAATACCATGCTAAGACTGTGCAATACCATGCTCAGACTGTGTAATACCATGCTCAGACTGTGCAATACCATGCTCAGACTGTGCAATACCATGCTCAGACTGTGCAATACCATGCTCATACTGTGAAATATCATGCTCATACTGTGTAATACCATGCTCATACTGTGTAAAATCATGCTCAGACTGTGCAATACCATGCTAAGACTGTGCAATACCATGCTCAGACTGTGTAATACCATGCTCAGACTGTACAATATCATGCTCAGACTGTGCAATACCATGCTCAGACTGTGCAATACTATGCTCAGACTGTGCAATACCATGCTAAGACTGTGCAATATCATGCTCAGACTGTGTAATAACATGCTCAGACTGTGCAATACCATGCTCAGACTGTGCAATACCATGCTCAGACTGTGTATTAACATGCTCAGACTGTGTGATACCATGCTCAGACTGTGTAATAACATGCTCAGACTTTGCAATACTATGCTCAGACTGTGCAATACCATGCTCAGACTGTGTAATACCATGCTCAGTCTGTGTAAAACCATACTCAGACTGTGCAATACCATGCTCAGACTGTGCAATACCATGCTCAGACTGTGTATTAACATGCTCAGACTGTGTGATACCATGCTCAGACTGTTTAATAACATGCTCAGACTGTGCAATACCATGCTCAGACTGTACAATACCATGCTCAGACTGTACAATACCATGCTCAGACTGTGCAATGCCATGCTCAGACTGTACAATACCATGCTCAGACTGTGCAATACCATGCTCAGACTGTTTAATAACATGCTCAGACTGTGCAATACCATGCTCAGACTATGTAATAACATGCTCAGACTGTTTAATAACATGCTCAGACTGTGCAATACCATGCTCAGACTGTGCAATACCATGCTCAGACTGTGCAATACCATGCTCAGACTGTGTATTAACATGCTCAGACTGTGTAATACCATGCTCAGACTGTATAATAACATGCCCAGACTTTGCAATACTATGCTCAGACTGTGCAATACCATGCTCAGACTGTGCAATACCATGCTCAGACTGTGCAATACCATGCTCAGACTGTGCAATACCATGCTCAGACTGTGTATTAACATGCTCAGACTGTGTAATACCATGCTCAGACTGTATAATAACATGCCCAGACTTTGCAATACTATGCTCAGACTGTGCAATACCATGCTCAGACTGTGTAATACCATGCTCAGACTGTGCAATACCATGCTCAGACTGTACAATACCATGCTCAGACTGTGCAATACATGCTCAGACTGTAAAATACCATGCTCAGACTGTTTAATAACATGCTCAGACTGTGCAATACCATGCTCAGACTATGTAATAACATGCTCAAACTGTGCAAAACCATGCTCAGACTGTGTAGTATCATGCTCATACTGTGTGATACCATGCTCAGACTGTGCAATACCTAGCTCAATCTGTATAGTGCCTGGCTCATAATTGTGAAATACTCATAATAAACTTACATAAATGAACAGTTAATACTTTACAACCGAATTTATAATGTATGTTTCAGATGCACTGTATACATATTTAAAGAAAAATGTTCTAATAAAACGTTTTCTAAATTATATATTTTCAGCACTACATCATACAGCATTTTCCAACACCCTACATCCATGAAGACAATATAGTGCGCAACACTCCTGAAAGATGGCAGCATCGGGCACTACTCCAAGTGACCTTGACCTTATTCCTGGAATAGATGACCAATCAGCTGCAATTCAAGCCTATTATTTATTCACCATTGCGTTTATTGGTGTCATCACAAATATATACGTGGTTGTCAGTATTCTGTTACGGAAGAGATTACGTGTCTCGAAAAGTGCATTTCTGATCCATGGATGCCTACTGAATTTAGGATTATGTTTGTATAATATCCCATTTGCAGTCAGTTTGATCTCAGAACACCGACTGCCGCCACAAGCTTGTGAAACAGTCGGATCAACTTTTGTAATAATCGTTACAACATCTGTATTCAACATGGTCGCTATCGCCAGCTCTGAAGCTTACGTATTTGTTGAACGGAATCTCAACTCGGAGCAAAGTGGCTCCATCTGTTGTGTGATTTTTAGCCTCATGACGGAATATATTGGGAGCTTGATTCTTCACCTTGGACCTACCATAATTGGTGGAACTTTCGACTACAATTCCAAAATCGGTAACTGTATGATACATTACGGAATGGTGAAAAGCTATATATCATTTGCAATGTGGGTATCCATAGTAACAGTAGCCATATTTGGTGTTACATACTACTTAGCAATGTTTTATCGTCACATAAAATCAACAGCCAGACACATGATTGACATCGCCATGGTGACATCACAAAACAATAATCTCCACGGAGAAATGACAATACAAGGGGTAAAGGACCTCATTACAAACTCTCTTAGCCGATTACGAGTTTTGGTCGGGTCAACGATTGTCTTTGTAATATGCTGGTATCCACTTTACATACTTTCAATGGTAGATTGGAATTACACACAATCAGCCGTGGCTTATAGAGTCCTTACCCTAGTAGCTTGTACATATCCAACAATATTCCCGATAATCTTAATTGTTTTTGATCGAGGGCTCAATATTTGTGGACAATGCATAGACTGGGATAGAATCTTTAACAGGAGGGGGATAACCCCCAGAGAGCGACTAATACAGCAAAGCCTGAGAGAGTCTTCCCCCAGGAGTCAACGTGTGGGGTGCAGACTCAGTGCAAAGACCCCCCTACCCCCAGTGTCATGTTGTAACGGGGGCAATATCAAACCACCACTGTGCGCCAATAGGTTCTCATACTGTGAGATGCACAGTAGCGATGTATAACGCACCAACTTTTTCATTTCGGGGGACCTTACTTTTTACAGATATATTTTCAGTACCTGCATATTGGAGCAATCATAATTTAGGCAATTTTCAAACAAAATATTTTTTGTATTTTATATGTACTTGTACATGTGGACTGAAAAATTATTTGTCGAAAGTAGAGAAAGCATACGGTCTCCCAATATGTTAAAGTGGTACTAAAATGCAAAATACAAATGTGTGATGGCACAAAACAGTAAGGTGCAACTAAGTTAAATAAACTAACGAATGTAAAATACTGCACATACTAAGGCATGAACAATTTTAATGTCAGAACATCGAGACCATCGTTAACAAGAAGATTCCTCGTGAACAAAGACAGTGATATGCAAAATCTTTTCCATATTTTAGTTAGTGAAAATATAGGATCAAATCCTATGCTAAGGGCTGATGTGAAAAAGTCACTCCACCCTTGTGGGAATCGAACCCACAGAGCATAATGATTTGTGAATGGAGGGAGGCTTAGGTTTCATAAATTCAGGGTTTCAAATTGGTAATAATGTGGACATTTTAAGAATTTCACCAAACATTTATGAAAATTGCTAAAAATTATTGCAAAAAATGAAAAGTTGTTCAGATATTGACAAGTCTGGGTTCCTATTTTGACAAATCATTAAGATCATTCTGAGCAATATCAGTTATCATACAAGCCCCTTGAACCTCAATACCCCCCCCCTGATACATGATCAGTAATCAGTCAGTGATACAAATAACAACAGTGATATTAGAAAGCCACTTATCTAACCAAGCACATTTGCAAAGCTTTCACAGGAATATCAAGTTCAGAGCAGAACAGCATTGATGCCTCGATGCCTGAAATACCAAGTTTGTACAAATTGCATAATTTTCTAGTATTTTTAAATATTTTACGTGTTCATTAAACATCTGTTTACTTGTTACATGTACTTCAGTCTTTTTCTCTCTATTTTGCATTTCAAAACAGAAATCACCATGACATTTTTCTACCAGGCTTTGGAAAATATTCAAAACTTGAATTGCTCTATACATGTAGATAGGGATAAAAAATTCTCAGTAGGGATAAAAATTTCTATAGACTCAATATAAAATATATCTTATTATTCCTAATAATTGTATATGTAATGGAATTGTTTTGTTTTTTTTGTCAGAAAAAGACTAGTCTCGGTGTGGAGAATTAAATTTGGGTGATATTTCTATATTTTTCATAAAAAAATGATTAGCGCAGTACACTGATGAACTTCTTTCTCCAAATCGAGACTTGTCTTTTATTGAATCAGTCTACTGCACATTCAACTGCTTCGGACAAATCTGATATTTTTACATCTTGTAAATGTCCCCTTTTGAATATTCATAATTTAATTTGGGTGATATTTTTATATTTTTCATTGAAAATATTATTAGCACAGGAGACTGTTCTCCAAACTGAGATTTGTCCTTTGTTAAAATATTCTTGAATACTTTTATGAATCCAATATAATATGCCATCTATAAACACCTTGTGGTATTATTCAATTGAATATTCTGACATGTTTTAACTAAATACAGATTGTTAAAAAGAACATAAGTTTTAAACCAAACTGAAAGACATCAATGACAACCAATGCTATGGTCAAACAAGACATTGATGTCACCCAAATCCATTGTCAACCAAGACACTGATGTCACCCAAATCCATTGTCAACCAAGACATTGATGTCACCCAAATCCATTGTCAACCAAGACATCAATGTCACCCAAATCAATTGTCAACCAAGACATTGATGTCACCCAAATCCATTGTCAACCAAGACATCAATGTCACCCAAATCCATTGTCAACCAAGACATTGATGTCACCCAAATCCATTGTCAACCAAGACATCAATGTCACCCAAATCAATTGTCAACCAAGACATCAATGTCACCCAAATCCATTGTCAACAAAGACATCAATG
Source organism: Owenia fusiformis (assembly GCA_903813345.2). NCBI lineage: Eukaryota > Metazoa > Annelida > Polychaeta > Sabellida > Oweniidae > Owenia > Owenia fusiformis. Next base: position 7,165,730 of record CAIIXF020000012.1, on the reverse strand, counting down.
TCACCCAAATCAATTGTCAACCAAGACATCAATGTCACCCAAATCCATTGTCAACAAAGACATCAATGTCACCCAAAACCATTGTCAACCAAGACATCAATGTCATCAAAATCCATTGTCAACCAAGACATCAATGTCATCCAAATCCATTGTTAACAAAGACATTGATGTCACCCAAAACCATTATCAACCAAGACATCGATGTCAACCAAATCCATTGTTAACAAAGAAATCGATGTCATCAAAATCCATTGTCAACCATGACATCAATTACAACCAAATCTAGTGATCAACCATAATACTATGTTTACAAAGTTATCGTTTTAACATAGACAAGATACGAGTGAAATAAACGAGATTTTCATAATTCAACTTCAGTCAAAGCAATAGCATATTTGAACTCCCAATATTATGTACTGGAAAACACATCTAGGATTTAAATTATGATTTAAAAAAATGTTTATCGACTTTGTTATTATAATCATTTTAAAATGATTTATTATATCACCCAAAGACTTAAAAAAATGATTTATTATATCACTCAGACTAAAAAAACATAGAAAGTGAAATATATCTTACTCTTACGCATCATTTGACTTCAGAAAAAGTGCCATATTTTTCATGTTATTAATTTTACTTATATAAGTTACCATAATTATTGCTTGATAACAAGAATAATATTGAAATTAAACAAATAAAAATATATAAAAAACACCTCTCAATTAACACCAAGCACTTAGTGGTATAACTACTTTAATTACATTGAGAAATTTTTTAGATCATAATTGTTGTTCCTCTGAATCCATTTTTAATTTTTATATGATTTGCTTTGTTATCTACATGTACCTATTGATAGAAACAAACTAGAAATTCCAGTATGGTTTTGGTTTATGCGTAAATAGTACAGGACACTCCTTACAGTTTTTCAAGTTGAAATAATGAATTTGGCAAATGAAACCAGTGAATTCTGCAAGGAAAATTCAGTGTGACATAATTTTGGGAAGTTTTGGTGTTCTTTGAGTCACCCTGTAGATTTTTCAAAATTTCACCTACCTTGGGCCATTGCTTTCTTCTAAAACATGACGATTCAGATGCGCATTATCCAAAATTATTTTATCAATTTCAGGATTTGTCCATGTGACATAGCAAGGTAGCTGGTCTTCAGGCTACAAATAAATAAAATAAGACACACAGTGTAAAATATCCCACTTTTTAATAAGAACAATTGAAAATGGCTAACAAGTAATTCAAACTATTCAGACTTTTGCACATAAATCTACTCTTGTGTCTATGAAATTTCAAGTTAAACAAGTAAGCAAAGCAAAAAAAAAAATAAAAAAAAAATTAATAAACAAAAAAAATTTCCCGGGATTTTGATGACATTATGTCCAGTGCTTGAGCTAAGCTCCATTATTCTGCTGGTCATACGGACTGCCACTTTTAATGTATCAGGTGGTCCGTAAAAAAACTTGCTGGTCAAATGACCAGCACTTTTCAAAAAGTTACTGGTCCGTATAAAATTGAACTGGTCATACATATATTTTAAATTTGCATTGATAGCAATTATATGGCCTTGGGATAAATTGTGGTAATTCAGAACAGACAATTTGAAATTGTTAGACCCAATAACTAATGCTCCTTTGCCGTATTCTTGTATAATTTTGCAACTGGGGCAGACCCCGGGGCCGCCTGAGCGGCACCCCATTTGGCTCTGCAAATCTTACAATACATAAGTTCTTTTTGTTGATCGTACAAGACCCATTCGTGGGTCTTTTGCCAATGCTGACAGAATTTACGCTTGCGTTTTTGTTCCTCGTATTCCTTGTCATACCGCTGCTTCTTTTTGGGGATGACCTCTTCTGTTTTAGTGTTGTTTTTGTCACGTTTTTGAGCAAAATTAAAAATATCAAAAATTTTGGGCATTTTTGATACTTCCGGTATTTCGGCCAATCAAATTCCTGGAGACACATACCCTAGCTGTTTCCTCGAGAAACTGATTTTAGACCAATCAAAATCTTCGAATTATATCATGTTAAATTACTCGCTTTAGCGAAAACGGAGAGGAAACTAAAAATGAAATTTCGAAAACTTTTTCATCAAATTGATGATTCAGAATCATTGTATTCAAGGTAAGCAAATTGTACTTAAAGAAGCTATTTCGTTTTTGTGCCGGACATTCATAAGTTGTGGTAATCTGAGATATGGTGTCCATGCCGGTCAAATTGACCATCAGTTTTTAAACTCAGCTGGTCCGTTCTATGAATCAGTGTCAGTCATGACCGACGGACCGACGCTTAGTTCAAGCACTGATTATGTCATGAAAAATTGCTCTGACAGTGAACTTCGCCACTAGTACACTCTGACAGCCATTTTGAATTTTCTGAGGCAAAACAACAGGTCACCCATGTGAGCTAAAAATGATACAAGTTTATTTAACTCTAACAACTAAGTCCCCATTGAAAACATTTACCTTTATCCATACTGCATCATTCATGGAGGAGAAAGGCACTGGCGGTTTATCACCATACACAGCATCGAGACTAGAGACATCTATAGTCCTTGAATCTAACCTTGGTGGTGTACCTGCAGTTATATACAAGGCATAAACATGCAAAATACACCACTAGCCATTTGTTACATACACTGACCACCAACTGCCAATCACCAAACACTGTCCACAATAAGTTGAAGACTATAACAATATGTGCCTGACATAAAAATGTATTGGCCAATTTTTGAAGAACCCTAAATCACTATCAGCTCACATCCGGATTACAGATGATTTTACAGTTTATTTGGCCTTTTCATGGCCTTTTTAGGGCACACATGTGAACTAAACATGCCTGGCTTTTTCTTGCCTTTTTAAGATTTTGTGATTTTTCTATAACTGTATTTTGCAATATTTTAAGATATATTTTGACTTACACAGAATTCTGCAAGATATCTCAATTCTAAAATAAACATACCTGTCTTTAACCTTCCCAGAACAAATCCCAGTTTATCTAGGGTATTAGCGAGGCCAACAGATGGCGCATCACCCATACGTCCTGCAGGAAACACATCTAAACCAATCGTTATATTTCCACGGAGAAACGTCCCAGTAGTCAACACAACAGACTTGCCGTGAACTATTTCATCAGTACCTTTAAATATAGATAATTCTTAATTGTTAAATCACAATAACAGGGGTTTCACTTGAATTTCTCACAACAGGCTAAATAAATGAAAACTACAGGCAAAATTAATGGAAATCATAAATTTAACATGGAAAAATTGAAAAGTCCATAAAAACAACAGGCAGTGAAAATCGCCTGTTGCCTGCTGCTAACCCCTGCAATAAGTAAAGTGTGTGCCTGGTATAAGTTTAAATTTAAGATTTTAAGTGGAGTGACAACTCTTTGATTATATTATATTATTCATTTTATACCATGATACTATTTCTTCCTGGTGAATAACACCAGAGGATATAATTGAATTGTGTAAACCGATGACCCACTTGACATCAAATAACCTAATTTATGAAATGCAATCTGGATTTCTTAAAGAACACAACACTCAACTCCAACTAACTGCTATAACAAACTACATTCTTCAAAATTTTGAAAATGGTCTCGATGTTCGAGCAATATTTTTGGACATTCAATCAGCCTTCGACAAAGTCCCTCATGCACTCCTTCTTCAGAAAATCAAATCCTACGGTATCCCAAAATCACTAATTGACCTTTTTCAATCTTACCTCACAAACAGAACAATTAAAATTAAGATCAATGATGAATTTTCTAGGTCAAGTAAAGTCGGTCAAATCAACTCTGGAGTCCCCCAAGGCTCAATATGGGGACCGATTTTCTTTTTGTTATATCTAAATGACGTAACGGACGACCTTAACTCTAAATGTTTTATCTATGCGGATGACACGTCACTTTTTTGTCCGGTTGACCCAATAAATCACCAAACAGATAGCCAAGTTCTTCAAGAAGACTTAATTCATATCCAAATGTGGTCCCAGAAATGGGGACTAACTTTCGCACCACAAAAAAGTCACGAGTTGATCTTTAAAACAAATAGACCAATTGAGAGAACATATCCTAAGTTTGTTTTCAACGACACTCCAATAGATCAAATTAAACATCATAAGCACCTCGGTCTAATTCTTGATGAAAAGTTAACCTTCAAAACCCATATTGAATATCTAGAAGGTAAAGTTCAAAAATTATTAAATCCACTTATGGCACTTAAGCATAGATTAAATTCCAAACACCTGGAAAAAATTTACTCTTCCTTTATCCTGTCACATCTGGACTATTGTGATATCATTTATGACGCTGCTCCAGCTACCAGCCTAGCCCAGTTAGACAAGCTACATTATAGGGCAGCTGTTATTTGTTCTGGTGTTATGCAAGGAGCAAGCACAGAAAAAACCCTTGAAATATTAAATTGGGATAATCTTCAAAATAGACGGGATGAACATAAATCCGATCTTTTTGACCATAATTTCTCTTTCATTAACGATCCATATTGTGACTGTGGAGCTCGAGAGACAGCACAGCATGAACTCTTGTCCTGCCCTCTGAGAGAAACAAATGCGCTAGCGGTGGTTAAACATGAACTAAACTTAGATGTTACTAAATACAAAACATTAAAAAATAAGACAAATTTCCTACTTTTTGGCGACAAAGATCTGACAAATGAAAACAATTCCAAAATCTTTAAGGCAGTTTTGAATTTCATTAAATAATCGATAACAGCAATTCAAATTCAGGGCACCAACGGGGGTACAGACAGGTAGAAAAACAGATAGTATCTAAATTATATATTTTTCTTACTCTAATAATGACTTTGACTAAATGTTATATTATATTGTATTTTAAATTCACTTAAAGCGGCAGTAGAAATGCCCTTTCAGGGCGATTACGCCGTGAATAACAATGAAAATGTATCTATGATTTTAAGAAATAAAGAGTATTTATTATAAAAAAAAAGAAAAAAAAAAATATATATAATTGATATTTTATTCGAAACTTTTTTCTTTTTCAAAAACTTCATTTTCTGGAAAGGTTTATTTTTTTCAATCAATTCTTTAATAATTATACTTTAACAAACGTGTAAAATGTTCATATTAAAATATATTAAATATTAATCCTAATCAATATCATTAAATATCATGAAAAATATTCATATGTTTATAAACATACAATTTACATTCATGTACATGTAATTCCGATTACTTTTACATTGATCATCTTGTGATATTCAAATCACAACTCAATCATTTAATATCAAGTTATAAAACACTTATTTTCTTGTTGGGTATTGGATATCATGGATTTAATACTGATCAATATGATATTTCGAATGTCACCCAGTAGAAAATAACCCCACATCCATTTGCGAACGTCTGACAATGAGCTATGGACAGAATCCTTTTTTTGAATAAGTTAGAGTAGGATTCAGCAACCAATTCTGGAAAAAATCTGAAATAGAGGCCTGTTCCGAAAACAAGACGATACCAACAAAGCGTGCACATTTTCTAAAATGCGATAAAAGTATAATAAACGGGAAATAAAAGTGCAAACCTGATAAGACAACACCAACGCATGTGGCCTGATTAGTGTCTCCATCTATCTTTAAATCCTCCACCCCGGCAGCTCTGATTGTAAGATTGTCTGTCTTGAATACTTCTGCCTGGAGGAACTTCTTATAAAGCTTCCGATCTATCTGAGCTCTTGGGCCCTATAAGATTTACATTCTAATTTTATATTGTTGAAAGTGAACACTACAGTACCAACTCATCCCCAAACAGAATATTGGTTGAACTTGTTTTTTTGGACAACAGACATCAATATTTTCCCCCAAGATAAGCCAATGCAATTAATTTTTACGTTAATGACTTTCCCTCTACTGTATCACTATAAATAGAGTCGATGTTTCAGACTATTTCAAAATATTTACGTGGCATATTTTTCTGCAGTTAAATGTGAAAATTCAGAAAAACTTGCCAAATACAAGTAGAGACTCAATATCCTCGATTATTTTTTAGAGGACTTCATGTAAGAAATACCAAATCATTCAAAAATTTACCACATAGCAAGTGAATCTCTCATAATCTATAAAAATGGGTAGATTTCAATTTACATGTGGGAAAGCGTAGACACAAAATGTTTCTTCTCTAAATTACAAAAGTAAATGAATTACAAATGTACATGAAGATTTTCCAAAATTTAAGCTTTAGGGTTGTACTCTTTTGTGTCACCCTGTAGATTGGGTTGTATGCACTATGCATTCATGTATGACTTAAGTACATTATTCAACATCTTATATATAAGTTATTTTTTGTTAACTCACCCAAACTGCAGGTCCTTTACTTTTGTTTAGCATCACATACTGCAGCCCAGATACATCTAAAATACAATTCATTATTCCACTTAGTACTAGGTTTAGTTATTATTCCACTTAGTACCAGTTATTTTTCCACTTAGTATTAGTTAGTACCAGTTAGTTTTTTATAGTCTACTAGATAACAAATAAAGAGAAAACAGGATTGAAAAATCAGGAGAAAATGGTTCTGTTTGGGTTAAAAACTGGAAAATCAGTGAGTTCTTAAAAAATCAGGAGAAAACAGAAGGCTTAATAGTTTTACTCTAGGACAAAATAAGGCATTTTAAAGGCATCATTTTTTATCAGTAAGTTTATTTCCTTGGGACACAAAAGTATACAGAACATCTGCTACCTTCCCTATTTAAATTTGCCTCACCTATTTACGTTCGCCTCACCTATTTGAATTTGCCTCACCTCTTTGAATTTGCCTCACCTATTTAAATTTGCCTCCCCTATTTAAATTTGCCTCACATATTTACATTTGCCTCCCCTATCTAAATTTGCCTCACATATTCAAATTTGCCTCACATATTCAAAGGACGATTCTCGGTTTGGAGAACGAAGTTCATCAATCTAAATGAGCATTATCCCTGCTTCGGACAAATTTGATTTTTTTTACATAATATAGATTTGAATGTCCTCTTTTGAATAGTCATAATTTAATTTGGGGTAATATTTCTAGATTTTTCGCAAAAAAATATTAGCGCAGTACACTTATGAACTTCTTTCCCCAAATCGAGACTTGTATTTAATTGAATCGGTCTAATTGAGCGTTATCCCTGCTTCAGACCAATTTGTTATTTTTACATCTTGTAGATTTAAATGTCCTCTTTTGAATATTTATAGTTTAAATTGGGTAATATTTCTATATTTTTCATGAAAAAAATTATTAGCCCAGGAGACTGTTCTCCAAACTGAGAATCGTCCTTTGCCTCACATATTTAAATTTGCCTCACCTATTTGAATTTGCCTCACATATTCAAACTTGCCTCACATATTTAAATTTGCCTCACCTATTTGAATTTGCCTCACATATTCAATTTTGCCTCACATTCAGAATTTTGCCTTGTTTAATTCTAGATCTTAGCTATGCCCAAGCCTACACAGCCAATATAATTCGACGCCGTTTCGGCATCGAACAAATTCGGCACCGTTCCGGCACCGTTTCGACACCGTTCCGGCACCGAAACTTTTTGACACCAAAATTTGCTACCAGACTAGTCAGTCCATTTGGTGCCGAAACGGCACCGAAATTTGGCACCGAAACGGCGTCGAAAATCAGATTGCATTTTGGGGATGTACAGCTATGTAATTGTTAGAGTATAAGGAGATAGATATTTGCAAAGCTTACCACATATTCGTCCACAAACTCCATCAAGAGCATCGACTTCTCTCATCAGATGACCCTTACCTACACCACCAAATGAAGGATTGCATGACATTTCACCTGAAACATACGGAGACATCAAAGTGTAGGATAAATAGAGGTTACTTAATGGGAGGTGTTTGATACAGGGTATATCTGAGGGAAATACAATATATCTTCCCAAGTGACCGTAGGGATAGAGGGTTGATGTATTATATTTACCGAGGGATATACTCTGTATCAAAAATCGAGCAATTAATAACTGATTTATTCTATACTTAGTAGATTATGAGGAATAATAGCCAAGTCCCCTGCTGGCTCAGTATCTACTCCCTGAATTTGTGATGTCATAGATCTGATGAGTGGGTGATATCATCGGGTGATATATACATGTATATCATTGCTTACATCACATATCAATTATATTCCTGTATCTTATTTACCTATAACACTACTAAGTATGTAATAAAGTACCATATCTCATGGTTTAAAAGCAATATTTGTTGGTTAAGTGGAAGTTTGCCAAAGATTGGATTTTTATCACTGGTTCCAAAAATACTGTTTAATTTTTACAACCCACAAATATCATAGTAACTATAGAATAAGGTATTGATATTTGATTGTTTTTGTTTATTTAGTGGTGTTTTTCAGTTATTACCTAGCAACCTAGCACCACTGTTACCAGTTTTAACAACATTGTTTTTCAGTTATTCCCTAGCACTATTTTTACCAGTATTAACAACATTGAACCTGGGAATCAACACAATGCTTTAATTAAAAACTTCATGTTAATTAAACCATGGGCTTAAGCTCATGATTAAACATATATATCATTTTTACAAATCTAGTTCTTAAACAATTTTTTATTCTCATAAAAACTGTTATGATCCGAGTGTTTCATCTAAATTATTGCCCAGATATGTTGAAACATATATCCCATCAAAAGTGTGACATTGAGTCAAAAGTTTACAGCTTAGTTGAAATCTAAAATTTCAATGTATTTACCTATTGTTTCTAGCTTGTGAGTGAGAAGGAGGGTATTTGCTCCCATCCTAGCAGCAGCACAGGCAGCCTCTGTCCCAGCATGCCCTCCACCAACCACAATGACATCATAAATTTTACTTGCTGCGGAATGTAGGGATCTTGACTTCAGAAGAAACTGACTCTGTTGAATTACTCTCAGAAATGTTCGTCTCTTGCACCAGTTCATCTAAAACAGACATTCAGTGCACTGTGATGCTAACGGTTTTGCAGATTGTATGTGCAGAAAATGTGTATATGTCACCAAAAATCTTTACCCTAGTATATTGTGACACTTATGAGAAAATACTCGGTGCAGATATCTCATTAGCCTTGCCCAAGTCGGTATTTTTTTAATTGTCTGATCTTGAATTATTACCACCTTGTACAATCTAATGAATCGTTGCTGATAAGTTTCGAGTTTTCCATAATACCTACGTTGTAGGTGGTATTGCAAAACCATATTGATTGACAAGATCGCGTCGACACAACGTGTGACTTCAGGCTAATTGACCAATCAAAACGTTTTCAGGTTTACCCGCATAAACAAAGCAAACTACCTGTCTATGACTTAGAATTCAATGATCTGATCGAGTATTTCTTCAGACGGAGATACATTATATTATTAGTAATTAATAAATGTATTGGAATGTAAACAGTCATTAATGTAAATTAAATCATGCGATTCAATGTTGATGTAAAACTGAATTCGTGATGAAAATGCACTAAGACTTAGTCCATGTAGTCGTCAATCTGATTCAGTGATGAATCTCAGCCTGGATCTAAAAAGCTATCACCTTCGACATGGGCTTTCAATTAGAAAGCCCATGCCTTCGATCACTAAACTCTGATTGATATTTATCTGATAAAATATTTGTATTTTCATGATGAATTAGGCAAGATTTGTTCATGAAGAGTGTACTTGTTTTGTATAATAATGAGCTAACGCTGCAGGGCCGTCATTGATTGGTCAAATTTACCCACATAAACATTGGGCCGGTTAAGCAAGTGGCTGTCTCATTGGTACAAGGCAGTCATAATAGAAATAAAAAATATATAAACGCGTACAAAAAATTGATCACGGTCTGGTTTGCATGTATCCAACACACTGAATAACATAGGCGGTTTAGGTGGTTATCCCCAACCAGAATCTTGAAGAAAGAAGAAGTAGTAATACAGATGTCGACTCGCTATTTTATACATGTTCCCGGGGCCTATGCTGAATAAGATTCAGTCTGAACAGATGCCATTGTAAATGGTCTGGTGTTCAAAAATAAAAGCAAAATCAAAACACACTTTTCAAATTGCACGGCAGCGGAGGAGCTTCCTACTTCAAAAGGTGCTTTGTGTCGTAGTGTAGGTTATTTACTCATATCGAGCCATCATGATAAACCATTACATCTCATCATTTCTTCTCAGCCCTAACTAATTTTGTAAAACTTTTTCAAGCTCTTCAAACTGGAAACAAGCACACAGAACGAAAATGCGTATTAATATAATCCTCGGGAGGAATCATTTTGAAGAAATATCTCGACTTCAAATTTATTTCGAATTTTCTTTACAGCTCAGAAGTCATAATGATATTGTGTTTAAGGTTTTGGTATAGTGGATACTGCAAAAGTTTATGAAGATAAAATTAAATAACCCCGGGCTTCTTTTCGTTTAATGTAAAATTTCTGTCCTAACGAGTCTCAGCTTTCGTCTAAATTAGAAATGGAAAAGTTTGTTCGAAAACTGTTCAAAAACTCTCCAAACGTAGGGTAAGTGTGTACAATTGTACATAAATACAATAATTTATATACGCTATTTATACCTAGAATTGAAAGAATACTAAATCAAAAGATGTTATGTGGTACGTAAGATGAAATCATCCGAGATAAATTTAAAAAAATTTCTGGCGGGCTTTTTCGATGTTTTCAAAATTCACTTACTTATTTGAGACGTTCGGGCACGATTGCCCCGCTCAACTTCAATTACCTCGTCAATGATAACACATCCGTTATAGAATGATGAGAGTTGTTGAGACAGGAACCCACTTCCAACGACTTGTTGCAAAGAATGACATTCGCAGCCATCAAGTGTTCAAGATTTTATTAGGATCTGACAGTGGGGAACAGATACCTGCTGGTTATGATCTTAGAACTCTAGCTGGAGAGAGAAAGGGATTAGGCGCAGTTACAAATGCCAAGATCCTAAGAGAATTTCAGATATACATAAGAGACTCTAAGAGATTCTAGGAGAATCTACAGTGTATATAGTGTAAATAAACCAGTTGCTAAAAACACAAAAAAAAACACAAAAAAAAAATCAATTTTAGAAAATCTGAAATATAAACATTAAAATGCCAGCCACAATAAGCCACATTAAAGTAACAAGTGAAAAAGTAACGATGTGCCAGTAATTAGTGTCAAAAAAGTACATAGAGACTAATCAAGCAGCATAAAAGTGCTTACTGGATAGAAAGAAAGATAATAAAGCAGACCATACATATACAGTACTGTAGACCTTATCAAATGAATAGAGAAACCACACAGGAGTTCATATTGTAATGACCCTTGACAGCATGTTGCTATTACACCCAGGGGGTTCACTGTGTATAAAGCTTGACGGGGATCCTCGGGGCACATGGGATACCTTTTTTGACATTTGGTGTGGCAATGGACCTAAATTTTAGGATCTGTTATGAGAATGCCCCCCAAATTATTAATTTTGAGGACAGGTATGGCAATGGTCTGATTTTTCCATTTTCTGGTATGGAAAATAATGTTACCTCACACTTGTGGTATGGCATTGGTCTAGTAGCAACATATATCCTTAATTTAAGGTTGTTTTGGATTATTTTTCTCAAAGGTCTGCCTTCTTCTCGGGGCCTTCAGTTTGAATATTCGATTTTTTTCTCTGATGGTATATGGCATTTGTCCTATATTTAGGTATTTGGTATGGCATTGATCTTATTGTTATTAGACATTTGGCATGGCTTTAAGGCGTTGTTTTGGTTGGTATGGGAACATATTGAAATTTAACAAATTGGTATGGGAACATAACGATATCTGAGGGTTCAGCCTAGAACCCATGTCAAATTTTGTATACAGTGAACCCCCGGGTTAGTACAGTCTCGACTATAGTGGCTAGCCCCTTTGGCCAAAGCGGTAAGCATTAGTATCATACTCGGGGGGTCCTGGGTTGGTTCAACTCCCGCAATGAGCATTGTTGTCAGATGTGGGATCAAAGCTTTGGTTGTATCCTCTGAACCTGTGTGTGTGTGTGTGTGTGTGGTAAATCACTGCTAGGAAATGCAGGACTGACAATGAGGGCGTGGTCCTTTCAAAGGGGGAAGTGTAACGACCCTGGATAGCAAGTTTCTACTTGGTTTAAGCCTTTATTGCTCAAAGCATCAGTCTTTGGATCTAAGGGTCCTAAGTTTGATTCCCACATGAGACGTTGAATTTAGCACACTTTCTTTCAATATCTGTTTCTGGCTAGGTAGTCATTGTAAAAGTCTACCTTGTGGATTAATTCCAAAATAAAAGACCAAGACCCTTGATGGAGTTACATTGTCAATGAAGGTTTTAACATCAAACCATCAAGTCTTAAATTGGTAAGCATCCCAAAATCCCTTCAAACGGTGAAATCTTACATGCATCGTTTGCTTCCAGGTAAAGCCTCCAAGATACAGTATTTGAGTGATCCTTCGCTGCAAACTCGCCATAACATACATTTTGAAAAGGAAAAACAGCATTCCCACGAGGCCTAATTCATATGGTTTTGATTGGTTGACAATCTTGATCCATTGCTATATTCAGTAGATATTAAACTGGCCGTGTCTCTCCATATTGAATATTGACTTGTTGAATAGAGCTTCACAAAAATTACAATTTGAAATCTATACAGATTTAACACTTTATTGCAATAAGGTATCAATAATACATCAATAATGGATCCTGTTGTTCTGAGTTACCATGACAGTTTGGTGCGAGAATCTGATGTCACATTGATCGATGCTCCTAATTGGCTGAATGACACAGTCATAGGTTTCGCATTTGAATACTTTGAGAATGAAACATTGAAGGACAAAAATGCCAATATTTGTTTCATTAGCCCAGAAGTGACGCAGTTTATAAAACTTAGTCCAGTTGAAGAGGTTGGGATGTTTCTGGAGCCATTAAACCTCTCAGAAAAGGACTTGATATTTCTGGCTGTGAACGATAATGCATCTGATGTAACTGGTGGATCTCACTGGAGTTTAATGGTCTATAGTGCATCCAGCGCCACCTTTATGCATTTTGATTCCTGTGGACAATCAAATGGAAACATTGCCAAAAATGTTGCAAGTAAAATCAAAAATTTTACTGGAAATAATGCATTTAATTATACTGAATGCAAATCACCAAAGCAGAGTAATTCGTATGATTGTGGCATGTACGTCATTTGCAATACTGAAAAAATCTGTGAGAATTTTCTTTCTGGCAAATCACTGGATCATTTGGATGAAGTTACTTCTGATTATGTAAGGAACTATAGAGCTAGACTAAAAGACATTATTGGTTCGCTTGTGAAATAACTTGTTTTTGTCCCAATATCAGAGCTGTAGCCAGGGCCAAAAATAGGCAAGGAAAAATGAACATTAAGAGGATGTAATTCTGCTTCTTTTTCACAGTTGAGTAAAAAGTTTGAATTTTACTTATTTTGATCAAATTTTGGTGAGGCACCTGCTCACCTCATGCCCGGCTACAACAGATGTAAAACAATTTTACCAATAAAAATAATCTCTTAAAATAGTCTATAGGAATGATGCTTATCTATGACATGTATACACACAATTTACTAATGTTTATTATACTCATGTAATACACAACATTTGTTGCAAACATTTGTATGTTAAGTCTTGAATTTTCAGTAGGCCTATTCTGAATTAGTGATATAACAATCAGTTGATGCCGAGCTTGGAATATACAATTAATTGGCAATATGTAGGTGAGGCAACTTGAAATAGGCGAGGCAAATTCAAATAAGAGTAGCAAAGATAAATAGGGGAGGCAAATTGAAATAGGTGAGGCAAATTGAAATAGGGGAGGCAAATTGAAATAGGTGAGGCAAATTGAAATAGGGGAGGCAAATTGAAATAGGTGAGGCAAATTGAAATAGGTGAGGCAAATTGAAATAGGGGAGGCAAATTCAAATAGGGGAGGTAAATTCAAATAGGGGAGGCAAATTGAAATAGGTGAAGCAAATTGAAATATGGGAGGCAAATTGAAATAGGGGAGGCAAATTGAAATAGGTGAGTCAAATTGAAATAGGTGAGGCAAATTGAAATAGGTGAGGCAAATTGAAATAGGGGAGGCAAATATAAATAGGGGAGGCAAATTCAAATAGGTGAGTCACATTCAAATAGGGTAGGTAAATTGAAATAGGTGAGGCAAACAGGCAAAACTCGAAGTAGAACAATATTATACTTCTATGGGATAATAGATTTTTAGATGCAGTAAAACTAAACGCCTAAATTGTAATATAGAATATTAGTAGACTTATGCCTTGCCTACTCATAGGCAGTACATAATAACGCAGATGCGAGTAGGTAGTTACCAATTTCACCACCAGGTGGCTCGTTCGGGTCAGATAGCATGGCGGGTATAGTAGAAAGTTCCCTTTAACTTAAATTACATCTGTTTTAGTGGTTCAATTTTTATATAACCTTTATGTATCTAATAGTTATGCAAATTAAAAAATGTCCAGTAAAGGAAAATGTTATTTGTCGATTACAAGAAAAGATATTTCACTTTTTGTGACTTTGTAACATGGGGTGTATGGGGATTCAACCCGAACTAGAAATCACATTTTCAAAATAAATAAAATTTTCAAAGTTGATAAACAATTTTCGAAACCATACTTCTAGATGCACTTTTACATGTAGATTTCAAATATGACATCACTTTGACTGAATTTTGAATATTTTGGGACATAAATCAAGATTATTTCTACTCGCATCTAGTCTATTCACATATATTTTAAGTGAAAAATTTTTTTGACTAGATACAGGGGTTTTGCTAGAATTTCTCACAACAGGCTAAATAAATGAAAATAAGAGGCAAAATTAATGGAAATCGTAAATTTAATATGAAAAAGTTGAAAAGTCCCTAAAAGCCCCTAAAAACATCAGGCGATTTTGTGAAAACAACCAGTGAAAATTGCGGGTTGGTTGTTCCTAATGAAACCACTGAGATATATGTTAAACTGTTATTATAACTTTTTAAAGAATAAAATAAATGAATGCTCATTATATAACTGTTTGTGTTCATTTTCTTAAACTAAAGTGTGCTAGCAATGAAAAAGATCAGATTATCACAATATTCTGGATTTCAGAGTCAATAGGATTATCCCAATTTTGATTGATGTATGGACCAAATCTCTCAATATTATACTATCACCAGCAAAAAAACAACAAACAATATGGACACATCCACACAATAGTCCTATGATATTGAGAAATGTTAAATAAAAAATCGTCAAAATTAAAACTGCCAAATAGGCCTAGTAAGTTCATTCAAATTCATGAACTTGCAAACCACCAACAGTACCTTCTTGCATCTCTTTTTATGTTTAATGTATTTTGCCAAAAGTGACCCTCTCTTTTAGCACTTTTCAATTTTGAATGTACATATATCTCAAATCAATTTAGGTTGAAAATAGATTTAATACTTTCACAAAGGTAGACTATACATGTATTATAGTATTCATAAAATACCTCATAAAATCTATTGTAATGTAATGAGTCATTTTAAAAGGAAGTACATGTAGATTGAATAGCAATGCATTGGGAGTAAGTTTTGTGAACAGTGTTTGGTGGTTGGCTTTTGGCATTCAGTATCTGTAACAAATGACAGGTGGTGACAATTTGCATGTTTATGCCTTCTTAAAGATCGCTTGCATCTAACATTTTGCACTCTATTAATTGTACTTCCTTTGAGCAAGCTCAGGACAAATATTGATATTTACCCACACATATGATATGACATTTAAAGGAAGGGTAAAGATCCATTACGTTTTGTTACACTCTATGCAGATGGTTCAGTGATCTCCCCAGCATTAAAGCAAGTGGGTGCAGCACCCACCTGGGATTATAAAAAAGGCTTGCACCCATCTAAAAATCCTTTTGAACCCACTTGAAAATGAGAAAAATGGGCATATTTTGACCAATTTTGGTCTGATTTGTGAAAATGAGAATTTTGCAACCAAAAAAGACAAAATCTTGTGGAGAACACTGTGGTTCTTGCAAAAATGGTGTGGTGTGGTTGATATCAAGTATTTATACAACTTCTTTTTTATCTATTCATAAAATATCACAAATTCAAATAAAAAAATAATTGGTTCCGTATCGCACAGGCATGATATCCAAGAGTGTTTTCTGTAAGCTTTCATGAATTTTAAAAGGAAATGGCTTTTTATTAGAAAAAGTCCCAATCATTTATTAGGAAGAATATTAGGGACTATTTCTAACATTTTATAGTGAATTGTGATATTTTATAGTAGTTATACATAGCTTTGGATATATAATAAACAATGGGAAGCACTAGTAGAAGGAAATCTACAAGTAAAAAGAGAAAGTATTACCCTAGCAAGAAAGAAAGTAGTGAATCTCAACCAAAAAAAGCAAAAATATCTGAAGAAAAATCAAAGAAAAAATCAGCTTCGTTTGCTAAACTTGGACAGTCCAAAATCAGTCAGGACTTTGATGAAGATGTGACATTATCTGGGTATAGGTTTGTGGACACTGTATTGTTTCATGAATTTGTGAAACAATTTCCTTGCCCCGCATGTGGAGAACGCTTTGGGTCAGATCTATCTGAAAAGCGGATTGGCCAAGCATGTATATTCACCTTTGTGTGTGAATCTTGTCGTCACAGTATTGACTTCTGCACATCAGAAAAGTTAGGGACGCATAATGGACTATATGATGTTAACAGGAGACTTGTTTTGTCAACTTTCGCCATTGGGGGTAACCGCTCTAAAGCGCAGCGATTTCTAGGAAATATGAATATGCCTCAGCCACAAGCAAAGGTTTCGTGGAATCGGCACAAGAAGAGAATCCTGACTGCTACACGAAAGGTAGCCAAGCAGTCTATGGCATCTGCTGTTACAGAGGCTCGGGTTTCTATCAACCCAGACTGTCATCCTAATGACATTATTGACATGACATTACCGTTGGATGGTTCCTGGCAACGAAGAGGCTTCTCAAGCAAAAATGGAGTAGTTACGGCCCTTACTGTCAATGGGCAGAACTGTAAAGTTGCGGACACTCACACTATGTCGAACTATTGTAACCAATGTTCAAAGAACAAAAGTAAACTGTCAGAGGCTGACTTTACAGTTTGGAAAGAGGCTCACATAGCTGCAAATGAGTGCCAACAGAACCACATAGGTAGTGCTGGTTCAATGGAGCCAGCTGGTACAGCAACTATCTTCAACAGGTCGCTAGTTGAACATAGTTCAAGATATACAGGATTTTTAGGAGATGGCGATAGCAAAGCATATAAAACTGTCGCAGAAGCAGATCCCCCGATATATCCAGATGTTGATATAACAAAACTTGAGTGCACAGGCCACATACAAAAGAGGATGGGGAAACGCCTGTTAGATAAGGTGTCACAACTGAAAGCAACCCCGTTTGTCGATGATAATGGTAGGCCAGTGAAAGGCATCGGTGGCGTAAATAAATTGACCAAAAAGGCTATCAAATCCATTCAAGGACATTTTCATAACTTGATTTGGGAACGAGTTCCCAAGACACAATTCGTCGGGCGCTCCCGTCTCGAAATCGGTGTATATGATGCCACTATAGTGTTCAATGATGGAGAATTGGGAAGGATACCCATATTTGAACACCTGTTGATGCCAGGAGGCTATTATACTCTGAAAGCAATGGCAGCAATTGATGGGAAACGTGTAGATTATGCATATATCGCTGGCTGTAATGCTATAATTCGCGCGCGACGCAATAGGATGCTTCGCCCTGACAATGACAATTATCTAGCAGGTGGACATTAAATTCCATAATATTATGATCATGGACCTCTATGTGCCTTATATGAAGATACTGGTTTAATCAAATTGATATTTTGACTTGAAATCTATGTCAGATCTCCATTTTTAAGAAAAAAAAAATAAAATTCTTACTAAAAGCTCGATTTCTCAAAAGCGCATTTTTTCCGACAAGAAATTTTACTTCAAATTAGATATCTCGAAAAGTATTAAAGCTTTTTTGTTCAAATAAAAAGCAAGTTAATCTTTCCTCTATCTAGCATGTGGTAAATGTCTGAACTAAGTAAATAAACACATTTGAACACTTCAGAAAGTAGCATAGTATGGTAGGGGGTCAAACATTTTCTGAAATATTTTTCTTCACCAACAATTAATATTCAAAAACAAAGTTGTTCAACATTTTTCCTAAGATATCTGATATTCACCACATAGATAATGATATGAACTAATAATATAGCAAGTTTTACAATGTTCTGATGACTTGGTGCAGAGATATCATATTTGAAGTAAATGACCATTTATTTTGCTTTTTTCGCTATTTTCATGTTTTTCCATGACTTCACACTAGCCTTACATGAAATATATAATAACTTGGAAGAATATATTTGATTTTCTATGTAATATAAACTATATAGTGCATAAAGAAACATAAAGAATAGCTGTTTGGCCCAACACAGGCTCTCAATTTGGCAACATTCTGACCTAATGTTCAACAGTTGTCATTTTTCGATAAATGCTAATTTGCCAAAATTCATAACCAAAATCTAGTAATTCATTTGATAAAAAATGTAATTTTATATGTACAATGAATATAGTGATCAATAAAGTTATCAAAATGCAATATATGTACACAAAATACATGTTTATAAGTTATTTGTATACAGAAATCGACTGAACCCCCAAAATGAATGGTGGCCATTTTGAATATGCAAATGACCAAATAAAAAGCTAATTAGGTTCAAAAATTTAATTTCACAAAAATTATATTGATCTAATAAACAATGTGTGAAAATTTGAAGCAAATCCATCCACTCTTAAAAAAGATATATCATTATATCCAGAAACAGAAAAAATCTGTTTTTGGGGGGTAAACCCTTGCCTTAAAGGGTGACACATATCGTTTAGCAAATCGAACGCTCGTTTCTGGTGTTGCTCACCGTTTAGTATAAGAGGCCCGATCCCGGAATAATACTCAAGGGTTCACAGATTCGAGTTCGTTGTGTCAACACCTCTAACTGTTATATAGCATAAGTATATTATAGATCGTCACACATTTATAAAAGGGTGATTTTTATTTTGACAAATCAATTCCACATTTATAGGTGAAGTTTCAGGATCTTCTATTTGTGTACAATAAGGAAAAATTGGCATCTAAATTTCCCCATAACGTAATAGCACACAGCTTGGCATATGAAATATCCTACAAATGAAACAAAGCGAGACAAACCGGTTTCTAATACAAGGATTTATATTGGCTGTTGTACATGTATTCTTTGAACGCAATCACTCTGGATAACGTTTTCAAAATCATTATAAACGGATTACTTTATCTCAAAGACAATTTCAATAAACTGGATTTTACAGAACTCCCCTTATTTCTTAAAAATGGACTGATCCAGTTGATTCGCCTGGAGCCGCCATGTTGTTTTTATACGGGATGCTAATCGGAACCCTTTAAAGAAATAGTTTTGCTAGAGATAATATATACTTAACTAGCTATGCCAATATTTACACACATGATCACCCAAGTTAAAGTTAAACAGCATAGAATAAAGACATATTTATAGTTACTTAATAAAAGATTCTCACAATTTTATAATATGTTTTGTTTGCAACATTCCGTTTTGCCTGTTTTCTAAACAGACCATCCATCTGACAATTTTGGTTTTATTTCATGACAACACTTTGTTTTTAGGTCATTTGGTAGGTTTCCTGAAAACTGTCCTTCCTCTTTTTAATTCTAATGAATTGTGACATTTCTTCGTCTTAGATCTATAATAACCTCTTGATTTGATCAATATCTTAATTTTTCCCCAGATAATAGAATTTAGATTAAAATGGAAATGGGACCAAATTCTTCGAAAAAAAATTTCCCCCAACATTTTTTCACTCTTTATTCTTTTCTGCCCCTTTAAGTCTTCATTTGTTCTGTCATCTATTTCTAGAGCCCTGACTCAGAAGATCGTCAGACAGAAATATCTGGAGCACTTTAATATACAAACCCTGGTACAACAAGACAAAGAAAAACTAAAAGAAGCTGTGTTGAAGATCTATAATGAAGGTGTCCTACCACAAGAAGAACAGGTATGTATACCCTGACCCATCAGTTAGAATCACCAACCTCTAACAATAACACTTAAATGTTTGATCACATTTCATTTGGCTTTAAAAAATACATTTCCCATAATAACCATATATTCAATTTTATCAACTTTCGGAATTTTAACAATATCTCCATAACTATGTTTAACCATCATTTTAATTCTTGAATGTGTCTTATATAAAACAAATGTCACAATCTTTTTTTTAAACATGTTCTTCAGGTTGGATTATCAAATCACAAAAATATTTTTTCTTCTTTTCACAACCTTTATTTTACTAAACAGGATCCGAAACGTCCTGTTTAGTAAAATATGATCCGAAACGTCCTGTTTAGTAAAATATGATCCGAATAGTCCTGTTTAGTAAAATATGATCCGAAACGTCCTGTTTAGTAAAATAAAGGTTGTGAAAAGAAGAAAAAATATTTTTGTGAAATGTCACAATACTTATAAAATAGTTCAAATTCAGTGTGATAGTCTTTGCCATTGTACATGTTTTCTTTATCAACTTTCTAGATATTATTTCCTTTAGCCCTGAAAATTAGAGATACACTGTTCATGAAATACCATCAAAATGAGAAGTTTTATAAATGATTGGTTTAATTTGATTGAATATTTACTAGACAGACAACTTCCTATTTAATATTTTATAATCAATAACCGATATCACCAATCAATATAAACATGATATATTTTAAATACATGCAGACCAAACATTTATAGAATTGGCCATTAGTTTTTGGCGCATATGTGACTCAAGATCAAAAGTCAAAATACAAGCTGTTTTTCAAATCAAAAATTTCTTCAAGATAAGGTTATCTGCAGCGATTGCAATCAAGATTGTCTCAGTATTTTTTTTAAATAAAGACATTTTAATTTTTAAGTATTTTAAATTCAACTGTATACTGCCCAGAAAATTGTCAAATTTCAATTTTAAGAATGTTGTCTCGCTAAATAATCAAATGATTAAATTAATAGATAAACAAACAATAAATAGCCTAAGACAATCAATTTCTTATGAAATGTAAAACATTTCTTGCATTTCATAGCATTTTTGAATGATGATAACAATGCCTGAATCATAAGTACAAGGAGGTTGGATAAGTTCCTTGAAAAATTAAATGCCCTGATTAACCCAAAACCTTTTTTCGGAATTGTTGTTTTAGCATGTTTTCCAGTTTAGAGTAAAATAATAAAGAAAGAATTGTATGAAATTCTGCTAAACAGACATTGTGTTTAAGTAAAATCTGAAAATCTTTTTATTCTTGATTCTGAACCTTAGATAACTTCCAAGAATTATTCATGTTGGCAGAATCTCCACAAATAATTTCAGATGAGTTATATTATTAGTCAATCCTTTAATTTCTTTAAAGCATTTGACAGAAAAGGCATCAACGGCCAGACCCAAGGATGTGTACCCAATACCCTTCATTTTATTATTATGTCCCCACCACATAGTGTGGGGCCATATTGTCGTCCTAGGCGCGTCCGTCCGTCCGTCTGTCTGTCTGTCTGGTTGTCTGTCTGTCCGTCCGTCCGTCCGTCCGTACGTCCGGCAGTTTTCTCCAAAACCGCTAAGTGTGGGGCCATATTGTCGTCCTAGGCGCGTCCGTCCGTCCGTCTGTCTGTCTGTCTGGTTGTCTGTCTGTCCGTCCGTCCGTCCGTCCGTACGTCCGGCAGTTTTCTCCAAAACCGCTACAGGTATCACCTTCTAATTTTCAGGAATAACTTATGAGTGCCTATAGATGTGGATGAAAAAAATTTAACTCGAAACCTACTTCCTGTCGGCCATTTTGAAGTCAAATGCTAAAATCCTTGTCTGCAGACTTTAAGAAAAACTGCTTCACAGTTGCTTTTAAAACTTTAACATCTTGTTCAGCTCACTTCATTCTAGATCTGATTAGGTTTTGGACCTGCTAGCTCAGTCATGTCAGCCATTTTGAATGTCTTAAGAAAAGTTAGCGCGCGATAATACTTTGTATCATATTGAATGGTGTTTTTGAGTTTTCATACTTTAACTATTTAGTAGCTTTATAAATAATTTCAGATGTACTTTGGTGTAAAAGCCTACTTTATTGTTAACAGTAGTTATATGTGATAATTTTGTAAAAAGAAATCAGCAAAAACTCATAAGGACTTTTTTATTGTCGGCCATTTTGGATTTTTCGGTCCTAAAATCTTGTCTGTGAAGTCTTGTCTGCACGTTTTCAGGTGAACCGTTTGGTGGATCAATTTCAAATTTTCAGGGATGATTCTTAGTATAAAAATCTAGATCTCATTAGTTTTTTGGCATTCTGGGTAAATGTCAAGGCAGCCATTTTGGATTTTCCGTCCTAAAATCTTGTCTGTAAAGTCTTGATTACTCGTTTTCAGGTGAACTGTTTGGTAGATCAATTTCAAATTTTCAGGAATGATTCTTAGTATGAAAATCTAGAACTGATTGTTTTTTTTGCATTCTGGGTAAATGTCAAGGCAGCCATTTTGGATTTTCCGTCTTAAAATCTTGCCTGTAAAGTCTTGTCTACGCGTTTTTAGGTGAACGGTTTGATAGATCAATTTCAAATTTTCAGGGATGATTCTTTGTATGAAAATCTACATCTGATTACTTTTTTTGCATTCTGCGTAAATGTTGAGGCAGCCATTTTGGATTTTCTGTCCTAAAATCTTGTCTGTAAAGTCTTGTCTACCCGTTTTCAGGTGAACCGTTTGGTAGATCAATTTCATATTTTCAGGGATGATTCTTAGTATGAAAATCTACAAACAGATTAGTTTTTTGACATTCTTGGTAAATGTCAAGGCAGCCATTTTGGATTTTCCATCCTGAAATCTTGTCTGTAAAGTCTTCTTTACATGTTTTCTGGTTAACTGTGTGACAGATCAATTTCAAATTTTCAGGGGTGGTTCTTAGTATGAAAATCTAGAACTGACTAAATTTTTGGCATTCTGGGTAAATTTTAAGGTGGCCACTTTGGATTTTCCGTCCTCAAATTGTGCTGGTAAAGTCTTGTCTACTCATTTTCAGGATAACCATTTCACGGGATCACCACTTGGTGGGGACATTTTGTACACATTTGTGTTCTTGTATAAACTCTGTCTCCATGGCCAGTCCTCAATTTTGTCTGTTTTATTAATATTTGATTTTAAAAATGATCATTGAATCAATTAAATTAATTAAAATATATTTGTATGCCCTCAGTTTCTATTAGATGATATAAAAATTGTGTTGGGTGATATTAATATTATGTTGGAGGCCTCTAGGTTACACTAATTTACTATTTTATTGTGATCTTGCACAATTATTATCTAATTATGCCCCGATGATGATATATCAATGCATCAATTGTTTGATCAACCGTCTGATAAGACTCAACTGATCAATCTGTTACTCGATGTTTGTTAATCACGATTATATGTATCCCATAATGCACTTTTATAGAACAATCAACATTTGGGTATATAATGAAGCATTTCATACTTAAAAATC
Source organism: Owenia fusiformis (assembly GCA_903813345.2). Taxonomy (NCBI): domain Eukaryota; kingdom Metazoa; phylum Annelida; class Polychaeta; order Sabellida; family Oweniidae; genus Owenia; species Owenia fusiformis. The sequence continues at coordinate 7,142,128 of CAIIXF020000012.1, read as the reverse complement.
AGAAGCAGTTTGAGAGTGATTTATAACATTGGAATCATTTAGCTTTTATTGATATCCCATAATGCAACAGAAAAAGCAGACGGATATGAGGCATTGCCTCACAGGCTTAAAAACTTGTAGCTATAGTATTATTTTGAGGGAGTTTTAACAATGAAACAGTAGGTAACAAAGTTTTTTATTTAAAAAGTATTTTGTGATCAATATATTACAGTTTACAAATCACTGTATTTGGCATTAAATTTTCCAAGATTAAAATATTTAATTTTGATAGATCTTTAGTGAGTTAGAGTATTTTCATTTGAGAGCCCAAAGTTCAATATACAGGTAAAGGTTCAAAATAGATAGTTCAATATATTGTTCCTAAAGGTATTTTGTTTCTAAATGATCTACTTAATTAAAACACATCATTTACATGTACATGTAATAATTTTTTATCAAAATTCTTAATTAGATTTTTCATTTTCTTTTATTAAGGAATGAAACAATATCTTTAAGTTACTTTAAAATTGTACAAGCTGTGTTCTAAATCAAACTAATTTCTTAATATTTTTTAGGAAGATGTGGCAAGGAAGAAATCTGCTAAGCAGTCTCCTTTTAGAACGAAACAAGATGAAGAAAATGAGAAAAGGATGCAAAGAGAGGAAGATGGTGAACATGACCAATGGAAACCAAAGTATGTAATTTTAGTATTGAAACTCTTTACAATTATGCCCCGGTGCCCCATTCAAAGCTTTGGATAAGAGCAAGTTCGCGGGGGAATTTGACACACAGTATTGTCCTAGGGAGAGGGAATTTGACAGAGTTCTCTATCCCAACAGGAGGGTCTTACGAAAGATACTTATTCTCCAAGGGTGGAGAAATTTATTCACTATGTTGCTCCCAGGAAAAAAAATTGACAGCCAATTTTTATTTTGTCATTAAGATCTGCACCATTTTCTATGCTGCATTACATTGGAAATGAGAACAATTATTCAAGTAGATTTTCTCAATCACTATTTCTGAATTCTATCTGTTTTTAATGATGTAACTATGACAATATTATAGATGACATTTAATTGAACTCGCCAAATATGAATTAACAATCTTTCAGAGAAACAGGGCCAAGGGGTTGTAACACTATAACTGAAATCAAGCTGCCAGATTCACTTGGGCGCAGACAGCCTGGTGCATTAATTATATTTGGCATAGCAACATTATATCTGTACCTCCATTTAAATTGGTATTCTAGGTGTCATTAACAGCCAAGGAATATTTTCCTTACAAATGCTCCTGGTAATGCATAAAAGCATAGGCTTTCAAAATTAAGGGCTCTCGTGAAAGCCCATGATAAAAGCATCACATCGCTAATTTTAAATTGTTCTTTCATTAATTGATTGATAATTTATCCATAACGTCATTGTTTGAAATAATCAAAGAAAATACTGAAAACCAATCAAACAACACATTTTTAGTTTAAAGGAAAAGTATAAAATTAAAGACTGAAAATATTTAGATCGAGAAGTCAGTTCATACCTCGCTTTGAAAAAATCTAAAATCATCAATTACAATTATTATTCTGTTAAAAATTTAATTTTAACATTAATTTGATATCAGACTAATATCAAATTAATTTGATAGTTTGGTTAAAAGGCAGTTTATAATTAAACTATGATCTAAATTGGGATAAAGGTCAGTTTTGTAAGCCCAAGGCAAATAGAAATTTGAGTAATTATTTTAATAACCTCTTTTAACTTAAATGAATATATTAACTTATATCAATTCATTTACATATAAAACATGAGGTTATACAATAATGAAACTAAATTAAATTTTGGAAATCTATGTGAAAAAATTGTTTCACATAACTAAGGGGTCCTTTCAAACAGCAAACTTAATTTATTTTCCCCCTTTAATCCCCATTATCCCTCTAAACTGAAACATGGAATTGATGTTGTACGCAGCCATTTAATCAAAAAATGAATGTTTTCAATCAAGCTTAATCAAAATATATATCAATAGCCTTTTACCAAGCACCCACCACAGATCAAATTAACTCAATTGTTGAGTGCTTACTGATGTTTTGAGATGATCCCTGTTTCCTGTTTTTCCTGATGTAATTTTATAATTTTAATGTTTCTACATCACATGTATTGACATGAGTGATGACATGATTTTATAGCCACCATTTTTGTGATCTTAGCATTCTGTGTTAGCAGTTGGTATTTAGGATTTGTGACAGATTGTTACGCTTTTGTAAACATTTGCAAATATAGTGTCATGTTAATTTTTTTATACATTAATTGTTTTGGACCAATTGTTTTTTCCAGAAAATATAAAAGTGCAATGGACACTCCAACCAAACACAAGAAAGCAAAGAAGGAAAAAACTCCAACTCGCAAGAACATCAAGATTTCCCCAAGGCTGAAACCAGAAGATGTGCTAACCGCAATTAGTAATTCAGACCCAGAATCAGAGGCTAGCTCTGAATCAGAGGATGAAATTGAAAGTGAGGCTGGAAGTGAAAGTGAGGCTGAAAGTGAAGTGTCTGACAAATCCGACCAATCGGATGATGGTGTTGTTCAACATGGTAAAAGAAAACGTAAGATATCTGAGAGTGACGAAAGTGACACTATGTCTCCTTTCAAAGAAACACTTATAAGTGAATCTGAATCCAATGCGAGCTCCGTAGTCGAAAATGATTTGTCAGATGACTCAGAATTCAACTCACCTCTCAAAACTATCAAATCAAAAATCAAAAAACGAAAAAGAAAACAATTAAGTTCCAGTGAGGAGGATTCTGATGTTTCCCATAATGCAGTAGGCAGTGCAGACGACAGCAAACAAAATACCAAAAAGAAACTGAATAAAGCACCACCTGCTAAAAAACTGAAAATGCCGTCAAAAACACAAAATCAGCCAGACAATGATCCATTGGACTGGTCAAGTTCAGATGACGATGCTTTAAAACCACCAACCAATAAAAAACAGCGACATGATTCCAGTGACTCAAATTCAGATAAAACTCCAATGAATTCACCTGCCAAAAAAACGACAAAGCCTAAAGTGAATAACAAACCAAAGATGAGAAAACATACTAGTAATTCTGAAAATGAAGAGAACTCATCTGATTGGTCGAGTTCAGATGATGACACTTTAAAACCATTGACCAATAAAAAACAGCATCGTCATTCCAATGATTCAAAATCAGATAACACTCCAATGAATTCACCAGCTAAGAAATCGACAAAAACTAAAATAAACAATAATTTAAAAAAAAGAAAAATGGAAAATGGTTCTGACAGTGAGAATTCTTCTGACTCCTTAGCATCATCAGATAGTGAAATTGAAAATAAGAAATTAAAGAAAGCTTCAAGAAAGAAGAAGGATACTAAATCGAAAGCAGCTGTTTCTAAAAAGGTGACTATGAAGAATTTTCACATTCTTATTCATTCACGTGTCTGATACCCTTACATTTTTAGTATTTCGGTTTGGTTTTCCCCAAAAAGATCGCGTATTGTAGTTTTATTTTCTCAAAACCTGTTTCAATTTTTTTCAATTTTTGATATGTTTATATGTAAAGTACATGAATGAACATGTATTTTTAAGTGCTTGCTCTTATATAGCCTAACATGTACATGTAGTTAGCTGTAAACCACTGTACCTTAGTGGCTCTGTGCATATCTAGGGTCTCTTTTGTACATGGGATTGCATCTACCTCTTCTGCTACCCAGAATTCATCTCTCCTTGCTTGATATAATCCGTAATAACCTTTTGTATTACATTTACCTATTGTGATTTATTAATACACCTACATTTTAGGGCAGATACAAACCACTGTACCTTAGTGGCCCTGTGCAAATCTAGGGTCTCTTTTGTACATAGGATTGCATCTACCTCTTCTGCTACCCAGAATTCATCTCTTTATGCTTGATATAATCTGTAATAACCTTTTGTAATGCGTTTACCTATTGTGATTAATTAATACAACTACATTTTAGGGCAGATACAAACCACTGTACCTTAGTGGCCCTGTGCAAATCTAGGGTCTCTTTTGAACATGGGATTGCATCTACCTCTTCTGCTACCCAGAATTCATATCTCCTTGCTTGATATACATGTAGTCTGTGCCACCTTTTAGTTGCTTCTACTATTGTGATTTATTAATACAACTACATTTTAGGGCAGATACAAACCACTGTACCTTAGTGGCCCTGTGCAAATCTAGGGTCTCTTTTGTACATGGGATTGCATCTACCTCTTCTTCTACCCAGAATGCATCTCATATTCTTAATCACCCATAATACATTGTTACCACTGTACATTAGTAGCACTGTGAATATATTGTACCTCTCTTGTGCATTAGATTGCATCTACCTCCTCTGCTATTCCGAATTCATCCTTTCCTGCTTTTTAACCCATAATGCATTGTAAGTGGCTGTATCACATTGGCCCTGTGTACCTGTTGTGTGTGGGATCACATCTACCCATAATGCAACTGGGTTAGCAGAAATTAATATTTTCTAATCTTGAGAAGACTCTACAGTGTATCCTTATTATCACCATTAGTTAACATATCTGCATATAGAAACAAGTTTTTGATATGTGAAAACACTTTGATGATAGGAGAACTACTTCATTAAAGATGTTTAAGATTTTTGGAGATCAACATTATTACCCATAATGCATTTTTCTTGCAGACGACATCATCAAAGCCTTCTCAAGTGACTTCTGGTAAATTACAGAAACTACAAAAGATTTGTCGAGAAGCTGGCCTCTGGTACGTCCACCTGTTCAAAGAATGCACAACTGCCAGAGAAAAAGAAACCAAAATATTAGATTTCTTGGCTGAAAAGGGTTTCAAAGGTTTGTCAGTTTAGAAAATCATAGCTGTTTTGTTTATTTTAGTGCAGCTTTGTAATTAATCATTTGCAAGCTTTAGTTCATGATTTGCAATTTACAACTAACTTACTGTCCATGCCAGTATAAATGTTGTACTGATGCAAACCACTGTACTATAGTGGCCCTGTATATCTAGGGTCTCTATTGTGCATGGGATTGTATCTGCTCCTCCTGTACCAAGAATGCATCATGTTACTAAATGTACAACACTACCATTGTGATTCTCTAACAATATGAAAGGTCTCCTTTCATGCACTTCTCTACCCAGAATGCACAAGCTGATTTCATCTGCTTTGCTTTCCAGAACTCAGCTTGGTATTTAATCCAAACTTAGACCACTGTACCTTTTTGGCCCTATTATATGCACAGGGCTAAATCAGTACAAGGGATTGAGTTTCATTCAAATAACACCTAGTAGGAAAAGTAACATATAGTGCCTCATTTGCTTTTTATCTGTGGAGTCTACTTAGAATGCAAAAGACTTGATGCATAAACTATTGTAGTATTGCTTTTACTACTGTACATACTTACATTTGGACGTACCCATGATGCATTGCTTGCTTCATCTTACCCATAATGCTTTGTCTACTGCAGAAGATAACCGAGTACTGCTTATACCACTGTACCATTTGGCCCTACATGTTTTAGTAGGGTCAGTTGGATGGGGGAACAAGTGTTACTTTCTCTAACACCTGTTTGTTCTTACCCATAATGCTTCATATTACCCATAATGCTTTGTCTGCTGCAGAAGATAACTGAGTACTGCTTAAACCACTGTGCCATTTGGCCCTACAATGTTTCTAGTAGAGACAATTGGATAGGGGAATGATCATTACTTAATCTTACACCTGTTTGTACTTACCCATGATGCATTGCCTGTTTGTACTTACCTATGATGCATTGCCTCGATTGCTTGGTTTATATCACCTATACTTTTGTGTCAGCAGCAGAATATTATTGATAAATATTGCTTATACCACTGTACCAATTGGCCCTACATGTTAGTAGGTAGTAGGGACAACTGGATAGGGGAATGAGCATTACTTTATCCATCACCTGTGTGTACTTACCCATGATGCATTGCTTGCTTCATTTTACCCATAATGCTTTGTCTACTGTAGAATATAATTGTTGAGCATTGCTTTTACCACTGTACCATTTGGCCCTACATGCTTCTAGTAGAGTCAACTGGGTAGAGGAATGAGCGTTACTTTATCTAACACCTGTTTGGTATTACCCATAATGCTTTGTCTGCTGCAGAAGATAACTGGGTACTGCTTAAACCACTGTACCATTTGGCCCTACATGTATTAAGTAGGGTGAACTGGATAGGGGAATGAGCATTACTTTTAATCTTACACCTGTTTCTACTTACCCATGATGCATTGCTTGCTTCATATTACCCATAATGCTTTGTCTGCTGCAGAATATAATTGTTGAGCATTGCTTTTACCACTGTACCATTTGGCCCTACATAATTCTAGTAGAGTCAACTGGGTAGGGGAATGAGCGTTACTTTATCTAACACCTGTTTGGTATTACCCATAATGCTTTGTCTGCTGCAGAAGATAACTGAGTACTGCTTATACCACTGTACCATTTGGCCCTACATGTATTAAGTAGGGTGAACTGGATAGGGGAATGAGCACTACTTAATCTTACGCCTGTTTCTACTTACCCATGATGCATTGCTTGCTTCATTTTACCCATAATGCTTTGTCTACTGTAGAATATAATTGTTGAGCATTGCTTTTACCACTGTACCATTTGGCCCTACATAATTCTAGTAGGGTCAACTGGGTAGGGGAATGAGCGTTACTTTATCTAACACCTGTTTGGTATTACCCATAATGATTTGTCTGCTGCAGAAGGTAACTGAGTACTGCTTATACCACTGTACCATTTGGCCCTACATGTATTAAGTAGGGTGAACTGGATAGGGGAATGAGCACTACTTCATTTTACGCCTGTTTCTACTTACCCATGATGCATTGCTTGCTTCATTTTACCCATAATGCTTTGTCTACTGTAGAATATAATTGTTGAGCATTGCTTTTACCACTGTACCATTTGGCCCTACATAATTCTAGTAGAGTCAACTGGGTAGGGGAATGAGCGTTACTTTATCTAACACCTGTTTGGTATTACCCATAATGCTTCATATTACCCATAATGCTTAGTCTGCTGTAGAAGATGATTGAGTACTGATTATACCACTTTACCATTTGGCCCTGCATGTTTCTAATAGAGTCAATTGGATAGGGGAATGAGCACTACTTAATCTTACACCTATTTGTACTCACCCATGATGCATTGCTTGCTTTATATTACCCATAATGCTTTGTCTGCTGCTGAAGATAACTGATTATCACTTTTAAATCACTGTTCCATTTGGCCCTACATGTTTGTAGATAGTACATGTATTTAATAATGTGAACTGGATGGGGAATGAACATTGCTTTATATCACGCCTGTTTTTACTTACCCTTGATGCATTGGTTGCTTCATAGTAACCCATAATCAAAGCTTTTAATTAAACAGGCTACAGAGAATAGTGTAATATATGTGATATTCAAATACTTTAATAAAAAAAGTTGCGTAAAATACATAAAGCTTAATCAGTTGTTAAATTATTCAAAACCATCTTCAGGGACACCAACCCTTCAAGCAGCCCAGGAATATAAACTGAAGAAGGAACTTGCAGATCTTGGATCAGAGAGCATAATTGACTCAGGTACCCTACATAATACAGAATCTGAATTGATAAAAAAATAACCATTAGTTAACCATAAGTGGCAGATACAAGTCATCTTTGCTCCAAATGACCAAATGAAACATCCAGAAATTCCCTTCATAGCCAGTGTCTGCCGAAATGACGAAGTGGCATTCAAGGGTTCTACTCCAGTAGGGGTGGTTATACATACCTTAGATATCTGAATTGATAGGAAATAAATAATTTTTTGAGGCAAATGTTGCAGTTTGACAAGAACTAAAAATTAAGCGTAACCCTTCTTCCTTCCTATTGCAGGTCGTGGTAAGAGAAAAGTACAAAGTCTTTACAATCGAACAACAAACACCTCAACCCACGATGAACACCTTCCTGCGAACACTTCTCCTACTATGAAGTATACTCCAGTTAAAGAAAAATTCAAGAATCTAAAAGGAATCATAGACTCAGATAGTGAGTCAGAATAGACTAAAATAGGCCTAGGTGATAGAGAGGCATAGGTGATAGAGAGGCCTAGGTGATAGAGAGGCCTAGGTGATAGAGAGGCACGGTTGATAGAGTGCTACCATTTGAAATACATGCAGCGTATTCTCTCTTAAAAGCACACAGTGCACTCTGGAAATCAACATGGAAAATAGTGAAATATTGAGAAATCCTAGACTGCACATAATCTGTACAGACATATTTAGGGAAAAAATATTGCTGATAATCAAATACAATAATTCAACTTCTTTTTAGTTGTTATCACTTCAGTATGGCTTCCATTTTACTTTCTTTATATCAAATGAAATCAAGAAGATCCAAAAGCTCTGAGCCCTGCTGGAAAGAGTAAAATCGCATTTGTTTGCAAGTCGATTTTTCTATGAATGTATTCGTCTTAAAAGCTGCATTTGTGCCTTTTGGTGAATATGCAGTCTTTAGAAAGAATACAATACTCTGTATTTCCATCCTGTAGCTTTACTGCCCTCTCACTTTTACAAATGATTTACAGCTTTGGTGCTAATCTTTTAAGACCAATAAAATTAAGCTTCTTAATATGAAGTGTGTTTTGAGTTTCCAACTTTTTTTGTGGACAGTGTTCATTGGTTGGTGTATGTAACAAATGGCAGGTGGTGACATTTTGAATGTTAATGCCTTGTATGTCTCTGCTGGAAATGGAATGCTTCATGTGAAAAATTCATGTCAAGTAAATAATAAATTGGGTAAAATGTGGATTTCTAGGAAAGTTAGGAGTAAATGAATTCTTAAAAAAGATTTTTCCTGATTTCAAAGAAAAAATAAATGACCATTTTGGTCATTGTGAAGTAAAACAACTGACCCATGATGGTGAGACAGTGTATAGAATGGTATAGCAATATTTTTGTGTGATCAAAAATCAAGATTTGTTGTCATGTGGAAATTGTCCAAAAATTTATATTTGAATCTGTTATGAATTATAATACAATATAAATGAAATACAAAAATAAATATTCTTAGTATCTCATCAAATTATATATTTTTCAAACATATAGGCTACAGTTGTCTATGCTACACTGTAGTATAAAATTGTCATTATATGTACAGAGCATATTATACAACTCAAAAGTATACAGTAATTCAGGTAAGAAGTTGGTATTACACACAGGGTTTTCGTCAAACTGTGACCTATAATCAGGAGATTATTTGACCCTGAGGCTAATTTGACAGTGGGGCTACTTTGACCTTGGCTGATATTAAATTCAAAGTTGAATATTTGCAAAATGAAAGAAAGAGGGATGAAATAATCCCCATAGGTCAGAATTCAACAGTCCCCTTATTTAAGATCAGATAATGACTAGTTATTTTTGTCTTTTATATTCTAAAATTGATAAAAAGAAATTGACCTGAATAGGCAAGAAAATATGTTTGAGTCATGGATATACTTCAATAGTCAGATAACGAAGTTCAGTGGGATTGTTAAACAAGTGCCCAACTAAAATGAAATATTTGGTTGAAATGTGTTCATTCTCTTCATTTCTGACTCACCTCAAATAAGTAATGGAATCCATCCAGAAAATATCTCAAATACTAGTCAACAGATTTTATTCACATTCCATGGACAGATGTATAATAGTACACTATGACGTCACATATTGCTCAGGTCGATATAGTAAAATGAATGCCTTCTTAACTAGCACTAAAACCCCTAGAACTGGCCCGGCAAGGTGGTAATAGAAGTAGATAGTTTTACGCGAAAAATCCCACCAATCAAAACATATCTGTTTAAATCACTCATCATGTGGAACACTTCATGATAGAAATAACCAGGCAGAATTCTAGACTACATTTGAACCAAATCTTTATAACCTTTAGAATTCAGTGGCCATCTTGAACATTGGTGAGCATTTCTTCTTGAATGAAATTCCCAAATAAAATCAGTTGACTGGTATTTGGGTTATCTCTCAGATGGATGACTCCTCTATATCCATCCAAAACTTTGTTTGGTTTGGTGGGATAGTTAAGACATACAAGATGCAGGCAATTTTACATACTAAATGTTATATGCATTTCAACGACACTGTACATTATTACATGTTAAAAATATTTTGGTAAAGAAAGCAATAATATACATATTCAAATGTTATATTTGGTTCATTTTCTCTGCTGAAAGTAAGGCATATACCTTATTTTACCTAATATAGGTTATGTTGCTGGGTTAGACAAATGCATACTGGGTGTCCCCAAATAATTGTTCCTAAATAAAAACAGAAATAGCCTCTATTCTTCATCAAATAAGTTGAATTCATCCCATCATAAATAGAATTCATTTTCCGATTAGCTGATAAAAATTCACGGAAATTTGTATATTACTTACTGAGAAATTCGACAATATAGATGTCATGCTCTAAATGACGTCCATCGTGATTGAAGCAGAGCTGAATGCGCTGTTGAAAATTGGAAAAATGAGAATCTCTATAGAATCATCATCCGATCACAGGGCTTCAAAATCCAGAATATCTTCTTTCTTTTTACCCCCTGCTATAACCAAGTTGGACGCGCCCGATTAAACTGAATCACGTGATCTAATTATGCGCCGATGACGTATACATGATTGCTGTCGCAGTGTTGCGACAGCCAATCAAATTGCGAGTTCTTAATCGGGGAAATGCTTACTGCTTATAGCAGGGGGGAAGAAGGAGGTACGGATTCTGGACACCTGCTTAGGAGGATGCTATAGAATTATCTGATGAAACATTCAGATTTATGATGATAAAATTATTCAACCATAATTCAAGAATATTCTTCATCACTTGGAGTTATTCTATGTTTAGGTCACAGTTCAATTTTTTGGGACACCCTGTATATCAGAAATAATTTCTATATACACCTATAACTTTTTACCAATACATATACACAACGACACCAGGTCATTCTACATTTCTGCTAAAACATGACTTCACTGGGAAAAATTTACAATTTTAAAATTACCAGTACACACGTGATTGGCTGCTGCTCAGGATTATATGCGCTAAATACTTGAACGTCTTTGGTGACCGAATCGGGAATAATCGACTTTAAACCTTCTAATTCTTTCAAATATGAAACATCTATCAAGAAAGCACTTGTACTAGAGTCTTCTACAGCTTTTGTGATTGCTTTCTTAATGTATGTATACTGATGTACAATCTTTGAATCTAGTGGTTGGATGACTGTCACCCCCACCAAGTTAATGCTGTCTCCATCCTCAGCCCCTTGGCTCATCAGATGCATCTGAGTTGCAACCATGGCTGGCGATGCAGATTTGGTGCTATCTTGAATCAGCTCATCTTTGGGCAAAACATCTACTTCGTATCCATCGCCTAATTTCTGGCTCAGGCATTTTTTGATCCGTGTTGCCTCCTCATGAAATGCACGGTTTTTGTTACTATAGGGGAGACCCGACGTGAATGTCGTGCTTGGTGTCCATTGATAATAGGGGGAGCTTTGAACAGGGTCTTTCTCCCCAGACTTCAACCACCGTCTAATTCCACCATCGCTATCAGTTATTTTATTTAGGATGATCACTAACACGTACATTTTCATTTTTTCCGCACCCTCCATTTGTAATAGGTGGAGATTGCCAACCTTTGGTGCAGAAAGTTTTGATGCTAATGTCTCCTTTGTTTTTTCCATTTTTGTAACAATATCACAGCGGATCTGCTTTTCGATCTTCTTACTAAAGTCCTTATAATTGTTTTTAGCTTCAACCTTGAAGGCGTAATCTTTCTTGACTTTGCCATCAACATTTAGGATGAGATCCTTCAACTTGTCACTCGTCCCTTCCTCGCTGAAAAATAGATTAGAAATATTTTAGGGTACATTATTATCAAAACAAGGCAAAATGGAGGTACTTGATGAAAATGCATTGAATAAGGCAAAATCTAGATAACTACATTAATGTATGAGTATTAATGTTTTTTTAATATAGATTATAAAAGTCAAATAAAAATAAAAATAGTTCAGTCGATTTAGACCCTCTGTCCCACTTGATTGTGCCAGATCTTGTACCAAAATATACAATTATTTTTTGTTTTCATTAAGCAAATTCTATATTCCTAATACGTGTATAAGATACATGTTCTGTATATATCATTTCAAATTCCATCTTCAATTCACATTAAATGTCAAATACAATTTTCAGCCTTTTTCAATTACAACATTTACCTCAATTTAAAATACAACATAAGTCTGTAAAACTTCAATTTGTTTCATTATATATTTTAAATTAAATAAAACAATTCAAATAGATTTCTATAATTCAAGACCTCAACTCAAATATAAAACATTCCTCACAGACTTTCAATTCACTATAAACCTCAATTTAAAGGCCACATGTATCTCAATTCAAAGACAAAATAAAACGAGTCAGCTTCAAAATATCAATATCAGATAGGAAATATAAATTTGGAAATATTGAATTGTTGAAAAAACAAAACATGCATTAACCCCCCTTAGAACTAACTTTTTTTAGTTTCCTCTCTGACATTGATATTTTGATGCTGCCCTTACCTCATTTCATTTATAACAAATGTTACACCTGAAGTCAATTCATCACAACATTTATAAATTTATTTTTACATTTTATTATCCCAACGAACGAAGTTCGGTAGGGATATAGTGAAGCCCTCCGTCCGTCTGTCCATCAGTCCGTCAATCAGTCAGTCAGTCAGTGCGTCCGTCCGTCTGTCCGGAAGATAACTCAAATACTAGTGGACGGATTTTCTTCATATTTAGTGGAAAGATGTATATTGGTGAATAGTTTTACGCAGTTTTTCAAGATGGCCGCCGCTTTAAAAATGACGGGACTTTTTCGCAAAAATCATAAATTTTTCATTCTAAACCAAAGTAATTAATATTATTGTTTGAAATTTTGGTAGTATATTCACAACATTTATCTATTTCACATATATTCTGTGTTTTTCATCCTGACCCCCAGGGGCAGTGTAGGGGCAAAATGGCCGTCTAATCTAAGATTTTGCAATAATTTTTCGATCCCTTCAAAGTATGGCTATATTATACTCAAATTGAATGAATTTTGGAGTAGATCACAATTATGGTATTATTTTTCAGATTTGTACCTCAGAAAATTCAAAATGGCTGCTTTGCAGGAATTCGCAATTCTAAAATCTAATTTTTTCAATTTTAACCAAAAGTAATGAGTATGATTGATTGGAATTCGGTAACTGATATTTTGTTCGTTGGGATTTGCTACTCCGCGGAGTTGCCGTTATCTAGTTATATTCTCTGTTAAGGTGATATTTTTTGAAATCTAGCATGGTTTTGTCACTTCCTGTTTTGTCATTTCCTGTTAAGTACCACAGCACCTTAACTGTATTCATATTGTTCTTGTTATAAAAGTTTAGGCCATTCCCTGATAATCAGTGGCCGTGTCAATAAATAAATAAACAAATTAATTAATTTATCTACCTTAATCTGACAAGTGCTCGTGCAATATCTTCCATGAAGAAAAGAATCTTCTCACCAGACACAAACTGGTACCTGAAGAAAAGAAAATAAGACTAAACATCACGTATGTAACTATTACATTTTACTATTTTTACTTTGTTACAATGTAATAGGCAATGAGCATATAACAGGTAATCTATTTCAATGGCATATGTTATAAGGGGTTTTCATTTTAAATGAGTCAATGTACTGTTTGTGAATGTACACATTGTTATGTATGTTATAAATATCCTATGCTTGTTTCATTTAACCCAAAAAGAGAGTTTTATGGAGGTGTGATTCATGTAGGACTATGGACATCATCTGAAGTGACATCTATAATTTATTCCTTATACTAGTATTTGAAATATATGGTAGAAACATGACACTCGGGCAAATACAGTTTTGCAGTGAAAATGAGAGGAATCAGTGAGGAAAATAGTAAAAGGGAGAGGGTGTTGTTATTTGTTAATATCTAAAATTGCATAGAAAAGCTTGAAAATGTGTCAGTTATTTAAATTTCAGAGAACATGTTTCGAATGAAGTCTTTCAGAGGCCAACCACATAAAGATTGCAAGTTTCTAGTTAGTAAAAGGGAGAGGGTGTTGTTATTTGTTAATATCTAAAATTGCATAGAAAAGCTTGAAAATCTGTCAGTTATTCCAATTTCAGAGAACATGTTTGAAATGGAGTCTTTCAGAGGCCAATCGCATAATGATTGCAAGTTTTCTAATTGTTTTCTAATGTTAGCAGTTTTAGTCAAAAAATCTAAAAAAATCTACAAAATGTATTTCTAGAAAATTTTGGTTTAAGCAACACCCCTGCCTAATTTATTTAAAGTTTTACCGAGAAGTCTCTGTATAGAGAGCAATAGAATCTCCATTGAGGTTATAGTTGGCATGGACCATGCTCTGGACTGTTTCACGGATATCTATGGCAAAGTTTGGGGCACGGGTGTCATCGACCAAGCACAGGGCCATTTCTGAAAATGTGAAAACATATTGTATTTTTTTTTGTGAGATCAATGATGATGTGACATATTTTATCTAATTGTTCTTATTGGAAATCGTCAATCAGAAAGTGATTTATTATAACTACATGTACTTTGAACTGGCTTATATATGAATTTGTCTATCTTTGCCAACCAGTTGTTCAGTTATTAATTCAACTGCATCGCAATATAGCCACGCCCCCTTTGTCTTCATCCTTCCAAAGTGAAATCGGCAGATAAGAGGGGCTCTGGCATACCAGAATAATTCAACTGAAAATAGCTATCTCTTATGTATAGGCTTCAATATTTTCATTGTCAAGTTTCCTCTATCAAACAAAAAGTACCAATGCATTAAATTTACCTTTCATGTCTACAGGCCGTTTGTTGCTCTCATTTTCCACCATCTTCTTTTTTAGTCTGTCACCTTTTCCATCATTTATGATTGTTGGTGATTCATCATTCACAGCTTTCTTTTTAAAACCTCCCTCCAGATTCTTGTCATTCGTGGGCTTTTTGACATCTTTTGTTTTCGAAACATCTTTTTCTGGTTGTTTTGATGACAGCCTTTTCGATGATGATGCAGACTGTTCATCACTTATGTCAGAACTTTCATCACGCTTGGGTTTCTTAGCCACAGGAGAATATGACCCGTCTGTTTGTCGTTTTCTTGATTTTGTGGCCCGTGGCTTTTTAGGATGTTTTTCATCATCCGAATCATCATTACTAGAGTTAGCACTAGTACTAAACGCCTCAATTCCTTCAATTTCAAACTGATCTGAAACCCTTTTTGATGTTTTTGTTTTTTTCATCGATTCACCAATGTCAGATTCACTAGAGGCTGGCATCAGCTTTTTGGTGGTTTTCACAAGTTTTTTCTTGGGAATATCATCATTATTAACATCATCTTCGTCATCTGATAGCGTATCACATTCAACTGAAACATACAGGACATTATTTTTCTAGACAATACTACACAAAATATGACTCCTACAAGTTAAAAAGTTTTATGGTAAAAAACATCTTTCTGAAGGGCAGCATAATCTTAATGTCACTTTGAGACATTTCTGTGATTTTCATACACAATGTATTTCCAAAACTGTTTCTCTATAGAAATAGTGTTGTGTGTATAGGTATTATTGTGTATACATATATGTAACTGCAAGATTCTAACTTTTAGGTAAAATATGTTTGTTTGTTTGTTAATTCTAAGACAAAATGAATATTTTCTGGATTTTGGATATTCATTATATTCTGGTATTTCTTAACTTAACTGGAAGGATATTGTATTTGCTTTATACCCATTCTGAAAATATTCTAATCTGGAAAAAACAATAAATTCAGACTGTCTTTTAAGATTCACATCTTTTAATGTTATACATGTATTTAGTAATACCTTTCCAGTCATTTCCTCGCCTTTGTTTGCAGCTTTTAATGTTATACATGTATTTAGTAATACCTTTCCAGTCATTTCCTCGCCTTTGTTTGCAGCTTTTAATGTTATACATGTATTTAGTAATACCTACCAGTCATTTCCTCGCCTTTGTTTGCAGCTTTCCTTTTCAGTAAGTTAATATACATCTCTTTGTGCTTATCTCCACAGAATATCCTATAAATAAAAAACATATTTCATGACATGTTTTTACAATCAGACTACAATATACTGAACTGGCTCAATTTTGAGAAAAAAACAGTTAACCATGATCTCACTCATATTTTCTCAACCAGGTGCTAACCATTTATTTTAGTTATTTGGTCTACATCTCCCTTTTGATGGGTGCATAGCATTTCAACAGGGTGGCTAGAATTTCAACAGGGTGCATAGAATTTCAACAGGGTGCACATCATTTCAACATGGTGTATAGAATTTCAACAGGGTGCATATAATTTCAACAGGGTGTCTAGAATTTTAACAGGGTGCACAGAATTTCAACAGGGTGTATAGAATTTCAACAGGGTGCACATAAATTCAACAGGGAGCCTAGAATTTCAACAGGGTGCACAGAATTTTAACAGGGTGTATATAATTTCAACAGGGTACATAGAATTTCAACAGGGTGCACAGAACCTCAACAGGGTGCACATCATTTCAACAGGGTGCATAGAATTTCAACAGAGTGCATAGAATTTCAACAGGGTGGCTAGAATTTCAACAGGGTGCATAGAATTTCAACAGGGTGCATATAATTTCAACAGGGTGTCTAGAATTTTAACAGGGTGCACAGAATTTCAACAGGGTGTATAGAATTTCAACAGGGTGCACAGAATTTTAACAGGGTGTATATAATTTCAACAGGGTGCATAGAATTTCAACAGAGTGCATAGAATTTCAACAGGGTGCAAAGAATTTCAACATGGTGCAGAGAATTTCAACAGGGTACATTAAACTTCAACAGGGTATATAGAATTCCAATATGGTGTATAAAATTTCAACAGGCTACATAGAATTCCAACAGGATGCATATTATTTCAACAGGGTGCATAGAGTTTCACAGGTGCCTAGACTAAAGCCCATCAGCACAATATGGTGTTTCAAATCTCCTTACCTGTAATGCACCTCTGTTCTCTTTTTCTTCTCATTTTTCCTCTTGAAAGTGCACACCATGCGATCAGCTATACAATTGTCATCCTGGGAGGCGCAGAAATAATGGAAAGATTTGGCACATTTGTCAAAGGCACACCCAGCACTGGCCCGCTTGGCATGTGTATTACCCTCAGTTTTGCATTTAAAACATGTCTGAAATAATGTTAGGATTTGGCACATTTGTCAAAGGCACACCCAGCACTGGCCCGCTTGGCATGTGTATTACCCTCAGTTTTGCATTTAAAACATGTCTGAAATAATGGAAGGATTTGGCACATTTGTCAAAGGCACACCCAGCACTGGCCCGCTTGGCATGCGTATTACCCCCAGCTTTGCATTTAAAACATGTCTGAAATAATGGAAGGATTTGGCACATTTGTCAAAGGCACACCCAGCACTGGCCCGCTTGGCATGTGTATTACCCTCAGCTTTGCATTTAAAACATGTCTGAAATAATGGAAGGATTTGGCACATTTATCAAAGGCACACCCAGCACTGGCCCGCTTGGCATGTATTACCCTCAGCTTTGCATTTAAAACATGTCTGAAATAATGGAAGGATTTGGCACATTTGTCAAAGGCACACCCAGCACTGGCCCGCTTGGCATGTATTACCCTCAGCTTTGCATTTAAAACATGTCTGAAATAATGGAAGGATTTGGCACATTTGTCAAAGGCACACCCAGCACTGGCCCGCTTGGCATGTGTATTACCCTCAGCTTTGCATTTAAAACATGTCTGAAATAATGGAAAGATTTGGCACATTTGTCAAAGGCACACCCAGCACTGGCCCGCTTGGCATGTGTATTACCCTCAGCTTTGCATTTAAAACATGTCTGAAATAATGGAAAGATTTGGCACATTTGTCAAAGGCACACCCAGCACTGGCCCGCTTGGCATGCGTATTACCCTCAGTTTTGCATTTAAAACATGTCTGAAATAATGGAAAGATTTGGCACATTTGTCAAAGGCACACCCAGCACTGGCCAACTTGGCATGTGTATTACCCTCAGTTTTGTATTTAAAACATGTCTGAAATAATGGAAAGATTTGGCACTTTTGTCAAAGGCACACCCAGCACTGCCCCGCTTGGCATGTGTATTACCCTCAGTTTTGCATTTAAAACATGTCTGAAATAATGGAAAGATTTGGCACTTTTGTCAAAGGCACACCCAGCACTGCCCCGCTTGGCATGTGTATTACCCTCAGTTTTGCATTTAAAACATGTCTGAAATAATGGAAGGATTTGGCACATTTGTCAAAGGCACAACCAGCACTGGCCCGCTTGGCATGTGTATTACCCTCAGTTTTGCATTTAAAACATGTCTGAAATAATGGAAAGATTTGGCACTTTTGTCAAAGGCACACCCAGCACTGGCCCGCTTGGCATGTGTATTACCCTCAGTTTTGCATTTAAAACATGTCTGAAATAATGGAAAGATTTGGCACTTTTGTCAAAGGCACACCCAGCACTGGCCCGCTTGGCATGTGTATTACCCTCAGTTTTGCATTTAAAACATGTCTGAAATAATGGAAAGATTTGGCACTTTTGTCAAAGGCACACCCAGCACTGGCCCGCTTGGCATGTGTATTACCCTCAGTTTTGCATTTAAAACATGTCTGAAATAATGGAAGGATTTGGCACTTTTATCAAAGGCACACCCAGCACTGGCCCGCTTGGCATGTGTATTACCCTCAGTTTTGCATTTAAAACATGTCTGAAATAATGGAAGGATTTGGCACATTTGTCAAAGGCACACCCAGCACTGGCCCGCTTGGCATGTGTATTACCCTCAGCTTTGCATTTAAAACATGTCTGAAATAATGGAAAGATTTGGCACTTTTGTCAAAGGCACACCCAGCACTGGCCCGCTTGGCATGTGTATTACCCTCAGCTTTGCATTTAAAACATGTCTGAAATAATGGAAAGATTTGGCACATTTGTCAAAGGCACACCCAGCACTGCCCCGCTTGGCATGTGTATTACCCTCAGTTTTGCATTTAAAACATGTCTGAAATATAAAAATTAATGTCAGTTGGGCTTAAATGTCAGTATCTATTAAGTGTGTCAAATAGCCTGTTGGATTTCAAGTACTTGGAATTTTTAATTGAAGAATGTCAAATCCTAGGAATATTTATCAGAATTAACATAGTGTTAGTAATGAAAATATATGTAACAAGGATTTCATTAGAATTTCTAACAACAGGCAAAAATGAAAATAATGGGAAAACCAAATGAAAACAATGGGCAAAAAATGAAAAACAATGAGCAAATCTATTTATTAAAAATCATTTTAGCATTACATGGAAATAAATGTAAAATTCCTATAACAACAACATTCAATTATTGTTAAAATAGCCAACCAAAATAGCCTGTTGCTAATGACACTGCAAAATCAGTGATCTCCCCAGGATTTTTTTCTCAGGTGGGTGCAAAATTCTCGTTTTCACAATTCAGAACAAAATTGGTCAAAATATGCCAATTTTTCATGATTTTTATCATTTTAAGTGGTTGCAAATGGATTTTAAAGTGGGTGCAAGCCTATTTTCAAAATCTCAGGTAGGTGCTACGCCCACTTGCTTTAATGCTGGGGAGATCACTGCAAATGATGTTACAGACACCGAACACAAACTGCTGAATAGCATCAATAAAAAAGTTAGACACTAGCAATTTTATGTCACCAGTTCTTGTGGTGGCAGAAAAACAGACTTTTTGTTTACTCACCAACTTATGACTTCTTCTCATTTCTTTCTGGACTTCGTCGATTTCGAAACCTCCAAATCCCATATCACTCTCATACTGTGCCAAATTTGAGCTGTATTGCTATAATATAGAGATGTAGAGTAAGCCATAGAGACTGGAGTGAAATAGAGACTGGGGGTAAAATGTCCAGGGGGTGAAATGTCTAAGGGTTGAAATGTCTATGGGGTGAAATGTCTACAGGGTGAACAGTCTAGGGGTAAAATGTCCAAGGGGTGAAAAGTCTTGATACCCTACATAATGATCTGATTGTACTTCTACTTACCATGCATTTTTTGTGTGCAACACATCCTTTAGAAGCAAACAGAGTCCCGCAAATATTTTGCGTCTCTGATCCACCCCCACAGAATCCACAACAATCCTCCGACCCATAGAAAATATTCTTCTTTGTGCTCATGCTTCTACCATCTGAAAAACACATTGAAATACTTTGTGACTTTGATAAACATTACACTGTATTTGGTATTCGAACATGACTGTATTCACGCCTTCTATAAACTATGAACAAGGTCAACATTTCACCCGGGGTATATTCGCGATCAATACCCCTGGTAATATGTGTAATGTGTGACGTCATAACAGTGGGTCATAGTAATGGCGGACCATGATGAATATTCGAAACATTTTGGTGAGTTTTCATGTTCGAATCATAATATAGACCTCAGAGCAGGGGTAATATCGTTGAATACACCCCTTAGGGCTAGGCACAAAAGCTTTCGAACAGAAAACATTTGTGCCTAGCCACGTGGGGTGTATTCAACAATATTGCCCCTGCTTTTCGGTCTATATTTCTTAATCACTGTATTACCACAGGCCCAGGAACAAGAGTTCACTCCCCACACTAGCTAGCTGTACATCATAGAAAAATGGTATGGTACACACAGTGCAATGTTCTCCCCAGGATTTTATCTCAAGTGGATGCAAAATTCTTATTTTCATGATTTAGACAAAATTTGGTCAAAATATACCTATTTTCACGATTTTTCTAATCTTCAAGTGGGTGCAGATGAATTCTCAGGTGGGTATTTGCCTTTAGTCTGAGCAGTAAATAAATGAGTAGTTGATTTTCTACCACCACTTCCAAACCACGGTGGTTTGAAAGCCCATAGTTTCCAATATTGTCTAGATAAATATCACCTAAAATTTGTATATTTTAACGACCCTTGATATCAAGTTGCTACTACGACCCAGCTGTAGGTTCGATTCCCACACGGGGCATTGAAGTGAGCACACTTTCTTTCAATTTCTTCGTCTGGCTTGTTACACTATGCTCATCAAGTCATTCCCCTGGTGCGCCCTTGGGTCATTACATTGGTGTCAGAAGTGGGATCAAAGCATTGGTTGTATCCTTTACGCCCGTGTGTGTATGGTAAGTCACTGCTAGGGAAAGCAGGGCTGACCACGAGGGCGTGGTCCTTTAAAAGGTGGGGGATAGTGTAATGACCCTTGATAGCAAGTTGCTACTATGGCCCAGCTGTAGTGGCTTAAGCCTTTACAGCTCAGTCGGTAGAGCATCAGTCTGTAAATTTGAAACAACAGCAACATTCGACATTTGAGGCGTTTATTGAGGGCAAGGACTGGAAGTCGCCATTTTCTGTAAATATCACAAGGTAATTTTGTTTTGCCATCAAAAGTTTTACATTTACCCAGCAACTCGGTAATCCCACAATGCAGTTCAGATTTCAAAAATCTCACAAAAATTGGAGGCTCACACATTAAGCTGAAGAGTTGCCGATACATAGCATCATTTACACATATTAATCGTTAATAACTTCCGGGAAAGTGTTTTGTCAAAAAAGTCAAGAGAAGAGGTAAGGAAACTGCCTATTTTGGATTTTCTACTTGAATTACCAAGGTACCCAGATACACGATTAGGAATAGGTTTCATTTGTGGGGGAGAATTGGCACTAAAATATTAAAAAATAAGAAAAAACGCCAATTTGACCCCACATTTATGCACATGTTATCTATTGCAAGACTTACGCCTGCCACAACCGTCGCCATGTTAATCAGTGTTTTTAAGTAGCGCAAGGATCCTGCCATGACCGTGGTAGTGTTAGCGTTTAAGCCTGGTATAACCGTGACAGGCTGGTATAACCGTGACAATGCTGTATTATATTGCAAGGCCTGTCATGACCCTGGAAGTGTTATCGTGGAAGCCTGGCGCGACCGTAGCCTTTATTGTGGTTTATAAGCGAATGTGAATATTAATGTATGGTAGTAATTTTGATTTTGACATGATTAAGGTATATGTAGTTAAAGGGTGACGCATATCGATTAGCAAATCGAACGCTCGTTTCTGGTGTTGCTCACCGTTTAATATAAAAGGCCCGATCCCGGAATAATACTCAAGGGTTCACAGGTTCGAGGTCGTTGTGTCAACACCTCTAACTGTTATATAGCATAAGTATAGTATAGATCGTCACACATTTATACAAGAACACAAATGTGTACAAAATGTCCCCACCAGTGGGTGATCCCATCAAATGGTTATCCTGAAAATGAGTAGACTAAGACTTTACCAACACAATTTGAGGACGGAAAATCCAAAATGGCCATCTTAAAATTTACCCAGAATGCCCAAAATTTAGTCAGTTCTAGATTTTCAAACTAAGAACCAACCCTGAAAATTTTTAATTGATCCGTCACACAGTTAACTAGAAAACATGTAAACAAGACTTTACAGACAAGATTTTAGGACGGAAAATCCAAAATGGCTGCCTTGACATTTACCCAGAATGTCAAACAAGAACACAAATGTGTACAATATGTCCCCACCTATGGGTGATCCCGTCAAATGGTTATCCTAAAAATGAGTAGGCAAGACTTTACCGACATAATTTGAGGACGGAGAATCCAAAATGGCCACCTTAAAATTTACCAAGAATGCCAAAAAAGTTAGTCAGTTCTAGATTTTCATACTAAGAACCACCCCTGAAAATTTGAAATTGATCCGTCACACAGTTAACCAGAAAACATGTAAACAAGACTTTACAGACAAGATTTGAGGACAGAAAATCCAAAATGGCTGCCTTGACATTTATCCAGAATGCCAAAAACTAATCTGTTCTAGATTTTAATACTAAGAATCATCCCTGAAAATTTGAAATTGATCTACCAAACAGTTCACCTGGAAATGTGTAGACAAGACTTAACAGACGAGATTTTAGGACAGAAAATCCAAAATGGCTGCCCTGACATTTACCCAGAATGCCCAAAAACTAATCAAATCTAGATTTTCATACTAAGAATCATCCCTGAAAATTTGAAATTGATCTACCAAACGGTTCACCTAAAAATGCGTAGACAAGACTTTACGGGCAAGATTTTAAGACGGAAAATCCAAAATGGCTGCCTTGACATTTATCCAGAATGCCAAAAAACTAATCAGATCTAGATTTTCATACTGAGAATCATCCCTGAAAATTTGAAATTGATCTACCAAACGGTTCATCTGAAAATGCGTAGACAAGACTTTACAGACAAGATTTTAGGACGGAAAAATCCAAAATGGCCGACAATAAAAAAGTGATTATGAGTTTTTGCTGAAATCTTTTTACAAAATTATCACATATAACTACTGTTAACAATAACATAGGCTTTTACAACAAAGTACACCTGAAATTATTTATAAAGCTACTAAAAAGTTAAAGTATGAAAACTGAAAAACACCATTCAATGTGATACAAAGTATTATCGTGCGCTAACTTTTCTTAAAACATTCAAAATGGCTGACATGACTGAGCTAACAGGTCCAAAACCTAATCAGATCTAGAATGAAGTGAGCTGAACAAGATGTTAAAGTTTTAAAAGCAACGGTGATGCCGTTTTTCTTAAAGTTTGCAGACAAGGATTTTAGCATTTGACTTCAAAATGGCCAACAGGAAGTAGGTATCGAGTTAATTTTTTTTCATCCACATCTGTATGCACTCATAAGTTATCCCTGAAAATTTGAAGGTGATATCTGTAGCGGTTTTGGAGAAAACTGCCGGACGTACGGACGGACAGACAGACGGACAGACAGACGGACACCGTGTTCTTGAATGGGGGTATGTGTGGTTGTTCGGGTAGTAAAATAAATAGCTTCTGTGGTTAATTTTTTTGTGTGGTTATCCACACAACAAAATCTCTCAATGGATGTAAAAACCCATCTACTGTGGTATTTTGGATTTTCAGGGAATGCCACACAAGAAGTGTCTACAGGGTGTTCCATATGTTTCAGGAATGATGCTGTGTTTTATTGGT
Source organism: Owenia fusiformis (assembly GCA_903813345.2). NCBI lineage: Eukaryota > Metazoa > Annelida > Polychaeta > Sabellida > Oweniidae > Owenia > Owenia fusiformis. The sequence continues at coordinate 7,118,002 of CAIIXF020000012.1, read as the reverse complement.
TTTCTTTTCAATGTAACTGAATTTTTGACACAATGTGTCTACGCATGTTTTGAATAAGTTAGGAAAGTTTCATATCGTGAAGTTCAGTAGTCTTAATTATATGGTTGCTATAGTAACCTAGGGGTAGGGTAGGTGGAGCAGGTGTAACAACGCGCAAAATATATGAAATATTTGTAAAAATAGTTTTTTTTTGTACGAAGTGTGACTAAGTATTAGGTTGTCAGAGTTGGATCAAACTTGTCAGTAATTAAACAAAAATGAAGGTGGATTCCAAGAAAGTAAAAAAATGTCATCACCCTTGATCACATCACAATTTAAACACCTGTCATGTCATGAGTCACAAAGGAGAATAAACACAGGTCATTTTGGACGAACGGCCATCTTGAAAAGTGAAAAAGTCATTAGCAAAGGAAAACTTTGACTTAGGCAACACACATCAATCTGTGACAAGACATGACAAGTGTGAATAACAGTTTTCTGCAGCAGACACAATTAAACTCCTGATGAATGCACATGGGGAGTCAATGATGGTAACCTCTAGAGTGTATGAGTGGTACAAGCGGTTCAAATCTGGAAGGGAAACTGAGGCCGATTATCCAAAATGTGGATTTCTGAGAACAGTGAGAGCGCTACCTAATGCGGAAGGGACAGATGCTGAAATAATGATGATGGCTAATAAAGGGTGTGATAACATTTTTAATTTCTAGGAATCCACCTTTATTCTTTTTAATTTCCAACAAGTTTGATGCGACTATGACAAATTAATACTTTGAACACTTTATACAAAAACTACTATTTTTACAAAAATGTCATGTTTTGCGTGTTACACCTGCTCCACCTACCCTACCCCTAGGTTACTATAGCAACCCTATTATTCAGTCTACTGAGCTTCATGATATGAAACTTTTTCAACTTATTCACAACATATTTGGACACATTTTGTTAAAATATCAGCTAGATTGAAAAGAAAACCAATAAAATACAGCATCATTCCTGAAACATATGGAACACCCTG